>JANUWF010001205.1:0-1200000 GCA_026120185.1 Voacanga thouarsii
TCAATCGAATCCAATTCACTTCTTTCCTTATTCAAAGAGTCGATTTTCAAATTCAACCACCCTTTTTTTACAATATCAAGTGGATGAATAAGAATCTTGAGAAAGTCTTTCATTTGTCTATCATTATAGACAATCCCATTTATATTATCTATTATATGGAATTCGAACCTGAACTCTATTTCCATTACGATTCATTATTTTTCTTCCATTGGCTTTTTTATATTTCGGCCTATCGACCTTTTCATAGACGAATTCCGCACATTTCCACATCTAGGATTTACATATACAACATATACCGCTGTCAAGGGGGAATTTCTTATTAGTTAATTCTTTCGATTCCAAAAAGGGTAAAAAAGAAAAATTGGGTTGCGCTATATGTATGAAAGAGTATACAATAATGATGTATTTGGCAAATCGCATGATCTAATAATCAAATATTCAGATTAGTTGATAATATTAGTATTAGTTGAGAATTTTTTGAAAGATTCCTAGGAAAGGGTTCATTAACAGCTAATTCGTGTCGAGTAGACCTTGTTGTTGTGAGAATTCTTAATTCATGAGTTGTAGGGAGGGATTTATGTCACCACAAACAGAGACTAAAGCAAGTGTTGGATTCAAAGCTGGTGTTAAAGAGTACAAATTGACTTATTATACTCCTGAATACGAAACCAAAGATACGGATATCTTGGCAGCATTTCGAGTAACTCCTCAACCCGGAGTTCCACCCGAAGAAGCAGGGGCCGCGGTAGCTGCCGAATCTTCTACTGGTACATGGACAACTGTGTGGACCGATGGACTTACCAGTCTTGATCGTTACAAAGGGCGATGCTACCACATCGAGCCCGTTCCTGGAGAAGAAGATCAATATATTGCTTATGTAGCTTACCCCTTAGACCTTTTTGAAGAAGGTTCTGTTACTAACATGTTTACTTCCATTGTAGGTAATGTATTTGGGTTCAAAGCCCTACGCGCTCTACGTCTGGAAGATTTGCGAATCCCTACGGCTTATATTAAAACCTTTCAAGGCCCGCCTCATGGCATCCAGGTTGAGAGAGATAAATTGAACAAATATGGTCGTCCCCTGTTGGGATGTACTATTAAACCTAAATTGGGGTTATCCGCTAAAAACTACGGTAGGGCAGTTTATGAATGTCTTCGCGGTGGACTTGATTTTACCAAAGATGATGAAAACGTGAACTCCCAACCGTTTATGCGTTGGAGAGATCGTTTCTTATTTTGTGCCGAAGCACTTTTTAAAGCACAGGCTGAAACCGGTGAAATCAAAGGGCATTACTTGAATGCTACTGCAGGTACATGCGAAGAAATGATCAAAAGAGCTGTATTTGCTAGAGAATTGGGAGTTCCTATCGTAATGCATGACTACTTAACAGGGGGATTCACTGCAAATACTAGCTTGGCTCATTATTGCCGAGATAATGGCCTACTTCTTCACATCCACCGTGCAATGCACGCAGTTATTGATAGACAGAAGAATCATGGTATGCACTTCCGCGTACTAGCTAAAGCGTTACGTATGTCTGGTGGAGATCATATTCACGCGGGTACCGTAGTAGGTAAACTTGAAGGGGAAAGAGACATCACCTTGGGCTTTGTTGATTTATTGCGTGATGATTTTATTGAAAAAGATCGAAGTCGCGGTATTTATTTCACTCAAGATTGGGTCTCTCTACCAGGTGTTATACCGGTGGCTTCGGGAGGTATTCACGTTTGGCATATGCCCGCTCTGACCGAGATCTTTGGGGATGATGCTGTACTACAGTTTGGTGGAGGAACTTTAGGACACCCTTGGGGTAATGCGCCGGGTGCCGTAGCGAATCGAGTAGCTCTAGAAGCATGTGTACAAGCTCGTAATGAAGGACGCGATCTTGCTCTTGAGGGTAATGAAATTATCCGTGAGGCTAGCAAATGGAGTCCTGAACTGGCTGCTGCTTGTGAGGTTTGGAAGGAGATCCGATTTAATTTTCAAGCGGTGGATACTTTGGATAGGGATAATTAGTAATTACCTTTTGTTATCTTAGTTGAATTGCAATTAAACTTAAACTCGGCCCAATCTTTTCCTAAAAGGATTGAGCCGAATACAACGATTCTATTTTTTTTAAATACATACTTATCTAGATATAGAAGATTTGAAATACAAAATCTAAAACTCAAATCTTTCTATTGTTGTCTTGGATCCACAATTAATCCTACGGATCCTTGGGATTGGTATATTCTTTTATATCCTGCAGTTTCCCCGAATCAGGCCAAGTATCACGATTCTTTCTACCCATCCTGTATATTGTCCTTCTCTTTCCATATTGAACCTTAAATTATTACGTTCTTAGACGAAATTTTACAAAAAAAAGGATTTCTAGGACAGAACAAGTATTTCTTTTTTTTCGATGCGAATTTGATACGACCTAAGACATAAGAAAAGGCGCTCTTTATCATTGTATTTTTATAATGAATATAATGAAAAAGGGTTCCTATTGATATATAGTGAAGTATTACCTCAGATTTCAAAAAAGATAATTTTTTTCAATACTCACACCTATTACCCTTTTCTTATTAGTTAATAAATAATCCTAGCGATTGGGTTTCTATGTTTAGGCTGATAGGAAATAAGATATTCAAATAAAGAATTTTGAATCGAATGACTATTCATCTATTGTATTTTCATACAAATGGGGGGCAAGAAAACTCTATGAAAAGATGGTGGTTTAATTCGATGTTGTTTAAGAAGGAGTTAGAACGTAGGTGTGGGCTAAATAAATCAATGGACAGTCTTGGTCCTATTGAAAATACCAGTGAAATAGAAGATTCGAATAGAAAAGATACAACTAAAAATATTCAGAGTTGGGGGGTCGTGACGATTCTAGTTACAGTAATGTTGATCGTTTATTCGGGGTCAAAGACATTCGGAATTTCATCCCCGATGACACTTTTTTGGTTAAGGATAGTAATGGAGACAGTTATTCCATATATTTTGATATTGAAAATCACATTTTTGAAATTGACAACAAGCATTCGTTTCTGAGTGAACTCGAAAGTTCTTTTTATAGTTATCGGGATTCTAGTTATCTGCATAATGAATCTACCGGTGAAGATACCTACTATAATCGTTACATTCAATATAGTTGGAATAATCATATTAATAGTTGCATTGACAGTTATCTTCAGTCTCAAATCTGTATCGATACTTCCATGGTAAGTGATAGTGATAATTCCAGTGATAGTTACATTTATAGGTCCATTTATGGTGAAAGTAGAAATAATGGTGAAGGGGAGGGTTCGGGTATACGAACCCGCGCGCAAGGTAGTGATTTAACTATAAGAGAAAGTTCTAATGATATCGATGTAACTCAAAAATATAGACATTTGTGGGTTCAATGCGAAAATTGTTATGGATTAAATTATAAGAAATTTTTGAAATCTAAAATGAATATTTGTGAACAATGTGGATATCATTTGAAAATGAGTAGTTCAGATAGAATAGAACTTTCGATCGATCCGGGTACTTGGCATCCTATGGACGAAGACATGGTCTCTCTAGATCCCATTGAATTTCATTCGGAGGAGGAACCTTATAAAGATCGTATTGATTCTTATCAAAGAAAGACAGGATTAACCGAGGCTGTTCAAACAGGCATAGGCCAACTAAATGGCATTCCCGTAGCAGTTGGGGTTATGGATTTTCAGTTTATGGGGGGTAGTATGGGATCCGTAGTCGGGGAAAAAATTACCCGTTTAATTGAGTATGCGACCAATAAATCTCTACCTCTTATTATAGTGTGTGCTTCCGGGGGGCGCGCATGCAAGAAGGAAGTTTGAGCTTGATGCAAATGGCTAAAATATCGTCTGCTTTATATGATTATCAATCAAATAAAAAGTTATTTTATGTATCAATCCTTACATCTCCTACTACTGGCGGGGTGACGGCTAGTTTTGGTATGTTGGGCGATATCATTATTGCCGAACCCAATGCTTACATTGCGTTTGCAGGTAAAAGAGTAATTGAACAAACATTGAATAAAACAGTACCCGAAGGTTCGCAAGCGGCTGAATATTTATTCCAGAAGGGATTATTCGACCTAATCGTACCGCGTAATCTTTTAAAAAGCGTTCTAAGTGAGTTATCTTTCCATTGCGACAATCTTTTCTATGCCAACATTCATCAATTGATATTGGTTCGAGATCATCACTATCATGTATAACATCAAGAGATATTATATGCAAACATATGATCAATAATTATTTCTATCCGATTCCAACTTCTACCGGAAGTGGTATAATGGATAGAAATTTCAGTGTTACTTTCATTTATGTTTGGTTCTTTGTCATAAGTTTTCTCTTGGTCTTTATCATTCTTTGCTTTAATATGATCATATGGACCATTAATCTTCTCTTCTTTCGAGGATTTTTATCTTTAGAACCAAGAGGTCGGCCATGCTTCTAGCATGCTTTTGGCTCAGCAGCTATATGTAAAATCTTTTGTTCTGTTGGAACTTCAATTAGAATATGAGCATTTATAGCTGGCAAATGCGATTTTGTTACTCTTCTAGAGTCAACAAAAGCGTCTGGCATTTGATTTGCAATGCTTTACTAATGAATTATCTTTTGAACTTCAAATTCACACGCGCTTGTATACGGATCAAGATAATTTAATGATGTTGTCCAATCACGATCTTTCTTGTACTATTTCTGTTCTCCCCCTAATTTAGGGAATAATGATTTCACAAGAAAATAAGAAAAGAAATATAAGAAAATGATGACAAGTAGGAAATGCCAAGAAAAATATCTCCTTTTTTTTCACTCTTCCCGGTACCGACTTTTCCTCTTCCTCTCTTGTCTTTTCTTCTCCTCCGACCCTCTACCTACCATCTACCTCTTCTTCTTCCTCATACAGATATATATATATATATATATATATGTATGTATCGATATATATCTCAATTATCAGTCATTAGTAAACATCAAAAACAAAAATCACAAAGCAGATATGGAGACTCATAATTCATTTGAGACATGGTCAAATTTTGACTCGGTTTCTGCAGCAGATGTTGATGTATTTTCCTTTCCAAACCAACCGCTTCTACTTAATTCGAACACAGAAGATTTTGATATGTTTTCCTTTCCAAACCAACCGGTTCTGCCTAATTCGAACGCAGAAGATTTTGATATGTTTTCCTTTCCAAACCAACTGCTTCCTCCTAATTTCAGGTGAGATACATTTGAGGGCTTCCATTTGTTTTTAGTATGCTTGATAATGAAATTAAACTATCTTTTGGTTTGTTTTGATGTAAATTAGTAAACATACTGCTTGGGATCAATTTGATCTGCCCATGTAAGAGACTGCTTTCAATGTTGTTCCTCTTAATGCTATTCCTCTGAATGAGGATATACTTGTGCATGATTCTTTCTACTCCTTAATGGATTTTAAACAAAGCCAAAATATGATTTCAGGTTATCATATATTCAAACATGAATTTTGAATAGTATTATCTTTACTAATATTGTTTTTCTTTTTCTAGGAGAAATAATGAGTGGTATTGGTAATGAAGTCGGAGTGAGGACTCATGACATGCATAATATCGAAGTTCAAAATATTATTTCAGACGAAATTCTTATAGAGAATAAAAGGATTAAGAGGCAGAGAGAGAAGAAGGGCAATAACTCCCAGACACTATCAAGAGAAACAATTTCGCAATACTTTTACCTACCAATCAAGAGCGCAGCCAAAGAAATGAATATTGGCATAACCCGTCTCAAGAAAAGATGTAGGGAGTTAGGAATTCGTCGATGGCCTCACAGGAAATTGGTGAGCTTGGAAACCATAATCAAGAATGTTCAGGTTCTCTGTCATACATACTTATAATTTACAAGTATGAAACTATGAAAGATTTATAAGTAAATAACCGATGATATCACTTCGATTTACAGGAGATGCAAAATAAAGAAGAAGGAGGACATATGGCTGAGAAGAAGTTGAAAGAAGCCATTGCGATATTGGAATGTGAAAAACAGTTGGTGGAAGAAAGTCCTAATACGCAGTTAGAGGACCAAACACAGAAATTGATATAATAAGAAATTTAATTATAATAAACTTAAGGAGATCATAAAATCCCAAGACTCATTTCGCAGTAATTTTACGACTAATTCCACTACTAGTCTCGATGCTGGCTCAAAAGGGAAAGAAAAGGAGGAGGATGTCGAAAAAGAGGAGCTAAAATCCATAATTACTAATTGTTTGTCTTCCTCTAATGTAAATATTGAAAAAGAACAATTACAAACCTTCATCTTACATTTGTCAGCTCAATTACAAAAGAGCAACTATAAGCATGTATCCTCAAGTTCATATGAATACTAGTGATATGAATAAAAGATGTGATGCTTATTATTAATGGAAATATCTTTTTCCCTTATTATCTTTTCTGTTCCACTTCAGGTGGCCAGTATTTCTCTGTGATAAGGAAAATATCGAGTGTGTCCATGACCATAACCACGGCCACTGCCACAACTACGACTATAACGTTGGTTTCTGCTGGAGCCAACAGCATTCACTTCTGGGAGTGCTGTTGAGCCAGTTCATCTGGCTTCATGATTTCTCAATAATAACTCATGTTAAAGCTGTCAATTTTGGATACCATTTTTCTCGATATTGTTACTGTAGGACATGAAAAGTGGAGAATGTCTTCTCCAATATAACTTCATCAGTAACTTTTTCTCCGTAAAATTTTTAACTAAGATGTAGTTTTATACATCACGGAGTTCACGGTTTTACAATCTTGCAACTTCAGGTGCAACCATTCATACCGTGTAGTGAATAGTACGACCATCTTCAGGTGGTCAAATCTTTCTTTTTATCCACATGACATATGGATCTCCTTTTTTTAGCATTTAGATGCATTTCTGTATGACATATAATTTTTTCCAAAAATATCAAGGGCTATAAATTCGAGTTTAGCGAGGTTAGCCATAGAGATCAATAAATGCGTACCTGTCTTTTGGCTTTGATAACGGTAGAGACTCGTGCTGATAACGTGTTATAAAATTTGGGTAGTGTTAGAATAAAATCTACACACTACACACTAAGAAAATTCTAACTATTCTTTGCACAATAATTTCTTTTCAAACTTTTCTCTTTCTTTCTCTCACAATTCTTTCTCTAATCTTTCTTTCACAAAATGATGGTGTATTCCAAACTTAGAGAATAGCTCTATTTATAGAGCTCTCATAAGTGGAATACATCATGGCATATATCATCTTCTATAATACATCATGGAATACATCATCTTCCATAATACATCATGGAATACATCATCTTCTATAATACATCATGAAATACATCATCATCTACTAATCTTAATTAGTAGTGTCTCCACTGAATGATGGGCATCCATAAAAATTCATAATTAGTGGAGCTTCCACTAATTCACAATATATCATAACAGATATGATATAATTTTTTTTTTTACAACAAAAGTCATTGGAAATATCAATGCAATTAACTATATTACCATTTAGAATATATAAAAAATAAGTTAGGTAAAATAGTGATAAAAAAGAATAAGAAATTTTTATTAATTATTTTCCGTGGCAAATTGCCACGGATTATGTTAGTCCGTGGCAAATCCCTAGCAAATTGCGAGGGATTTGCCATGATTTTATTTTTTCTTTTTTATTCTAATTTTTATTATATTTATTTTTATTCCATACAGTTTGATTAAAATGGTCAAATATTTTATAAATATTTTGTTTTTTTATCTCTAACTTATTTATTCTTGAAAAATAATTGATACAAATTGAAAATAGAATGTAATATTTTTGTACGTAGATATATATATATATATATATATATGTATGTATGTATGTATGTATGTATGTATGTATGTATGTATGTATGTATGTATGTATGTATGTATGTATGTATGTATGTATGTATGTATGTGTGTGTGTGTGTGTGTGTGTGTGTATTAAAATAAAAAATTTTAAAGATATGATATAATTTTTTTTTTACAACAAAAGTCATTGGAAATATCATTGCAATTAATTATATTACCATTTAAAATATACAAAAAATATGTTAGGTAAAATAGTGATGAAAAAAATAAGAAAATTTTATTAATTATTTTCCGTGGCAAATTGCCACGGATTATGTTAGTCCGTGTCAAATCCCTAGCAAATTGTGAGGGATTTGCCACAGATTTATTTTTTCCTTTTTTATTCTAATTTTTATTATATTTATTTTGATTAAAATTGTCAAATGTTTTATAAACATTTTGTTTTTTTATCTCTAACTTATTTATTCTTGAAAAATAATTGATACGAATTTGAATGTAATATTTTTGTATGTAGAAAGATATATATGTATTAAAATAAAAAATTTTAAAGATATGATATAGTTTTTTTTTTTACAACAAAAGTCATTGGAAATATCATTGCAATTAACTATATTAACATTCAGAATATACAAAAAATATGTTAGGTAAAATAGTGATAAAAAATAAGAAAATTTCATTAATTATTTTCTGTGGCAAATCCCTAGCAAATTGCGAGGGATTTGTCACGGATTTATTTTTTTCTTTTTTATTCTAATTTTTATTATATTTATTTTGATTAAAATGGTCAAATGTTTTATAAACATTTTGTTGTTTTATCTCTAACTTATTTATTCTTGATAAATAATTGATACGAATTTAAAATGGAATGTAATATTTTTGTTTTTAGAAATATATGTATGTATTAAAATAAAAAATTTTAAAGATATGATATAATTTTTTTTTTACCACAAAAGTCATTGGAAATATTAGTGCAATTAACTATATTACCATTTAGAATATACAAAAAATATGTTAGGTCAAGTAGTGATAAAAAGAATAAGAAAATTTCAATAATTATTTTCCGTGGCAAATCCCTAGCAAATTGCGAGGGATTTGCCATGGATTTATTTTTTTCTTTTTTATTCTAATTTTATTATATTTATTTTTATTCTATACATTTTGTGGGATTACGTGTAAAATTATATTCGATTTTCTTTAAATTTATTATATGAATATGTTGTGTGTATGTATGTATGTATGTATGTATGTATGTATGTATGTATGTATGTATGTATGTATGTATGTATGTATGTATGTATGTATGTATGTATGTATGTATGTATGTATGTATGTATGTATGTATGTATGTATGTATGTATGTATGTATATCTCTGTGTGTGTGTGTGTGTGTATGAATGAATATGCATATATATATATGATTATGAGTGTGAATATCTAAATATATATATTTATATATGTATATGAATAGGTTTGTGTGTGTGTGTGTAAATCGTTTAATAAAAAAGATAGTATAATTGATAATATATAAAATTTTAAAATTATATAAATATAAAAAATATTTTTTATATTGAATTTAATATGATTTTTATATTTTGTTATAATACTTTCATTTTAAAAAAAACACAAAGATTGTTCAGAGTAGTTTAAATTTTAAAAAAAATGATAGCATAACAATTGCCATAGCTCAGCAGCTAAACACAACATATACATTTCGGAGGTCATGGGTTCGAGTCTTACATTGTGCAATTCTTGAACAATTTAAGGCTGTGATCTGGTGGGGCCGGTCCATAGAGATGGATGTGCACCAAATATTTTGTGATCTGGTGTGGCTGGTGCGTAAGGAAGACTATGTACCGAATGGTCCATGAAAAGGGTTGTGGTCCACAATTCAAAATTTGACTATTAGGACTAGTCTTTGAAGGGTTAGGGTAAATCTTTCAGTAGATGGCCACTTCTGAGGAGTGAGTCTTTCCCGGATAGGATGCCAGTCCTGTAGGTTGTACTGGTCCGAGCTAGCAAGTGTAGTCAAGTTGACTGTGTGGTTCCGAAATGGACAATCGGTAAGTTTGGATGTAGAGATGGAGGAGTATCTCACTTGGTAGGCCGTACACTTATCTTGTGTCAGTATGCACAAAGTGTGGCATCTTGAACGTTCTTTTATCATGGTGCACAAAGTGTGATGCCATGGCTACCTCTTTTGAGTGGTTGCTTTTATTGTATACATGTATGATTTGAAAGAAAAACACCACTCTTCATTTATGAAATTTATTTGAGACTTACTAGCACTTTTTTTTTATGAAAATTTCTCAACTTGCATACATGAACTATTTTACCTGAAGCACTCAAAGCACACACGGATTTATTGAGATTTATGTCTCACCGCCTTTTATACCATACTCTCAGGTCAGTCCTGCTGTGAAGGTTATTGATTAGAGATTGTCTTTGTTTTGATGACTTATTTCTTTTCCTATGTATTTCATTTGAGAGACTTTAGCAGTTATTTATTTGTTTTGGGAATTGTTCATGTATTATTTGAGTTGTAATAAGTTTTTATTTGGATTATTTCTTTCCTTTCTTTTGTGAGTCCTAGTTTTAAATACCCTTTGTCCTATGGATAGGGCGACATTCCCAACCCTAATAGGGTACATAGGTAGTATGGTGTTACAAGTATATCGGAGAAAATGTTTAGGCAATTATTAATAGTATTTGCTTTATTTAATTAAGATTAAAATCTTTTGCCTAATCTGGGTTGTTTTTGCTGTAGGATGGTTAGAATGTATTGAACTGTGAGGAAGGGACAGTAATGGCATCCACTAATCCCTATCTACTCAGAAGACTTACCAGTGCCACAATCTGCACCATAACCCGCACCTCAACAAGTCATACCTTTGGAAGAAAGCATTGATGATGAGGTTCAGATTATTGAGCCACCCCTATACCTGTAATAGACTTGATTACTAATAGTGAGGATAAGGATATTGATATGGAGTATGTCCCAAACTCACCTAATCCCGTGTTTGATTGAACTCTAATAGTGATGATTCGGGAGAGATAGACTATGAATCTCTACCTAAACCTTCTTTTGTACCCCCACCCAACCATGTTAAAATTGTGGAGAGTTCTAGGAGACTCAGGAAGGAACTAATGGACTATGGGTTTGTGAATGGTACAGGGATAAACCTCTCTAAGAATACCGGGGGTTGGTTGTATAATGCTGACACTGAGGATTCTGATGAGGATCATGGGTAAAGTTTTTTCATGATTATGAAGTTATTATTTGCTGTTTTCAATAAAGTCATGTGCTAGGAGTTCATTTATGTTTAATGTTTTATTTCAAAATTTATGCAAATAAGAGTACCTTGGTGTACTCCAATCTTGGGGAAAATGCAATTATTTATACAAAACTTGTATCTGATTTACTTTTACTTAAGTCTGAATGTGAATGCATGCTTGATTAAAATATTTTAAACTTTGATGCATAACTCATTATTTGGGAGCGATGGTTTAGAATGGCACCAAAGCATTGTGTAGCAGCATTCAGCAGAAAGGTTCCTGAAGCAAAACCTGTAATTCTGGAATATGATGCAACTCAACTTTCATCACAAAATCAGGGGAATGAAAATAAACCTAAGCAGGAAGTAGGGTGTGAAGAGCCTGCTAATGTGACCATGGGGCAAGCATTTTACAAGATGACGAGATACTGCAAACTTTATTAGAACGAAATAACTCGAAGGGGGAAGATGAAGCTTTGGAGAGGTTTCTGAAGTTCCAACCTCCCACTTTCTTGGAAGAAGTCGAACAAGATCAGAAAGCAAAGCAGTGGATAAAGCAGATGGAGGACATCTTTGCCATGCTCCAATACTCTATGAAGAAAATGGTAAAATTTGTTGCATTTAGACTGAGAGGCCTAGTTCAGGCATGATGACAGTGAGTCCAAGAAGACTAAGAATTAATGGATCAAGATTGGACGTGGGCTAACTTTGTGAAGGCATTCAGAGCGAAATATATCCCTCAGTGGATAGTGGAGAAGAGGAAGGACGAGTCCCAAAATTTGAAGTAAAGAAGCATGACCGTGGCTCAGTATGCTACTTGTTTTACCCAGTCGTCAAAGTATTGCAAGAGGCTAGCAGATACCGAACAAGGCAGTTTGTCAAAGGACTGAGGCAAGAGCTAAGAAGGGCTTTGGCATCTTCTCCACCAACAACTTATCTCTGGGGTTGTAGACGCAGCGACTAAGGACCGTAGTAGGATGGTACCTAAATCATTCTTGCCACCAAGGCAACCATCGAGACCCTTTTAGCGACCTGCCCACCAGCAATGGCAGAATTGAGGAAAGCAAGCACGAACGGCACCAACTGGTCTTACATAGAATCTCCTGTCATGCTAACATTGTGGGAAGAGAGGCTATGTAGAAAAGAACTGTTGGTCTAAGGGAGTTGAACGGAAATGCTAAAATTGTTGAGATCTGACGCATCTTCGAAACACCTGCCCAAAACTTCTTCAAATCGAGTAAGGAAACTTGGCCCAGACCGCGGGAGCCAATCAAGCTAATACTGCGGGAGCATCTGGAAGTGGAACTCAAAAGCAGTAAGTGAAAGTAAAGGTTTTTGCTTTTAACCGAGAGGAAGTTGGAGTAGATGCAGCAGTAGTGGAAGGTACATTTACGATCCAAGGTCGTTTAGTTAATGCATTAATAGACCCCGAATCTACCCATTCCTATCTAAACAAGAATTGTGCATATCATTTAGGTTGGGATAGAGTAGAACTACATTTTACCTTGTTTGTAAGTACACCTTTGAGAAAAATGGTGCAAGCAGATTGGTATGTGCAGAGTTGTAAGATTGAAGTGGGGAAAGAGAGCTTGAAGGAAGACTTGATAGTCTTAGCTATTAATGACTACGACCTAATTTCGGGTTTGGATTGGCGAGCTAAGCATGGAGCTAAGGTAGACTGTAAGAATAAGTCTGTCCAGTTCATTAGACCTGGATATGATGTGCTGGAATTCAATGGCAAGCGAGTAAAAAAATTGAAGTTTTTGATAGCTGGAACAAAAGCTCGGAAGTTACTGAAGCAAGGATGCCAACGATATTTGGTTTACATGACAAACAAGCTAAAAGATTAATGCACCCTGGAAAATACTGAAATGATAAAAGATTTTCCCGACGTGTTTCCCGCAGAACTCACTTCTCTTCCTCCCACCCGAGAAGTTGAATTCACCATAGATCTAATTCCAGGAGTGGAAACAATATCCCGAACCCCGTATCGAATGGCACCAGCAGAATTGAAGGAACTAAAAGAGTAGCTAGAAGAATTAGTGAAGTAAAGTTACATAAGACCTAGCACGTCACCTTGGGGAGCTCCAGTGCTATTTGTGAAGAAGAAGAACAAGACCTTGAGGTTGTGCATCGACTATCGGGGGTTGAATAATCTGACCATCAAGAATAAATATCCCCTACCTTTAATTGATGAATTGTTTGACCAGTTTCAAGGTTCCAGTTGTTATTCCAAACTAGATTTGAGGTAGGGATATTATCTAGTGCAAATGAAGGAGGAGGATATTCCCAAAACGACTTTCAAAACAATATATAGCCACTACGAGTTCGTGGTAATGCTTTTTGGAATGACTAATGCACTGGCAGTGTTTATGGATTTGATGTATCGTGTTTTCCAACCCTACTTGGATAAGGTTGTGGTTGTATTCATCAATGATATACTTATATACTCCAAGAGTCCAGAGGATCATACAGAACATCTAAAGCTGGTATTGAAAAAGCTAAAAGATCACAAGCTTTATGCCAAATTTTGCAAGTACAAATTTTGACTGGATAATGTGTCGTTTCTTAGCCATATGGTGACCAAAGATAGAATTAAGATGGACCCAGTAAAAGTTGAAGCAATTTCGGACTGGAAGCAGCCGGAGAACATCACTGAGATCAGAAGCTTCTTGGGGTTTGCCGACTATTACCAGCAGTTTATTAAAGGGTTCTCAACGCTAGCATTACCTATGACCCGCTTGTTGAGAAAAAATGTACCCTTTGTCTGGAGTGAGAAATGCGAGAAGAGTTTCCAAAAGGTAAAGCGGAGGTTAATGATGAAGGCATAGGAAGCGGAAAACACAGGGTGCGCAGCGGAAGCGAAGATCAAAAATTGGAAAAAAAAACAAGAACAGGGGATTCCCGAATAGGGCCGGCGTCGGCTCCGGCAGCCTTAGTTGACGCCGGTTAGGCTCTGTTCGGACTTTGAGGTTAAAAAAAATTTACCTCTTTTCCTCGTTCTAAGAGTTGGCTGGATTAGAACGTGTACTACCAGGGTAGGTATGCTGGTGAAAGCTTCTGGTGCGATTCCTGCAAGTCTCTTACTCCGTCTTTGCATGTAGGTAAACGCCAATCTCTCGATCTTTCAATATATGGCCTGCCTAAATCCGTTTGGTAAACAACTACAGACTAAGGAACCTTTTTCTGGAGAGAGAGAGAGAGACGTCTGGCCTTTTTTTCACAGAGAAGAAGCCGTCCCAGAGAATGTGTGTTTTGTAAATAACGTTGTTTCCAATCATCCTGTTTAACCTAAATAAAACCCTAGGTTAAACTGGACTGGGCCATTGGACTCTTAGTTTAACCTTTTGGGCTTAATTAATTATTCTAATTAGAACCACATAAATGGCCCAGCTAATAGTTAATTTTTTAGCCCAAATAAACTAATCCAATAAATAAGCCTACATTAGTTTAGTCCCAAGTCAATCTTTAATTATTCAAACTGGGTCAAAGCCCTGAATAATTAATTAACCCACTAAACTAATTTAATCAATTCTCTCTCATGGACTTTTATTTTATTCTAACCCAATAATTAATTTAGGCTACTTAAATAAAATAAATTCCATTTAATTTAAGATCAATTTCTTAGCCCGTATTTAATTAGGACTTACGGTCTATACTGGGGACCAAAAGATACACCGCATTGGCTACTAAAATGACCAAAATACCCTTGCTATATAAATAGTTGTATTTTGCATTTTAAATATTTCCTAATATCACTATAAAGAAATATTGACCCCAATAACAGTGCTGCGTTAGCAAAGTCTCCGATCTACAGGTGTAATGACTAAAATACCCCTCTATACATCGCCGTACATTTAGAGAGGAAGAAATGTACTAACACCTCTCTAAATGACATTTAGCATCCTTAGGCCTCTAGTCTAATGATCCACGACTTCTTGGATTATTTCGGCTTTCCAAGGGAACTACCCTAAAGTAAACATCCAAGTCATGTTTCCCAAGGCCCTTGATAGTTAGATCATTCAGACAATCACAATGAGCGATATAGTATAGAAACTATCTTATACAAGTTTGTCTTAACTAACTAGTCACACATACCCAACATGCAAGTATATTGGCCCACAGATAGAACCTCAATTATAGCATATCAAAGTATATGCTTCCAGCTTCGTCAGACCACCAACTCATATTCAAGTCATAGAGTACTAGTCCATGCTGTAGCGGTTGTAGTCTAGGTTTCCACCATATAGTACTTTTAGAAACCACTACTACAGGTCCTATTCTGCGTATTCGAAATACGCTTATATCATGAAGTGAGTAGACTACTCACTGGCTAAAGGTAAGCCATTCTCCATTTAGAATTCACAACATAATAACCTAGACATGATGAGATTTTCATTCTCATCAATCGGTTAAAAACGAATGTTTATGTGTTAAGTAACCCGTGATCTATACCTTACTGTGAAAGACCTCCATTCACATGGACCACTTATTTAAACACAATGGGTCTTTTTCAAACGTAATTATGCACAAATAAAATTGTAAATTCACAAATAATTTCTAAAAATAAATTATTTTATTAAAAACATTCGATTTTTATATGAGAAACCTAGTCTAAGAGGGCATACATCCCAACAATCTCCCACTTGCACTCTAAATCTAAGTAAGTTCGTAGGTGCTCACCCCTATGGCATCTAAGTGTTTCTTGAATACTCCATCAGCCAAAGGCTTGGTGAATGGATTTGCTAGATTGTTCTCAGAGATAATCTGTTCCACCACGACTTACCGTCTCTGGATGAAATCTCGGATCAGGTGGTACTTCCTCTCGATATGCTTCCCCTTCTTATGGTTCCGAGGTTCTTTGGATTGCGATATTACTCCAATGTTATCTCAATATATCACAATCAGCCTGTCCATGTGTGGCATGACTCTAAGTTCTGAAAGGAACTTCCGGAGCCAAACTACTTCCTTGGATGCTTCCGAAGTTGCCACATACTCAGCTTCCATGGTTGAGTCAGCAATAAAGATTACTTGAAACTCCTCCATGAAATAGCTCCTCCAGATAAGGTGAAGACATATCCACTAGTGGATTTTCTCTCATCCTTATCCGCCTGGAAGTCTGAGTCTATGCATCCTGCAGGAACCAAGTCATCAGTCCTGTAAACCAGCATATAATCTCTCGATTCCTTGAGGTACTTGAGTATATGCTTTACAATTTCTCAATGAACCTCCCCAGGGTTTGACTGATATCTGCTAACCAAGCCTACGGTAAAGCAGATATCTGGCCTAGTACATAGCACGGCGTACATGAGACTTCCCATAGCCGAAGCGTAGGGAATCCTACTCATCCTGTCCTTTTCTTCTTGAGACTTAGGACAGTCCCTTGAAAAAAGTGACAACTCATGTCTGCAAGGGATTAGAGCTCCCTTGCATGAGTTCATGTTGTACCGAGTCAGCATCTTGTCAATGTATGCCGCTTGGGATAATTCTAACATTCTCTACTTTCTATTTCTAAGAAATCTAATCCCGAGAATATAGCTGGTTTCTCCCAAGTCCTTCATACTAAATTGACTAGACAGCCAAACCTTTATAGATGACAATGACCCTACATAATTTCCAATGAGTAGAATGTCATCCACATACAAAACAAGAAAAACCACATTAATGCCTTCAAGTTTCCTGTACACACATAGTTCATCCTCATTTTGTACAAAATCATAAAACTTTATAGTCTCATCAAAACAAATGTTCCATACCCTTGATGCTTGCTTTAATCCATAAATGGACTTCTTAAGCTTGCAAACCATATGCTCTTAGCCTTTAGCAATAAAGCCTTCCGGTTGGGACATATAAATATCTTTATTAAGATAGCCATTTAAAAATGCCGTCTTAACATCCATTTGCCATATCTCGTAGTCATAATGACATGCGATGGCAAGGAGGATACGAATGGATTTAAGCATGGCTACTGGGGAAAATTTTTCCTCATAGTCGATTCCCTCTTTCTGAGTATATCCTTTCGCCACAAGCCTAGTTTTGAAGGTTTCCACATTCCCATCTACTCCCCTCTTTCTCTTGTATACCCATTTACACCCTATGGGTTTTATCCCTTTAGGTGAAGCTACAAGATCCCAAACTTGATTGAGATATATAGACTCAATCTCGACTTTCATTGCTTCGTGCCACAGATTTGCATCGTATCAGCAATAGCCTCCTCGTATCTAGTAGGGTCTTATTCTTGATAGTCAAAGACTAATTCGAAAGCTTCTCTAGTCCATCTCTCCGGAACCCTAGACACTATCCCACTACGATGAGGCTCCATGTGTACAGGCTCTTGAGGCTGTGTCTTTTCTTGTTCCACAATCGAGTCAGAAGAAGTTATTTTCGAAGATAACTTCTCCTCTAGTTCCAACCTAGTTGAACCTTTCGTGGAACTACTTTGATCATCTTCTAAATATCTAGCATTGGTACTAACCAGTACCTTCTACTCATTAGGATGATAAAAGTAACCACCCTTTGTCCCTTTCGGATACCCAATAAAATAGCATAATTCTGATCTTGATTCCAACTTGTCTCCATTGAGCTAGACAACTCCATATCCTGAGATGATTCAGATTTGGCTAACGCCCAGTCCACATCTCATAGGGAGTCCTAAGTACTAACTTGGAAGGCACCAAGTTCAGAATGCATGTCGTTGTTTCCAGGGCATATTCCCAAAAAGACACTAGAAGAGTAGCATGAGACATTATGCTTCGGACCATTTCCATCAATGTACTGTTCCTTCACTCAGCTACTCCATTCTACTGGGGTGTCCCTGGTGCAGAGAGTTGGGATACTATCCCATGATGTACCATGTAGTTCTTGAATTCACCAAAGAGGTACTCTCTACCACGATCCGATCGTAAAGTCTTGATTAATTTACCTGTCCGACACTCCACTTCAGCTTTAAACTCTTTGAATTTGTTAAAAGAGTCAGACTTGCCTCTCATCAGGTAAACATAACCAAACCTTGTACAATTATCCGTAAAAGTGATGAAGTACTCAAAACATCTTCTAGCTGGTGTAGACAGGGGACCACACACATCAGTGTGAATAAGACTCAATACCTCCTTGGCTCTATCCGCCTTAGGGGCAAATGACCTTTTGGTCATCTTTCCCATCAGGCAGGACTCACACTGAGTCCAATTTTCCAATCTCAATGAGCCCAAAGGTCCATCATGGATCAACCTCTGAATCTTGGTTGAGTTGATATGACCCAACCTTAGATGCCAAAGATAAGAGTCATTGACATTGGTCTTTTTCTTCTTTGTTAAAAGTTCAGATCGATCATTATTTAATTGATTGTTAATAGGGTTTAAGAAAAATAGATTCCCATACATGTGCCCAGTACATAAAATTTCTCCATCTCTTTGATAGAAATACCATAATGGAAAGATACAAAATATCCTTGATTTATTAGTTTCACAATCGAAATCAAATTCTGTCGAAATCCAGGTACATATAAAATATCTTTCAAAACCACTATTCTATTACAATCAAATACAAGATCCAGCTCTCCCACTGCAAGGGCCTAAACTTATGCTCCATTTCCGCACGTAGTCCATGTTCACTCTTTTGGAGTCTTCTAATCTTTCTAAACCCCTGCAAGGAGTTACAAATGTAATCAGTGGCTCCTGAATCAACAATCCAAGTGGAAATTGATCAAACCATTGATATATACTCTAGAAAGAAAATATTACCCGTAGGGTTTTTCTTGGCTTAAAAATCTGGACACTCCTTTTTCCAGTGTCCCTTCAGTCCACACTTGAAGCACTTGCCCTTGGGTTTGTCTTTGGGCTAGGTCTTAGGTTGGACCGCTACGTTACCCTTCTTCTTCTTGAACTTTTTAGGCTTGGGCCCAATTCTAGAAGATGAAGCCTTGGCAATCATAGCCTTCGATTATGGCTTCATGACCTTCTCCGCTATCTGGAGCTCCTTCATCAACTCAATCAAACTCACGATCAACTTGTTCATGTTATAGTTCAACTTGAATTGAGTAAAGGAACCCGATAGAGATTTGAGAACCATGTCTATTTGGCTCTCGGGGTCAATGACAGCCCCTAAGATTTCTGTCTCCTCGAAAGCAGCAATCATCTTGAGCATATGCTCTCTGACTGATGCTCCCTCAGCCATCTTAGTATTAATGATGGTTCGAAGAACCTCCTACCTTGCGGGTCGGCTCTTATCCGCAAATATCGTGGCTAATGATTGAGTTATGTCATATGCAGTGGTCATGTGCTCATGTTTGGATTGGAGCCCATTAGACATGGAGGCCAACATGTAATAACGAGCCATCTCATCGGCCTTCTTCCATATCTTCTCAGCGTCATGCTTCTCGGTGGTAAAACCCTCCCCGATAACAGGGCAAGTTTCGTAAAGGACATACTTATACTCTTCTGTTGTGAGTATTATGTCCAGGTTCCTTTTCCAGTCCACATAGTTTGGTCCCGTTAGCTTATTCTCTCAGAAAATAACGGCTAATGGACTAAAAGAAACACCCACCGTTTTTGAAAAATTGAAAAAATAAAAGAAAAAAGATTCAGTTTGTGAAAACAAAGCAAATATGTGACTGTATCCTTATTATCAAAACTAATAATAATCAATTTGACTCTTAAAAAAACTGACATAGCTTCTTGAAAAAATTAACAGTTTCCTAAGCTAAGTGTGTTAACTATCACAAATTAATTTTCCTTCTAGGTAATGATCTAAAAGATAATTCCATCGAGGGGATGGCCGTTTCCTTTCATTTCTTATGGACATACCTCGCACTATGACCTCCAACTAGGGGCTAGCCGATCATAGTACGTGCACCAGGTTATTAATTACATCCCTCCATTAGATCTAAATAATTGTGGTATCCCCATCCTATACGGGTTCACTACCAGGATGACGCGAAGGGACCCACAATCTCTAATGAGGATCGTGATGGAAGCCGTGGGGCCATTGGAACCTCTCTTTCATTTAGTCTTTTAAAACAAGGGTTTTCTGAAAAATATCCTTTTGAAAATTTCCATTAAGTTTTCCCTTAACTCAAAAATAAAATGTCTAAGTCGATAAAAATCTCTATATCAAGGCTTATATCCTTTGAGAGTTTTTCCCATGGACCAATTTTTTTTAAGTTAAAAACTTAATGATTTCAAAAATTTTCCAATTAAAACTTTCTAGAGACTTTGGTCTCAAGTTTATTTGACAAAACAATTTTTCTTGTGCCAAACTAAAACAAAATGGCTTTCTATTTTAACCTTACAAAAATATCTAAATCTAATATATTTTCTATGTCAAGGATTAAATCTTTTGAGAAAATATCTAAGGATTAATTTTTGTTCAAGTTAAAATAACCATTTAATTTGTAGAAAAATATTTTCCTTGTCAAAAACATTCCCAAAGACTTTGGTCTTTGAGAAAACATGCACATAGGTACCAAAAATAAATAGCATGCTAGAAAATAGTAGATATTTTCATACTCTTCTATTTTTAAATCTAAGTGCCCAAATAATAGAATTAAACACATTGATTAATTAATTAATGGTCTTATTTAATCCTAAAATCCATTACTAATATTTTTCATGCAAAAATATTTCTTGAATATTAACTATTGCAAAATATTAACTTCGCCTGGTATGGACCCAAAAAAAATGCAAGAAAAATTACAAGAAAAAAAAATCAAAAAATTTATCCATGGTCCACTGCACCCGCCACACTAGATCATGCACCTATCTGCACTGTGGTCCACTGCACCCGCCGCACAGAACCAGGACCCACAAGAAATCAGCGTGCGGACCGACCTTCCAGACCCTAGCTGGTGCCGGTTCCAACACCCTAAGCCGTCACCGATTAAGGTCTGGACGCCTTCTTTCTACAGTTTTTTTTTTTTTTGCGATTTTCTCTGCGAATCTCCTCGATTTTTCTACACAACTTCTGGCTTCGATGGCTCTCCGATTTCAAACCAAATACAATGAAATCAGCCAAAACCAACAATCGCCTATACCTATAAATATTGAACTTACACGATTTGCTAAGAAAAACAGTAAATTACAAATCTCCTCCACCCGCAAGGTTTAACAGAGAATCTATCCATACCATAAACAGCGAAGGATCACAATTTTAATCACACATATATGTCCAGTTTTATTCATCGAGATACTTGTTCCCTATATTTTCACAAAACCTTCATGCTCTGAATCATCTCAGGATTGGCTTACGCCCAGCATACCTACCTCGGTTGCGCACGTTCCGGTCCAGCCACCTTTGAGAACTAGAAGGAGAGGTAAAATTTTTAAAATCTCGGGATTGGAACAGGGTGCAACCGGTTCCGGCCCTGCCCTGGAATTCCTGTTCTTGTTTTTTGAGTTTTTTTTATGTTTGCTTCCGCTGCATGCCCTGTGTTTTCCTGCTTTCTATGCCTTCACGCAGCGGAAGCGAAGATAGAAAATTGAAAAAAAAACAAGAATAGGGAATTCCCGAACAAGGTCGGCGCTGGCTCCGGCAGCCCTAGCCGGCACCGGTTAGGCTATGTTCGAACTCCGAGGTTAAAAAAAAATTTACCTCTTTTCCCCGTTCTAAGAGTTAGCTGGACTTGAATGTGTACTACCGGGGTAGGTATGCTGGTGAAAGCCTCTGGTGCGATTCCTGCAAGTCTCCTACTCCGTCTTTGCATGTAGGTGAATATCAATCTTTCGATCTTTCAGTATATGGCCTGCCTAAATCCGTTTGGTAAACAACTACAGACTAAGGAACCTTTTTTTGGAGAGAGAGAGAGACGTCTGACCTTTTTTTCACAGAGAAGAGGCCGTACCAGAGAATGTGTATTCTGTCAACAACGTTATTTTTAATCCTCATATTTAACCTAAATAAAACCCTAGGTTAAACTAGATTGGGCCATTGAACTCTTAGTTTAACCTTTTGTACTTAATTGATTATTCTAATTAGAACCACATAAATTGCTCAATTAATAATTAATTTTCCAACCCAAATAAACTAGTCCAATAAATAAGCCTATATTAGTTTAGTCCTAGATCAATCTTTAATTATTCAAACTGGGCCAAAGCCCTGAATAATTAATTAACCCACTAAACTAATTTAATCAATTCTCTTTTCATAGACCTTTATTTTATTCTAACCCAACAATTAAATCAGGCTACTTAAATAAAATAAATTTCATTTAATTTAAAATCAATTCCTTAACTCGTATTTAATTAGGACTCACGATCTATATTGGGGACTAAAAGACACACCGCTTTGGCTACTAAAATGACCAAAATACCCTTACTATATAAATAACTGTATTTTGTATTTTAAATATTTTCTAATATCACCATAAGGAAATATTGACCCCAGGACAGTGCTGCATTAGCAAAGTCTCCGACCTACATGTGTAATGACTAAAATACCCTTTTATACATCGCCGTACATTTAGAGAGAAAGAAGTATACTAACACCTCTCTAAATGATATCTACCATCCTTAGGCCTCTAGTCCAATGATCCACGACTTCCCCTAGATTGTTTCCGCTTTCCAAATGAGCTACCCTAAAGCAAACATCCAAGTCATGTTTCTCAGGGCCCTGGATATTTAGATCATTCAGATAACCACAAGGGACGATATAGTATAGAAATTATCTTGTACAAATTTATCTTAACTAACTAGTCACACATACCAAACATGCAAGTGTATTGGCCCTACGATAGAACCTCAACTATAGTATATCAAAGTATATGCTTCCAGTTTCGTCAGACCACCAACTCATACTCAAGTCGTAAAGTACTAGTCCACGCTGTAGCGATAGTAGTCTAGGTGTCTACCATATAGTACTTTTAGAAACCATTACTACAAGTCATGTTCTACGTATTTGAAATATACTTATGTCATGAAGTGAGTGGACTACTCACTAGCTAAAAGTAAGCCATTCTCCATTTAGAATTCACAACATAATAACCTAAACATGATGAGATTCCCATTCTCATCAATCGGTTAAAAACGAATATTTATGTGTTAAGTAACCCGTGATCCATACCTTACTGTGAAAGACCTCTATTCACATGGACCACTTACTTAAACACAATGGTTTTCCAAACGTAATTGTGCACAAATAAAATTGTAAATTCATAAATAATTTCTGAAAATAAATTCTTTTATTAAAACATTCGATTTTTACATCAGAAACTTAGTCTAAGAGGGCATACATCCCAACAAATGACGGCTCCGGTGCTGAATTTTCCAGAAGGAGATAAACCATACGTTTTGTATACTGATACTTCTAAGAAAGGTTTGGGAGCGGAGTTGATGCAGAATAGGAAGGTAATAGCATATGCCTCTCAGAAGTTGAAGCCTCATAAAGTCAATTATCCGACATATAATTTGGAGCTGGCTGCCATTGTTTTTGCATTGAAGAAATGGCGACATTATCTATATGGAGTCGAGTATGAGGTGTTCACTAACCACAAGAATCTGAAATATATTTTTACCCAGAAGGACTTGAATTTGAGGTAGCGGAGATGGATGAAATTTTTGGAAGAGTATCGTTGTCCTATCAACTATCACCCTAAAAAGGCCAATGTTGTTGCTGATGCCCCTGAGTCATAAAGTAAAAAATGCCAGACTGGGAGTGAAAGAGATTCAAGCAGCCCAAGAGGTGTTGGATAGAAGGACGGAAGTGCAAGAAGAAAGGATTATCGTCAGTAATCTGAGATTAATACCGGATCTAAGGTAAGAAATCATCAAAGCATAGCAAAGCAATGCAGAGTTTCAACTTTTCAAGGACAAAGAACTTAAACGGAAAGGCAGTGATTTCCGGCAGGACAAGACAGGAATGATGTGTTTCCGAGATCATTTGTGTATGCCTAATAAGCAACAGTTGAAGGATAAGATTTTAGAAGAGGCGCATAGAAGTAAGTACGCTATTCATTCGATAGAAGTAAAAATGTATCAAGATCTGAAGAAAACTTATTAGTGGCCCGGAATGAAGAAGGACGTGGTAAAATATGCCTCCATGTGCCTGACCTGTCAGAAGGTTAAAGCAGAGCACAAAAAGTTGACAGGATTGTTGCAACCTTTACCAATACCAGAGTAGAAATGGGGAGAGGTGACTATGGACTTCGTTACCAGACTGCCTATGGCAAGGACCCAAAAGAATGTCATATGAGTAGTATGTTAGTGTTGTGCCCTAAAGGCAATCACTTGTACAATGTATATCGCATAATAATTAATAAAAGAGACATTCTTTATTTTTCAGTTTGATTGTTATATCTTAATATACGTATAAACTGTTTGATAAAGTCTCTAGTACAATACAGTATTAAGAAAATCATAATAGAGATTATGATGTGAGATTTTTACTACACTATGTAGTGTTTGTGCTTGAATAATTCCTAATCATAGTATTAATGAGATGAGACATTATTAATATGCCAAGACTAGCACATGTTAAATCCCTTAATTGAATCAAACGGTGGTTCCCATAACCGTGAGTATTGTGATACTTAGGATTAATATGTGGATGCTTATTATATGAACAAGTTCATTAGATGACCTAGCTATGAGATAATCACTTGGATAAGCTCTTGAGTGTCAGTGATAGAATCTTATTATAGTAAGTGTGTAAGTATCCTTAGACTTGAGATCTCCAAGATATTTTGTTTATCGAGCATTGTAATTTGATTCTAATATTTGGAGTTATACAAGGACTACCTATGGGATAGATATTGTGTACAATGTAAAGTAAATGAAAGTAATTGAGAGGGATAATAAAAGATTCACCACTCATAATAGTAGGAGAATATATTTCAAGGCCACTTGTAGAAATCATTACTCATGAAGTCCTTAACTAAGGCGACTATGTTTTGGAAATAGTTTCAAATTTGATACACATATCGAGTAATGGATTTATTGAACAAGTACTAAAATATTCAGGCCAGAATTAATAATATTCTAGATGGAGTTGGCACTAATTCCATGCTTTAGACCGAATGAGATATAGTATGGTGAAAAGAGTTTATTGTACTAGTTATTTGCTATTGAAAGGTTTATGTCAAGCCACTTGACTTTCTAGACTTTTGGGTGATCAAGAGTCATTGCTAGATGTCGCTCTTGATCTGCAAAATATGAATTTATTAATTAGAGAATTAATAAATTAATCCTATATTTTATTTAGAATTATTAATTTTAAAGCTATTAGAATTAATCATATTATTCTACTAATAAGACCAGTAAACCTAATGGGTCACACACAATAAATGTTTGAATGCTCAATATATATTATTTGATAATATTGTGGGGTTAATTAAGAGAATAAAATATATTTATAAGTGAATTATAAGTTTGTTATAATTCATGAGACTTGGTTACAATTATATAAACCTCAAAGGCCCAATTGTAGACATTCGATCTTGGAGGACTTAATTGCAATTAACACAAATCCTAAAAACTATAAATATGGAAATTGTTCCCTTTTGCAAGAGAGAGTTGGACATTCCTTCTTCATCCTTATTCTTCTCCAATTAAAACCTACACGTTCCTCTTCTACTAGCATAGTTTTGAGCGGGCTTTATGAGCAATTCAACCTTATGTAGATTACTGCTAGAGACGATCCTACTCTTGGATTGTAGTAAGGCGATTAGATGATCAAAATAGAGGAAATTGGTTCTTGGGTTGGCACAAGAAATTTTTGTTTTTCTGCTATAGAAAGTAATCCCCGTTTTCTTCCTCTATTTTTTTTTTTTTTAATTGCAGACACGTGATCCTTAGGCATGAATTTCATGGTTATTTTCGCTGCGTTCTTGTTTGATAAGTATGATGAAATCTCAATATAGTGTTCGACAGATTGACTAAATCAACGCATTTTATACTGGTGAACGTAGGGGATTCAATGGAGAAATTAGCTCAAACATATATGTAGGAAATAGTCAGATTGCATGGAGTACCTTCGAGTATTATGTCCGACTGAGACTCGAGGTTTACATCCCGATTTTGGGGTAAGTTTCAAGAATCAATGGGTTCTAATCTAAAGTTCAGTACGACGGCACACATGCAAATCAATGGTCAGTCAGAAAGGGTTATTCAGATATTAGAAGATATGCTAAGAGCTTGTGTATTGGATTTTGGGGATAAGTGGATTGATTGTGTGCTGTATGCAAAATTGGCTTACAATAATAGCTACCAATCTTCGATTGGAATGGCTCCATATGAAGCGTTGTATGGACATAATTGTCAAGTACCTCTGCACTGGAGTTGGTTGGAAGACAGCCACATAATCAAATCTGAAGAAGTCTGCATTCAGGAAATGTCAGATAAGGTAAAGGTACTCAGAGAAAGGTTGAAAACGGCTCAAAGTCGACAAAAAAGTAATGCGGATAATAGGCGGAGGGAGTTGGAATTCCAGGTAGGAGACAGTGTGTTTTTGAGGTTGACTCAGAGTAAGGGAATCTTGAAGCATTCGAAAGGCAGAAAGTTGAATCCGAGATATTTGGGACCATTTTCGATAATGGAAAGAATTGGACCAGTTGCGTATCGGTTAGATCTACCGGATGGTTTGACTAGAATACATAATGTATTCTATGTGTCTCAGTTAAAGAAGTATAATGCTGACCTGAGATATGTTTTGAATAACGAACCATTGGTTTTGCAACCCAACTTGAGCTATATGGAGAAATTGGTTAAAATTTTACCGAAGTATCAAGATTCTCCAGAATAAGTATATACCGATGATAAAGGTGCAGTGGGAGCATCAAAGCACTCAAGATGCCACGTGGGAAACTGTGGAATAGGTGAAGCGAAAATACCTCGACTTGAGATAAAGGTACACGCTGAATTTCGGGATGTAATTCTTCTAATAAGGAGAAGATGTAAAACACCACCTAAACCTACCCTAGAATAAGAGGGATTGGGTGCATATCATATCATCTTGTATAAAATATATTCCTTGAATGATTTTGTGTGCCTTAGAATTGTGGTTTATGGGTTATATGGTTTATTTGTACTTGCTGAGTAGAAAGGGTAAAAATGTAATTTTACTTGAGATCAAAATAGAAAGATGGTTTGAGGCTTAGATAAGAAAAGAATTTGGTTGAGAAAATAAGAATAAGATTTAATGTGGTTAAGTGGTTAGAGTTTTGTGATTTAATCTCTAAGGTCTTAAATTCAAATCCCATCACTTAATTTTTAGTCATAATTATCTTAACCAATATTTGAATTTTCTTATGTTTGAATTTTCATCTTTCTTACATTTCTTAAAGTTAGGAATGTTGTCTTAGTGAAGATACAAATGTAATGTCTTAACCATGTGATCTTGTCCAAAAAGGAATTCTAGAAGAATTTTTGTCTCAATTATTTTTGCAAGCCTTGTCCTTACCTCTTTGAATTTAAACTATTTCTATTTCTTTAATTCATTTTTATATCTATAAAAGTCTTAGATAATTCCTTACTTGAAGTTTCGAAAATTCCAGCTCTTGTAGGATAGGAGGTTGGCCGAAATTGTGAAGGAAAGATAGGAGGAGGTTTTCAATTAAATCACCATAATTATTCCTCCAAGAACTTCATCTTATTTTTGTTCTTGTTTTGGTTAAAATTTGAAAAAAATTTCAGATTTTCTTCATGGCTGGTTTTCGAAATTTGCAATAACTATTCCCTACCTAATTCTTGCTAACAGAAATTTTTCCATCAAATAACCAAGTTTTGGACATGAACATTTAGCCATTCATTTGTGCACAAGAATACCTGAAACTTTCTTCTTTCTTTCCTAAGATGGTGGATGGAAAACCACCATTAACGGACCTTCAAACACTCCTAAATTTCAGCTGCAAATCCGTTTCAAAAAAGACAAAAAATTCTGCTCAAAACCAATTTAAATCCTAAGAGTTCTTTAGCTAGAATTCCAGAAATTTTTTCAGCTTTGCCTATCCAATGCAAGGTTCGATTTCCTTCATCATTCAACTTCATATTTTCGGCCATATGCAACCATGGACAGAACCCCTTGACTTCTCTGTCTACCTTGGTCATTAGGAGTTCATTAACACACCTCAAAACACTCATATCTTCACTTCATTCAAAATTATTCGAACTTTAAAATTAAATTCCAGATTTTTCTTCCATTAAACACTCACCTAGCTAGATAATAAAACCAGAATTTTCTCTTCTCTTGTATAGCATTTTCGGCCAGCCTCAAAGCTGAAACAACTCTTTATTCCGTGATCAAATCATAGCTAGTTTAGCCATTCACCATTGAAGGACAAGAAACTTTCAAAGAGCAAACACCATTACCCAATCCTCTCCTCAAACATCTCCATATTTCTCTCAATTTGAAATTTGAAAAAGTTGAAACTCCCTCTCTCTTTCTTGGATAACTAAAATCCCTCCCCCTAGCTAGTACATTCGGCCATCATTCACAACACACACACACAAAAACACTCTCTCAAGGACACACACTAAGCTTCTTCAATCTTTAATCACCTCTATTCATCCCAAATCACTCTAAGAACCTTCAAACCAACTAGGATTCGGTCCATACTCACTCATAAGCCACTCCATAACACCAAAAATACCAAAGTTGATCATCCCTTCGAATTAAACACACCTTTTCAGTCAAGAACAAGAAGAACATCAAGAAGGTAACTTTAAACACCTTAAACCTTCTTCATCTCATCATCACCATTTCAATATCATTCTAATCTCACTCTCTCTCTTTCTCCCTATTTATTTCTCTCTTTCTTGGCCGAACCTTGGATGGTCATTCTTGGACAAACTTCAACTAAGGAAGGACTCTCAAGCACTCAAGGACCTTCACTAAGTAAGACGATATCTTCAACTAACGTTCATCAAAACAAGTATTTCTTTCTTAATCTTCTCTTTAAATTCTCGAACTCAAGGCTCTTAGATGATGGACTTGATAGGTTGATTGAACAATGTGGGGTTGGAGATATGTATGTGGGTGAAGGGAATAGATTTAAGGCATGAAGATTGGAATGAATGTTGTGACTTATGGATTATGCTTTAAGATCATTATATGTTCATTATGATTAATGGTTTTATGTATGATAGTCATTCTGTCACCATTGTTGATTATACCGTCATGATGTTATTTCTCAATAAATCCCTAGATTATATTATACCTAATAGAATATCATCCTTATTGTGATGTATGCTAATACAAGTCTATCTTTGGATAAATCGACATGTTATTTGTTGGATCCATGTGGGTATGAATATGTATATAGATTTTCTCTAGTAATAAAGTTATTATAAGAACTACTTTTGTTATTTTTAGTATTATTATTACTATCATTATTTTATTAATATAATTAGTTAATTTAATTTGCTAATTTCGGTAACCACTATGTGGCTTTGAAATTAATAATTATTTAAAATAATTTATTAGATAAATAAATAGTAATATTTTATTTAAATATAAATAATATATTAGAATTAATTAATATCAAATGTCTTTTATATTCATATTATTATTAGTTAGCCTTACTAAAATTTTTATTTACACTCATAAATATTATTTATATTAGAATAATTTATTTATTATTAATAATATTTATAATGTATTATTAATATTACTTATTATTTGTAATAGTATTATTTATTATTTATTACCAATATTATTTAGGATTTATTATTAATAGTACTCATTGTTTATTACTAATTTTATTTATTATCAATATTACTCATTTTTTATTATTTATTAATAAATAGGTAATATTATAATTTATTATTTATTATTTATTATTTATTTATAACACATATTTATTTTTAAATTAAACTTATTCTATAAAATATTTTATCAACCAGTGTTAAAGCTTAAGGCATTGTTGTCATAGTTAGATGTTATTGTAGCTGGTTGAGCCTAAGAGTTATTTATTTAAGGCAAGTATTAGCTGGATGTTGGACTTATACCATGTATTTACTCCAGACGGGGTTAAGTTACCTTGAATTATCTTGGAAGACAATTGTACTCAGGAAAAGCAAGAGATCATATAAGTTCCTACATAAAGCTATTTGAATATCAAAGTTACCTTAGCAAGTCAAACATGATGTATACGAGGAATTGTACTATGAATGCAATTATGGACAATTTTCCTTTTTCTTTTCAGTCAAACAAACCATTTTAAGATGAACAAGTAATTTTATATAAAATGCTAAACTTTTCCTAAAAATTAACTTTGACAAGAATTTCGGAAACCATAATTCTATTTCAAAGAGATCATTGTATGATCTTTCTTTTCCCAAGTGGGACGAACACAACGTTAAGTACTCAATAAGGGTAGACTATTAGAACTAGTCTTTGAAGGGTTAAGGTAAGTCTCTCAGTAGGTAACCACTTTTGAGGGGTGAGTCCTTTTTGGATAGGATGTCAGTCCTGTAGGTCGTACCAATCTGAGTTAGCAAGTACAACCAAGTGGACTGTATGGTTTCGAAATGGACAACTGGTAAGTTTGGATGCAGAGATAAAGGAGTATCTCACCCGGTAGGCTATACACCTACCTTGTGTCAGTATGCACAAAGTGTGACATCCTGAACGTTCTTTTGTCATGGTGCACAAAGTGTGGTGCCATGGCTACCTCTTTTGAGTGGTTGCTTTTATTGTATACATGTATGGTTTGAAAGAAAAAACAACACTCTTCATTTGTGAAATTTATTTGAGACTTACCAACACTTTCTTTTATGAAAATTTCTCAATTTGCATACATGAACTGTTTTACCTAAAGTACTCAAAGCACACATGGGCTTACTAAGATTTATGTCTCACCACTTTTTATACCATACTTTCAGGCCGGTCCTATTGTGGAGGTTATTGATTAGAGATTGCCTTTGTTTTGAAGACTTATTTCTTTTTCTATGTATTTCATTTGAGAGATTCTAATAGACATTTATTTGTTTTAGGAATTGTTCATGTATTATTTGAGTTGTAGTAAGTTTTGATTTGGATTGTTTCTTTCCTTTCTTTTGTGAGTCCTAGTTATAAAGACCTCTTATCCTGTAGATGGAGCGACATCCCTAACCCTAATAGGGTACGTAGGTAGTGGGGTGTTACATAAGAGATTGAACATGCTTCTGGTAAATGGACAACAGTTAATATCTCATTGTTATTCACATAGCTATCCAGACATGGTACTTGTGACCTTACAATTGCCAATCTTAAAATCTTTTGCAGTTTAAGTATGTAGTTAACTTTTGTTATTCTTGTAGCCTGTATCTGTTCCACATGATGCTATGGTTACTTAGATGATAAAGAGAAGTATAACATGGCTTTTCTACTTAACTGGTAATGGCATTTGATGTTGATATTTTCAGTCTTTGTTTTCAAGCATGGATAATCTTCTGGCACCTGATCATCCTTGTCACTGTAGTCTTTGGAAAGAAACTTTATATATATATATATATCTCTAAGAACTCATACAACTTTATATATCTTTTATACTGCATATTATTAGTATGTTTTTGAGCTTCAAAAGTTTACATTTCTGAAAGGGATACATGGCATCGAAAAACTAACCATTATTTATATTTGGAGGATTGCCATATTTGCATTTCACAAAGCCTTGGTAGACTAACCTAGGGATCCTCTGGTGATTGCTGCATTTAGTATTGCTGTTTACAGTGGCGGATCTTTGTCTTATGCAGTAAAAATAGCGAGGAGGATCTGTAAGTTCTTTTGACCTATTTCTTAAGGAATGGCCAGTTGCTTGGTTGTATTCCCTTGACCTGTATGTTGTTGCTTGAATTTCTAACTTCTTGTAGGTAGCTTCATTAGGCACACTTGCAATTCTAAGGGTTTTTGCTGCTTCATTAAAAGAGCATGAGAAAATTCAAGTGAAGTGCATAACATTCTCTCAGCCTCCTGGTGGAAATGCTGCCTTAAGAGAGTAGGTTCATTATCTAATTTATCTTTGTCTCTGAAAACATATGCAAGTTATTAACTGTTGCCTATGTTTGTTTCAGCTATGTAAATAGAAAGGGGTGGCAGAATTATTTTAAAACCTATTGGATTCCTGAGGATCTGGTGCCTTGGATCTTTTCTTCTGCATATTTCCATCATTATAATGCCACTTCACCTTTCCAGATGCCTACTAATGCTGAAACTTCGGTATTGATGTCAAAACCTGGTGAAATGTTGGGAGAGCAGAAAGCAGAAAAAACAAAAGAGAATGAAGGGGAACAGTTGGTCTTGGGTTTAGGGCCAGTGCAGAACTCCTTTTGGAGGATATTAAGGCTTGTGCTACTAGAGGGAGTTAGAAGACAGTTGGATAGATACAGAGGCAAAAAAGCTGATCCTGCTGAGAAATCTATCATTGCTGATTCTGTTTTAACATCTTCAATTGATGACACTGTTAATCACCCACAATCTCTTGAAATCCAAGAGGACTCAGATGGAATATCTCTCTGGCCCTTGCCCGAGACAGATAATGAGACTCCTGATGAAGAAAAAAATGGAAAATTGTTGGGCAAAAGTCCTACCAATTATGGGAACAAGAGGACATGGCGTACAATGCCTGCCTTGCCTTCGTATATACCTTTTGGTCAGGTAGACGCCCACGTTGCTGTCGAGTCCTACCAATTTTACCTTGTTTCTGTGAGACTGTGACGAGCTATTTCATGTGCTCTCAAGGCCGGTTATTGAGAATGAAAAAGAAAAAACAAAAAAATGATTTTTGTTTTTTAACGGTTTGGGGAATGGAAACTGAACTTCCCTTTGGTTCTTTCAGAAAACGATATTCGTTTTTTGAACTTGTTTTTAAGCAACTGGAAACAAAAATTCAAAAATTAAAAAAAGCATATTTATTAGCTCTAAAGGTTTTAAAAAGCAAAACTAAATTAAAACAGAGTATGATTGCCTACTGCTAACCATTAAGACGTAGTTGATAGTTGCAATGATTTAATTTTACATTGTTTCTGTGACAAACTTTTTCATGTGCCCTCAAGGCCAGTTATTGGGAATGAAAATCAAAAGTAGATTAACATTTTCTTGTTTGGTTTGAGTTAAATAGTGGTAAAAAGTAGACATGAGTGGAAAAGATCCTTTTATGACCCTATCGCCATTAAGATATGGTTGATAGTTGGAATAAAAGATGTAGGAAGCTCTAGCTCAACTAGATCCTGACATGTAGAGACCTGAGATTGTACTGACAATGTATCCATTTTTGGTGGAAATGACTTTTAAAGGAGTCCTATCTATCTTCATTTTTCTAAATATTCTGTTGTTTTACTAAGTTATCATATAACTTACACTAAAGGGAAGTAAGAAGAGGTGATATCAATAAGAAGAGAAGGAAGGGGGGAAGTAAGAAGAGGTGATATCAACAAGAAGAGAAGGAAGGGGGCAAGAAATCAAATTTGGTGAGAAATGTGAAAGATGGAGGAGAAAAGATGACTTTGTGAGGAAAAATAAAAAGAAGGAATTATGTTGAACTTGATTGTGCATAATTGTTGAACTTGTTTAAAGCTCAGATGCTTATGCATCTTTGGTTTGCATTTGGTGATTGCTCACTGAATATTTAACTATTACAGGTTTACCTGCTGGGGAATTCATCTGTGGCGTCGCTATCTGGTGCAGAATACTCAAAGTTGACATCACTACGATCTTCATTTACCCTTTCATTTTGGAGCTACATTCGCCTTGCATTTTCAGGTTCGATCAGTAATTGATGAAGTCAAAGAACGATTTCAATCACATTCAATGCGGTGATACAGAACCAGAGATTCCAAAGGTAATATTCATTTGTTTGTTTTATCCAAATACATGCTTAAAATGATCTTCAATCACAGATCCATTTTCATTTGAATGTTATGGATAGTTTTTTCCCATTCATTTTATGTAATGCAGAATATTTTTAACGCATGAAATTGGGACACCTTGAACAACTTCTTTTGATTTTTTGAATTTCTTCTTACCAAATTTATTCTTTAAAAAAAAATCTTTTCACCAAAAAGTTGTCTAATTTGATGCAAAGATATTGCTGTCTTTTCTGAAGCTTTGGACAGAATGAATTTCCATGTCCCCATCTACCATAAATTTTATGAGGGCATACATGCATGCACAATTTAATTTTCTTATGCACTTAGTAGTCAAATTAGGCTCCATCTAGCAAGATAGGTTCCTTTTTGTGTTTATATCCTTGCTTATTCTTTATTTAGGGTTTTTGTACAGGAGTTTCACATGGGGAGTAATCAAATTATCTGCTTGCAAAAAAAAGTTTTTTTTGGGGGGGGGGGGGGTTAATTTCATAAATGTCCTAATGGCTTTACGCCAATAGAAATATTCTATCACAGATATTCTGTGTGTTCCTTCTCTTATTTTAGATCCTGATTGGTTGCACCATCCTATTGCAATTGTATTACAGAATATGTGAGCTCTTTATGAATGAGAATGATTCTTTGTTAGGGCTGGAGCAAGCTCAGCAATTCCCACATTTACAAAAATGGTTAGGTATTTCTGTGGTGGGTATTGTTGAACTTGGGCATATTGTAGAGGCTCCTGTTATTCATGCAGCTACATCAGTAGTTCCCTTGGGATGGAGTAGTATGCCTTGTGACAAGAATGCTGACCCTTTGAAAATGAAAATAGATATTTCTGGTTATGGATTGCACTTATATACACTCGTCCAAGCCCGAGTTTATGGCAACTGGTATTGTCCTTTCCTATATTTTCTTAAAATGTGCTTTACATGCTGAAAGCACTTTTTTGTTTGTTTCGAGTTCAGACAATTTAATGACTCCTTTTTCTGATTCGATTCTATTTGACTCCCTGTTTGTATGAATGAGCATGCTATTGATGTTTGCCTGAAAATACATCAAAAGTTTTGATGCATGCACACAACATTGATTATGTGGATGGGAAGTCCCTTGAAACTTGGCTGGGCCTCTTTTCCTTTGTAGCTTAGTCTCATTCCAGTCTTTTCTTGCACTTGCTTCTGGTTTATTGTTTTGTGAACTTTCTTTCTTAGATGAGATAAACAAACAACAAAATTCTTTAGAATTTCCTGCTTTATGGAATGGGTTTGATGTCCAACATATATTTCCATTTGATGCTAGATAAGGTAGATAATTGCAATCATTTTAACATGTTCTTCGTATCAAACACCCTCGTACTTATCAACTTCACTTAGGTGTTCAACCACAGTGGAATCATTCCCTTCTCCACCAGCTTACTCTCTGATTATGATACAACCTATAAGCTGAGGAGAAAAAATTTAACATTGTTAAATGGGAATGTGAAGTATCACTGTTTTAGCTTGACTTCAAATTGTAGAAAATAAGTTTCTTGTTTGTTAGTTATATGAGATTAGAAGCTTTTGCAGTGTAATTTTGCTTTCTTTATAAATTGACATTGTAAAATTGGAAACTTTTTGAATTCAAACTTTGAAATTTTTTTTCCTTTTTCAGTCCTACTAATGGTTCTTTAATTGACTTCAAGTCAATGCATTATCTGAAGAAGAACATGTTAAAGTGCAACACCAGCAGTTGGAGATCAGATTTGACTAGTTCTTGTTTAGATATTTTTTTTTACTAAATCAAGAGTAATTAGTTGCTATTTTTTAGTCTATTTATCTGTTAGTTGGTTCTGTTGCTATTTTTTCAGCTTTCCTATTTTTTAGTGATCAGATTTAGTCTGGAGTCATGGTCTGTAAGTTTATTTAAAGTCTCTTTTACTCAACTGAAGTTTGTATTCTTCTTGAGAAATAATAAAAGAAGAGTTCATAGATATAATCTTGTGTTCAACATTGTGGTATCAGAGCCTTGTTGACTGTAAGATCAATTCTTCTGACAAGATGGGTGATCTTCAAGCCATTATGGAGTCAAAAAGCTCAACAGTCAAAACTACAATTCATGGTCTACATGCATGAGCTCATATATGCAAGGCGTTGTGGGAAGTTATCAATGGGAGTGAAGCTACACCACCAGAAGCAGAAGAGCCAAATGGTGCATTACGGAAATGGAAAATTAAAGCAGGAAAAGCCATGTTTGCATTGAAGACAACAGTTGAAGAAGAGATGTTAGAAAACATTCGGGATGCTAAAACTCCCAAAGAAGCTTGGGATATGTTCGCTAAGCTGTTTTCAAAGAAGAACAACACCAAGCTCCAAACTCTAGAGAATGAGTTATTGTTTGTAACTCAACGTGATATGACTATTGCACAATACTTCCATAAAATGAAGTCATTGTGCCGGGAGATTTCAGAATTAGATCCACAAACTCCACTTGGGGAAACCAGGATGAGAAGAATAATCATTCATGGTTTGAGACCTGAATTTAGAGGGTTTGTTGCTGCTGTACAAGGATGGCCAAATCAACCATCACTTGTTGAATTCGAGAATTTGCTAGCTGGACAGGAAGCTTTGGCTTAGCAAATGGGTGGGATTTCATTGAAAAGTGAAGAGGAAGCACTTTGTGCCAAGGGAGGTAAATGGAGTTCCAGACAACATGCAGTTGGTGGATCAAAAAGAAAGGAGGATAAGGTAAAAAGTCATCAAGAAGAGAGGAGCGATAGTACAGAAGGAGCATCAAAGCACTTTAACAACAACAAGAAGTTTGAAGGGAAGTGCTACAACTGTGGGAAAAAGGGTCATAGAGCAAAAGATTGCTGGTCAAAAAAGAAGTTTGTTGAGAGTAATGTGGTTACCTCCAAAAGTGAAGAAGAATGGGATGCTGAGGCACTCTTTGTTGCAGAAGAAGAGGAGTTGGCTTTCTCTGCAACAATTGATTATAAGAAGGGTTGGATTGTTAACTCTGGCTGCTCAAATCATAACACAGGTGACAAAGAAAAGCTACAGAATCTGTCAAAATATAGTAGAAGTCGTGTGGTGGTGACAGCAAACAACACAAAGTTACCAATTGCCCATACTGGTAATACAGTAATTTCTCCCCAGTGTAATGATAATGAAATATCACTTCAAAATGTCTACCATGTTCCAGGTATGAAGAAAAATCTACTTTTAGTAGCACAACTAACATCTTCAGGTCACTTTGTTTTGTTTGGGCCACAAGATGTGAAGGTGTATCGTGATCTCAAAATTTCAGAAAAACCATTGATGGAGGGACAAAGAGCAGAATCTGTTTATGTGATGTCAGCAAAGACTGCATTTGTAGATAAGACTCGGAAGAATGAAACAACAGACTTATGGCACATGCAATTAAGCCATGTGAGTTATTCTAAGCTGAATTTTATGATGAAAAAGTTGATGTTGAAGGGACTTCCTCAACTTGAGGTAAGAACAGACACAATCTGTGCAGGATGTCAATATAGCAAAGCACATCAATTGCCATATCAACAATCCAAATTTAAAGCAAAAGAACTATTAGAGCTAGTTCACTCTAATGTTATTGGACAGATTAAGCAAGTCTCTATGAGTGGATTGACGTACATGTTAGCGTTGCGCCTTAGAGGTAATCACTTGTATGTTGTATATGACACATTTTATTTTATAAAATGTATTATTTATCTTACAGTTTCTTTTGATTACTTTTAAGTAATATAATTGTTCGATAAAGTCTCTAGTATAACACTGTATTAAGGAAATCATGATAGAGATCATGATATGAGATTCCTACTATACTGTATAGTGTTAGTACTTAAATAGTCCCTAGTCATAGTATTAATGAGACAGGACATCATTAATGTGTTAAGACTTCCTGATTTGATCAGACGGTAGTTCTTATATCCGTGAGTATTGAGATACTCAAAGTTAACACGTGGATGCTTGTTAATGGAACAAGTTCATTGGACGACCTAGCTATGAGATAATCACACGAATGACTATTTAGTGCCAGTGATATAATCCTAATAAAGCAAACGTGCAAGTATCCTTTGACTTGAGATCTCCAAGGTACTTTGTTTGCTGAGCATTGTGCTTTGATTTCAATCTCTGGAGCTCGATCAAGGACCGCCTATGAGATGGATATTGGGTACATTGTGAGGTAAACGAAAGTAGTTGAGAGGGTCAATAAAAGATTCACCACTCTTAATAGTATGGGCGAATATCTCACGGCCTCTTGTAGGAATTATTACTCAAGAAGTCCTTGGCTAAGGCGTATGTGCATTGGAAACAGTTCCAATTAATACACATCTAGAGTAATAGGTTCTTGGTACAAGTATAAGTATATTCGGGCCAGAATTAATATATATTCTAGAGGGAGTTAGCACTAATTCCGTAGTTCAAATCGAATGAGATATTATATGGTGAAAGGAGTTAATTGCACTATAGTTTGTTATTGAAGGGTTCATGTCAAACCACTTGACTTCCTAGACTCTTGGGTGGTCATAATGTGTTGCTAGATACCGCTCATGATTTGAGAATATGAGTTTATTAATTGATGAATTAATAAACCAATCTTAATTAGAATTAATATGATTAATTCTAATTAATTAAGGATTATTAATCTCAAAGACATTTGAATTAATTCATGTTCGCTACCAATTGATCGGAAACCCTAATAGGTCACACACAAAAGAAGAATATATACTCAAGATATTATTTGATAACATAGTGGGCTTTATTGAGAGAATGAGAAGTTAATGTGGCCAAATTATAATTAGTTATAATTGATGGACCAATTTATAATTCTGAGAACTTGATGGGTTCCAATTGCAATTATTTGTTTGGAATTCTCAGATGTGTTTTTGTAGAGGTCTTTTGGTTATATGGGATATAACCCTAGTGGAAGACAAAGAGTCACATGAAAACATCTCTACAAAACCAAGGGGCACACAAGAGAGAAATATATGATCTTTTGTTCTCTTCACTCTCTCTTTCGTGAGCTTTTTCAAGGAGAACATAACGCTTCTTCTTCTTTTTCTTTCTCTGGTTTTTGTTTAACAAGAAGAATAAGAAAAACCCCAGCCACTATTGTTGTTTTTTGCTAGCACAGAAAATCTTGGTGCTTGAGTGTAATCCTCTATGTAGATTTCTATTAGAGATAATCACACACTATGATTATAGTGGTTGGATATTCAACTCTCGTGGTGATTCTTCAAGAGGATTGCTGGATCGCGCCACAATTATCATACTTAAAGAAGGAAAGTTTTATTTTTCATACAAACAAAGAAAAGTAAAAGCTGTTATCTTTGTTTCTTTGTTTTCTATATATATGTCTTGTTTTCCACACATATGCGGATCTTGGGATGATATCTCGTTCTTATTCTTCCGCTACGTTGTATATGATACGCATGAGATACCCAACAGTACATGGTGACATTCATTGACGATTATTCCAGGTATGTGTGGGTCTATTTTATAAAGGAGAAATCTGAAACTTTTTCAAAGTTCAGAGAATTCAAAGAGATAGTTGAAGCAGAGATTGGTAAGAAAATTTGTTGCCTGCGAACTGACAATGGAGGAGAGTATACTTCGAATGAATTTCTTGAGTATCTTCGGAAATGTCGAATACATTATCAATTTACATGTGCTAATACGCCGCAACAAAATGGGGTGGCAGAGAGGAAAAACAGGCACCTAGCAGAAATTTGTCGAAGTTTGCTTTATGGGAAGAATGTTCCTGGACGTTTTTGGGCAGAAGCAATGAGTACTGCAGTTTTTGTCATCAACAGGCTTCCTCAACAAAGGTTATGTTTTCTCTCTCCCTTTGAAAAATTGTGGAATATTAAACATACAGTTAGTCATTTTCGTGTTTTTGGATGTGTTTGCTATGTATTTGTACCTAATCATTTACGTAGCAAAATTGACAAAAAGGTTATCAGATGTATCTTTATGGGTTATGACAGCCAAATGAAAGGGTGGAGATGTTGTGATCCTACAACTGGAAAATGTTATACATCCCGAAATGTTGTGTTTGATGAAGCTTCTTTATGGTGGTCCTCAGACAAGGAGGAATTACCAGATGCCAATGATTCAAAAGATGTGTTGCAGTCTTCACATATTCAGTTAAGTTTTGATGAGACTGAAGATATAGATAATGAAGAAGCTGCAACTCAGAACTCTTGGCAAACTGGTGTGTATCAACCATGAAATGAAGAAGGCAATCAAGGTGATGCAGATACACCAGCCTTACCTAGAAGGTTAACTAGAGTCAGAAAGCCAAATCCCAAATATGTCAATGCTGCCATAGTGGAGGAAAAAGAAGCAAAAGAACCAAAAACTTTTGAGGAAGCACTTCAAGATCCAAAGTGGACTCAAGCTATGGAAGAAGAAATTGCTACATTACAACGAAATCAAACTTGGGAGCTCGTGCCAAAACCAAGAGACATGAAACCTATTTCTTGCAAATGGGTTTACAGGATAAAGCGCCACACATATGGTTCAATTGAACGGCACAAAGCTCGTCTAGTAGCTCAGGGATTTTCTCAACAGTTTAGATTGGACTATGATGAAACGTTTAGTCTGGTTTCAAAGCTTACAACTGTCCGAGTAATACTCACACTTGCAACTAGCAAAGGGTGGAATTTGTGGCAAATGGATGTAAAAAATGCATTTTTGCATGGGGAGTTGGATCGAGAAATTTATATGATTCAACCACTGGGTTTTCAGAACCAAGATCATCCTAAATATATGTGTAAGCTTTGAAAGGTTCTATATGGATTAAGACAAGCACCAAGGGCTTAGTATGGTAAGATTACTGAATTTCTTACTCATAGTGGCTACTCTATGACACATGCAGACTCTAGCTTGTTTGTTAACACTAATGGTGGAAAGCTAGCAATTGTGTTAGTGTATGTGAATGATCTAATCATAACAGGAGATCATGAACAAGAAATTCTCCAAACAAAAGAGAATTTATCAGTTCGTTTTCATATGAAAGAACTTGGACAACTTAAGCATTTTCTTGGTCTCCAGATTGATAGTACTGAAGAAGGAATCTTTCTTCACCAACAAAAGGATTCCAAAGATTTGCTGAAAAAGTTTGGAATGCTTGCCTGCAAACCAATTTCAACTCCAATGGAGCCAAATGCAAAATTGTGTGCTCGTGAAGGGAAGGATTTGGAGGATCCAACAATGTACCGACAATTGGTGGGTAGCCTATTTTACCTAACTTTAACCAGAGTAGATATTTCATATATGGTTGGTGTGGTAAGTCGATATATGTAAAGCCCAAAGAAACAACATTTGGAAGCAATGCGACGAATTTTAAGATATGTGAACCATACACTTGATTATGGTGTCTTGTATAAAAAGGGTAAAGATTGCAAGTTAATTGGCCACTGTGATGTTGATTATACAAGTTGCCGTGACAATTTTCGTTCAACCACGGGGTATGTTTTTATGCTTGGATCAGGAGCAATTTTTTGGAGTAGCAAAAGGCAACAAACGGTGTCACTGTCCACAACTGAAGCTGAATATCGAGCAGCAACAATGGCAGCTCAAGAAAGCACCTGGCTTGTTCAATTGTTGAAGGATTTATGTCAATCAACAGATTATGCAATTCCAATATGTTGTGACAATCATGCAGCAATATGTTTGGCAGAAAATCCAATTGATCATGCTAGAACTAAATATGTGGCAGTTTGTTATCATTATATCAGGGACAAAGTCTTGCAGGAAGAAATTTAGTTGGAACAAGTTAAGACAGAAGATCAAGTTGCTGATTTATTCACAAAAGGCTTGAGTGGTAATAAAATTGAGATTTTTTGTCATCAGCTTCATGTGATGAGAAGAGCAGAAGCTAGTGTTGAATGGGAGTGTTAAAGTGCAACACCAGCAGTTGGAGATCAGATTTGACTAGTTCTTGTTTAGATATTTTCTTTTTACTGAATCAAGAGTAATTAGTTGCTATTTTTTAGTCTATTTATCTGTTAGTTGGTTCTGTTGCTATTTTTTCAGCTTTCCTATTTTTTAGTGATCAGATTTAGTCTAGAGTCATGATCTGTAAGTTTATTTAAAGGTTGTTTTACTCAACTGAAGTATGTATTCTTTTTGAGAAATAATAAAAGAAGAGTTCATACATATAATCTTGTGTTCAACAGAACAACCAAAAGCCTCTCAATAAAGATAATTATTCATTCTTTTTTTCAGCTTAGTTATTTGAAAGCTTGTCCTACCAAACCATATAATATTGATATAATGAATTTGATTGCCATATCTTATTTGGTATCTTTGCTTTCTAATAACTTGTTGATCTATTAGAAGGAAAAGATAAGTGGTAGTTAATAAAAAAATTGTGATGTTTCAAAAAATACTTGTTATTTAGACAGCAGTTGCAAGAGATTTATTTTCAATATTAGTAAATGACTCTTGAATAAGTAAAGATAAAAAAACAGTCGTAACTTAAATGGGAATATCAGAGTGATCGAAGGGTGGTGAAATCAAAGAAAGATGTTATTCAAGTTGTTAAAACCTATTTACTTCTGCACAAGTATGTTAGCTTGTTTTTATATACTATTAAATTGGACGGCATCTATCGAGAATTTTTGTGCTCATAGATATTGCTTTATCCAAGAACAGTCAAATTTGTTTTATTTTTTTATTTATGAATAGAACAATGGCATATGCAATATGCATATGTTTATAAATTTTACAAGTTAAAATACAAAAAGTATAATTAACTCATAACTTATTGTTTTTACTTTCAAGAAGAATTTAGTTGCGGAGTTGATAACATTAATAATTTTATATTACCTTTTAATAAATTTTTTTTATATTTATATAATTTTGATTCAACTTTATATATTTCATAAACTTTTTAATCACAAAGCATTTATAAAAAAATTTTAACGACGGGTAAAATCTCCATACTTAGCGTGGAGTTGCCAATTAATTAGTATCTATTCTTGATAATAAATAGTTGACTTATAATTTAAAATTAATAATTAACTTTTTATCTTTTATCTCAAAATAAATAGTAATAATTTTTTTAAAAAGTTTAAAGATAAAATTTTATACATGTTATGAATTATTGGAATCTCTATTAATTAGTGGAGGCTCCACTAATTATGGATTTATGTGAATTATTAGAAGATTTTTATGGATGTCCACCATTTAGTGGAGACACCACTAATTAAGATTAGTGGAAGATGATGTATGCCATGATGTAATCCACTAATTAGAGCTCTATAAATAAAGCTATTCTCTAAGCTTGTAATACACCATCATTTTGTGAAAGAAAGATTAGTGAAAGAAAGATTAGAGAAAGAATTGTGAGAGAAAGAAAGAGATAAGTTTGAAGAGAAATTCTTGTACAAAGAATAGTTAGAATTTTCTTAGTGTGTAGTGTGTAGATTTTATTCTAACATTACCCTAATTTTATAACACGTTATCAACATGAGTCTCTACCGGTACAAAAGCCAGAAGACTAAGCACGAGTTTCTGCCGTTAACAAAACCAGAAGACAGGTACACATTTATTGATCTCTATAGCTAATCTCCCTAAACTCGAATTTGTAGCCCTTGATATTTCTGGAAAAAATTATATGTCATGGGTTCTCGATGCAGAAATGCATCTAAATGCTGAAGGCCTTAGTGAAACTATTCAAGCAAATAATAGTGCATCTGCACAACACAAGGCTAAAGCTTTGATTTTTATTCGTCGTCATCTCGATGAAAATTTGAAAATGGAATATCTTATCGAAAAAGATCCATATGTCCTGTGGGTAAATTTAAAAGAAAGATTTGACCATCTGAAGATGGTCGTACTACCCACTGCACGGTATGAATGGTTGCACTTGAGGTTGCAAGATTTTAAAACCGTGAATGAATATAGCTCCGCAATGTATAAAATTACATCTCAATTAAAATTATGCGGAGAAAAAGTGACTGATGAAGATATGTTGGAGAAGACATTCTCCACATTTCATGCCTCAAATATTGTCCTGCAGCAACAATATCGAGAAAAATGGTATCCAAAATCGACAGCTTTAACATGAGTTATTATTGAGAAATCATGAAGTCAGATGAACTGGCTCAATAGCACTCCCAGAAGTGAATGCTATTGGCTCCAGTAGAAGCCATCGTTATAGTCGTAGTTGTGGCAGTGGCCGTGGTTATGGTCATGGACACACTCGATATTTCCCTTATCACAGAGAAATACTGGCCACCTGAAGTGGAACAGAAAAGATAATAAGGGAAAAAGATATTTCCATTAATAATAAGCATCACATCTTTTATTCATATCACTAGTGTTCATATGAACTTGATGATACATGCTTATAGTTGCTCTTTTGTAATTGAGCTGACAAATGTAAGATGAAGGTTTGTAATTGTTCTTTTTCAATATTTACATTAGAGGACGACAAACAATTAGTAATTATGGACTTCAGCTCCTCTTTTTCGACATCCTCCTCCTTTTCTTTCCCCTTTGAGCCAGCATCGAGACTAGCAGCAGAATTAGTCGTAAAATTACTGCGAAATGAGTCTTTGGATTTTATGATCTCCTTAAATTTATTATAATTAAATTTCTTATTATATTTGGCCTTGAAGCATGCTTGTCTCAATTTCTATGTTTGGTCCTCTAACTGCGTATTAGGGCTTTCTTCCACAAACTGTTTTTCACATTCCAGTATCGCAATGGCTTCTTTCAACTTCTTCTCAGCCATATGTCCTCCTTCTTCTTTATTTTGCATCTCCTGTAAATCGAAGTGATATCATCGGTTATTTATTTATAAATCTTTCATAGTTTTATACTTGTAAATTATAAGTATGTATGAGAGAGAACTTGAACATTCTTGATTATGGTCTCCAAGCTCACCAATTTCCTGTGAGGCCATCGACGAATTCCTAACTCCCTACATCTTTTCTTGAGACGGGTTATGCCAATATTCAGTTCTTTGGCTGCGCTCTTGATTGGTAGGTAAAAGTACTGCGAAATTGTTTCTCTTGATAGTGTCTGGGAGTTATTACCCTTCTTCTCTCTCTGCCTCTTAATCATCTTCTTCTCCCTAGGAATTTTGCCTGCAATAATATCTTGAACTTCGATATTATGCATTTCATGAGTACTTACTCCAACTTCGTTGCCAAGACCACTCATTATTTCTCCTAGAAAAAGAAAATAATATCAGTAAAGGTAATACCATTCAAAATCCATGTTTAAATGTATAATAACTCGGAAACATATTCGGCTTTGTTCAAAATCCATTAGAGAGTAGAAAGGATCATGCACAAGCATATCCTCATTCAAAGGAATAGCATCAAGAGGAACAAGTATCAAAAGCGAGTCTCTTGTAGAGGCGGATCAACTTGGTCCAAAGCGGTATGTTCAAAACTTCCATCGATTTACATCAAAAACAAACCAAAAGAGAGTTTAATTTCATTATCAAGCATACTAAAAATAAATGGAAGCCCTCAAAGGTATCTCACCCGAAATTAGGAGGAAGCGGTTGGTTTGGAAAGGAAAACATATCAAAATCTTCACGTTCGAATTAGGCGAAGCGGTTGGTTTGGAAAGGAAAATATATCAAAATCTTTTGTGTTCGAATTAGGTAGAAGCGGTTGGTTTGGAAAGGAAAATACATCAACATCTGCTGCAGAAATCGAGTCAAAATTTGACCATGTCTCAAATGAATTACGAGTCTCCATATCTCGCTTTGTGATTTTTGTTTTTGATATTTACTAATGATCGATAATCGAGATATATATCGATACATATATATATATATATATATATATATATCTGTATGAGGAAGAAGAAGAGGTAGATGGTAGGTAGAGGGTCGGAGGAGAAGAAAAGACAAGAGAGGAAGAGGAAAAGTCGGTACCGGGAAGAGTGAAAAAAAAAGGAGATATTTTTCTTAGCATTTCCTGCTTGTCATCATTTTTTTATATTTCTTTTCTTATTCTCTTGTGAAATCATTATTCCCTAAATTAGAGGGAGAACATAAACAGTACAAGAAAGATCGTGATTGGACAACATCATTAAATTATCTTGATCCGCATACAAGCGCGTGTGAACTTGAAGTTCAAAAGATAATTCATTTGTAAAGCATTTCAAATCAAATGCCAGACGCTTTTGTTGACTCTAGAAGAGTAACAAAATCGCATATGTCAGCTATAAATGCTCCTATTCTAATTGAAGTTCCAACAGAACAAAATATTTTACATATAACTGCTGAGCCAAAAGCATGCTAGAAGCATGGCCGACCTCTTGGTTCTAAAGATAAAAATCCTCGAAAGAAGAGAGGATTAATGGTCCAGATGATCATATTAAAGCAAAGAATGATAAAGACCAAGAGAAAACTTATGACAAAGAACCAGACATAAATGAAAGTAACACTGAAATTTCTATCCATTATACCACTTCCGGTAGAAGTTGGAATCGGATAGAAACAATTATTGATCATATGTTTGCATATAATATCTCTTGATGTTATACAGGATAGTGATGATCCTGAACCAATATCGATTGATGAATGTCGGCATAGAAAAGATTGGTCTGCAATGGAAAGATGCGATTCAATCGGAGTTAAATGCACTGACAAAACGTGAAGTCTTCGGACCTGCAGTCCGAATACCAGAAGGTGTAAAACCTGTTGGCTACAAATGGATATTTGTGCGAAAGCGCAATGAAAAGAGTGAAATCGTTCGATATAAAGCGCGATTAGTAGCCCAAGGTTTTTCACAAAGACCAGGTATTGATTATGATGAAACTTATTCTCCTGTTGTTGATGCTATTACACTCAGATATCTTATCGGTTTGGCGAGTACATGAAAAGATAGATATGCGCCTATTAGATGTTGTCACTTGCTTACTTGTATGGAAATTTAGAAAATGATGTTTACATGAAAATCCTCGAATGATTTCATATGCCCGAAGCATATAAACATTATCCTCGTAAAAATTACTCCATCAAGTTACAGAAATCATTATATGGCCTGAAGCAATCAGGCAGCATGTGGTTCACACGTTTTAGTGAATATTTATTGAAAGCGGGATTTAAAAATGACCAGGTATGTCCATGTGTTTTTATTAAGAAATCTGGTTCTAAATTTGTGATATTAGCTATATATGTTGATGATATTAATCTTATTGGAACTCCTAAAGAGCTTCAATAAATAATTGATTATTTAAAAAGAGAATTCGAAATCAAGGATTTTGGTAAAATTAAATTTTGCCTTGGTTTACAAATTGAACATTTGGAGAGTGGAACATTTATTCATCAATCAACATATACAGCAAAAGTGCTAAAAAGATTTTATATGGACAAAGCACATCCATTGAATATTCCAATGATCGTCCGATCATTAAATGTGGATAAAGATCCTTTCCGACCTCAAGAAAATGATGAAGAACTCCTTGGTCCTAAAGTACCATATCTCAGTGCAATTGGTGCATTGATGTATCATACTAATAATACATGACCTGATATTGCTTTTGCTGTCAATTTATTAGCAAGATTTAGTTCTTCACCAACACGACGACATTGGAATGGAATTAAACAAGTCCTTCGATATCTCCAAGGTACAATTGATCTCGGATTATTTTATTCAAATAAAACCAGTCCAACATTGATAGGTTATGCAGATGCTGGTTATTTATCTGATCCACATAAAGCACGTTTTCAAACGGGCTATCTATTTACATGTGAAAATACTGTTATATCATGACATTCTACGAAACAATCTATAGCAGCTACTTCTTCAAATCATACTGAAATTATAGCCATTCATGAAGTAAGTCGAGAATGTGTATGACTAAGATCTATGATTCATTATATTCGAGAAAGTTGTGGATTATCATCAATCAAAGATATTCCAACTCTCTTTATGAAGACAATGCAACTTGCATAGCTCAATTACGAGGAGGATATATTAAAGGAGATCGGACAAAACATATTTCACCAAAATTCTTCTTTACTCATGAACTCCAGAAGAAATGTGAAATTGATGTGCTACAAATTCGGTCATGTGATAACCTCGCAGATATTTTCACGAAGACTTTACCGACTGCAACATTTGAGAAGTTGAGATATAAAATCGGTATGCGTCGGTTTAAAGATTTAAAGGAATCATCTCATCAGGGAGAGTAATAAACAGACATATAGAATAGTGTACTCTTTTTCCTTCACTAGATTTTTTTTCCCACTGGGTTTTTATCTAGTAAGGTTTTAACGAGGCATATTCTTTATGTAATGGATGGACATCCAAGGGGGAGTGTTATGAATTATTGGAATCTCCATTAATTAGTGGAGGCTCCACTAATTATGAATTTATGTGAATTATTAGAAGATTTTTATGGATGTCCACTATTTAATGGAGACACCACTAATTAAGATTAGTGGAAGATGATGTATGCCATGATGTATTCCACTAATTAGAGCTCTATAAATAGAGTTATTCTCTAAACTTGTAATACACCATCATTTTGTGAAAGAAAGATTAGAGAAAGAATTGTGAGAGAAAAAAAGAGAGATGTTTGAAGAGAAATTCTTGTGTAAAGAATAGTTAGAATTTTCTTAGTAGGTAGCGTGTAGATTTTATTCTAACACTACCCTAATTTTATAACAATACATAAATAATTCCTATATATAGCGCATATCCAAAAGAATAAAACAAACATAATTCGTAGGTGGATTTTCTCGGTTCAATTTTTTTTTAAAAAAGAAGCTTTTATTTTATTTCATTTTCTTTTGAATTTTTTTTTCATTTTGCATTTTCCACCGGCAAGGAACTGCAGTGGAGTGGAAGTAGATCTGAGCTGAGCAATTCAGGGCGCCGTGTTGCTCATCTCTGGCCAAAACGCAAAAAAGTGTAAAAGTTGCCAAAAGTTTCATCAGAATCTTGCCAACTCAAAGCCCCAAATCGTATCTCAATTCCCAAAATTTTCCCAGTAAACCAGCAAAATTCAACCTTTTTTTCCCATCGTTGAAGTCCCAATGGACCAAAATCAGCAACCTAGAAGCATTCTTGAAACACTTGGTGAAGAAATCATCAGAATAATTACACCAGTCTCAATTTGCATGCTTTTGGTGGTGATTTTGGTATCAATACTGAACAATGGTTTGGGCTCCTCAGGTCCGTCAATCACAACCATAGCCACTGCAGCTTACACTGAAAATGGCTCAGACTCCATTTGGGAAAAATTAAAAGGTGCCCTTTTGAATTCACTTGTCTTTGTTGCTGTTGTCACTGTGGTGACCTTTCTATTGGTGTTTTTATTCTACCTTAGATGTACCAAGTTCTTGAAATACTACATGGGTTTCTCTGCTTTTCTTGTTCTGGGATTCATGGGAGGCGAAGTTGCTCTTTTTATAATTAAAGATATGAGCTTTCCGATTGATTGTATAACATTTACGGTGATTTTGTTTAATTTTACTGTGGTTGGAGTATTGGCTATTTTTATGGAGAAAATAGCTATATTTGTGAAACAAGGGTACTTGGTCGTTATTGGGATGTTGGTTGCTTATTGGTTTACTCTTTTGCCTGAATGGACTACTTGGGTGCTATTGGTTGCCATGGCATTGTATGATCTTGCTGCAGTTTTGTTGCCGGGTGGGCCTTTGAGGCTTTTGGTAGAGCTTGCAATATCAAGGGATGAAGATATCCCTGCTTTGGTGTATGAAGCAAGGCCGGTTACTAATCATGATTCAGTTCCACCAAATGGAGTAATACAAAGGAGGGTATGGAGGGAAACAACGCATAGTGATTCTGATATGAACAACAACTTACATGCAAATTCTGACTTAAGCAGAAATGTAGATTCTGCTTTAGTTGCAAATTCTGATATTGGGACGTTATTGCCTGTTGAAAGGGATCAAAGCGAGAGGGATTTAGTTGATGCTGAAGAGGGCCAGATTGCAAGAGCTGGTTCAGAGCTTTCTACACCATTAATTCGACATAGAATAAATGTGCGAATGAACTTACAGGAGGGGCCAGCTGAAAACCTTGCACTTGAAGGAATTGGCCTTGGTTCCTCTGGAGCAATTAAGCTTGGACTTGGTGATTTCATCTTCTACAGTGTATTAGTTGGTAGGGCTGCGATGTATGATTTCATGACAGTTTATGCATGCTACCTTGCTATTATAGCCGGTTTGGGTATTACTCTTATGCTTCTTGCATTTTACCAGAAAGCTTTGCCAGCTCTCCCGGTGTCTATACTGCTAGGTGTGTTGTTTTATTTATTGACTAGGCTATTGCTTGAAACTTTCATTGTACAATGTTCCATGAACCTTCTGATGTTCTAGAAATAAAATGACTTTTATTCCAGACTAAATTCTTGCACTTTAGCATTCCCCCCCCCCCCACCCCCCACCCCCCCTTTTTTCTTGCTTTTTCCCGATGATATGTTGCATTAGTAGCACTTTTTTGTTGTTATTGCTTTTGTGAAGACCTTAGACAAATGCCCTAAACGTGTTTTCTGTGTATGATGGATTTATTTGGGCTATACATTGTGAACCATGTAGATATTTAGTAGCTTTTGCTGAACTCCAAGATGCAAGAGAGAAAATGTCTGCAATGGCTCTTTAAAGACCAAATGGCATAAATGTCGAAATGAGATACTAAGAAGAAAAAGATAAGCAAGCTGTTTGCACATCTATATCCTTTCAATCAAAACAGAAAATAGAAGTTATTGTTCTCACTAAGAGCATGGTGCAGGCTATCCAGGAATCTTTAGAAACAAACTGGAAGCATTGGCTAAATACGCATTAAGTGCCTGCATTTCTCATATAATGTATGGATCCCTTGATTGGAAGAATATATGATTTATAAATCTTATTTGCATGACAACACTTCTGTAAATTCTTTGGTTTCACAGGCAGAAACGGTTGGATATGAGAATTTAGTTTGAGTGAGAGCTTTCCAAGCATGATTCTGTAGTAAAGCCGGGAAACTAACTTAGGTCCTCATAACCTGTAAAGAACTGCATGATAGTAGATGCATTAAATCGTACAGATGAATCAATAAAGTCTGAAATCCTCTGGAAACTCATTTAAACCAACCATGTTTGACTTTGTCAAGTTTGTTGAATTGCTTTCATTCTGAATTATAAGACCAAATAATTAGGCATACAGTTGCTTTCAAGTCCAGCTAAATGTCTGAGAATCTATACAATTCTGTATGGACAAGTCTTGTTTCTTGACAAATTAAATTTTCAGAAAGAAAATGATTATACACTTCTGTTATTTTAGTTTTAAATTCCTGATATCGCTATGAAATTCGTTCTTTTGTAACTTGAGTTCTTGCCTTGAGAATCCTTACCTTACCCCATTGCCTCAATTTGTTTGTGCAAGAAAATTTAATGGAAAACTTTTCTGCAAAAAGTTGCCTTGTGATAACCAGAAATATGGTTTACAAATAGTTTGGACCTAACGATGTCAGTGCCTGTCCTGCATGCCTCTTATTGTAAAAACATTTCCTAATTTCATGCTTTTTTCTTGGTATGGGAGACAAATTTGAACTGCATCTGCAATTTGTTCGTCCAGGAATTTCTTTTATCAATCATATAGTTTTTGGTAAAAATTCATTTCAATGACTAGCTGCATCTCCGGTGGATGGAAGTAATTTGAATTAAATGCTGCTCCATATGTATATAAAAATCTGTTTAATTTAATTCACTGATCCCTGAACTTATGAATTGATTTTTTGTGAATAGGCTCCTTTGATACTGTTAAGATGTAAAGTTTCATGACATAAAACATATGTCTTCACCACCCATCAGCAACCAAGTCACGCTGAATAATGAAATTGACTTGGTCTTGAACCTAACACCTTTTGTTTTTAATAGGAGAGCCTGACACCATTTTTCTTATAAGGTACATGCTCCCAGAAAGGACGACAGATGGTTACATATGTCCTTTTTAGTTTTAATGCCCATAAATTAAATGACCTCTCATACAGAGGTCTTGTACAGAAACCCCACCCTTTACTGAAGCTTCAATCTCTAGTATGTCAAGCAATTGAAGACTTCGTACTCTGGTACAGCCCTAAGGTTTTTCAGTTTTAGTGGAGGAGAAAGCTTTACCTTTGGCTCATTTATGCACCACAAAAACAGAGCAAGGTTCTGAAATTAGTGACAGGGATTGTCTTTAACCGTCCTTGCATGTTATTGACTTGTTCTGGGGGCTCATTTGCAAGAGGATTAAAAGATATAAACTTAGACGGTGAAGTATTGGATATCGGATAAGGGGCTTGATAAGTGACTTTTGTTGCTTGTTAATACTTGCTTGGTCATATAGTGTATCAAAGTTGGTTATGGTGTATAAAAGACAGGTTGCAATGTACTCATCTGTCCAGTCAAAAGACAATGTACGATGAATTGCACCAAATACTGTCAATGGTTACGCTAACTTGGCCAAATATGTCAGTATTGCAGCCCCGGATACCTGAATTTTGGGTATTCTTTCAACTTGTCTCCAGCTTCTGTACACACCAAAATGCAATCTGATTTTCTTCTTGTCTGCAGCAAGTTGAAAGTGGATGATAGCAGATATAAGTACCAAATTGAAACTGTAAACAAGGATACAAAACAAAAATCATTTGACAACAAAAGTTTGATGTTAGGCCTTTTAGTAGTTTGATTCTTGAGGTTGAATGCTTAGCAAATTGACTTCTGATCTGATCATGAGAATAGGGAATTCAAATTTATTTTGTTATATGCATTGCTGGAAACAAGTACACTGAACAACAACAGCAGCAACTAAGCAAAACATAGAATCAGGAAAAAGAAAAAATTTGTTAACATATGCTGTGATCCCAAAATCTATCTCCTCCTCTGATGGCTCAATGGCTTTGGTGAACCCTCGAAGAGATCCCAAATGTGACTTTCCAAGTCATCTTCTGCGTACTTAATGTACTTATCCCCAATCGAATTCTTGATTCTATCAGCAAAGCGCCTGTAGGCATGGATAACTTTCTGTGAAGTCTTAATTCTTAATTCTTCTCGCAGTTGAAGATCTGGGATAAACCATCCCGTCTGGATCTTATGCAACTCTTCAAAAGCTGTAGTGAATTCCCTGCATCTCTGCTTGAGAATCGTCTTCCCTTTGTTTCCATCATCCTTGAGCATAGAAAGTATAGAACTCCATGCAATTCTTTCATAAATTGTTGCGTGGTGCCTGAATTTCCCAATGTGCCTTCGAATCCAGTCATCCCCAAAGTATGTCCTAACTTGGGAGTTCTCAATCTTACGAACAATGTAATGAATGTTATTCATCATGAAGATGTGCTTCAAGGATACCTCTCTGTATAGGTCAGATTTAGCATCTAAGTTGGCCTCTAAAATAGATGCAACAGACTGTAGGAGATGTGCCACTGGACTTGAAACCGAGGAGGAGACAGTCTGAGCAACCTCACTTCTAGAAATTTCCCCCAGATTGACCACATTTCGCTCATCTAGAAGAGAATTGATTGTATCACCATATTCTTCAAGTAGCATGATGTAGTTCATGACATATTTTGTCAGATGGTGAATACCACCATTGGTAAAGGGGATTGTTGAAGTATAGGATGCAATTTGTTGCCCAAATTCTAGTAGGATCCGCTTAGCAGAATTGCCTAATCTGTTCCGAAGCTCATGAAACTCCATCCTAACTAAAGAACCGGTCTCTTCTGCGAACAGATCTTCAACATCCCGATGAAGGTTTGACATAACCTCATACATGTCGAGTAGGCAAAAAAGCCTTTCTGGCCTAAGGGGGCCAACTGTGACGGCTAGGCCAAAGTTCAGAAGACGCAATACAGAAGCCTTTGAAGCGTCAACAAAGCAAGATGAACTTGTGGAACCAAATGCCCCCAAGATTCTGTTAAAGAGGCGTTTCTCAATAATAAGATGGATTCCAATTACCCTTTTTGTTGCTCGGCACCAGTTCTTGATTCTGCAGTTCAAGCTCTTCCATTCCATTTTAAGAACATCCTCAATGCTGAGTTGTTTGACATGGAGAGTGATCAAATAATCATCCAACGTCTGTTTCCAGAAGCTAACGAAAGTTTGGCAAAATTCTTGATCATAGTGTGCAGCAAACATCACTTGAGCAATAGATCTAATCAGAGAAATGGCATGTGGATGGACCAAATCCACCATATACTGATCACATTCATTGCTATTGCTCTCTCTTTGAGGTGCATCCTCAAGTGAAAAATCCTCGGTGGAAACTGTTGATTCCTCATCCACAACGGTCTCCTCACAAGAACTGAACAAAACACATTTGTTATCGAGTTGTTGCACATTCTCAGCTAGGATTTGAACCAGTTCTTCCTGGAGCTTTGCCATTGCCATCTGCAGAATATTATAAGCTTGCTCGAGTAGCTCTTTCACTTTCTGAGTATCGTGTGATGGCATGCTCTGCAAATTTTCTGCCAATCTTCGAACTTCATCAATAGCTTGTAAATATTCACAGCTCTCATTAGAACATGCATCCCAATTCTTCAAGTGCTTTGACTGAAAACCAACGATAGTTTTCTGAGCTAACTTGAGTTTACTCTGAACCTCCCTGGTCTTTTCAGCCTCACTCTCTCCAAAACTGGTCATTGCGGACAGTTGAACATCAAGTTCAGTTAGAATCCTTCTCGTCTCATTGTTCATTGTCTTGCTACCAGCTAGTGCCTTCACTACGTGATAGGCAGCTGCGATCATGTGTTGTTCCCGATCAAGCATAGTAGTTTCAGATTCACTTTCCTCCATTTCTGAAAGATGAGAAAGAGCTAGCGGACCAATACCTTGGTACCCAGTATCTCAATCAAGACAGAAGGCAAGATGAACAAAAATGACAACCAAGATCAAACCTGAGTGCTGGATAGAAGCCTTCTACTGATCAGACCTTGCACCCCCAACTGCCTATGACGGAAGAATTGCAAGAGTGATTGGGAAAGAGAGGATAAATTTCCTACCAAAACCCAAATCCCAGATACTTTTTCAGTGGAATGAAATGAGATAAAAGGAAGTTGCAGCAAGCTGATTTACAAAGTCACGGCAAACAGTGACTTGAACAAGACTGAGAACTCAAAAAAAAACGCCTGTAGTCCGAACAAATTTCACAACTGAAAAGGCTATAATCTGACTAGGAAACGAAGGAGAAGATAGCTCCAAATACCAAATGAAGGCTTCTTTCTCTTGGAAACTTCGGTGTTCGCTGACAAACATTGATGTTGAGTATGCATAGAGAAGCAACAGGCACTGGCTCTAAATTAAAGTAGAATGAAATTGAAGTTCAGATTCATCTAGGTAACAGAAACAACCCAGAATTTACAGGGAACCTTTCTTGTGGAAAACAGGAAAAAAAAATCAGATGCCGGGTCAGATTTGGAGATCGATGAAATAACCTAATATTCAATAGATGAAGAATAGTTGGCTGAAACCTCAAATCTTGTTTGTTTCTTGAAACTATTGGGCTCACATGTTACACACTGAGAAAATATCCAGAAATGAAATACTTGCATAGGAAGACAAGAAAATCTTGGTAGGAATATCCAGAAAAGAAAAAAGTTAACGCGTTTTTCTTGATACAAAGAATTGTCCAACAAAAAGGTATATGTTTGGGGAATATGAGAAAAATCTTATGGTTACGTTTTTCCAAGCATGCAATGGGAAGAAGAGGAAAGGAAAAACAGGAAAACAACTGAAGAATGCAATTGAAATCCCATAAAAGAGAGAAATGCAAGCGAAGTTTCATTAGGGGAACATTTCTTTAACCTCTACGTTCCATATATATCCAAAAAGGTAAAAATTGGTCAAAATAAACTCAGTTTGGTCGCTATAAAAGCCAACTGTCATCAACTCATAGTATATCTATAACTAATTAACAGTTTCTGTATCCCCAATCAAATTCAAATGAAGTTGTTGGAAGCAAGACTTGGGGTGTTTATCTGTACTGGGGGCTCATTTTGAGGGGAAATTTTTGGTGGATTCGGTTCACGGTAAACCAATGCATTAATATATTATATTTTTTTAAAAATATATAATTTTCAATATATATTATATAACATTTGATGCGATGGTTCACGGTAAATCGATCCACCCAAGTATTTTCCCATTTTGGGGACCCTTGACATGGACTGCCCGTCAAAGAACACTGCCTTTTCCTTTCTCCCTCAGCGTGCCTTTGACTTTGACCTCATGAAATTTTATTTATATTAAATTGTGTATTCGCTTTTAAAGATTTTTTCTATTTAAACATTCATTACTAATTTGCTTAATTTATTTAGACAAATTAAATGGTTTATGTTTTTTTTTTTTAATGATCACTTATTTTGCAATGCAAGAATCAAAACAATCCTTACATACCCTTCCCTCTAAAAACTCCAAGGTTGTATAAGCTCTCTATTAATCAACACAATATTAAATAAATAAATAAATAAATAAATTCCCAAAATCAGTTAGGGGCTAAAATTCCAAATCAAATAAGAAAAAGTGATACTTTCAAAAAAAATATTAAAAATGCCCAATTAAACCCGAAAATTGTACTGCCACATGTTCCGGCCGCCAAACTTGCCAGGCAAGAATCAACAAAAACACTTACTGATTTTTCCGACAAGGATAGTCAAATTTTCCATTTTTTGAATGTTGAGCATTAAAGTTAATGCAAGACTTTGACTAAGAAGTTGCTTCCTTCCTTTTGCGGGGCGGGGGGGGGGGGGGGGGTGGAGGGGCGTGGTGAGGGGAATTTTATGACCTCTACAAAGATTTTTTTTTTACAAAATATCACAATAATATACTTTATTTTATATTAATTTAGAGAAGTGATAATGAATCGAGGTAGTCATAAAGAGAGTTGATAGTTATAAAATGACATAAATATTTTTGAAAATAGGGTAAAATATGTTTAAAATTTTTGAATTTTCATAAATTTTGATTTCTATCTTTAAATTTTAAAATGTGTTATTTTAGCTCTCGAACTTTTAAAACATCTAAAAAATAACTTTTTCATCAATTAAAACTATTAAGTGTTTGTGAAAGTCATCACAGGACATCCACATAACCTATTTTATAGATATTTTCATTCACTCAACTCTAACAATGTGGTGTCGTCATTCTAATTCTTACAAAACAATTTCTATATATGATATGAAAAGATTACTACAGTTTATGCGTCTCTCATTTTCTGCTGAGAAACTAAGAAAATTACTATTCATCAAGAAATTAATCGATTTTTTTCTTCATCATCTTTTATGTCTTAGTTCTGTTTATCAAAGGGTAAAATATATTATTTTTGTTGTATGATTAGATTCGAAAAAGTGCAAAAGAATAATCTCAAAATTATTAAGTCGCATAAAAGATTTGAAATTAGATCTTAAAATTGTTATTGATAAATGAAGAAATTCAAATAGAAGTGAGCGAGATTAAAATTGAAAAATAATATTTTAGAAATAAAAAAATAGATGAATGGGAGTAAAAATTTGGTGATTTTGTATTGTTCTTAAATTTTTATTATTGAAAGGGTTATTTTTTAGATATTTTAAAAATTTAAGAACTAAAATTATACATTTTAAAATTACGAAGGTAAAAATCAAAATTTTTAAAAATTTAAAGATAACTAACATATTTTACCTTTAAAAATATCATATACGTGTCGTATAATTAATCAAAATATAATTGTTGGTCAACTGACGAAACATAAATTTTGAATGATAATATTTTGAAGACTAATGAAATCGATTTTTTGTTTGATGATTAAAAGTTAAAATCTTAAAAAGATTTAAGAGTCATCAATATTATTTACTCGAAATACAAAACTTGAAGAATTTATGGCCACACAAATGTCGGGTATTCTCTTTCCAAAAAAAAAATGTATATTTGTACAAATATTTGAGTCTATTGCAAGATTTCTTGTATGATTTATACGAATATTTATACTTACTCTTATATAAGTGTATTCGGATTGAAATTTTCATTTTAATCTAAAATTATTTTAATTTTAATTTTTGTTATTTTATATATTTTATTTTTCAAGAATAAACATATATTCACAATATATTATATTCTTTTTTTTTACTCTATATTAGATTCTATTTAACTCTACATATTTATTAATTTTTTATTATATTTTTACAAACTCATCTCAATTCAATTTTTATCAATCTACACCCAAGTTATTTAGAAAAATAGAAACACATAATAACATTTGAAGGGTATGTACAACTATGTCCAAAATCTCAAACCTAGCATCCTTACGAGAAAGAAAAAAAAAAAAAACTAAGTCATTATCATCAGGAGAGAGAGAAAAAAAAATCTTAGTAAAATTTTTTTAAGAACAATAAATAGATATAAACTAAGATAACTTCAAGATATATTACAACGTTACTTTCCTTAAAATGTTATTTTATCCATCAATAAATTGGTATTAATTGAATATCATTAACGATACAATAAAAACATAATTTCGTCAATAAATCACAACTCCTTAAAAAGTTACAAATTCATGTATGTATTATGAATATCTTAAAATTATTGGAAGCTCCATGAATTAGTGGAGGCTCCACTAATTATGGATTTATGTAAATTATTAAAGAAGATTTTTATGGATGTCCACCATTTAGTGGAGACACCACTAATTAAGATTAGTAAAAGATGATGTATACCATGATGTATTCTATGTGAAATAAATATTAGTGAAAGAAATATTAGAAAAAATTATGAGAGAAAAGAAAGAGAGAAATTCTTGTGTAATGAATAGTTAGAGTTTTATTAGTGTGTAGTGTAAAAATTTTATTCTAACACTATCCAAATTTTATAATAATCTGTACGGTTTTGAAAATCTCTAACAGATTTGTAGTCACACAATTTTGTGACAAAGTCTTTGGTTTTTTTCACTTTAGTCCATGATTTGCTATTTTTCCTTGACAACGTTATAATTGTCAAGTCTATTTATGTAACAATCACATTGGACTGTACAATTTTGATAGAAATTCTTTTCAATTCAAATTAAAATTTTAATTTAAATAATTTTTATTTTTTAAAAAATTATTATATATTCACAATATATTATTTTTTTTAATTAATGATTGAATATCATATTTAATAATATTTTATTAAATTTTCATAAATTCATCACAATTCAATCATTATCTAATTACAACTAAACTAATTGATTATTAATTCATAGGAGGCTATGAATTCAAAATGAATACTTGGAGATTAAGACTCGATTGAGCTGTTGAGCGAAGATTAAACTAATTAAAAAATCTTTTGAGTAGTTGTATTTAACTAAGAACGTTGATCATCACAAATACGAAAAGTTGGAGTCAAAAGTGATTAACAAATGACCTCAAAATTTTGAACCATCTTCAACGTTTGGAGTGGACACGAGACTAGGAACTGGGACAAGTCTTTAAGGTAGCGGTCTTTAAAGTAATAGTATTTTGTTATTCATGGCAATTGAACCTTTTTTCCCCACCCAATATTTAAAATAAATATTAAATTTAAAACTTCTTAATTTAATATAATAAATTTTAGAAAATGAGTTATTATCTTTGACTCAAACTCTTTCACTTCTTAGTTGTGGTTAGTTAATGGGAAATTTATGTATTTTGATTTTGACACCTTTTTAAATTGGATTATGATAGTCAACTCACCTTTGGAAAATTCTAAAAATAATTTTGACCTCAATGCATCTCTAGAAGGAGTTGAATATTGGCCAGAATTATATAAAAACAGTTATGAAAAATTCAACAACGTTTACGTCTAGGAGTAGTTTACATTCTGTTTCTTGAGTTGGTCGATATGATTAGTATTATATCCGTTTCGTTTTAGATTCATACATAAGAGTTTATAAATTCCAAATAATTTTAAAAATATTCATAATTAAATATTTATCTACTTTGGTAATTGAAGAGAATTGAGTCATATTTTAATAGAAAGAGAGATGTTGTCGGGAGGAATAGAGATGGAAAAAAGTAATAAATTTTTATAAAACGATCTATATTGTAAAAAAACTTTCAAATCTAAAACAACTTATATTGTGAAATGCAGATAGTATTAAAAATACTACATTAATATTTTAGATTCGAACCTCTCTCGAAATATAAGTCACGCACACTGCATATTCTATTATTAAAAAAAATTGAGTAGTTTATCTTCTTGTCTTACATTTATACCACACTAAAATTTTCTCACAATTAACAAAGTGTGGATTAAGTTGATAATAATCTCTATTCTAAAAGAATGAAAAAATAAATTCGTTTAAGCGCGTGCTTGTTAAGAAAACTTTGCCTTTTTATGTTAATTATCTAAAAAAAATTAATTTTAAGTTAATACGTCTAAAGATATCCGTAGTTTAGAGACGGATTTAAGGGAGATTGGGAGTGGCGTCTGCGCTCTCCAAAAAATATTTTTGAAATACTAATTTTTATAAAAAAAAAAATTTCAAAATTTTATTTCGGCCTCCAAAATTTTTAGTTTTATCTCCATCTTTACTATATATATAATCCATGCAACAAACATTCTAATCAATTTTGAAATAAAGAAATTCCTCTAATTGGTTTTGCAATGCCTGGTCAACTTTGATTGTTGAGGAAGTGATGAGCTAAAATATTACATCCTCTGTTTTAAAATATTTATTTATAAAATTTTTTACACACAAATTAAAAATATTGAAAATAATACTATAATTTAGATAAAGTTCAAATTCTATCTATATTAAAAATATAATAGTTATTGATTAGTAAACATTTTCAAGAAGTAAAAAGAAAGAAGAGTTTTGAAAAATTGTGTAGTTGACTTAAAATAGATAAAGGTAGAATGAGAAAAAAAATTAATTATTAATTCTAAAAATATATACATAAATAAATATTATTTCGAAACAAAATAAAAAAAAAATCATAAACAAATATTTTGAGGAGCAGCACATCATAAGAATAAGAGCTTCGAGAAGAAGCCACTAAGCAGCCAATGAAACAACTTGAAACTTGAAAGCAAGTCATTTTTAATTGGTTAAAACTATTCTAGGCTTTACCTGTTCAAATTCAGAGGATTCTGCACGTCAAAGAAGAGAATAAAAGGATCGTTTACTCGTTCTATTTTATTATGTATATTCAATGAATCTAAAAATACTTTCATTCTCAAATACTGCTTTTTAAAATAACTGTGATTATGATATAAATTATACAGATTATTTTTTTTTAGGATTTATAATAATTTTTTTAAAAAAGAAAAGACTAAGACGATGAAGAAATAAATATTATTATATAGTAAAGTAATAAATAATAAAAATATAATTGATTTTTTTTTATTTTATAAAATAATAATATAAGTTGGAATGCAAAAGTCTCTAAAATTGATAATTATTTTAAAATGGAAGAAGTAACTGTTATATTTGAAGAATTCACACCAATTGAGAAAATTTAAAATTTAAGAAAAATGGTCTAAATTACTCTCGTTGAAAATAGTAAAATTAGTTTGAAAATAAAAATTAATTAATATTATAATTTATAGAGTGTATTAATAAAGAGATAATTGGAAAAAGAGCATCAATTTTTATTAAAATTTCACAAAATGATATATAATTATAGATAAAATAAATTTTAAAAAAATAACATATATTCCATTCGTTTCGAAATAATTATCATTAAAATTTTTTTTTCTTACACATTTCTCGTTTTAAAATTTCAAGAATGTACTTATAATATTTTTTTTTCCACTTATAACCTTATTATAATACTTTGTTAAATTATCGCCTTTATTAGTTTTTTAATTTCCAAACAGGGATAATATAGTCATTTACTTTTTTTTTTGAAAAAATAACCCTCTTGCAAAAAAAAAAAAAAACCTTAGACAGTTATTTTAGAGCAGAAGAAGAACTATTAGAGAAAGGAAGGAATATTTACAAGGATTTGACCGAAAGGAAAATTGTTACTTAAATTTAGGCCTATTAAATCCTCTCACAAGTAAAATCATTTGATCTACATGTATAGAAGGGTTAATTTTATATTAAAAGTCAATTTATTGAATAGGTTCATAATAAAAAAATTATATTAAATTTAAAAATTCAACCTAAATTTTTATTTATAAAAAATAAAAATCTATCTAATAATCCGGACTTAAAATAGAATTTTGTAGCACTTAAAACAAGAACACGCAACGGTCACAGAGGATATGGCAAATGTGGCGCGCAAAACAATCGAAGAAGTAGTTATTGATGGTGGTGTCATTTCACTTAGAAGTGGCCTAAAACCATGTTCTACCACCAAATCTAGCCACCCCTTGACGCTGCCCACTGCCCCCTCTGTTTCTCTCTCCCCCTTTGTTTCTTTCTCTCAGGTGATCATCAAGTTCCTCTCTCTAGCATTGTTAATTGTTCAAGTACACACTAATAATCTCAGGGTGAAGAGGGCTCTGCTGATATCCTTGTGTGTGAGACTAATTGCATCAGTGTCTGGATTGGAAAAGACTATTCTTCGTGTATTACTGTTTATGGTAGGGAATTTGCATTTGATATTCTGCCTTTTGCATTTGATTTTGTGGAAGATATGATTTTTCTTCCCCTCTTGGTTGCTGGTGAGGGTAGCCATTCAGGCACGGGTATGCACCTGGTGAGCATTGTCTAGGGAATTGGTGTTCCCGTTTTATTCACTAAGTTAGTTTCTTGGTTCATCCACCCCATAATCAGATCCACGTTCTTTAAATCAAGAATCACTGTGTATCATTGTATATCTCTCATTTACTCGTTTATATTTGTGTTCAAAGCTTAATTTTTTTTCCGAATCCTAGAAAAACAATTGCTTTGATATTGTTGTTGTTTTCATGTTCTTCCCGAAGAAAGTTGTTTGTCTTTTCACCTTTTGCTTACCTCTGGAATGGACATTGATTGCCCATTTTTTTTATTCAATATCAGGGAATGAGAATAATGGTACTTGTCCAATTTGTCGTTGGTTTAGGATGGCAAAATCATTTGCAAGAAACATGTTTGAATTGTCAACTGAATTGGCTCTTCTCATTGCCATCTCTGTTTGATGGAAGTCATGAAACTGTGGTTTAGTTTATCAAATTCATGACTGGTTAAATTCTCAAGATTTCTGCTAGTGCAAAAGGATTTCCTTCTCTGATAGAGGATGGACAATAGGAAAATTCAGCTCAAACTGCAGGCATTCACATGCATATTGAGGTTCCCTATATACAAGAGCTGAAGTTTCCTTCTGCTTTGTGAATTTTTCTTGTAATGTGTTTAATTTAGACGGTGATATTAGGATATATATTTCATTGAACAACTGTTCTAATCCTAAACTAGTCCTATACATTTTCTCACCCCTGCAGAAGTGAATGGATTTGAAATCGTATGGCATCTTCATCTATTGAAAGAGATGAGTTATCGTCAACTGGGGAAAGTAAGAATGTAGCTGCTACTTCTGAAAATCTGATGATGCAATCTTCCTCATCTGTAGATGCAGTTGATGCTCAGAAATCAAGCAAAAATTTAAGCTCCTCATCCTCTGAAAGTACTACATCACCTGACTCTCCGTTTGATGGACCCTTCGGAGAGGACAATGACTCATCTCTTAAATCCGCTAAAAGTGCTCTTTCCTTGCCTGAACATGACAATGATGCTCGAATAGATCACAGAAATTCTGAAAAGCCTGTTGCTGAGGCTTCCGTTCCCAAAAATGAAGCACCACCAGGTGAACTCCCAGCTTCTTTTCCATGAACAGTAGTCGTAAGTCAGAGACTAACATCAAGCTCTGATAATATATTGGCAGCAGAATCACCTCCTGACCAACTGATGGAGCGTTCTTCCACCTCAAATTATAGAATACCGTCACGGGTGTTTACTAGATCCAAGTCCAATACCCCGGTGGAATGGAGTGTAGCTTCCAATGACTCATTATTTAGCATTCACATGGGCAACATGAGCTTCACAAAAGATCAGTTGCTATGGCGATTGGATGATCTGGGGGCACCAGGTGAAGCTTCTCCATCAAGTCATAATATGCTTAGTTACTCAGGTCGGTCACAGCCAAGTAGCAAACTGGCTGATGGCAAAAGCAAAGAGTTGGGAATAGGGGGGGAAGCAGTTGAGGAGGTTCCGAAGCTGAGCGACAGCCAAGATCAAATCCAAGAAAAGTCAGTTGCTGAGGACCACATTTCTCATCATTCTGAGGAAAATGTCAGCAAAGCAGTTGATGGCAGAAGTAATGACACTGAGCCCAATGAAGAAATTCTGAGTCTGAAGGAGAGCCAATATCCAGTTCATGAAAAACCTTCTGCCGATGGGCACATTTCTCGTATGTCAGGGGAGAGCTGCAACAGCACCAAATCTTTTGCATTTCCCATGTAAGCCTTAATGCATTTAGTTTTCAGTTAAATTCACTGAACAGAAATTGTTTGAATGCCATCAGTAGTGAAGTTATAGGGGAATCAAGTAGGTCTGGCTTTAACTGTACAAAGATCTCAGGTGGTAAAGTTCAAGGTGCCCTTTGCCCATCTACTGCTATCTAAGATCCTGCATTTCATCATATTGTTAAGATTTGCTATGCACGGCTCTTTGTTGATCCCAATTAGCATGTCATAGCGCTGTAATAGCATTTAGAATTCATACATGCTGTTATTCATGATTGTTTCAAGAAAAGATATAAAGCTATGTATACACCATATTTTAACTGACAAATTTAGACAATTCTCTGTGTTCCTCTCAGAATAAATGAATCTTTGTGGATTTTGTCTAGATTAAAACAGAATGGTTTTGTACTATCAGAAGCACTCAGAAAAAATGGAGTTAGGATTAGCACCAGAGCTCATACAAATAATGCAAGATTACTTGAGAAAAAAAAAAATCATCATAGTGGCATGAGATATAGCAGACCTAGTTTCATAAGACATGTAATTACGAATATTAAGTACCAGCAGTTAATCAAATTGGTGTTGGAGCAGTGGCTAACCAGTAGATTTTGCACAGCATTGATAGCCTCAGTCGTATCAAATTTCATGGATGCATGTAAGAAATTGAATAACTTGACAAGGCAGTTTCATTACCTCTAGGCATTTTGATTGGCCATGTTCTAGGATGATGGGCGGCTATGGTATGATAACATACTAAAATGCATTGAACATTTACGCAAGCATGCAGATTCTGTTTAGCTCACTGTCTGATTGAAAACTAACCAATTCTTTTGTCAAAAATCAAGATTGGAAGGTGCAGATAAGGGTACCTCAATCAGCACAGACAGTTCACCCAAATTAGGCACAGAACAGATGAGAACTCATTCTCAGACAATAGCCACACCAAAGAAGCAGCAACAACCAGATCAACAGTCAGAGGTAAATTCCCCTGCAGCAACTCAACCTCAGGATGGAAACAGTTGGTTGTCTTTTTTCCCATGTTCTTCGTGCTCCTCATGCCGTCGTTAGAACAAACTTTTCTTAGTCTCAAAACTTTTCTCCTGGACCAATGAAAATTCTATCCTTGTTAAGTAGAGGATTTTTCTTGCTTCACACTTCTTCAAGGATTATCAACCTTGTTGGCATTCCGGGGCATAGATTCTAGGAAGAACAAAATGAGAGCTTCACTTTGGAGTGCAGTTTTAGGAAGATGTTTTATCTTAGATGCATTGGTGCAACAATAGTTGAAGCAGATATTAGACATGTTTTTAGTTTCATGGATAGAGCTAGGCATAGCTTCTTGGCAGACAGTCTGCAAATTCTGTACAGTGTAAATAAAATTCTTCATTTTACTCGCACATATTTTTCATATTGATTCATAAAAAGTTCTGAATTTATAAGGGCATTTATGTCTTTAGATTGAAAAATTTTCAATAAATACATAATGGAAGAAGTAAGTGATATTTTTCAAACCTCATTGACGATGAATAATATTGTAAAAAATGTCTATGATATTATCCTTCTCGTTTTAAAAAATTATTGGAAAAAATATAATTAAAAATAAATAAAATACTTTTTCATTATCTTAAAAAACAAATATTAATAGTCGTCAAAATAATAATTAAATATACTTAAAAAATCCAAAGTTCAATATTTATTAGCTTGATATATTTATTGATATTAATAAAATCAAAGTGAATTTATATTTTTATGAAGTTGCAGATTGAATTCTTGACTTGAAAAAAAAAAAAAAACCAATATTCCTATTCAAATTGTCGAGCAAATTTCAATACATTATTGGGTAGGGGCAAATTGGGTAAATCACATTCAAGCAAAATTTGGCGCCAATAATTTGGTGTATTAAGCAAAATCTTATTACCTTCAAAATTTGGAAATAAATTGTTACGAAAATCGGTAAAATTCCCGCCACAGAAACGAAATGTGTAAATTTTTTGAATCTCTAGAACCAATTGGCGCCATAATCCAGAAATACAAGAACCCATTCATCCGCACACAGACTCTTCACCATCCTTCTCTGCTCTCCCTCTTTTCTCCAAAATCTCTCTCAGGCTTCCCATAGAAGAGTCAAAGGGAAAAGGTTTAGGCACTGAATCCATAGCTAGAGTGAGTAGAAGGGTTTAAGTTCATAATTTATCTGCATATCTTCGGCGTTGATTTGAATAAAATGACGAAAATGGTGAGCCCAGATGCCATTTCGATAATTTTAGCGAATCCATCACCGGAATCTTCTTCTGGTCTTCCGGAACTGGTAGTTCAAGTTCTGGATCTCAAGCCCACAGGCAACAGATATATGTGAGTCTTTCTTCAAAATCACTACTTGCTCCTTTTTTTTGGTTGTTCCTTTTTAGTTTAGTTATGAAGCTTGAATCTGTTTGTTTTCTTGGAGAATGAGGTAAATCTATTGAGGTTTATAAGAGATTTCAGTAGATATGACACAAGTTGAATTTTTGCTGAATGAGGATGATTTCTTTTAGCTTTTCACTAATTCCTTTGGCAGTCAACTACCTGCAGCAATTTTAGATGCTCGTTTATCATCATAATTGCCACTGTATGCTTTGTGATGCCAAATTCAAAAGGGCTTTTTTTTTTTTTAATAATCCAATGCTCGTACAACTAGAGTCTTATCCAATTTCTGGAGTTGCGTAGATCCTACTGTAGTTTTGTGTAGTGTCTTGGATTTATGCTCTAATTTGATGCAGACAAGGTCAAATGTTTTTCATCGGTGTAGCAAGGTTTTTTGGTGAACGTGAAGCAATTTTGCTGAAAATGTTGTTTGCTGGCAGGTTCACTGCTAGCGATGGGAAAATGAAGCTCAAGGCAATTCTGCAGTCCAGTTTGTCATCTGAAGTTATATCAGGGAATATTCAAAACTTGGGCCTTATTTCTGTTCTTGATTACACCCTCAATGATATCCCAACCAAGAATGAAAAGTGAGTACGATAATCCAGATGGACAATATGAAATAGTTCTTGTGTCTTATCCGAAGGCTTGTACCTGATGTGATTGCACTGTCTGGTTGTTTTAGGTACTTGATTGTGACAAAGTGCGAGGCAGTATCTCCAGCACTGGAAGCTGAATACAAGGCAGTAGTGAAAACTGAAGAAACTGGCATCTTGTTGAAGGACAAGGAGGAAGCAAACATCAAGATGGAAGTAAAAAGTGATGAGCTTCGCATCCTTTTGAAACCAAAGCAAGAAATTGTTACCAAATCAGCTCACCAGATTGTACATGAACAAGGTGGAAAGTAAGTATTCTTTCCTCTTTAGAATTGTTTATTCTATGCAGTTTACAGAATCATTGTAAAATCTTATAACTGTTGGGTGATAAAATGCTCATTTGTAGAAAGCAATTCTTATAATTAGAATATTGAGGAATTTATGCCGTCACATGTAAGATAAGTAATGTAAATTCATGGTTTTTGCTGAAGTTTTTAACATTTTGGTGGATCAGTATGGCGCCTGCAGCACGAATGGCTATGACCCGAAGAGTTCATCCACTAGTTTCCTTAAATCCTTATCAAGGAAATTGGACAATTAAGGTTCGAGTCACTTCCAAGGGGAACATGCGCACATACAAAAATATTAGAGGAGAAGGTTGTGTATTCAATGTAGAGTTGACTGATGAAGATGTAAGTTTGAAATTCTCCCATTTATAACTCTAATATACTTGTGTTCTTCATTACCTTTTAATGGATAATCAAATAACTTAAATCATGGAGTAATAATATCATCTAGGGTACACAAATACAAGCAACAATGTTTAATGATGCTGCAAGGAAGTTCTATGATAAGTTTGAACTGGGGAAGGTTTATTACATTTCCAAAGGAACCCTGAAAGTTGCTAACAAGCAGTTCAATACTGTAAAAAATGATTATGAGATGACCATAAATGAGAACTCTGAAGTGGAGGAGGTAAGCAATGAAGCAGCTTTTATTCCTGAAACAACATACAACTTTGTCCCAATAGATGAATTGGGTCCCTATGTCAATGGAAGGGAGCTTGTGGGTAAGGACCTTACTTATTCAACAACTTAAGTTCATTTATTTGTTTGTGCAAATATTATGATCCAAGTGGCTTTGCCTTGTAGATGTAATTGGTGTGGTTCAAAGTGTATCACCAACTGTTAGTATTCGGAGAAAAAGCAATGATGAAACAATTCCCAAGCGTGACATAACTATTGCAGATGAGACGTAAGCTATCTGTTGTGATTTTGATTTCTTGTCTTTGTTTTGCTTTCTACATTTGTATCAACCAGAACTATGAATTACTAATTCCAGGAAGAAGACTGTTGTGGTATCTCTATGGAATGAATTGGCTACCAATGTTGGACAAGAATTGCTAGATATGGCTGACAAGTCTCCAGTAGTTGCAATCAAATCCCTCAGAGTTGGAGACTTTCAAGGCAACTAATTTTTGTTAACTCATTATCTATAAGCTTATATCCATTTTTGAAGAAATGGGGCTTGTGGTAATGCCTTCTTTGCTGTTTCAGGTGTATCATTGTCAACACTGAGCAAAAGTATTGTGGCAATAAATCCAAAAATACCAGAAGCAAAGAAGTTGAGGAACTGGTAATAATTGTTCTTCTATAGTTAACAACAGTTAGTCTTCATCAAAACCTCTTAATGTGGCTATCAATTTTACAGGTATGATTCTGAAGGCAAAGAAACTTCATTAGCCTCTGTTGGTGCTGGTTTGAGTCCCACTGCCAAGACAGGAGCTCGATCTATGTACTCGGACAGAGTCTTTCTGTCTCACATAGTTAGCAACCCATCCTGGGGTCAAGAGAAGGTATACTTCTGCTTTTAATTCATATGACTTCTTCCGCTGGGGAAGTTATTGAAAACATTCCTCTGTGCTGTTTGATTATCCTTGTTTCTCTAACAAGCAAAAATATTTCTATTGGTCAGCCTGTCTTTTTCAATGTAAAGGCATATGTAAGTTATATTAAGGCTGATCAGGCAATGTGGTATCGGGCATGCAAGACGTGTAACAGGAAAGTGACTGAAGCTATTGGATCTGGATATTGGTGTGAATCATGCCAGAAGAATGATGATGAATGCCACTTGAGGTAAAATATAAATCAATGACTGGTCTATTACTTGCTCTTTATTGTTTTGCAAGTGTTCTATAATACTCTTCATTTTCAGGTATATAATGGGACTAAAAGTTTCTGATCCAAGTGGTGAAGCCTGGCTATCTGCTTTCAATGATGAAGCAGAAAAAATTCTTGGATGCTCAGCAGATGAGCTTGATAAGCTGAAATCTCAGGTAAAACTTGGATGAATATATTTACATTTTGTGCTCGTGGACTGTTGCTATTAGTTATAATCTTTTTTTTTTCTTTTTTTCTGAACCAAGTTTTATCTATGGCAGGAAGGGGAAAGTGTTTATCAAATGAAATTGAAGGAAGCCACATGGGTTCCTCATCTTTTTCGTGTTAGTGTTACACCACGTGAGTATAATAATGAAAGAAAGCAAAGAATAGTAATAAGAGCTGTTTCTCCAGTTGACTATGCTGCTGAATCCAAATATTTGCTGGAAGAAATATCAACATTGAAGCTGTCAGTAGCCTAGTCTTTTGCCTGAAAAAGCATAGTTTCTGTCCATTCAGCTGATGTGCTTCATTTATCTTGAGGCTTCTGGCATGATTTTGCAGGAAAATCGGCTTGGTGTAGACTGTAGGCATTGGGCCAGGAATTTTTTTGTTTATTTTTTTTCCATTCTGAAGAATGTAATTAAGCGGTTCATAGTTCCTGCTCATTGCCATTTTGAATTTGGAAGATCAGTTTGCAGAGAAAAGAGCTGATAATGTCTTTCATTTTGCAATTTACTTGTGTTTCTACATGTAGTTTTCTTTAGTGTCAGATTAAAGATTGATAACTGATAACAAACATGAAGTCTCAATACTTTCCTGAGAATAAAGCAGATTTGCCTCTGAATCAATAACTAAATTATAAAGAATTCATCAAGCAATCCTTCGGTGTGAAATTAAAGAATTTTCAGGTAAATTTCAATATTTGGATTGCTGTTTGTTATGATCATTGCATCAGGTGATGAAATCTCTGCTTGGTTAGCTGCAAGTATCAAGTTCTCCCAGAAGTTACTTAAAATCTGTTTAAGTTCTCTCGGAGGCCAATGAATTGGCAAGTATTTGTTTAAGTTGCTTAACACAAATTAGTTGAGCATGTCCAGGATTCAGCTGCTGCATGAAACACTATGATAACAATTCAAAACTTGAAATTCATGTGATTTTATTTGACTAGTAGGGGCTGCAAATTCTCAATATCATACACTATTGTCCATGTAGAAATGTTGTACTAAATAAAATGCCTGAAGCTGAGACAGATTAAAAAATATAACAAGTTTTATCTTCAATTTCTATACTTTGAGATCATCAATGCAATTTTCTCCAGCAATGCAGCTGCTCTTTCCTCTCCAGGCAAGAAGGGGGAGGTCCATTCTTGATATTGGTGCAGGCTGCCAGTGAAGTCCGTGAAAAATCCGTCAACCCCCATCTTATTTGTCCAGTACTCGTATTCATTATATGGATCTTGACTGAAGTTGAAGTGCAAGAACTGGTTCTCATTTCGAAATGTGTATGGGTGCACCTGAAGTATTCATCATCGAAAATGAAGATCTAGGCATATACTTGAGATTACGAAAAAATGAAAACCAAATAATAAGACATTCAGCACCAATGACAATTTGGGAAGGGCACAGATTTGGTGCTGATGGATGTCTACCATCGTTACACAGATGTGAAATCCTTCTAAATCTTCCACGATACAGTAATTTATAATTATAATCTATCAAGTTGCCATATCATGGAAAAGAAAATTGACTTAAGAACAGGGCAGGAAAGTGACTTCCATAAGAACAGGATAGTAAACTAGATTTACAATTTTTAAGTTTTTTCAAGTCAGACTTCTTGGTCAAAAGACAAACAAATATAACATTTTCAAAATATTTAATTTCTGCTGAATTTTTGAAAGAGTGGGGAGAAGTCCCTGTAAAATGAAGGAAAAATGTGATGTCACAGTTTCCATATGACATTTTCTTTGTCCATTAGAAGAATGTCATTTAGCTTGACGTGGAGCTGAGAAAGGATCGTTTCCAGCATGCAGGTCATCATAGTAACTTTGAAGCAAAATTATATGCAGTACCAAATAACATATGTTGCAATTATTTTGTGCAAGGGGCAGTAAATGAGGGTTGTGGTTAAAGTGCAGTTCTCTTTCCCAAATCCAAGTTTCTTCAGCATATTACATATCTGAACAAAATGGGCTAAAACTCCCCTTTAGCATGAAAAGACAAGCAAAAGATCTGCATCTTAAATGCATAACGCACTCCAGAAAGTTGTACAAATGAAAATACATGCAAAAGTTCTACATCTTGAAATGCATAATGCATACCTGAAGGTTATGGGCATGTGCTCTTGCAACAAGATCAGTAGAGGTTAACAAATAATTATTATTCACAGGAACCACTGTGTCCTTCCAAGGTCCAATTCCCACCGCATAATCCTTGATGAAGTCGAAGTAACTGTCTGAAGTGATTTCCCAGTATGTCTGCCATTTTCAACCATACATTAGTTTTCAGAAGAGAACGGTGAAATATGTGGACATTTGCACTGCATTAAATAGCACCAAAGAGACCACCAATCTTTTTGGGCTTTTATTTAGGTGCATAAACAAAGCCTGATCATGAAATTAGTACCATAAAAACAGTCTTAAGTTGGACATTTGCAATATGTTAACAAACACTAAAATGAAAGCCAACTTCGCCAGGCTACCTTTTAGGTTTAAGTAAAATACCCCCAAAATGAGCCGCAGATCATGTTAGTTGCAGGTGCTTAGCAAGTGCACCATGCACTCAAGACTGCAGGGTTTGGAAATGGCTAGCTGTACATAACCTTAACTCCCACAGCATAGAAGCTTCCTAAAGAATCTATGACATCCCTATGCAGAACAGAAAGTAGGTGCATCTATTGCCACAATAACATCCCAAATGGCCGTGAAAGAATTACTATATTGAGATTAACAGAAAAACTACTGTGACAACAGAAACTTCTACTGAAACGTAGTTGTCCCTTCAAGGCTGCAGTTATTTTATTCTAAGACTATTGACTCCCCAGATATAATTCAGAGATTGGGGATTTAAGAACTCCCATGTCACAATTTGAAATTGTTACATCAAATTTAAACAAACTTGGTTTGTGTATATCAGTTGACAAGAAAAATGAGGGAAAACCTGATTGGTATCTTGAGTAGGCATGGTTATATCATCAATTAGGAAGACCTTAGGCAGGTCTGTCAGCTTTGATATGTAAATCAGAGATGTTGGAGCAAAGGACTGAATAAAGGCAGGCTGCTTCAACCATTGTTTGGACATATAAGAACCCCCATAACCATACTTCTTGAGTGTCTCCACAAACTTGTCTTCAAATTTCTTACCATCAGGCCATTTTACCTGTCAGAAAATTGCCATATAATATGGTCACAGGAAATCAAAATGGTATATAACATCCTAATGCAAAAAACAACTCCAACTACTGTTATATTTAGTAATTTTTTAACAGCACACTCAGCAGCAAGGAGAGAAAAAGAGAGAGGGGGGGGGTTGGAGCAGGGGAAAAAAAACTCACACGTTGGTTGATAAATACTGGGTTTTTTATCTCTGGATATATTCCAACTACTCTGGGGGCATCCAGTGCAATTGATATATACTCTTCAAAAGTAATGATAGAAAACTTCCCTGCAAAACATTATAATTAGGAAATCAAGATAAATGTGTTTTTCCTTGTGCAATGAATATCAACAGATATATGTATTTATGTATCACCATGGATACACTATCAAGTTTCATTAGCATTTCTTTTTTATTTGAAAACCTGTATGATAAACAAAAAGAAAGATCTGTGACAAACCATAAGTTTTGGAAGAAAGTTAGACACATGTTTTAGAAGGATAGCTAAAAAGCTGAGTCTGATCCAGTGGACGTTTATGCCAGTTAGCAGCAGCTACTGAAAATTGTACTCAGAAATGAGATCAGACACAGAACAGTGTTCTTTGATTCATTCTCCAATTCTATGTCTAGTTCTGGGTACCTGCCATCTGACTTAAAAGCCAATCACTATAATTTCTTTAGAAAGGAATATATCCTGTCATCATAACTAGTAAAACCCACACAACTACTGTAAAGTTTTATTTAGAACAGAACTATTTCTGATCTAATCCAAATATAGCAAGTCCATCTGACAAATTACAGTGTATTAGCCTTCAAGTAACTAGGTGTGCAGATCATTTTGCAATCAAATACATGGGTAAAGTTAGTTCAGGTGTGGAGCACTGTCTCGAAACACAAACTTATTTCCAGTACAATCTATCGAAGAGCATCGAGGTTTGATTTTGCAATTGAATACTATTTTACCTTACTCATTACTCAACATTATCCCACAGAAAATCAGTGAACTGTAAAACACAAGAAGAATCTTGACTTAGTTCTCTACTTGTTTCGTGATAATGAAGAAGACAAAAGAAAAGAGTAAGCTAAACACATAATCTAGGACAATCTGTTTCATGTTTTGATATAGTTTGACATTTTGCAGAATTATAATAAGATGGATAACCAGGTAAAATGAAAAATTACCACTATTGATAGGCCTACAGAGTAAACTCACCATTATGTTGCTGATCCCTAAAAGGATATCTCTGATTCACTCGCAATGACTTCAGTTCTTTCAGTGTAAAATCAACTGCACGTCAGGGAGACAAAATTCAAAGTGATTCAAGTGTAAAATTCAGGGTTAGTAAATGTGCAAGCATAGGTCTGAAACTCTTCATTTGGCCCTGCAAAGGATTTACTGAATGAAATAAAGTGCTATTTGTCCATACCTGAAAAAGAGCCAGTGACATTGGACCCTTGAACCTCATAGGTTCTCTTTCGACTTGCAAAGTCTTTGTGTTTAGCTATATCAGTAGTACCATCAAGTGTTACATCATGGAAGCATATAAGAGCACCATCTTTTGAAGCTAGGATATCAGTCTCTATAAAGTCAGCACCCTCTTCAATGGCTCTCTGCAAGAGAATTTGTCTTCAGGGGTACAACTAAGGAAAGAGCTTCTTCAAGAATGAAATTTTATCCCAGGAAATGTATTATGTCAACATAAAGTTACATTTTATTATTCCAACTTTGTTATTTCTTATTCTCAGTAGCTAAAATGCACAAAAGTTCAACAGATAAGGTATGGTAGGCAACCATACTGAGACCCAAGTTTGGAAAATGAAAAAGGTACTGCTTCTGCTCATCTTTGATACACAAAATTAAAAACTCCAATGGTCCAAAAGAAAAGGGAAAAAGCAAAAAACTCATATTAATATACCATGTATGCTGGAGCAGTTTCTTCAGGAATCTCTCCATTTGAGCCTCTATGTGCAATGTTATATGGGCGAAAAGTTTGTAGGGGCTTTTTACTCCTATCATTTCTTCTGCCAGGAAGTGGATAGAGAGGCCTTGCAGCACAAACAACAAGCAGAAGCAGGAAAATGAAAGGGACGACACCTGTCAAGTATATTACATCTCACAAACATAAGTACATTACTGCTGAGATAAAGACATCTTTGGCGTTGATCTATTAGTTATGCTTGCAGTAAATAGCATTTCAGAATCTCAACAAATCCAAACATGTACTGATTCTCATCTTTAACAGGCTCTTATTCAATCAATCACATCCATTTACAACAATGCCAATTAAGGCATGACTGGCATTTCCGAGCCAAAGTCCACTTATTGAGACTTTTCTACTCCTCATTCACTCTGATAATCCAAAAAAATAGAGTCTTGACTATCATATTTCGAGAACCCTCATAGTAACAACGGTTGATTGAGCAACAAATCAATTTACTGCGTGCACGTTTATACCTTAAGTTTGAAAAACCTTAAATCAGAGAAGCATTCAAAAGGCCAAGAACCAATATATCTAACGGGTTCTCAAGAATCATGATAACCACAAAGCATAAGCAAGAAATGCACATATATTCACCCATAAGCAAAATCATCCGTCATCAATAAATATTGAAGAAAAAATAGAAGAAATATGATCTGGGTTTTGAGCCTTACGCACTGAAGAAGCCATGGAAACGGGTCCCCTCCTCGGTCCCTTTTCTTGTGCTTTCTACTACGTACTATTTTCTCTTTCTCACCTAACAGTGGTAATGGCCGTCCATTATATATTAATATTTTTCGAGTCTCCTAGATTCGAAGCAGTGGATTTTCGTAGTTCTTGGGAATATTCTTTAAAGATTGACTATGCTTATGTGATAAAATGACCCATTTGAAATCTGATCTCTCAAGAATTGTAATATATAAAGGCTGTGGAAGTTGATGATCATTTTCATTGCTTGGATTTCAAATGTGAACCAGATAAAGGTATTGTTTTGTTCTCAGCCTAGGAGTTTACTTTGACTAGTATGTTCTTCATTATGGTGGCACCTTCCCATCCTCCCACGTTTGCTTGCCCGTATGCACCACCAGATAAAAGAAGATTGATTTAACTAATTAAATTACTACTACCTCCATTTTACAATATAGATATTTTTAGACTTATAAATTTTTTTTACAATATAAATTTTTTTACAAAATTTTATAAATACTTATTATTTTTTTCACCTCTATTCCTCCCTACAATCTCTCTCTTTCCACTAATTATAACTCAACTCTCTTCAATTAATAAAATATATAAAGATTTAATTATGGATATTTTTAAATATTTAGTTTTAAAATTGTGTAAAATTTAAGATCCTTACTTCTTATGTATAAATTTAAAATAACTTATATTGTGAAACGAATGTATAAATATCATTTTACTTGTTTTAAAATAATTATAGATTATTATTATCTACTTTAAGATAATTATCGATTTAAGATTTTATGAAAAGTTTTAAAAATTTATTAAAAACTTTTAATTTCATCATAAAAGATTATATTATTTTTAAATTAAAAAACTAGTTAAATATAATAATTTAGCGAAGTATTATGATAAATAAAATAATAATATAAGAAAAATAAATAATAAGTATATAACAATACGTTCTTTTGATAAACTTAAATTAGAATTGAAATTTAAATATTGAATTCTATATTTAACATATTTAGAATTCAAACTTAACTCACTTTCGTTTTATTTAAAATTCATAAAAAACTTTTAATAATATTAATTAACTAAATAATAATAAAATTTTATAATTAAATATATTTAATTATTTAATATTATCTATTATTAAATAAATTAATAAAATAAGTATTTAATTAATTAATTTTAACACATTTAATTGAGTTATCAAACATGTCCAAAACTACTCTATTTGAGAACCACCCTAATGCTAATGAAATTTGTTAGTTAGTTTCAAATTTGAAAATTTTGTTTTATCGTCGGGATGATGACATAGTGATTCTCGAGTACTCTTCTACCTCAGGAAAATATTTACATACACCTGATTTTTATAAACTACACATATAAAAAAAATAGTTATATTAATTAATTAATTAATTTTTTAATAAAATAACATTTTCAAAAATAATACGCATATAATTATGTGGCCTCGAATTCATAAAGGCTAGTTTTTTCTGGACGACAAAGTTTGTGAATTAAGGATGAGAGTGATGTCAACCAACAACCAACAATCTAAGCCTTAATCCTAAGTAATTTGAGATCGGCTACATGAACCAACGTCAGGTAACGTGTGGTCATCCACGGGATGTCAACTACAAGAAAAAAAGAGAGAAAAGTGATGCATACAAATCTGAATCCTGATAAATAAAAGGCTCCTTTCTAATTTTTGCTGTTCAAATCAATTCAATTTGTTCCCAAAAATAGTTCCTTTTTTTTTTTGTTAAAGTTGCTATACATCTTTTTCTTTCCAATTGAAAGAGTAAGCCATATCTATTAACTATATGCAGGCAAAATTTCTCTTTTCTCCATCTTTACCATTGTTTTGTCAATGTTCATTTTTCATCAGATGAAAACAGAAGCTTTTGAGCATTTAAAACTACAGGAGAGCCTTTCCTGGCTTTCTCTACAATATGCTTAATCAACAGCTCTTCCATCTCATCATGCTCATTATCACTATGATGTTCACTTGAAATGAAGTCATTTGACAAGGTGCAGTTGTCTCTCCCATTCTGTGGAGGAGAAAACAATATTGCTCTCCTCTCGGTGAATGAATTTTGATGTGAGTTACCGTTCAGCAACCCCTTGTGAAGCCAAGATGTATTTTGATCAAATGTCTGCAAGGGTTCTTGTTTCAGACTGTCCTTGTGCCCAGCTGGTGTTTCTTCCTCTTCTTCCAGCTCATTCATCTTTGCGAACTCATTGTAAGCTTCATTATAGGCATCGAGGGCATCCCCTGATAAATTTATTACTACAGGCTGGTCTGCATGACTCTGTTGCTTCATAACTGGACTTCCTTGCATGGAAGAAGTTCCTGATTCGCTATTTGAGAACTCTCTCCAATGGTTCATGCGCTCTGATTCAATTAATCTAACTTTCCGCTCACTGTTCTGGAGCGCTGTGTGTAGTTCTTCGATTTGTTGTTCCAATCTTGATTGAATAACTTCATGTAACCGCAAGCTCAGCTCCCTGGGTGAGACTGCATAGTTAGCAGAGTGCGGGGTGGAGCTACCACTTCCATCCCGATCTGCAAAAGGTTGATCACCATCTTGCCCACCAAAGAGGTCAGCCTTCAGCTCTCCCTCTACCACATCTGGCATATCATCTGTGTCGAGCTGTGGAAAATGGAAACTTCCATCAGAATTTCATCCAAATAAGCAACAAAGAAAACATTACATCCTATTTCATTTAACATAAATTAAAACCATATTGAAATATGGTCAGTTAGTGACTGACGACTACAGTTCTCCTCTAGAATTATATAGAAGAAAAAAAAAATTTTTTTGAGCCACTGGATACAACAAAAATCTGCGAGGACATGGGAGCTAGTACAGACACGTAAGTTAAGCAGTTTACACTAGAGGTACAGTGAGAATATTCTGCAGTTGGATATTGGACCTGTTAAGCAAGAACATTAATTCCAAAGAAATAGGAAATAAAAACCACCTGATGAGTGCATGTCCTGTGAATGGAATGCTATTCCTACATCACACAAAGCTGAGCTGGATTCAACTTTTACACATCTCAAAATTGCATTTACTATCAGAAGTTCAGGAATTTTCTAACCGGCGACACATGCCAGTAAAAGTAGATATGATCAATGGCATAGATGGAGTTTTGGTTCAATTTCAAGCTGGCCAAGACCATATCTGTACCTACCCATTCAAACAGGTACAGATAATTCAAAAAAAAAAAAAATCAATCACACCTATGCATTGCGACGATCTCAGGTTCTCTTGAAATTGAAGTCAACCAATTATACAACTGGATCAAGAAGTCAACTCAAGGGAACTAGAATGAACTTTTCACAAATAAAGAAAGAAAACCTTTTGAAATCTCGATTATTCCTAACAGGATTGCATACTTGATAACTTCTATTGCACAAGCCTCAGTTTTATCTTTCTTTTGTTTCTTGATAAGTGCTTTTGTTTATATAACAACAAGGAGACAACTCACAGAGAATTTTGAGTCATCTACCTTTGCCACAGCATATATATCATGTAGTAACCAAGATAACCTTTGATAAATATGTGGGTGAATCATATTAACAATACGCAATGTGAAGACAAATACAGTGTCATCAGTTAGGATCAGCTTAGATCATCTTCCTTCAAAACTTATCACTACCATATGTAACATGACTATAGAAAAATCAGTAACTTGCTCCAATATTCAATACTAGAAACCAACAATCCTCTACGGTCCATTCCTCTACCAGTCCGCATCTTTAAACTCAAAAATAACACTTCCAACAACAGTGCTGACTAGAATATCAAGATGGAAACGCATATAGGTTCAGGGCAAAGGACATTTAACTTTTGCTTGGACAAAATGGCAACGTATTAATTCTTATTAGTGGGACCCATTATAGAACTGTCATAAATGTAGTTCAAATTTACATAACATGAATGCAAGGGAATTTACATAACTGTTGTTTCGGCAGTACAATGCAAAATGTTTTCTATCTCTTTATCTTAAAAGCAGCTAACTAGAAAACAGATATACAGCTAAAAGAGTAATAAGAAGAATCAGTATTAGCATGTGTTATATGGAAGAATGGACCTAAACCATTGAGTTGTACAAATTTAGAACTCTAAAAGATCACGTGCTTGTCAAATTTTCAACTTTGACATCTTATTAGAAGAAAGACTAGATGGAAAACAAATAAATGGCATCCACTTTTCAATCACACTCTCTCTAGAAACAATTATAATAACATCTCAATAATCATCTTATGCATATGAAATACTAGAAAAAATATATCAACCATGGTTACAATTCAAATACAAATTCAAATTGGAGCTGGTGAAAAAATTGTTAGGGCTTTGAGACAAGAAGGATCGTGCCAGTATCAATGTGTGCTTAAAACTACTTTACTGCAAGCTAGAGGCAGCAGCAGGGACACATCTATTATTATAGGACATAATGCGTATGTAAAAAATTTGATAATATGCTTACCTCAACCACATTAGATAACTTTCGCTCCAATTTGCATGAATTCATGTTCAGCTCTAACCTCTCTAACTCAGCTTCAAGCTCTGCTTCAATTTTGCTGAACGATTCTTCGTCTGCCTTTTGATCATAATATTCATTATGGTAATTGTCATGCTTTCCTTCAGGAGACAATGTATGCAATGCCCCATTGTTCAAAGTATCATTCTGCGTATCCTGTGATTCATAATCGTCAACAGCAAGTTCTTTCACAGTCAAGGAATCTTTCATCTCAAGTTCCTCTTGTAAATCTTGAACCAAGTTCTCAGTCTGTTTCAACAACTCAGTCAATTTCTCTACTTCTTGCTTATTAGCCAAGAAAGAAGACATAATGCCAATAGATACTCCAATGCCAAAAAGCAGTGCTCCCTGGGATGATCCTGATTCCGGATAAGATAATTAGTAGGTCAAAAGGTCAGCTGTGAATATTCAAGGGCTTCATTTAATGCAAAATCTAGCATAAGGAACAGCTCACAGTTCCAGTTTGCAGTTTTATGTGAAACTTTACATCAGACTAGACTACTATTTTTTTGTCATTTTTATGATGCACTAAAAATTCAATTTTTACGACATAGGACACGAATTCCAGAATACCAGAATAGGGAAAATCTGAAAGATCATTTCTTAAAGTCTCTTCAAAGAATTTGGAGTGGGGAGAGGCATATTTTATAATCATATCCAAAGCCATCAGACAGTTCATTCAAATTTCACCATTTCATGTCTTGCTAAGAAAAGAGAGGAAGTACCGGATTTTTATTGTACAAATTGTCTACATTTTGCTTTTTCATCTTCTCTTTAAAGTCACTCCGACTCAGCCGTAAGTTAAGCAAGTGTTCCACCTATATCAACTGTTGCTCTCGTGCAATATTTTCTAATCACATAATTGCCAAGGAAACATCAGATTTTACCACCACCCAACACAACCCTCCCCCCTTCAAAAAAGAAAAAAGGCCACCCCAGCAGTAAAGAGCATAATGTCAATCACCTTTCTGCTTGCCCCCAGTATTTCATTTGCATATGAGTTCAGTAATTCTGCACAAATCTATAGTGTTGGATTTTTATTAAGATCATGACATTCTTATTAGACAAACTGAACTCCATGGATAAATCATAAAAATAATACTAAAAACATCTGCAAATTTAAGAATACTACTCACCTTGCAACTTTTGGTGCTTCCTACCAGAATGAGTCAATTTTCCACTCTGCTCTGTTCTTGTTTGAGTACTGGTTTTTCTCTGGACTTCCATAGATCCAACACTATGTAGTGGAGGAACTCCATGTATTGTTGTCTTTCCTGCTAAACAGGCATCCATGTATGGCTTATTTTGCAAAGATCTATTTGGCAGACTGAAAGAATCACTGGTTGCTCTGCTAATTATTCTTGTCCCATCTGTCACAAGAAATGGCCTAACGATTGGTGTGCAAGGTGACCAGGTATTGCTAAATGTGTACTCTTCCATTTCAGCTTCTTCCTTATAAAGCTGGGCCATGAGGCAACTCTCCAAAGAGCTTAGAGGTTTTATAAGTTGCATGTCACATCGTCTTCTCCTAAGACTGTTTCTTTTTCTTGTAAAACCATAAGAAACACCAGTATCTCTTTGAGAAGGCTGAAGAGATAAGTCCCTTTTCATCTCCTCAATATCACTACACACTGTCACTCCTTTATCACTGTGACCATCTGCATTACTTAAAGACCCAGATAATAAATTTGGGTTTGAACAAGTACTGCAGCCCACAAGACCATCAAATACCACCAAATTCTCATCATACAACCTGCTATTAGAAGCCATTTCTGCCGTGGAAGAACCTTGTGAAACTGTTTCTCTTTCTAAACAAATCTCCTGGCATGGCTTGTCTTTGTGCACAGCATCAGCAGGACAGTTCTTGTCCTGCCCTTGTTGTGTAATCGGTAGGGCCTTTGATCCAGCAAATCTAGATTTCCCACGAGATGAATCTGACAAACTCTGCTTACTCTTTACAAAACTCTTCAAATGCTGGGCTACATACCCAGCACCCGCAGCTGCAGCAACAACCCAAATGTCCATTCTCAAGCCCTTTCCACAATTCCAGTAGAATCTAGTCCTAAACCACAAAATTCCTTCTCCTTTCCAATCTCATCCCCAAATGCAATAGAACAATGACACTATGAAGCAAAACCGCTTATACCAAGCAAAACAAATCTAGAGGAGCTGATGTCAAATGCAGAAGAAATTCTGGAGCTAGACTTGGAGGAGTTCAAAACCAGAGCATTCCCTATGTCACCAATGCTTTCAACAAAATCTCAAAAATAGATAAATTATTCTGGTAAAAAATGAAATCCCTCGTCCTGCAATTCAGCCGACAGCTACAAAATTCTCAGTATCCGAGAGTAGAAACAACAATAACGACCAGACAAGGTACGATAATGCTATAACCTAATTATCAGACAGAATATCAAGAATTTTCAGTTCTTTAAAATCCATTTCGAGGTATACCAATATGTAAGCTTTCAGACCACCAACCCCACCTCAGACGAAAAATAACAAAAACTACAAATTTCACAGCAACTGAGCAGAAGCCATTCGCCAACCAGTTTTGCCCCCGCGAAACTCATTTATCAGTAGACCCCATTTTTCTCAAACAACAAAGAGGAAAAAAGATTCCATATTCTGAAAAGCCAGCAAAAACCCATTACAGAAACTGGTAACTTAATAACAAAAACTCCAACATTTACCCAATTGAGACCGTAACATGTGAACTGCAGAACCCATCAATTAAAAGGTCCAATGTTTCCTGACTTTTCAACCAAACTTAACCAACCATTGATGAAAATGAGTAGAAAAGGACTGTATAATGAATGTGATAACGAAAATGCTAATCAGAAGAAAGATATAAACAGTGAAAAGCTTGGATTTGGGCCAGTGTTTTATTGCAAATGTAAAAACTGAGTAGAAATGGGCATGTGCAGGCCAATCTATGGGGTCCAAAGTTTCCACTCAAGATGATGGATTGTATGGCACTAGCGTGAGGCGCAGTCGTTGCTGATCTGGTCTTTTCTCTATAGCAACGTTTTTCTTTGTTTTAGCGCTCTTTGCCTATTTGGGATTTTTTTTTTTTTAAATTGAAAGACAAGCATTTGATAAATATCCAACCTGGATTTGTTAGTTCGGTAAAAAATAATAATAATAATAATTAATTTATTATATTGACTCACTAATTCCATTATGAAATTTTTTATTCAATTAAAAAGAAAAAGCTTTATCGATTAGATTATTAATAGTGACTTTTTATTTATTTTAGAATTAAAAAAAATAATGACAATTTGTTTAGATTTGAATATAATTAAACAAAAATAATTTTTTCTCATTGGAAAATATATGCACACATTTTTCTACCTAGAAAATCATCAGGTGTACGCTACCATTGAAATTGATATAATTAATTGAAAAAAAAATCAAATAGCAAACAAAACTGGGAAAATATTTTACAATTACAACTTTCTCTCTGTGGCCAAAATATAATTCTAGGATACTTTTGGGCCTTTTTTTGAGTAAGAATGCTTTAAAGTTTTATTCAAAAGGTCGTGGTGTATCATTTTTTCCCCACGCCACCCCACCCAACCACCCACCAACAACCCTTGACATGATCTATTTCTAATCTTGCTTATTAGTTAATTCATTACTAATTATGTGGAGAAAAAATAATTCACTAAAGAATTAACTAGTAGTTTCTTTAAAAGAAGAAGAAAAACAAATTAGTGTCAATTTCTAATTTTTTTAATATTAATTAGAGAATTAAAAAAATATGCACGTTTTTATGACAATTCTATAATCGTTAGGTTTTGAGGATGATGATGTCAAGCCAGCAACAATGTCAAAAAGGCTTGGAGAATTGTGGAGATACATAATGTTAAGTAATATATTATTAAGCCAAAATTAGAATAAATAAATAGTTACAATATATATGTTATGCCTGAATTTCAAGTTTGGAACATGATGAGGGACCAAACCATTAGGGACCCTAAAATATAAATGAAATGGTTTGGGAACTAAATGGTTAAGGGGGGGGGGGGAAGGTTTTCAAGAATCTTAAAAATATAAATAATATAATTTGACAACTAATTAGGCGATTTTTTATTCTCTTGAAAATAGCTTGGCCTCTTTAGGGTTCATTCACTGCTCTTTGCAAATTTTGAATTTCATTACAATTAAAACCCATAACATTTTCTGAATAAGGTCATTTCGAGAGATATCTTATTTATTTGGAGAATGGAGTCTTGAAATTATAAAACCACAACTCAATACTTAATTAGCAAATTATTAACTCAATCACTTCAATCCCCTGATAAATAATATTCATATAAGATTATATTGAAAATAACAACATGAAGAGGCACCAAAAACTTTTAAGGGCTTTCTTCTTGTTTGCTTTTGAAGGCACCAAAGTCACCCAGCACATGACATTGGTCGTGCATAATTAGAAATATCCAGCAGCCAAGGCCACAAAAGGTTCATATCCCACAGTAAACGACAATAAGACCTGCTAAAATATCCCATCAACTTTCCCAAGTGCAGTTGTCATCTTGCTAACGTCCATTTTTATGATTGCTTTCCACTCATGGGACATCAGGAAGAGCTCTTTCATACCAAAAAATCCAGTCTTTGTTTGCTGTTCAGTTCTTCAAGAAAAATCTACTTCGCCATCACAATAAATTTCAGAAACATGAAATCACATTCTGAGTTCTGGAAAGTGAAAATATTACATAGTACTAAGGATTCATAAGAAGTAGATTCTACAAAGATAAGTGAGTGGGAATTTGATGTTTAAAATATCCGTACGATAGGCTTAGTATACTCCGAAAGGCCTGTAGCTTTGTCTCCTGTTCTTTGTTTCTTTGTTTCTTTGGTTCCAGTGCATATAGGAAGCAAATATATTCTCCATTAATCCCATCTACTGGAACTAAGATATGAATCTTAACTCAGCTGATGAATGCAAATCATGTAACATCAGGAACCAATGCTCCACAGATAATTTCTACAGCTTTAGAACCAGAAAACAACTGAAAGCTTCATAAACACGAAGAATACAATAGGAGTATGGAAAACACTGCAAAGTGCAGGCAAGAATGCATGTGTTCCACTCAAAGACAGACAAAAATGAATAAGGCAGACAAAGTGGGAGGGTCTAAACCTGACAAAGGAAGAGTCTCATCAAAGAAAACGGAGTCCCCATAAACAGCCCATATTAAAAATGAATATGAACTGCAAGCTCTGCCTTTTGCCTCTGTTATAATGATCTAAAAGAAAAGCTTTTACTAACTAAAAATCTGAATGTAGATGGATCTAATAAAACTGCATTTTGAATGCCCCGCCATAGCTAAAATTAGGGAAGCACATACAATAGCAGAACGTACCTATTACCAAAGCACAAAGCTTCACTAAACATAATTTATACTGCCAGATACCGTGCACTGCACCTCAAACCCTAAAAAAGTCATGGACTAACTAAAGTGGAGGCAAATGCTTTCTCCGTTTCTAATTTCTATTGGACTTACTAAAAGAACCAGGAGAAAAGAGAAAGAAAGAAAAAAATTGATATACTTTCAAGCATTGTCAATGTACTAAAATGTCACATAAGCATGTTTGGATTTATGCATACATTTACATGGCAATAATTTAATCATGCTCATGTAGATAATCTTCTACAACAAAGATAGATAACTTGAAAGTTATCATGCATATAACAAAAACGTTCACAACAAAGACTGATACCTTTAATGCACTTAATTCTGGGGAAGGATAGCAACATAATAATACCAAGTGATAGTTTAGTGCTGCATTTTTTCACTCTTATGGATCCTTACAGAGAATTTGTATACATAATTCAATTACCAAAGATTTAGTTACCAAGGGTGGAAAATTGTGGGCACTGTAGGAACCAAAAAAATGATAAGGAATATGGGAAGAAAAAATGGCTACTCCAAAGTATTAATCAAATCCTTAAAGCTGAACACCAGCCAATCAGCTTTAGCTGCAACAGCTTCTCGAAGTTGAACCCCAGCATAGCAAATAAACAAGTCAGCACCCCCGGGTTTGCGAGCCTACAGAAAGTAGAAAAAGAGTGAATGTTGTTTCACAGTAGAACCACTTCATTTTCTAGAAGCATATGTAATAAGGCCAATGTTCAATGTGGCATTCATGGAGAATGGGAGCGCCAGAAGGAGCTCTGACATATTCACAGCATTTAAGTCAAATGGCTTACATTTAGTGTTTGAAAATATAAAATCATTTCTATATGTACGTATATATGATATAAAGTGCATACAAGGTTACCAAATTTAGCAAATATTTAAAAAAGGCATGCCCTATGAAATTGCAACCCTTTCTTTCAGAAGTCAAGTCTCCCTTTCTCCATTCCTGGTGGTTTTCTTTTGCATCCGCCCGGAGGAACAGGGAGGGCGGGTGGGTTTGGGGATTGTGGTTCCAAACAGAATGAGGGATTCAACAGAGAAGGTAATGCAAATTCTTACCTCAACATCAGTTGCACCATCTCCAATCATGACCAAAGATCTGTATCCATTGGCCTGAAAAATCAGTAAGTGAGAGCCAAATTTTCAAATTGCACATAAAGAAAAACAACCATACATCAAATGACTAACCTTCCTTAACTGCTCAACTGCAGTAGCTTTTCCTCCACTCCTTGAAGTAGGTTCATTCGTATCAAACCCTAAAAACTCACCAGAATTTCCAAAGAGAAGTTGATTGGCAAAAATATGATCATGCGGAATGCCAAGAATTGATGCAACAGGCTGAGAAGGAATGGTTGCAGTTAGAAATTTAAGCATATTATGAAATGAAAAATATGCTTCTTTCACCCAAAATCCATTGGCAGTGTTCAGGTCAAAGCAATACTATGGTTACAGGATAAGTTGAGAGATGAAAATCAACATTGTGGTATTAAAGATATGACAAAAAATGCTAAGATTTATTTCTCTGACACTTGAAGAACAAAAAATCAATCATGTCATTGAATGCAGAATTTTTTTCTGTAACAAACATAAAAATCGGTCAAACTTGACTCTACCTGAATATCATGTGCTAACATATTTCAAAATACAATCACCAAAGCTTCCAAAACAGAGATCTAATAGTTGGCAGAAATATAATTTTGAACATAGATACATTAAGTTGAAAAGTTTATCAGATTAAGAACAAGGAAGATCACTTATTATAACTAAATAGGACGCTAGAATCATACATTGATCATTTGACGGAAACCTCCAGAGATCAGATAAACCTCAATGCTTTTAGCCTTCAGCTTCTGTACCAATTCATCAATGCCTGGAGAAATTCTACAGAATTCACCAGAAAAAGTTAAACAATGTGGACTAATAAGCTCAATCATAATGTTTTCCCAGCTAATCAAATTAGCAGGGAAATTACAAACTACCTTAGCAACAGTATATATGAAAGTTCAAAAGGGCATTCTAACACGCCATGAAATCATTCTTCAAGTATAGCAATGACCATTCACTTGTTTAAAATGAATTATTTATTATTGAATTTCCAATACCTACTTATTTGCCACATTAGACAAAACATGGCCAAACTGAAATCCTAAATCACCAAAATAAAAAAAATATTTTTAAGATGCTTCTAATAATGAAGTTGATTTCCTTGCCTAGGAGGTCTCGTCTCAAGAAACTTTTGGACTTGGGCTGACGAAGGTTTAAACAGAGATAACCTCGCAGCCAAGGCTTCCTCAAAGGGCACAGAACCACCCATTGCCCTGGAAAAGCAAAAGCAACCCGATAATAGATGAAATTAAGAACACTACAACTGAAACTTTAATAATCACTATCAAAATTTATAAAAATTAACCGAGCAGTCCATTCTGCAACAGCCTCTCCAGCTCCACAGAATTCAGCAAGTTCATCAATGCCCTCATCTATGCAGACGGTACTATCTACATCAAAGCAAACTGCATCTGCATTGTGCCACACCTCAAGGACCTCTAAAAAATTCAAAGAAAGCTTCTATCAGTCAGATCACCACCGTGAATTTTAATAAGCATAAATTCATCTAAGCAAAAACTGATACCAAATTAAGTTAACAAATTCAGAAAGGCAAACAAATACATTCCAGCCAAATCATTTTATTCTGTAGCTAAATTATCATTTGCATCAAGAGTTTCTCTTGGATCTTGAATATTACCCTTGGATGGCAACGTGTTGTCAAAGCGGTCTAGTTTGGAGGCCTCCAGTGGCTGAACTGAGGCAGCAACTGAAGTGAATGACTTGGGATTTCTCATTTTCCCAATAATACTACCAAAAGCAATTTTCTTTACCCGGGAAGAAAATGTAGCCAGAAAAACAGAATTTTCCTTTAGGGAAGAAGCACGAATAGGATTCACTCTTGCACTAATCAATCCCTCCATTAATCTGTTTCACCATCAAGATATGAACATGCCATGTCATAATTGAGTTCCCAGAACATATTTAATCAACTGATTCACATCAGAGAATAAAATCATTTACAGCATAGACATGAATCCATTCATCAACATAAAAATCCACATCCCTGATTCACTCCCAATTAAGCAAGTACTAGCAAATGTCATTAAAAGAAATACTGAAAGGGTGGGAGAATTCTTGAATTACAGCCCAACCATCTGGCATTAAAAAAAACCATTTTGCCACCACTCCAAAATTTCAAAGAATGAATGCCAATTATCACGTATAACAGCAAAAAATTCTTTGAAAAATTCAAATAAAATTTACCATCAGAGAGTTCTTGCATGCACATATGAACTTATTGAATTTGAAGAAGTAAAGGGGGAAAATGGAAAATAACAAACAAAAACTGGATTGGAAATGGAGAAAAGAAGAAGAGAGAGTGAAGAAACGAGCACCTTTTCTTCTTCCTTCTGAGTTTCAGCTGTGGATCTCTGATACTTTTGTAACGTATCCATGTTTCAGATTTTATAGTACTCCAAAGCTAAGTATTGCAAGAACGATAATGCTTTGCCATGTTGTACATTCCGCTGTTTTTTGTTGTACCTTACGGAAGTTGGAGGCAAGGATACAGTGGATTTGTACACAGATAAAGAAAAATAGACCCCAATCCTTTTACCTACCACATGGGCTCCACCAGCCCATATGCAATGGGCCTTGATGGCAGTAGAAGCATTTAATTATGGAAATTCGTAGAACATGTGGAGGTTGCATTTCATTAATTTTCTTAATTTGGTCTCTTTCTATTCTCACCAATCGACTCCGATATTGGAATTTGGAAAAGTCAAAAACCATTGACTTGGAAGTAACAAATTTTTGGAGGCGTGACTTTATTTCGATTGGAATTTTTTTATTCTATTCTAAATTAAAATTTTATTTTAATTTAAATATTTTATTATCTTATATATTTTTCGTTTTTAAAAAATTATCATCTACTCACAATATAATATATTATCTCTCTTTAGACACTACATATTTCATATATTTAATAATTTTTATACAAAACTCATTTCAAACAAACTTCTATCCACTTGCACCAATTTCAAATGAATTTTGGAAAAGCCTTTGATGCACAATCTTATAATAATCCCATTTATTAAATAAGCATTTACTTATTTTTCCTCAAAAAAAAAATAAGAATTTATCTAATGTAGTATGTTACCATAATTATTCTTTGCAACATATTTTATGATAATTGGAGTTAAAAAAAAATCTTTTATGATACTCATGGTTCAATATTTATATTTAATTATAAAATTATTATCTCAATAGCCTCACACTTCTTCCTTGATTTTTACGATACCTATCCAATATTTAAATCTGATCATAAAATTGTTATCTTAAAAGACTGTACACAATTTGATTTTGCTTCCTCTATTCTTAAATAAGTATCAATTTTTAAAAATTCACACAAGGTAATTATAAGTTTATTTTGAAATGAAAAAAAAATACAAAGAGAAAAACTCATCTAATTTATAATAAAACTTGAAACTATAATAAGACTTGTGTGATGGGAGCTCTCCGCGTCTTTGCACATTTAAGACTAATTGTGGTGTTTGTTTGTGACCTTACTAAAATCGAGCCAAGGTCATACTGACCTTGCACAATGTTTGTTTGTTCAAAGTTTGTACGTAGCATTTGCAATGAAAATGACAAGAAACGATAATGAACGAAACATGAAGGACAGGATGATAAACAGATTATAAATGGTACACTTATTTGAATAAAGATTACTTTCCATTCATAATAAAATTTACACAAAGTATTTGTAAAAAAAATACAATAAACAACAATTAACAACGTTTACTTCTAACTGACCTTAAATCTCTTCACCTAATAATTTAAATAAAATTTTCTCTAAGTTATAATAATAGACCCTTTTTATGATTAAGTGGGAAAATTTTGTCCATTTTTGTACAATTATCTACAAGGAACTGGCCTATAGCCTTGGAACCCTTCCCAAGATTGAAGTATACATTTTCTTTTGCCTCAACCCCTTTTGGTTTTTGGGCGTGGGGGAATAATATTAATATACCCTCCTCGGCCCTTCCACTATGTGCGCAAAAAGTGCCTTTGGGGATCAGAGAAATTTATGGCCATCAAATGTGCTATTGCGAATAGAATAGAAGTGGAGCAAAAAGAAAAGCTTCCTTCTCGCTCAACAACAACTAGAATAATACAGAAGCACAAGGGCACGAGCATCGGGTCCTGAGACCTGACCATAAGAAATCAATACTGTAAAGGATAACATAGGAGAGACAAAGTCATGTTGCTATTCAAGAAAAATGCTGCGAAGCACCTCTGATCAAATAATATATATGTATATATCATATGACTCTGAAAATAAACAAAACGAACTTCCCGGAATAAAATTAACTTGGGGAAATTATTACAAATGATCATCACAGAAACTCGAAAAACTATCATCAACAGGTGCAATTAAGGCCTTGAGAACATTTTTATTCGTCACCGTCAGAAAAAACGAGACAAGAGGTGGAGCAGCAATTAGCCCTCCAGTGCTGAAGCTCCAGATATAATCTCAATAAGCTCGGTGGTAATGGATGCTTGACGGGTTCTGTTTAGAATATGATAGCGAAAGCAGATAAGGAACAACAGGAAAAACATAAAATTTTGTTTATATATGGAAGAGAGATGGAGAGAGATGAGACCTGTTATATGTAAGTGTGAGGCGATCAAGCATATCTCCAGCATTCCTGCTGGAACTGTCCATTGCAGACATCCTTGCTCCTTGCTCACTGCAAGCATTCTCTAGAGAGGCATTGAACAATACCTGGGGAAAAGTTTCAAAAGGAAAAAATGCTCGGCCTATGAGTCAAGCATTCATTACAAATATTGAAGTTTTGTTTCATCAGAGAGGGGCATTCATTTACCAATAACCACAACCTCAACATCAAAAATAATCATACAATGAACCATTTGACACTCTTACAACATATTCAGATGAAATATTTCAATAGCTAAATGAGTTCATGTGCAAGACGGAAATACATACACAAGACAACTGGAACTCTGCCAAATTCTGGAGAACTTCTGATTTTGACTCTGCACCTTCAATTTCATACAAATCCAACTCACCTAGCTTTCCTCCAGATTCAGCTTCTTTCTCAATAACCTACACAATGGATGTATAATTATCCATGCTATAAAACTATTAGAAACTAAATCAAGAAACACTACTAACCTCAGGAGATAATATAGTAACTGTTGTAGGAATAAAGGAAACAACAGAATGGAACTTGTTAAAAACAAGCCTCAAAGCGTCAAACTCTACATTCTTCAAAATGTCATCAGCAATAACAGAAACCTGCAAAGGCAACATTCAGAAAAACTTTGAGAACTTGATAGGATAGAAACAATATACAAAAATATGGAATACCTGTTCTTCTTGTCGTTGTTTTGTTAGGTGTAATGAAGGCATAAATTCAACGTCTTGTGACCTAGTTCAAGAGACTAACCAATCCGACTTAAATTGTTCAAAGAAAAATAGTTCCAATAGCCTAGACATTTTGAGTCTTCTTTTAAATCACAATTTCTTCCAAAACTCATTTTCAGATGTAATGAACTTTTCTTGTTAAGTGTTTGAAGGATGAAGTATTATATACAGTAGATATGTCCAAGAATAAGCACTCAGCTCAAAATTGATATTTCCACCAAAATAGTGAGATCAAAAGATCACAATTTTGACCAGCAGATAAGGCTTCCAGTCTAATAAACTGCATGCCAAAGTCAACACAACTTAGGTTACAAGAGAATAGAATCCCACTCAAACTAGCACAAATATACTGCGTCTTCTACTTTTTATAATTCAAAGTACCTTTCTCATATTCACAGAGACATGTACAAGAAATAACCTGTGTATAGTTCAGAGGATACTTCTGCAACTCGGTCATGGATATCTCAATGTAATTCCTTGAATCTCGTACAAGTTGAGCCTTAGCCTTTTCTCCCAACACAACATATTTAGTTTGCTTTTCAGGACCTGTCAAGTAGAGCACTGCTGGCTAATATCCCAATGCAGAGTTAACTGAACAAAGTCAAAGAAGCAGCAAACTTGAAAAATACCAGAATTCAACTTATGAAGAGCCCTGCTGATCCTGACAGCGGTAGAATTAATTCCACCACAAAGACCTTTGTCAGAAGATATAGTAATGATGACATTCTTCCTGACATCAACACCTAATGCAACAAAAATCCACTAAGAACAGCACTTCCAAAGACAATAGAGCAAGAAATGTATGAACGTGGGGTGCATTATATAACAGCCAGAAATAAAAGGTATAATAAAACGTAAAGGAACATAGGAACATAAAAGCAGCCAGCATGCTTCTGAAAATTATAATTGACAATCAAGAACACAAGTGCAAGCTTTGAATAGCAGTATGCTAAACAGAATTCCTCAAAAGAAATATCAAAGATGACATCTATCTGCAATGCAAACATAGCAATACATAAAATGTTTAGGGCAACAAAGTGGCAAAATGATGCTTCTATCTTTACAGCAGTACCATCCTGCAATCTGCAGAATACAAGATAAAAGTGTACAACACTGGAAAAGTATGTCCACTTCACTAGACATACCCAGACCACAAAACATTTCTCCAGAAGCTGAAAACATTTATAGCTTTTCTACCTTATCCGGAAACTTGAGACAAGCAAAGCTTTTAAATTAGAATCGAACTTGGTTAAGGTTTCTCCAGATTATTTTATTTATGTAATTGAATGTTCTGCATAAGGATGGTAAAGACAAATTGGAGCTCGAACTCTCAATTTCTAATCTTTATCATCTTCCCTACAAAAAGGACTAAATCATAAGCTTTGCCATCAGTGCTTTTCTATCTCTTCATTATGAACTTCAATCACTCAGAATCAGGGGGTTTCCTAGATAAGACCACCATCAATCATCAGATGACTAGGTATGTAAAGCCTCACAAATAATAAGGCCAAGAGTGAACCATCTAACCAACAAAACTCAAAAGTCATCATATCCTGCGTCAATCAGAAAAATTCTGGAGGAGCATCCACTCCCCCAAACACAATGTTCTCCGGAAAATTTTTTTGAAGAGATCCTAACATCCATGTAAAAAAGTCCCTTTTTCTTTAAAAGCTTGACAACTCCAAGATACCACTTTTATCAAATGTGTTATCAAGCTACTAACATCTTAGGTTTAACCTGTTATAGGTCCTGGACAATTAAGTGCAAAAGCAATATAAGGGAACCATAAAGCTGATAAAAATAACAAAAAATACAACATATATCGACAGTGGGTCCTTTTTTTTTTTTTTTTCTTGGGTTGACAAGTTATTGGTGCAAAATTAATGCTCATAAAAGAAAGTAGCAATGCTTCATGTGAGTTCAGAAGAGCATCTAAGAGACAAGGGCAAGAACGACTTTAAAGTAGAAAATGTAGCAAATTTGGTTACTGAAAACTTTATGCCCAACTTACTGGGGGTGTCACCCAGGAGAGCAGTGAATGGCTGCCACAGGCCACGTGAATTTTCAGCTTTAGTTTGAATTGCTCGCAGTTTTGAAGCTGCCACCATCTTCATTGCCTTTGTAATCTTTTGGATATTCTTTACACTCTTCATTCGGTTCCTGACTGCAAAATCATATTATCTTTCTAAATACTCAACATTTAGACAAAGTATAGTTCTTCAAAGTTCTCAGAGGATCCATATGTCAAACCGAAATTGGAGATGCATCAAATAAATTACGTATAGTGCTTACCCGTTTGAGTTGAAATGCTACGAACTCCAGCAAAGGCCTGCTCTCTGCAGACAACAAAAGAAAATATCAAGAAAAAATATGCAAGGTGAGTGCAGGGGGTTGAAGTAAAAGGCTGTGAGCATAAAATTGACTAAGAAATTTACAATTATTTCCAATGAAGAAAATAAATAAATAAAAAGAAGTGCAGAAAACAGTTACGCTAACTGTCAACAACAGACTACCATGAAGACATTTTACTATAATATATGCTTTTACCATAGAAAAATTGTAGTTTTTAGAAGTATTATGAGTCCTTCAAAATGATATCGTCCTCTGATGGAATATTAATTGATTAATATTAAATACAGACCAGGAAAATTCAATATGTATAGCAGCTCTCATTTGCAATAAACAGAAACCAATAAAAAGAGCTTTTTTTTTTTTTAAGTTGTGTGATATGCTAAGCTAAGACTTTCAAGTTTCAAGCATAGGAAGGAAGTGCAGTTAAACATGACATCCTTATGGCGACTGTCCAAATTAAAAGAAAATTTTGTCCATGAATACGTAATCGTCTAGAAAAGCAAAACCGGTTACCAAGGCATTGCAAGTCAGCAATTGTTGCTTCAAGTTCCTATGAGTCATGGCTAACTCAGGGACTTACAAACTAAGCCATTAACCGGTTTTTTCTTAAGGCCATGAACCTCTAATGTTACAGATAGACTGCCTCAAACCTACACAGCGTTTGATCCTCGACCAAAATCAATCATTCACAAATAAAATGAAAATACAGACTAAACACAGCAATCATCCTTGAACATTTCCCCAACACCACTTCCAACCCACAAAAAAAATAATAATAATAAAAAAATAGATCTTCCTCCAAATGGGATAAATATCCAATAATTCTCAGTGCATTTTTCCTTTTACTCTATTAACAAAAGTAAATTGTCAAACACATTTTCTTCTTTCCTATTCTATTAACAAAGTAAATCCCTAGTTCATTCTACTCTTCATTGCCTAGCAAATTAAGTCGTGTCACACTTTTCATCTTCTCTACAGTATCGAGAAAACCAAATCCCAAAAATACCAATGCAAGTTTGATAAAAGAAACAAAAAATCGAGTTGGACAGGATATTTTACTCAGAAGGTGCAAGAGAGGAACGGAAGGTGTTGACGGGATTTGGGGAGATCAAAGGAGCGGCGAAGCGCCTTCCCTCGCGCCTCAACGCAGCCATCGCCATTTCAAATTTGATATGTGATCGGATCGGCTCCCCGCCTTCTTGTTCGATCGATGATATCTCGTGTGGATCGCTGAGCTTTTCTGTTTAGGGTTTTTGACTGCGTGTTTTGGTTAAAACGGCGGCGAAGCTGAGAAAGGATGCCGAGGGAGAAGCCGAGTGGACGTGGTGCGGGATTTGTGACTTGTGTGGTTAATGCGATGTCGTTTGGAGATCTTGTTAAGTGTGGCGCTATACGTTGTCGTTTAACCGTTTTAGAACACCACTCCCAAAAGAAAAAAAAAAAATGATTACTTTCATTTTTTTTTTCCTCCTAACAAATAGATGAAAAATGATTCGATTATTTCTTTTTTCAAAAGAATAAATTACCTTTGATTTGATGTCAAATTTGTTTTTATATATATATAGTTTGGATATATTAAAAAACTATGTATCAAATATAAAACCTTTCAACTAATTTATTTTGTCACCAAATTAAAATTGTTTTCGTGAATGCAACTTTATAATTGGTTAAATTAATTTATTTTTATCAAATAAATTAATTTTCTATACATGAATAATGTAATCTATGCAGTGACATTTTAAAAAAAAAGATAATCCTCTCAAAATAAGTGAATTGGTATTATTATGTTTTTTTTCTTAATTCGACTTATGTCCAGGAAGTTTATTTTGTCTTTAAATCTCTCCCTCTCTCCCTCTCTCTCTATATATATATATATATATATATATATATAAATAAATAAATAAATCGAAGAGAAAGTTTCAAGTGGTGGTACTTGATTACATTGGATGATGACATATGACAGTTTTAATTTTTTTTAAGTTGAATATATAATTAAAAAATTTCTTGAACTAATCTTAAAAATAATCTACAGTTAATATATTCAAAATGAACCTTTGAATTTACGAAAAAATTGTAATCTCAAAAATTTATCTTTATATTTCTCAAAGATATTTCAACCAAGCATATTCTCATCCCATCTGCTGTTTCCTTTATATAGAGTCGAAAACGCTTGTTTCACTATCTTATTTATCTCATAGAAAGGGTATTACTCAAATCAATCACTGCCATTTTTATTAAGTAAAATTCCATTCCAACTCAATCAAGAGGTCCACTCCAAGATAAAAATGCAAATGGTGTCGCAACTAGTTCATTGACGATATGTGCTTTCCCAAATCAGAAGATTTGTCGCAACTAGTTCATTGACAATATGTGCGATTGATCAACTAGTTCATTGGCGATCACCTTCCCAAGTCTTCACTTGCGATTGATCAAATTAAGTTCTTTTTTCTTTCGCGTTCCTGTTTTGCTATAATCTAGTAGATAGTAGCAGCATTCTACCATTGTTTTCCTCTTTGTTTGTGTTGTGTCTTCTTTTGTTTAGTTCTTGAATTTCATCAATGTAATTTCTGGTGTAATGGAAACCATCTTTTCATATTAATACTCAAATGGTGGATTATTTGCGTTGGTGATGATGGCTTCATGGTCTGATAATGGCGGACAAAACTGCCGGTAGCTTCTACCACCGTTGGAATTGCATCGTCGAGGAAGGGAGGAAGAAGGAGGAGGAGAAACTTATAAGAGGGGAAGAAGAAACAAAGAAAAATTTTAAAATAAAAAATAAGATAATAATTAACTAAATATGAAATTACTAAAATATTATTAAAACAGTAACAGAATTGTCAGTTGACAAGAAGGATAAGATTTGGATAATTAAAAAGTTCGAATAAATATTTTATATTTTTTTAATTAGAAAGAAAAAATTGTATAAGTTAATAATTAGAATGTCATCAGAGTAATTTGTCCTTATTAATATAGATCACAAGTTTTTTAAACTATTACTAAAAAGTCGTAAAGGAAGCCTACTGGTACAACACGTGAAAGCATCCTAACGTGACATATATCCAAACAATTTTTTTTAAAGAAAATAAAGATTATATTTGAAGTAATTAATTAAATTAATTAATACTATATCCGTTTCGCAATATAAGTCGTTTTAAACTTATGTATAGGAATTAAGGATTCATAAATTTCGGATAATTTTAAAACTAAACTCTCAAAAATACCTCTAATTAAGTATTTGTCTACTTTGATAATTGGAGAGGGTTGAGTCATAATTAATGAAAAAAGAGAGATTGCAGGGAATGGTAGAGTTGGAAAAAAATAATAAATTTTTATAAAATTTTATAAAACGACCTATATTGTAAAAAAAAATTCGAGCCTAAAAAGACTTATATTGTGAAACAAATGTAGTAAAATGTATATTTATTTAATATTAATATATTGAAATGTTTAATTCTTTAAATATCATCTGAATATTATCTAAATTAATTTAAAATCTTAACTAATTAAATAATTAAATCAATAAATCATTAAGATATATATGTATTTAATATTAATATATTAAATTTTAATAATATAACAACTCGTGCAACGCACGAGATATCAACTTAATTTTATATATATATAAGTTGTTCAAAGGTGAATCGTCTTAGAGATAACGAAATACAGAAATATTGAGCAATTAAAAAAACCTTTTTGTATTAAATTTTTTCTTTTTTAATTTCTTGATTGTATGTGAAGAACCATGTAAATAAATGTAGAAAATAAGAGATTTAAGTTGAAAATTATGTATGTTGTTTAATTTAGGAGTCAGGATGAGAAGATAAAAGGCTACAAATGTGGGAAAAAAATAGAACACAGTTAATCAATATGATGTAATGAAATGCTAATTGTAACTTTGAGATTATAAAAATTATATATGTATACTTATCAATAATTTTTTAATTTCTCTTCGTTAATTTCTAAAGATTATTTAGAGAAAATATGTCCCTTTATTTAAAAACTAGGCCATTAAATTTATTCTCCCTCCTGCCTCTACTTTATGTTTCCTCTTCAGCGTTCACTTTGCCCACTCTTCTCTGTTCTCGTCCTTTATTTTATTTGTTTTCAGGTTGAAATGAGTCAAATAACCCGTCGATCGGAAGCATAAAATATCATGGGGTTCGACCATTGCAACTGCCCTACTGTCAAGGGATAATCTATGAGTTGGTTTGATAATATTACAATATAAATAATATTAATAATTATATGAGTATTTAATATATTTAAATTTTAAATTTAAGTAATTTTTTAATTTGCTTAAAATTTATAATAAGCTTTCATTATGTCTTAATCAATTAAATGATACAAAAAATTTACTCTAAAAATATTTAATTAATTAAGCACTTAATGTTATACACTATCAAACGTATTTAATGAAATAAGTACTTAGTTAATTAATTTTAAGTGTTTAGTTGAGGGCCTACTTGATAACTCATGGCTTGTTTGATAAAATTAATATTTGAATATTGAAATTTAAATATTTAAGTATTGAATGTTGAAAACTAAAGGCTAAAGACAGAATTCTAAAATTTGAAGTATGAATTTGAAATTTAAATTAATTATAATTTATTTTTATTATAACTTAGATTAAATATAAACAAATTAATAATTATATAAATATTAATATATTCAAATTTCAAACTTAAGTAACTCTCAATTCACTTAAAATTTATAACAATATTTCAATATATTTTAATCAATTAAGTAATAACAAAAATTTGTTATCAAATGCACTTAATTAATTAACTACTTAATATTATTCATTATCAAACGCATTTAATGAAATAAGTATTTAATTAATCAATTATAAGTGCTTAATTGATGAAATAAGTACTTAATTAAGCACATAAAATAAATAAATTATTTATTTATCTAATTACGCTTGATAATAGTTAGTACTAGTGGGCGACTCTACACTACGTGCAGATATTTTGTCTGGTGATTAAATATAATTTTATAAAAAATAAAATTTGATAAATTCTATAAATATGTATTAATTACATCAAGTGTATTTATGAGTTTTCAATATGCAACTCTTGTCGTTGTATTTAGTATTTTACTAATAATAATTTTATTCACAATATAACCAGTAAACAATTAAAAAACCATTCCTTCAATTATACAAAAACTGTAAAACATAGGCAGCATTCTGATTGCATTGTGTTAATATAATATAAGCCTTTAGAAAGTCATTGATTTCATATAATTCAAGAATCCATTACACATGTAGAACAATCTACTCATAAAAAAAAATAAAACAACGCTAATTGATTTGAAAAAAATATACTTTCTTACATACTTTGTATTTGTAATCTAGATAAACAACTCTAAAATATTCGTGGCTCACTTGAAAATGAACGAAAACTTTGCAATTGATGGTTTAATCTCAATCGACCATCTCTTGGAAGTGTCTAAAGATAAAAGCCACATCATTGTATTTAGCCAATGGCAAGTGAAGGGAGCAAGATGGCAAAAATTGCGGAAATAAAAGCATGTTAGGGTAAAGAAAATTTACCTCTTTGTTTAGAAGGACCACTTTGCACTGGAGTAGATGTCTGTATATGAATATTTGAAGCCAATGGATCACGTCCTTGCAACCGTCTACTACGTCTCATTCACGCGAAGCTTTTGATCTTCCAAAATGTAACCCGTAGTACAGCTGGTGAAAGCTTGATGATTGGGTTTTGACAAGCTTTGTTGAAAGCTTTAACAAGGCTTTCTTCTTGGTCTCCTCATGAACAATTTAAGAACTCTTTGTATAACTAAGAGTTCTCTTGCTCACAAATTATGAACACTACTCTCTTTTGCAAACCCTTTTTAGTTTCACACCCTTGCTCTCTTGCACTCTTGCAAATTCTCTTTCAAATGAACAAAGGGTTCTCTATTTATAGAGGGGAAAAATGAACAATCCATGTGCTCTTGAATATTCCTTTTCTTTTCTTTGATTTCAAAAATCAAAAACTCCACTCCACTAATGCATAATTAATGAAAATCTCTTTTATTTAAAAACTAAAAGTTTCATTAATGCATAACAAATGGAATGCTTTTTATTTAATAATTAAAAGCTTAATTAATGCATAATAGAAAATTTAGCACTTTGATAAAAGCTTCATTATTGCAAATAGAAAATATAGCACTTTGATAAAAGCTACATTATTGCATAATAAAAAATATAGCACTTTAATAAAAGATGCATTATTCCCTAATATATATAATAGATATCCATATATATATATATATATATATATATATATATATATATATATATATATATATATATATATATATATATATATATACATATATGTATCTCTATATATATGGCATTATAAAAGCTTATTTATTATATAATATATATAATATATATCAATGTACATACATATACATATATATATATATATATATATATATATATATATATACATATATATATCTCTATATATGTAGCCCTATAATAAAAGCTCCATTATTAAAATCAAAAGGAAAGAGCACAATAATTCATTTACTCATTTACCCAAGAGAGTATCTATTAGTGTTCAATTGGACTAGAAAAATTATATACTCTAGGGTTTGGACACCCATAAATAATAATTCTCAATTATTTATTTTTCGAGCATTATTAAATTACCCAATAAATAACTAACAAGTCCAAATAGACCATTCTTAACCAAAATCGTTCCTGACTTTGTAGGGCCATTTCGGAGACCAAAAGACACATCGTCTTGGCTACTAAAATGACCAAAATACCCCTGCTATATAAATAGCGATATTTTACATTTTAAATAATTCCTAATATCACCATAAGGAATTATTGACCCCAAGGATAATGCTGCGTTAGCATAGTCTTCGACCTACAGGTGTAATGACTAAAATACCCCTCTATACATCGCCGTACATTTGAGAGGAAAAAATGTACTAACACCTCTCTAAATGACATCTACCATCCTTAGGCTTCTAGTCCCATGATCCACAACTTCCTGGATTGTTTCCGCTTTCCAAGGGAGCTACCCTAAAGCAAACATCCAAGTCATGTTTCCCAGAGCCCTGGATATTTAGATCATTCAGATAACCACAATGGGTGATATAGTATAGAAACTATCTTATACAAGTCTGTCTTAACTAACTAGTCATACATACCCAACATGCAAGTATGTTGGTCCTACGATAGAACCTCAACTGTAGCATATCAAAGTACATGCTTCCAGCTTCGTCAGACCACCAACTTATACTCAAGTCGTAGAGTACCAGTCCACGCAGTAGCGGTAGTAGTCTAGGTTTCTACTATATAGTACTTTAAGAAATCACTACTACAGGTCATGTTCTACGTATTCGAAATATGCTTATGTCATGAAGTGAGTGGACTACTCACTGGTTAAAGGTGAGCCATTCTCTATTTGGAATTCACAACATAATAACTTAGACATGATGAGATTCCCATTCTCATCAATCGGTTAAGAACAAACATTTATGTGTTAAGTAACCCGTAATCCATACCTTACTGTGAAAGACCACCATTCACATGGATCATTTACTTAAACACAATGGGTACTTTCTAAACGTAAATCGTGCACAAATAAATTTTGAGAAAAAAATCTTTATTCAATATTACATTAGATACATTAGAGGGCATATATTCCAACAATCTCCCACTTGCACTCTAAAACTAAGAAAGTCCGTAGGTGCCCACCCCTATGGCGTCTAAGTGTCTCTTGAAGACTCTTTCAGCCAAAGGCTTGGTGAAGAGATCTGCTAGATTGTTCTCCGAGGCTATCTGTTCCACCACGATTTCCCGTCTCTGAATGAAATTCCGGATCAGGTGGTATTTCCTCTGGATATGCTTCACTTTCTTGTGGTTCCTAGGTTCTTTGGATTGTGAAACTGCTCCAGAGTTGTCGCAATACACCATAATCGGTTTGTCTATGTGTGGCACAACTCCAAGTTCAGAAAGGAACTTCCGGAGCCAGACTGCTTCCTTAGACGCTTCCAAAGCTGCCACATACTCTGCTTCCATGGTTGAGTCAGCAATACAAGATTGCTTAATACTCCTCCATGAAATTGCTCCTCTAGACAAGGTGAAGACATATCCACTAGTGGATTTTCTCTCATCCTTATTCGCCTGAAAATCTGAGTCTGTGTATTCAGCTGGAACCAAGTCGTCAGCCCTATAAACTAGTATATAATCTTTCGTACTATTAAGGTACTTAAGAATATGCTTTATAGCTTGCTAATGAACCTCTCCAAAGTTTGACTGATATCTACTAACTAAGTCCACGGCAAAGCAGATATCTGGCCTAGTACACAGCATGGCGTACATAAGGCTTCCCACAGCCGAAGCGTAGGGAATCTTACTCATTTTGTCTTTTTCCTCTTGAGACTTAGGACAGTCCTTAGAACAAAAAGACAACCCATGTCTGCAAGGAATTAGAGCTCCCTTGCATGAGTCCATGCTAAACTTGGCCAGCATCTTGTCAATGTATGTCGCTTGAGATAATTCTAACATTCTCTGCTTCCTATTTCTAAGAAGTTTAATGCCGAGAATGTAGCTGGCTTCTCCCAAGTCCTTCATACTAAATTGACTAGATAGCCAAACCTTAGTAGATGACAATGTCCCTACATCATTCCCAATGAGCAGAATGTCATCCACATATAGGATAAGAAAAACCACATTTATGCCTTCCAATTTCCTGTACACGCATGGTTCATCCTCGTTTTGAATAAAACCATAAGACTTTACAGTCTCATCAAAACGAATGTTCCATGTTCTTGATGCCTGCTTAAGTCCATAAATAGACTTCTTAAGCTTGCAAACCATATGTTCCTAGCCTTTAGCAATAAAACCTTCCGGTTGGGACATATAGATGTCTTCGCTAAGATGGCCATTAAGAAATGCCGTCTTGACATCCATTTGCCATATCTTATAGTCATAATGACATGTAATGGCGAGGAGGATACGGATGGACTTAAGCATGACTACCGGGGAAAATGTTTCATCATAATCGATTCCTTCTTTCTGAGTATACCCTTTCGCCACAAGCCTAACTTTGAAGGTTTCCACCTTCCCATCTGCTCCCCTTTTTCTCTTGTATAGCCACTTACACCCAATGGGTTTTATTCCTTCAGGTGAAGCTACAAGATCCCAAACTTGATTGAAGTACATAGACTCAATCTCGACTTTCATTGCTTCATGCCATAGATCTGCATCGGCATCAGAAATAGCTTATTCGTATCTAGTGGGATCTTGTTCCTGATGGTCAGAGACCAGCTCGAAAGCCTCTCCTGTCCATCTTTTTGGAACTCTAGATATCCTCCTACTACGACGAAGCTCCGCTTGTACAGGTTCTTGAGGCTGTTCCTCTTCTTGTTCTATAATTGGGTCGAAAGAAGTTGATTCCAAAGATAACTTCTCCTGGAGTTCCAACCTTGTTGAACCTTTAGTCGAAGTACTTTGATCATCCTCCAAGTATCTAACATTAGTACTTATTAGTACTTTCTGCTCCTTGGGATGATAAAAGTAACCTCTTTTTGTCCCTTTTAAATACCCAACAATATAGCATAATTCTGATCTTGGTTCTAGCTTGTCTCCCTTGATCAGTACATATGCTGGACAGCCCCATATCCTGAGATGATTTAGACTTGGCTTACGTCCAGTCCACATCTCATAAGGTGTTCTAGGTACTGACTTGGAAGGCACCAAGTTCAGAATGTATGTCGCTGTTTCCAAGGCATATCTCCAAAAAGATACCGGAAGAATAGCATGAGACATCATGCTTCGGACCATTTCCATTCTGCTGGGGTGTACCCGGTGCAGAGAGTTGAGATACTATTCCGTGATGTACTATATAATCCTTAAACTCATTGAGGAGGTATTCTCCACCACGATCTGATCGTAAGGTTTTGATCAGTTTGCCTGTCCGACGCTCCACTTCAGCCTTAAACTCTTTAAACTTGTCAAAAGAGTCAGACTTGCGTCTCATTAGGTAGACATAACCAAACCTTGTACAATCATCCGTAAAAGTGATGAAGTACTCAAAACCTCCTCTAACTTGAGTAGACAAAGGACCACACACATCAGTATGAACAAGACCCAATATCTCTTTGACTCTATCAACCTTTTGGGTAAACGACCTTTTGGTCATTTTTCCCATAAGGTAGGATTCACACTGAGGCCAACATTCCAATCTTAAGGAGCTCAGGGGCCCATTATAGATTAACCTCTGAATTCTAGTTGAGTTAATATGACCCAACCTTAGATGCCAAAGATATGAGTCATTAACATTGGTCTTTCTCTTCTTACTTAAAGGTTCAGTTTGAGTATTATTTATTTGATTGTTTATAGGATTTAAAAAGAATAAGTTTCCATACATGTGTCATGTACATAAAACTTCTCCATTTCTACTGATAGCAATACCAGAATGGAAGGAAACAGAATATCCATGATTTATTAGCTTTGCAACTGAAATCAAATTCTGTTCAAAATCGGGCACATATAAAATATCCTTTAAAACAACCACTTTATTACAATCAAAGATTAGATCCAACTCTCCCACTGTAAGGGCCCATACTCGTGCTCCATTTCCTACTTGTAATCCATGCTCGCCCTTCTGGAGTCTTCTTATCTTCCTAAACCCTTGCAAGGAGTTACAGATATGATCAGTGGCACCAGAATCAACAATCCAAGTGGAAGTCGATCCAACCATTGAAATAGACTCTAGATAGAGGACAATACCAGTAGGGTTTTTCTTGGCCTGAAGCTCTGGACACTCCTTTCTCCAGTGTCCCTTCTGCCCGCATTTGAAACATTTGCCTTTGGGCTTGTTGGGCTGGTTCTTGGGCTGGGCCTGTGCATTTCCCTTTTTCTTTTTGAACTTCCTAGGCTTGGGCCTAGTTCTAGAAGAAAAAGTCCTAGTAATCATAGCCTTGGACTGTGGCTTCATGACCTTCTCCGCCACCTAGAGCTCTTTCATTAACTCAGTTAAAGTCATATTCATTTTATTCATGTTGTAGTTCAACTTGAACTGAGTAAAAGAGCTTGGCAGAGATTCGAGAACCATATCCACTTGGCTCTCAGGGTCAATTACAGCCCCTAAGACTTCCGCTTCTTCGAAAGCAGCAATCATGTTGAGCATATGCTCCCTGACTAATGCTCCCTCAACCATCTTAGTATTTATGATCGTCCTAAGAGCTTCCTGCCTTGCGGATCGGCTCTTATCGGCGAATATGGTGGCTAATGACTGACTAATTTCATATGCAGTGGTCATGTACTCGTGTTTTGACTGGAGCACATTAGATATGGAGGCCAACATGTAGTATCGGGCCATTTCATTGGCCTTCTTCCATGTTTTTTCAGCCTCACGCTCTTCTGCGGTGGAACCTTCTCCAATAACATGACAGGTTTCAAATAGGACGTACTTATATTCCTCAACTGTTAATATTATGTCCAAGTTCCTTTTCCAATCCACATAATTTGGTCCCGTTAGCTTATTCTCGTCGAGAATAACGGCCAAATGACTAAAAGAACCTCCACCACCCATTTCTGAAATATCGATAATAAATGAAACTTTAGTTTGTGAAAACAAAACAAATTTGTGCACTTTATCCTTATATCAAAACTGATAATAATTATTTTGGCTCTTAGGAAAACTGACATAGCTTCTTGGGAAGATTAATAGTTTCCTAAGCTAAGTGTGTTAACCACCACAAATTAATTTTCCTTCCAGGTAATGATCTAGAGGATAACTCCATCGAGGGGATGGCCGTTTTCCTCTTATTTCCTATGGACATTCCCGCACTATAACCTCCAACGTGGGCTGGCCGATCATAGTACGTGTCCCGGGTTATTAATTACATCCATCCATTAGTTCTAAATCCTTGTGGTATCCCCATCCTATACGGGTTCACTCCCAGGGTGACGTGAGGGGATCCACGATTTTTAATGAGGATCGTGATGGAAGCCGTGGGGCCATTAGAACCCCTCTCCCACTTAGTATTTTACAATAAGGTTTTCTGAAAAAATATTCTTTTGAAATTTCCATTAAGTTTTCTTTAGCTTAAAAATAAAATATCCAAGTCCATTAAAATCTCAATGCCAAGGATTATATCCTTTGAGAGAATTTATCCATGGACTAATTTTATTTAAGTTAAAACTTAATGATTTCAAAAATTTTCCAATTAAAACTTTTCTGAGACTTTGGTCTCAATTTTATTTAACAAAACAATTTTTCTTATGCAAAATAAAATAAAATGGCTTTCTATTTTAACTTACAAAAATATCTAAATCCAACATATTTTCTATGCCAATGATTAAATCCTTTAAGAAAATAGCCAAGGATTAATTTTTGTTAAAGTTAAAATAACCATTTAATTTTTTTTAAAGAAAAAATGTTTTCCTTGCATAAATATTTCCAAAGACTTTGGTCTTTGAGAAACCGTGCACATAGGTACATAAAATAAATAGCATGCTAGAAAATAGTAAACGTTTTCATGCTTTTCTATTTTTAAACCTATGTGCCCAAATAATAGAATTAAACACATTAATTAATTAATTAATTATCTTGTTTAATCTTAAAATCCTTTACTAACATTTTTCATGCAAATATATTCCAAGAATATAAACTATTGCAAAAATATTAACTTTGCCTGGTATGGGACCAAAAATCCAAAAAAAAAAAATTGGGCGGGTCCATGCACCCACCACACCGGATCCGGCCCATGGGAATTTGCAATTGCAACAGTGGCACGGCTTAAGGGCTGCGGCTCTTCTTGGACGGCGGCTTGGAAAGTGCACTATTTTGATTTTTTTTTAAATCAAAACTCATTCAAACAACCGCTTATACCCTTAAAAACATTGGGCTTACACGATATCTATAAAAGCAAGTAAAATTACATTGTTCCTATGCTTCCACTCGTGAAGTTTACAATGAATCTACCCATACCAGTAAACACGAAGGATCGCATCTTTCAAACCAAAATAAATTTTCTTATTTTAGTTAAGCCTAACATGCTTCCTATATTTGCCAAACTATGGCTCTGATACCAATTGAAGGGAGCAAGATGGCAAAAATTGCGGAAATAAAAGCATATTAGGGTAAAGAAAATTTACCTCTTTGTTTAGAAGGACCACTTTGCACTGGAGTAGATGTCTGTATATGAATATTTGAAGCCAATGGATCACGTCCTTGCAACCGTCTACTACGTCTCATTCACGCGAGACTTTTGATCTTCCGAAATGTAACCCGTAGTATAGCTGGTGAAAGCTTGATGATTGGGTTTTGACAAGCTTTGTTGAAAGCTTCAACAAGGCTTTCTTCTTGGTCTCCTTATGAACAACTTAAGAACTCTTTGTATAACCAAGAGTTCTCTTGCTCACAAATTATGAACACTACTCTCTTTTGCAAACCCTTCTTAGTTTCACACCCTTGCTCTCTTGCACTCTTGCAAATTCTCTTTCAAATAAACAAAGGGTTCTCTATTTATAGAGGGGAAAAATGAACAATCCATGTGCTCTTGAATATTCCTTTTCTTTTCTTTGATTTCAAAAATCAAAAGCTCCACTCCACTAATGCATAATTAATGAAAAGCTCTTTTATTTAAAAATTAAAAGTTTCATTAATGCATAACAAATGGAATGCTTTTGATTTAAGAATTAAAAGCTTAATTAGTGCATAATAGAAAATATAGCACTTTGATAAAAGCTTCATTATTGCATAATAGAAAATATAGCACTTTGATAAAAGCTACATTATTGCATAATAAAAAATATAGCACTTTGATAAAAGCTACATTATTCCCTAATATATATAATAGATATCCATATATATATATATATATATATATATATATATATATATATATATATATATATATACATATACATATACATATACATATATGTATCTCTATATATATGGTATTATAAAAGCTTCTTTATTATATAATATATATAATATATATCCATGTATATATATCTATGTACATACATATACATATATATATACATATATATATATATATATATATATATATATATATCTCTATATATATAGCCCTATAATAAAAGTTCCATTATTAAAATCAAAAGGAAAGAGCACAATAATTCATTTACTCATTTACCCAAGAGAGTATCTATTAGTGTTCAATTGGACTAGAAAAAATATATACTCTAGGGTTTGGACACCCATAAATAATAATTCTTAATTATTTATTTTTCGAGCATTATTAAATTACCCAATAAATAACTAACAAGTCCAAATAGACCATTCTTAACCAAAATCGTTCCTGACTTTGTAGGGCCATTTCGAGGATCAAAAGATGATGGAAAACGAGAAACAGGGGCATGCACTGTAAGTTAAAAAAAAATTGGAGAAAAATAAAACGCGAGCCTTAAAGGCTATGCGGAAGCGTGAGGATCATACATTTGTGTTCCTTAACCCTCCTAGGTTGCGTAGGAACAGATTGAACGGCTGGAATCGCCTTGCTTTGCACACTTGAAGGAGCTTCCGGTTGAACACCCGTTAGCCTTCGACTCCACCTTGTTTGCATTAACGCTTAGCTCTCCAACTCTCGGGATATTCCTCAACCTAACCTCTAGTTGGTGAACACAATGGGAAAGAGAAACGGTCTCAATTCTCCTTGGTTCGCTCGCTATTGGTTAGCAAAGAACAAGGAGAAAACAAGAAGAAGAAACGTGAGAAAGCAAGAGCTAGAGAGACGTGAGAGTCTTGTGGCTAGGGAAAAGAAATTAGGGTTTTACCTTTTCAAAGAGTTGTTTATATTTAGCCTAAACTAGGTCTCTCAATCTCTGATAAACATATCCCCGGGATTTCAAAACACCCGGATGTTATCCTGAGAAACAGTTTGGCCTAACCTTAAACTCCTCTTAACCGGTTTCGGGAAAAAACCCTAAGGTCCAAGCTATTGGGCCAAATAAATATTTATTATTTTTCTTGGACCCAAAAAGCCCAAAATAATAAATATTAATTATTTATTACCTGGGCTTACATAAGTAACCCAATAAATAATTAATGAGCCCAAATGAACCATAATAATTAATCTTTAATTATTTATTTCTTGGGCCTATATAAATAACCCAATAAACAATTAAACATTAATTATTTCCCCTAATTTAAGCCCAGGTTAATTTCTTAATTATTCATACTTGGACCTAGGCCCTAAATAATTAATTAACCAAATAAACTAGATAATTAATTTCTCTCAACTCCTATTTTATTTATTTATTTATTTTATTCCGATCCAATAATAAATTAGACTTCCGAATAAAATAAAATAAAATAAAATAAAATAAAATCCTCTTCAACTGAGACCAATTCCTCAACCCAAAATAGTTAGGACTTACGGGCTATCTCGAGGACCAAAAAGACACATCGCCTTGGCTGCTAAAAAGACCAAAATACCCCTGCTATATAAATAGCTGTATTTTGCATTTTAAATATTTCCTAATATCACCATAAGGAAATATTGACCCCAAGGACAATGCTGCATTCGCAAAGTCTTCGACCTACAGGTGAAATGACTAAAATACCCCTCTATACATCGCCGTACATTTAGAGAGGAAGAAGTGTACTAACACCCCCCTAAATGACATCTACCATCCTTAGGCTTCTAGTCCAATGATCCACGACTTCCTGGAGTGTTTTCGCTTTCCAAGGGAGCTACCCTAAAGCAAACATCCAAGTCATGTTTCCCAGAGCCCTGGATAATTTAGACCATTCGGACAACCACAAAGGGTGATATAGTGCAGAAACTATCTTATATAAGTCTGTCTTAACTAACTAGTTACACATACCCAACATGCAAGTATATTGGCCCTACGATAGAACCTCAACTACAACAAATCAAAGTATATGCTTCCAGCTTCGCCAGACCACCAACTCATACTCAAGTCGTAGAGTACTAGTCAACACTGTAGCGGTAGTAGTCTAGGTTTCTACCATATAGTACTTTGAAAAACCACTACTACAGGTCCTGTTCTACGTATTCGAAATACGCTTATGTTATGAAGTGAGTGGACTACTCACTGGCTAAAGGTAAGCCATTCCCCATTTGGAATTCATAACATAATAACCTAAACATGATGAGGTTCTCAGTCTCATCAATAGACTAAGAACAAATGTTTATGTGTTAAATAACCCATGATCCATACCTTACTGTGAAAGACCACCATTCACATGGATCACTTATTTAAACACAATGGGTCTGTTCCAAACGAAAATCGTGCACAAACAAAAAATAAATTCACAAACAATCTCTGAAAATAAATTCTTTTATTAAAATATTCGATTTTACATCAGAAACATAGTCTAAGAGGGCATACAATCCAACAAAAGACACATCGCATTAGCTACTAAAATGACTAAAATACCCCTACTATATAAATAGCGATATTTTACATTTTAAATAATTCCATAATATCACCATAAGGAATTATTGACCCCAAGGACAATGCTGCGTTAGCAAAGTCTTCGACCTACAGGTGTAATGACTAAAATACCCCTCTATACATCGCCGTACATTTGAGAGGAAAAAATGTACTAACACCTCTCTAAATGACATCTACCATCCTTAGACTTCTAGTCCAATGATCTACGACTTCCTGGATTGTTTTCGCTTTCCAAGGGAGCTACCCTAAAGCAAACATCCAAGTCATGTTTCCCAGGGCCCTGGATATTTAGATCATTTAGACAACCACAATGGGTGATATAGTATAGAAACTATCTTATACAAGTCTGTCTTAACTAACTAGTCACACATACCCAACATGCAAGTATGTTGGTCCTACGATAGAACCTCAACTGTAGCATATCAAAGTACATGCTTCCAGCTTCGTCAGACCACCAACTTATATTCAAGTCGTAGAGTACCAGTCCACGCAGTAGCGGTAGTAGTCTAGGTTTCTACCATAGAGTACTTTAAGAAACCACTATTACAGGTCATGTTCTACGTATTCGAAATATGCTTATATCATGAAGTGAGTGGACTACTCACTGGCTAAAGGTAAGCCATTCTCTATTTGGAATTCACAACATAATAACCTAGACATGATGAGATTCTCATTCTCATCAATCGGTTAAGAACAAACATTTATGTGTTAAGTAACCCGTGATCCATACCTTACTGTGAAAGACCACCATTCACGTGGATCATTTACTTAAACACAATGGGTACTTTCTAAACGTAAATCGTGCACAAATAAATTTTGAGAAAAAATTCTTTATTCAATATTACATTAGATACATTAGAGGGCATATATTCCAATCAGCAAGATAGTAGGAAGCCACAATTCTGTTTGAGAAAATAGATTGTACCTTAAAATTTATCGAATAGAAGTACAATTTCCCCAATGGGAAGAAAAACATTTATTTTTCTCAAGAATGCAGGCTTTTATAAATTTAGTGACTCATATTTCTAAATCCTCGGTTCAAGGTCCCACAGGTCCCATAAGAGCAGTAACAGAAATAGAATAAGATAAAAAGCTATAGATTCTATTCATTGAATTCTTTTTATCAATCTGAACTTTCATTCATATAATCAAGAAAAACCATAAATGAGAATATGGTGAAGAATCACAAAACACCCCCAAAGAGAGAGAGAGAGTCACCCCTGAGGTAAATTCCATAATAGTCACACTGAGGAAAACCTATGGCTTAAAGCTTACATACAACCTAAGCAGATTAACATAATTTCTTTTCAAAAGTATTTAATTATTACCCTTTGCATGTTTTAGGAGATGAGTCATAAATAAATGAGATAAGAAACAAATGTGCTCATTTGTGAAGCAGAGTGAAACTCTTCGGTCAACAATCACAATCAACATGTTAAACTATACTAATTTTGAAAATAAAAGTGTTACGTACAATTGCTATGTATTTTACTATCAACTCCACCTTCACACCTCCCTTCTCACCTACCCCTAGCCTTCCCCCCCCCCTCCCCACGCCCTCCCAACATTAAGGAAAAAAAATGTGAACAAGCAGACAAGAAAAGAATCATCTTTACATTGCTCTCTACATGGACTCAAAACAACCCCTACAATGCAGAAGACTTCCAAAAGGGGAAATAAATACAAGGCATGACTGCAATCTAAAATGTGCAAGTAAGCCAGAGAGCATCCATACCAAACAGCAAGAACTAGTTTTCTTGTACACATGGGCCGTCCGAGTCCTTCTTCAGCTAAGGTTGCTAGAACTTCTGAGTTGAAATCATAGAATTTTGGAATCAAGAGCCTTACTGAGAATATTGAGAGCTCCTTTCCTAAGGTTGATTACCCGCAAAGAAACCTCAAATGCATTAAAGATGTCATTTTGCTCCAGGCAAAGTACCTAAAACTACTATGTACAATTTGTTCTCATTAGGTAAACCTGAGACTGAATAACTGTCCTCCCAATTTTAAACCCTGGTACAACAGTGAAAGCCACCTTTGGTCTAGTTGTTGCAGCCAAAGTACTTTTTCTCGTGACATCTTCCATGTACACCATGGAAAAATCTACTCACTCTCCACTTGAAATATTTCCACAATGGGATCAAATGAACATGCTAGCTTGTGAAGCAACCACACTGAGCTGGCCATCCTAATAAATGACTCATAAAATGAACCCAGCGATTTCCATGAATCCAACACCACTTCCTTGCCACCAAAACTGCTAAAAATTGATGACTCCATCGTGGGATGAATCAATTGCTTACACTTCTGCTCACAAAATCTTGCAAAATCACATGTTGGATTGTTCCCAAGAATTTCCATGGGATTGCAAGAGACATGCTCAATTAGTTGTGTCAAAAAACCCTTGTTACAAGAACTCAAGCCATTTCCATTGCATACACTTCCATCTCCATGCAACCCAAAATCCTCCAAATCGAAACCTCTAAACATTCCCAGACAAACATAGGATAAAAAAGCATACTTAAAATGCCCCTTCTTTGCATAATGAATGTCGGAGAACACAGAATTCGCTACCATTTCCAAATTTGATTTTCTCATTAAATCAATCAATAACTTGGTAAAAAAGTGCAATGACTTAACACAATCTCTTAAGATGGACTCAAACACTCGAACAGTCAACATAACTTCCATTCCTTTATTCAAATTTCCATTTCTTGTTGCCAATTTTTTAGATAAATTTAAATTAAGGATAAGAGTTTGATCCAATTTTTTCCTCAAAAATAAAACTATTTTAATACATGGTCTTCTTGCTTGTTGATGCACAATGTATGTTTAATAATCATACATGATGCACAATGTCATTAACAAAGAGAAATCAAATATCTAAGTTAGAGCAAATGGAGTTCTTTTAAGTTACAAGACTATGAAGTTGGGTTCTTCAAACCTTCACTGAGCTGCCAACTTCCTCTAGCTTTTGGCAAATTGCAAGCTCCCCAATGTGAGAAGAAGATTCTTGCCTGGAAGATTTTGATGGGGACATCTGGAAATTTCAAATAAATTGACAAAAAGTTTAGATTGAGAGATAATGCACATTGTAGAGCAAGAAGAGTAAAGGACTTAACAGTTATCATTAGTACAAGCAGGCTTGAGGGCCTCTAAAAGAATTGGCATACCAAAATAGCTGACGAATATCCTAGCCTCAAATTTGGTACATCTTCAATGTTTGAAGCTTGCCTTGAGAATGCCTCACTTCTCATATTCGATAGACGTGTCAAAACAGCCTGGAGAACATAGTGATTTAAAATTGTCTATAATCAACATAGAGGAGCTACTTGTGGAAACAACAATTTGAAATTGAAAAAAAAATACCTATCTAAAAGCACAAGGATTTGCAATGCCTTGGATTTGAACATCATCACTTGGTGGCATTCTTACACCAACATTCTCAATTCGTATAGAGTAGACACCAAAGTGGGACTGCAGATATCCTAATAGTTACAAAAAGTCAGATATCCAATAGAAAATCCCACATAATTTTGAGGGGAAAAAAATCAAAATAGAGCTCCAGGTGCTATAATTTTTTATATATTATATGAACAACAAAAGAGTACAATTTCTAAATTCATAAAGAACGGAAAACAACTTTTGCAACTGATATGTTTGAACTAAAAATCATTCCTTCTAGCATCAGATTTTAGTTGCTTCTCAAAGGTAACTTGTCGATTGATCCCATACTGAGAATAGGGATCGTAAATTGGAAAAATTTGTGCTTCTTTGAAGAAATAGTTGAACAAAATAGGGTTTATACACCATGAGCACAGACGAAGGTGGGAAGGAGAAAAAAAAAAGAAACAACAAGATGCATTTATCATCCAGACTCCCCACCACATGAAAGAGGAAGAGGAAGAGGAAGAAGAAGGGCCGATGGAAGAGAAAGCCAAAGAGAAAAGGGAGGGGGAATTTCTGGAAGACGAAGCGAGAGAGGCGTACGGTGGGCTGAGGGTTAGGTAGGGATGAAATCAAATTATTATTAAACTTGAGTTATTAAATCTAAGAGCAACTTATCCAATAAAATTTAAATTAAAAAAGAAAAGAAAATAAAAAATATTATAAAATGACTAAATTATCTCTAACTACCAAATGAATCTGAACCATTCAAAGAGTAATTTATATTCTTAATAAAATCTTATCCATTTATTATGAGATTCTAAATTTTAGACCATTAGATCTTAAAAAAATTCAAAGAAGAAAAAAATTAAAATTTATTAAAATAATATCTTTTGACCATTCACTCCCCTCATCATTTTTAGTATATACATTTAGATTAAGTATTTAATTAATTAAGTACGTTTGATAACAAATTTTTATTATTGCTTAATTGATTAAGACATACTAAAATCCTATTATAAATTTTAAATGAATTAAAAGTTATTTAAATTAGAAGTCTGAATATACTAAATAATCATCTAATTATTAATATTTTTATATTTATTCTAAATTATAATAAAATATAGTGTAAAAATAAATTATAATTAATTCATACTTCATATTTCATAGTTCAGTCTTCAAACTTCAATTTACAGAACTCAATACTTAAATATTCAAATTTCAAATTTCATATTTTAATTTTATTAAATGAGACCTGAGTTACCAAATAAGCTATATCTAGAAATGAAGATGAATTCAATCCAAAAAAAAAAAAAAAACCAATTGACCTCTCCCTCCACTAAAATATTAGCTTTTTTTAGATAATTTATTCAAAACACTCTCTCCAAAATATCATCTAACTATTTAGTAGGGGTGGCAATATTGAACACGACACGCCAACTCGATACGAAAACGACACGATTATAGCGGGTTAGGGTTGGGGCTTCGCGGGTTCGGGTCGAAACGGGTCGACCCGTTTAGCTTAAAACGGGTTCGGGTCATAAACGGGTTGAACCCGTTTGACCCGCCAACCCGTTTTTTTTTTCCACAAAAAATCCAAAAAACAAAATCCTATCACTCGAAAATGTGTGTGAACTGAAGAAAGTCTCACTCTCGTCGTCGCTCTCTCACCATCGCTCTCTCTCTCTCCTCTCGCCGTCGCTCTCTCCTTGGTGTTGCCTCTCACTCTCTCCTCACCGTTGCCGTCAGCTCTTTGGCGGCCTTCGCTACCGCTACTGACGGGCTCCCTCGACTTCAACTGGAAAGGAAAGGAGCTCAGCGGCAGTCTTGCAGAGCTTCCGCGACTACTTCCTAAGGTAACTACTCCATTGAGTTTTCTGCATCTGCATTAGCTTTAATCGAGCATAATCAAGCAAAATATATACCGTGCGTGTTCAAATCGAGCATGTTTGATTGTTGATTGTTGGAGAAACCACGAGATGAGTTCTTGGTAGTGATGTGGAAGTTGTCTTGAATGAGTTCTTGGTAGATTGGGCTATTTATTGATTGATTTTTGTGAAGGGTATTCAGCTGCGAAATTCTGCTATATTAATTTTTTTGCGACAATTTGGGGCTGTTTTATGTGTTGAATTATTGTGGATTTTTGTGAAGGAGTTGTTGGAGTATTGAGCTACTTGTTCGGGCAAATTGTTGGTGTTGGAGTATACCATTTGTAGTTCAACAGAAAAAGGATATAATTATTGAAATACATATATCGTGTTTTGAAAAAGTTAAAGTTTTTTGTTTGCTTATGGTAAGAAGCTATTTAAATTTGAAAGAGTTGTGTTTAAATATATAAGAATAGTTTTTTGAATCTTTTACAATATTCTTTCCATATATTTTCATGGCATTCCTTTTATAAAACTTCCATTTCTTCCCTCCTTATTACTTTCTCTTTTTCTTAAGATTGTTTAATAAGTAGATTAGGATGAGTTGATTTAATTGCCATCTATAGTAACTGCAACTGTTTCTTTTTACCTTTTTTTTCCCCTTGGTTTTAGAATCCAATCAGTCAAAAAAGGGAAAAACAATATATTTTGTTAAGGTTGATAAGAAATCATTGAATGTGCATTTAACTAAGGCATGTTTGATCATTTTGAATATTGACGTATAGATATCTAAAATCTAAATTACAATATTAAATATATTTAATTAAATTATTAAACAAACTCTAACTACTACTAGTATTATTTAATAAGCTTCATTTAAAAGTATTCTTAATTTCTTCTGATGAAGGGCTACTTGACGGTTCACCCATTTTGAAACACAAACCAATTGATAAAATGCAGTGATGCTTTGCAAACCAACTTTATTACTCGTTAAGAATTTGAAACTAAAAATGAAATATAGATACTCAATCTCCAATAATCCCAATTCAATTCTTAGATTTATCTTTTACAGAGTACTAATATTTAAGGATGAAAATGCATTTGCCTTATTGTCAATGACAAAAGGCAATTGCAATACTTTTCAAAATAGTGCTTTTTTCTATTCAAAATTGAATATTAATATATTTATTTTAATTTATCTCAAGATAAATGTCAACTCTTAATAAGAGGAAGGCTGTCTCTCTCTTTCTGCTGCATTCATTCCCAGGCATACTTGTGATTCCTTTAAAATGATTTTGTGTGAATATGACAGTTTGACGAAGTCCTTGCATTAAATTTCCAAGTTCCCTCTATCAAGTTTTCATCATTTGTTGTCTGTCTAGCCTTTATTGCCTACTTTTTGCTGAAACATGGATCCTTACCACCTCATGTGATTAGGAACTAGAGATGTTCATGTTGAGGTCATTTGTGAATGTACCGGTGGTGGGTTGCTATACCGGACGAGTCAATCAGACTTCTTCACCCCTCCCCAACCACAAAATTCAAAAAGCAAAAAACGCTGAAGCAAATTAATGTAAAAAGGGATGTTGAATTTGAAAAGAAGACATTGACACAACATGTGGACAATGTGTTGAAAAATACGAGCATGTTTGTCATCTAGCTTCTTGTCCCAAAGTGAATGTAAAGCAATGATCCTTCACTACGTGTTATGTGCAATGGACAGTGATATTTGCATAGTAATTTTTTCTAAAATACTTTGTGATAAAGATATTTAAAATAACAAAAAAAGATTAACTAGCTAATGAGATTAACTCCTGCTGTACTTTTGCATTTTCATCACTCCATTAGGCTTTGTTTTCTTGATTGAACATTGACTATTTGCATTCCAATTATTCCAACTCAATTCTTTGTGATTGTGAGCTTTCAAATGATAAACATTGACATAATTGTAGCATTCTTAACATACTTGAGGTTAATTATGTCTTTTTCACCAATTGTAGAGATGGATTCATTATTACCTCCACCACAAATTGATGAATTGCAGCAAGAGTTTGTTGAACTTGAAGGTGACACAGATGATGAAAGTGTTGAGATGGTTGGAAATGACAACGGAGAGGGTGCAAATTCAAAGGATTGTTCTACCACTCAAACAGGTCATAAACGTAAAAGAAAGCTTACAAGTAATGTTTGGAAATACTTTGACCTACTAGCAATTGGTGAAGATGGAAAAGAAAGATGCAAGTGTAAGTATTGTGGTCAAACATATCTTTCAGCTAGCAAATATGGGACAGGTAACCTGAAAAAGCATATTAAGAAATGTCCTAGGATTGATACAAAGGACATAGGACAAATGCTCATTGAATCTAGTGGTGGCAGCATGAATACTAGATCTAGGAGATTCTGTCAAGCAAAGTTTAGGGAGTTGTTGATTAATGCTGTGATACAACATGATTTGCCTTTATCTTTTGTGGAATATGAGGGCATTAGGGCTGTATTTTCCTACTTAGAGCCGGATGTGTCTCATATTAGTAGGAATACTTGCGAGGCAAGATATTAAAAATATACATGCTTGCTTATGTTGCTAAGATCACTCTTCAACTTAAACAATGTCCCGGTAGAATTTGCTTGACTTCTGATTGTTGGACTTCGATAGCTACAGATGGATACATGACTTTGACTGCACATTTTATTGACAAGAATTGGGTATTGCATAAAAAGATTTTGAATTTTTCTTACATGCCTCCACCTCATTCTGGTATTGCATTAGCTGAAAAGATTTATAGTTTGGTTGCTAGTTGGGGAATTGAGAAGAGGTTATTTTCTATAACTTTGGATAATGCTTCTGCCAACAATTCATGTGTTGAGCTTTTGAAATATCAGTTGAATTTGCAAAGATGTTTGTTGGATTTTGGTTCTTTGTTTCATGTAAGATGTTGTGCCCATATTCTCAATTTAATTGTAAAAGAAGGGTTGAAAGAAATTGATGAATCAGTTGAGAAGGTAAGAGAATCTGTGAAGTATGTCAAAGGGTCACCAACAAGAAAGCAAAAGTTTTTAGAGTGTGTGGCACACACATTTCTTGAATCCAAGAAATCTCTTAAGCAAGATGTTCCTACAAGATGGAATTCCACATATGAGATGCTTGCTAGTGCACTTTATTATAAGCTTGCTTTCTGTCATTTGCAATTGAGTGACTCTAATTTCAAGCATAACCCTTCTGAAGAAGAATGGAGTAAAGTGGAGAAAATATGTGGTTTCTTGAAATTATTTTATGATGCAACAAATGCATTTTCTAGTGCGAAGATGCCTACTTCCAATCTCTATTTTCCCCATGTGTTTATGATTCAGTTGAGGTTGACGGAAGAAATTAAAAGTCCTGATGACTACATGAAGAGAATTGCAATTGGCATGTATTCGAAGTTTGATAAGTATTGGAAAGAGTTCAGCCCACTTTTGGCCATTGCTGTTGTGTTTGATCCTCGGTATAAAATGCAATTTGTTGAATTTAGTTATAGGAAACTTTATGGTATTGATGGTCAAGTGGAGTGCTCAGAACTTAAATCAAAACTTTTCTCTATCTTTAAAGCATACAAGACTAATCTTTCTTCTATTTCTGGGGTATCTGGCACTATATTTCAGGGACAATCAAAATCAACCTCTACCAAAGAGAAAGATAGTGTAAAAAGTTTCAAGTGTTTTTCAGGTTATTTCTTTTACTTATTACTTTTTTATAAGTCCAATATCTTTATAATTATAATTTATATTACAATGTTAATATATAATTTAATTTATGCTTTCTAATTCCATTTTTAATTTTTAAAATAGGAGTTTGATGATTTTGAAAATGAAGATATCACGAAGCATATGCAGAAATCTGAGTTAGAGTTGTATTTAGATGAGCCAAGGGTTGATAGGATAGTTAAGCTTGATGTTTTATCTTATTGGAAGGCTCATCAGTATAGATACCCTTTGCTAGCTCAAATGGTTCGAGATGTGCTTACTGTTCCTGCCTCTACAGTTGCTTCTGAGTCTGCATTCAGTAATGGTGGTAGAGTTCTTGATCAATTTAGAAGTTTTTTATCACTTGATCTTGTTGAGTCTTTGATTTGTTCTAAGGATTGGATTTATGGAGGTAAGATTTTTTTACCTATTATATTTTTATTTCAATTTATATTTTTAGATAAAATTTATAATACTTGTTTGTTTAAATTTATTGTAGAAGCACTTGTTGAAAAGTTAAATGTGGATGAAGTTGTTCAAAATATCATGGATTTGAACATCAATAAGGAGGCACCTGCTGTTGAGAAGAACTGAAGAACATTGACAATGTTGTTTGAAGTTTATTAAATTTTTAATGTATTAAGTAAATTGAATGTTTAAATTTTTTAGATTAAGTTTTATGAATTTATTTACATTTTTAGATATTTAATTAGATAATTTATTATTTTACTGGTCATTTAAGACTTTATGGACTATTCTATTGGTTATTTTAATTTTTTATGGTTTGATTTATTTTTTCAAATTTTTAGTGTAATGGGTGGACATGTTTAGTAGGTATTCGGGTTGGCGGGTTTCGCATGTATTCAAGTTGACGGGTTAGTGGGTTGGCGGGTTTCACAGGTATTCAGGTTGGCAGGTTGGCGGGTTTCGCAGGTATTCAGGTTGACGGGTTAGCAGGTTTAGTAGTAATCTATTTATTTTCGTGTCTAATCGTGTCGTGTCGTGTCAACCCGTTTATTTTTGTGTCGTGTTCGTGTTATAAAATTAGACACGTTTATTAATCGTGTAGTGTTCGGGTTGACGTGTCATGTGTAATTATTCCAAGTTGACACGACCCGCCAACCCGAACACGACATGATTGCCACCCCTACTATTTAGCTTGAGACTTTTTATATTATTGTAACTCACATCATCCCTGGTATTTCCTTCCTTCTTCTTTTCATTCTTGGTCAAAAAGGTTCCGTACTAGGTTTGCTTGAAGTACTTGTTTTGGGTCTTTCTTTTTTGCAAGTTTTTAGGAGATTGGATAATGTTTGTCTAAACTCATTGTGTTTCTTTGTTTCTAAATTAAAGCTTCAACTTGAATTTGATTCAGAAATCATGATTGCATAGAAAGCACAATAGCAGTGGAGAGAGAGGGAACAAGGTAGAGAGAGAGGAATTACGATTGAAAGGGAAAGAAGAGTGGAGAGAGAATCATTTAATTGTTTTTATTTTCAGATCAAAGGACAATCTTGTCATTCAATGAAAATTTGCTTTGGTGGGAGGATAATAGCTCTGACAATATCGCTAACCATAAGACTTAATTACCAAAATATTCCATCCGTTTCATATTATTTGGCCTTTTAATTTTTATATTTTAATTTTATAATATTTGATTATTTACACATTTCAATACATCAATAATTAATATTTTCTAATATTACCTAGAAGTTTAGTCAAACTATGTTTAATGAAAAGATAACAAATTTCGTAAATGATTACTCATCTTTATATTTATTAGGGGTAAATTTAGAACATAACTAAAAATTATTTATTGATTTCAGCATTCTTAATTTGTGTGTAAATAGCCAAAAGACTAAATAATATGAAACGAATAGAGTACATCTAAACTCTTTGTTAAATCTCAATATCCTTCACAAACTTAATTATTTTAATTACCCTTTTCGAATTATGATCCCATCCAAATGATTTGGACAATTCAAGACAACTAATACTACCTCCAATTCACAATAAGTGTCGTTTTAATAATTTTTACACATATTAAGAAATTAATTGAAATGACTAGTATACCCTTGATTATTAACTTCGTGTTCCACCCCTCCTGATTCTCTGCAATTCTGTCAGCCTCTCTCCTGCAGATTATTATCTTGTTTTAATATTGTCATCCCCTTCTTAATTTCTTATACCATTCCCCATATAAAATTTAAATTTAGAGCAAAAACTAAAGACTTGAATTTGGAGCAAGTAGGCGTGTTCAAATTTTGCCACGGAGCCAAAACAAAAAAATTCATGGCATCCTGTGTATAAAATGGGACAAAGTTAAACATCTGAAGATTCAAGAACCATGGCTTCCAACAGTCAATATCGAAAATTTAACCTTAATTTTCCAGCTGTAAGCTACGAGGGAGAATATTCATTAGACCTAAACACTTTTTCATTAAGCATTGACAATCCAAATGCTAAAAGAAAAGAAGTACTCCCGAAGAATTACACTCCAGCAATCCTAATATGCAACCCATTGCAGAGATAGAGAGATCGATTTCGATGATTGTCGGTTCATCTTCAACACACACACTGGTACTCGATTTAAATGTTGTTCCAGATCAAGAGTTTGAACATCCTATATTAGAATTAGATGTTGGTACCTTGGGTGAAGAGGACTTGCAATCAGGTACTTTTACTCTATTTAGTGCATTTCTTTGCGGCTTGTGGCTTTTTGATTTTGTTAGTGTCTCAAAGAAAAACAATCCTCTATAATGGTCTTTGCAAAAATCCACATTATTTTCATTATTTTCAACTCAAGTACCCTGAGTCATAAAGATTCAATCTATAGTTGAATTCAACAAGTACAAAAGTATGAAGTAAACTTTCATAAAGAATAGTTCTGATGCAACTGGAATGCTTACTTCTGAGTTTAATATTCAATACATAAACTAGTCTGCAATACTTGAACTAAAACTTCCACAATCTTTAAATCTTGAAGCCTTTTATAGGTTGCACTAATAAACTATTTTTTTTCATTGAATCATCATATTTTGACATATGTCTTTGCTTGCAGAAAATTTTGACATATCTGAAAAAGAAGAAGCTATTGCCAAAAAAAAAAAAAAAAACAACAAAGAAAAACTTGACAAATGTGCAAAGATGGGCAATTTATTTTGCTTTATTGGAGAGAAGTGTCAATGGGAAATTACAACGAAATACAACCACCGAAGTTTTTATTTATTTTCGGTGCTTGTACGTATTGTGCAACGGATTTGGAAACGGGCAAAAAATACTCCACCTGGTGTAGACGTTGATATGTCCCAAAGGAAAACAAAAAATTGTGGTCGGAAGAGAGTTCAGATTGACTTAAATCGTGTAATTGGACTTCCTTTACGCCGATGAACAACATTAAAATCACTTGCTGAAGCTCTGGGTGTTAGCTTTTGGACACTATTTAGACTTGTGAAGTAAGGTCTCCTTCGTCGCCACTCAAATGCCATTAAACTGCATCTTAAGGAAGAAAACAAAAAGAGCTCGATTGCAATTTTGCATATCTATGCTGGACCAAAACAGCTTGCCATATGAGCCAAAATTTGTTAGTATGTATGATGTTGTGCATATCAATGAAAAATGGTTCTATATGACCAAAAAACTGAGAATTATTATCTGCTTCCAGTTGAAGAAGAACCTCTACGCACATGTCAAAGTAAGAATTACATTGGAAAATTGATGTTTCTAGTTGCTATGGCTTGACCAAGATTTGATGAAGACAGAAATGAAATTCTGGAAAAATAGGAGTATTCCTTTTTGTAACTGTGCAACTAGCCCGAAGATGAAGTAGAAATAAAGATATTGGGACTTTAGAGATAAAATCAATTACCTCAGTCAATAGAGAAACCATTAGAGCATATCTTATTGAAAAATTTATACCAGCAATTCAAGCTAAGTGGCCAAGAGAGGATTCAAGGAACACCATTTTGTTCAACAAGATAATGCTAGAACACACGTTGATTCGAGCGATGAAGAATTTCAAATAGCTGCTGCACAAAATGGTTTTGACATTCGATTAGTGTGTCAACCCCAAATTCACCGGATTTTAGTATTTTGGATCTTGGATTCTTTAGTGCCATTCAAGCATTGCAATACAATATGTGTCCAACAAATGTAGAAGAGCTTATTCATGATGTTGACCAGTCTTTTGATAAATACCCCAGTAGAAGGTGAACAGTGTTTTCTTGACTTTGCAATTGTGCATACGGGAAGCCATGAAAGTTGGAGGATCCAACAACTACAATATGCCACACCTGGGTAAAGCTGCATTAGAAAGGGGTGGTCATCTTCCTACACAAATTACTTGTGATTCTACTTTAGTACAAAATATTATGAGTATGTTAGCATCTTAGAAAAAGTTTGGCTGAAGTTGGAGATTGGCTCATTGAAATGTCTTTGAAGCATGGCTGGAGTTGATTTCTTTTGGATGAGGATCATGCAAGTGTGTAGAATTTACTGATTCTTCTGTTATCCCTCAAGGAAGACTGATGTACTACTTCAATAGTGCATATTTTATGGAATTTTGTGATGGTCTTGGAGAAAAAAAAGTAAGAATTGATTTTATTATGACTAGTTTAAGGATAATTGCATATGAAAGTACTTATTTTAAATTTGCTCTACACTCTTGTCCTTTGCCTTTAAGAATTCAAATTTGCTCCACATATGTTGTTTGTGGCTGATGAAACTAAAGCAGGAAATTGTTCTAAATTAGAGAAAAAATGGAAAAAAATTGAAGTGAAAGGATTCTGAATAAGAAGCTATTTCGCAAGATATATGGAATGTAACTTTATTTGTCATCAAAACATACGAACATAAATATTGACTATGAAGAGAGATAAGAAATGCCTAGGATGGAATATTTTGAGCTTTAGGTTTAGCATTGTTGGAAGAGAAAATTACAAAGGGTTTCACTTTTAGAAACAGAGTATGCAAGTTGAATTGGAGAAATGAGAAATGCAAAAGCAAGTTTGTGTGGTTAGCAAAAATTAAAAAATTGCACAAAAATTATGTACTGCATCGATGAGCTATAAAGAAAAAACAACATGGATTGAATGAATAATAGCCAAACTAAGATTGTTAAGATGATGCATAGTAAAACTGGAATAGATAGTAGAAGTGTAGGGTAGGAGTTTCCTTTACAAGATAGAATGTGAAAGAATCATTTAAAATGTAGGCATTTCCAAATATGACCATCAGATGCTCTAATGGGAAGAGGAGCATGCTTATTTCGCTTTGAAGCAAAGTGACCCACTTTTTTTGAGTGAGAGGTTTTGGACATCACTGTCAATAGGAGTTTGCTAGTTGGAGTGTAGTTTTGCCTTTGGACATCTCCTTTGAGACCTTTACCTTTGTCTTTTCTCTTGCGTTTTCTTTGCAGTCAAATTTATGGATGGTGTTAGAAAAAAATAAAACAAAATAAAAGAAGAATAAGAAGAAGAAATAATCACTACACAAATCATTTGAGAAACACAATATGAAATCGGGTAAAAACCATAGTACTTCAATCCTAAAACTCAAAAACACCATTCAACATTATATGCCTATCCTCAATAAAAGTTCTCCTCTCATCTAGTAGAACTTTGGAAACATAATTTTCAACATCTCCACCATCTCTGCTTGAGTCTCTTTCTTGGAATAAAGCTCTCCCTCACCAATGTAAAATTTATTCAAATCGAATCCACGATCAACACAACTTGGTGGAAGATTCGAATTGGGGTCAAAGGAAACATTCCTCAATACAGTGTTTTCTCATTTCACTTTTTCATCACAATTTGGTGGAAGATTTGAACTAGGGTCTGGAGAAACATTCTTCAATTCTACATCAACAGATGGCTTATTGTTTGTAGAAGGGTTTGGGTGGTTGTTTTTATTCATGATGGATTTTGGAGTATTGTGACGGTGGCCTCTCTTCAATATTTAAAGGATTGAAAATGCTCTATTAATGGAGAGCACAATTCCATGAATGAATGGATATCAGAGCAATTGTGCATTGATGGAAGACCAAAAAGCTAACACAGTCGCCGGTTCGTTGCTTACACTTCTCCTCATCTATATCATCGTTGCAATCTTCGTGGAACATTCAAAAAGAAGGGAAACAGAAATGCAAGAAATTTTTTCAAAAGTTATTTGGAAGTTGTATCAAATTGGAATACAGAAAACCAAAACTGATAAGCTGCAACCCAATCGTTTTCAATTGGCTGTTCCTCATTTTATTTCAACTTGAAAGGTTTTTTGTTTTGATTTATTTCATAGTGGACAGAATTCCCTATCCCATCTTAGTTTTTTGGTACTTGTTCAAGGGTTTGAATCATTTTTTTTATGGATAATAGTAAAATGTATAAAAAATCACAAAATTTATTGTACTGAGTAATTGTATTAAAGGGTAACTAAGAAAAATAATTGTAAAAAGTCACTTATTCTGCAACATCTTTTTTCAACCAAAACGACACTTATTGTGAATTAGAGGTAGTATAATATGTCATAAATGCTCAACAACTTATTTTATTTTACCATTCTCAATAATAAATATTTCTATTAACAAACAACAACAACAATAATAGTAGTAATAGTAGTAGTAGTAGAAGAAGAAGAATGAATGAATGAATGAATGTGATAGTTAGGATTTCTAAGTGAATGATAATTTTATAAATTTTCTTCTGATGACAATAATGATATAGATAAATTTGATTTCATATAAATTACTTCCTCCATTTCAAAATAAGTGTCTTATTTTTAATTTAGGGCTCATTTGATAAAACTGAAATATGAAGATTGAAATTTGAATATTTAAGTATTGAATTATGAAAATTGAAGTCTGAAGACTGAATCTAAAATCTGAAGTTTGAATACGAAATTTGAATTAATTATAATTTATTTTTACACTATATTTTATTATAATTTAGATTAAATATTAATAAATATTAATTTAATAATTAAATGAGCATTTATGCATTTAGACTTCAAACTTAAGTAACTTTCAATTCACTTAAAATTTATAATAGGATTTCAGTACGTCTTTAATCAATTAAGTAATAACAAAAAAATGTTATCAAACGCACTTAATTAATTAAATATTTAATATTAACCGTTATTGAATGCACTTAATAAAATAAATACTTAATTCATTCAATTTTAAGTGTTGAATTAGATTACCAAATAGACCTTCAGTCTTTATCCCAATATATATATATATCTCTTTAAGAAATTAAGATTTAACATTCCAAATTTACCTAATTTAATAATACTCTATTTCCTAAACATATTTAAATAATCAAAAAACTCATTTTTATGAGTTCTGCTGTTCATACCCATTCTCTTAATTCTCAAGAAACTTCAATGTCAACTACTATTACCTATTTGAATACTAGCAATCAGATTACAACATTTAATCAAATGAAATGGAGTTCTATGGAAAGTCAGTTTGCAACACTCAATCAAAAAAATGGAATTCAATGAAATGTCAGTCTATAGTGTTCAATCGCAAAAAACGGAGGTCAATTTATATACTCAATCAAAGAAAATAGATATGGACGAAGAGTCAATTTATCCAAAACTCATCCATTTGGCCAACTAAATGAAGTGCTTCAAGAATAAAAGAAAAAAGTTCTTCTACCATTTGGCTTGAATGAACCTGTAGATCTCAAGTTTGATTTGAATAAATTTTCAAAAGAAGATGACAAAGAAGAAACTAGTGTTAAAAAAGAAATATGGCAAGTGATTACAATGATGTTAAAAATTTATCTTCTAAAATGGTATTAAGAGTATCGTATGCTTCATTTCATTCTAATGGAAGTGTAAAGTAGTGGGTATAAATGTTGGGGATATGCCCTAGAGTCAATTTGTACTTATACAATTGTCATTATGTTTTATATAATAATATGAGGCTTTCCTTTCCATGAATAGTGAGTTTTGTTTTGTTGGTCATCAAGTACGTGACTTGATAGTAAAACCCTACAATGAATACAATGACTATTCTAAAACTGTCCCTGATCGATTATTATTATTGGAATAATAATAAATTAAGATTAGTATGTTTGTGACTTGATGGCTATGTTTTACTGGCCATGGATATTTGTGATATCGAGTCAAGACATAAATAAATGTTAGAGAACATTGTATTGGACATGACCCACTGTGAGAGTACTTCATGGAATATGTCATAAGTACTTTCTAGCCATAATCTTATTGAAAGTCCTTCGACCTAAATTCATCATAGTTTCTTACTTGATAAATTCTATATTTTGACATTGTCTAAAGTTGTCTTTAACCAGATAATAAATTAGACTACTGTTGGATATAGAATAAATCAAGGAGAGGAATATGATTGATTGTGAAGGAATTTGTCCCTCTCAGTTATGGGAGAGATATCTATGGGCCCCTTGATAAGTTAGACTGTTAAAAATGTATGGCCGTGCTCAAATATATCAATCTAAGATATTGATATCATTTGTTTGAACAGTCTACTATGAAATCAAGAAATAATTGATTAAGCTTAATAAGGATGACATGCTCCGTGCCTTATGCTTAATCTGGATATCGTGTGACAAAAGGACTAAATATAAAATTATGGTTTGGTTCAAAGAGATCACCGATCTTCATTTAACCTGGATAGTTATAATGTTTTGCTAGAAACCGCTTATAACTTGTGGGCCATTTAAATATGATTTAGGTACACTCGCCGGTGTTAAATGAACCTATAGGGTCACACAATAAGCGAACTTGTTAGGTTATTTTTCCGATGACCAGAGTTCGATGAATCGGATGATATCCAGATTTTAAGAATCTGACTCGGTAAAATAATTAGTTAAATTACCGAGATAATGGCAGAATCTTATCATATCAGTTTTAATTTAATTTGAATTTAAATTAGAATATGATAAGATATTATTAGGGTTGGACTCTAAGAGGTTCGAGGGTTTTTAAGAAAACCCTAGCCGTCTTTTCAATAGTCCAATTTTTCGGTTGAGAACATTCGTGCCATTCTCTACCAGAAAAAAAAAAAAAAAAACCTCTCAAACCCTAGGCACTAGTACTCCCCGGGTATCGAGTGAGTTCGCGGTGTGTATCCGATAGAGGACGTTCGCATACTGTAGCGTCTGGTGATTGTTCGGGTTGAACGTACAACAGCGCAACCAGAATCGAAGGATTTCGATTACAGCAACCAGAGGTAATTCTTAAAGCTTAGATCTTCTTAATCGTTTACTTGGGTCCTCGGGAGGGATTCGTAGATGTTTTCCGCATTTAGGAGTCCACGAATCCTAACAATAAAATAGTGAGAATTTGAGTGAGGAAAATGTATTTGTAAGAGTTTGATCTGGGTCTGTGATGTCGTCTATTGCTCTTGAGAGGTTTGTTGTTGACTACTTGCTTTTGAGAAATTTGTTTTGTATCTGTAATGTCAACTAATGGAGTAATAAAATAACTTTTCATATTTTTTGCTAGATATTTTTCATTTTATATTCGGTCTTATTTTTACTTTGTTTAATCAAATATTCGAGTGAATACTTCACATGCTTTGATCAGTTCACCAAACCCTCACACCCTCACAATAGTCAATCACATGATTTTGAACATAATAAATTGACTCGCGAGATTTACCCTAAAAGAGAAAGAGAGCAACGCAATTTGTTCTAGATACTTAATATGTTATTGATTCTTTTAACCTGAGATTCATTGATTCCTAACATGTCATTGATTCCATAGTGCTAAGATTTTCTCAATCTAAAGGTAAATTCAACCTAAATGTGTTTTGATAATTCAACTGAAGCCATATCATCATACTTCAAAAAATATCTCATAGCTGACATTAAAATAAAACTACTCCAAAAGGCTGAACATGTCACCATCTGCCAGAATTTCTGAAAATATAGTGGCCAATATAATCTTCAAGTAGAAGAAATATTCAAATAATCAACAATTTCTTGTATTGTTGTAGGATCACTTTTTAGTTACTCAGGGGGTTGACCTAGTCTTCATAGAATTGCCTTTTCATATGTGGGATTTTGTATTTATTTGAACCTTTTTTCCTTCGTGATTACCCTCATGCATGACTACAACGTTAGGAAAATATTGTCAGATTCCACACTAGGATAAGCCTCATATGAATTCATAACAATATTGACTTGATCATCAATAGATTTATGTGCTTCTTGCTGTTGTAATGACTGAATAGCTCTGAAAAATTCAAGGTCTAGAACATTTAAATCTGGAGAGTTGGGACACTGGAACATCAAATGAATATACAATCCTATTTGAATAGTACTTGACACAATGCAACATCATTAGAAGTAATGTGAGTTCTAGCATTATCTTGCTGAATAAATATTGGATATTGTTGATTATGTCTTGGCCACTTTTCTTTAATGGTAGGTAGAAGTCTTTCAATAAGCATCTGTCTTATAGTTTCTCTCTTTATTGATGAGTCCTTGTAGCTCAATTAGTACTATTCTTTTAGCTAGCTCTTGAGTGACAAAGGGAAAGATGCCAATTTTTCCAGAGAAGATTTCATTCCCTTGTGCATCAAGCTTTGGATGAGCAATGGCAACTAGGAACATGACTTTGCCAACAAAGTTTTTGCTTTTGCAAGTGCACAATGGATCTTCCTCTTTAGTAAGCAAATAATACCATTCCTTCTTCTTTGACATGTAGAACCATTTCTCGTCAATATGTATGATGTTGTGCACGGTTATGAGAGTCCGATCATGTAGAATGTGGCCTTTATCCAATATTGACAAGCAAATTTCCAGGCGAGATATTTTGTTTTCTTCCTTCAAATATGGTTTTATGGGATTTGAATGATGCCATATAATTCCATACTTTAAAATTCTACCTAATGAGCTCTTACTTTTTTCAAAGCCCATGCTAAAAGATTGAATAGAATGCCACTTGGATAAAGAAATCTTGCGAATTTGAGTTGGATCAATCTGCATTCGTTTATGTCCACACTTTGTTGTCTTCTTATGGTTCACATCTCCCTATTTTCTTTTTTGCCAAGCACGACTAACAGTTTTTGTAGAGATTGAATACAAGGAAGTCACCTTTTTTATTGCGCCTCCTCTCAACTTTCCATCAACACTGTATTCCAATTGGTGTCGAAAAATTGCTCTGTGTTCTTCATTGTCTACAATTCCTAATAGTGCAGATGGAGATGCAGTAGAAAAAGCTAAAGAAATCTTAATAAAGCTTTTTGATGAAGTTTATTGTACAGTATTTCCTAACTCATCATATTTCCATTAGAAATGACAGTTAAAATTGCTCTAAACATGCAAAATAACAAAACTTGAAAATTTAATAAAGAAAATCAGTAAAACTAAATAAATGAATATGAAATAGGTAGCACATTCCCGCTGTTAGTTTTCTTATCCATTTTCACTTATAAAAGCGCTTTGAAATTACTTTCCCTTGAATAGATTATTCCATAGTAATATGGACATTGCAGTAGACATAACGTAAAGATTCTGGCATATAGATGATAGAATCTTTATGTTATGGTAAAGTAATAAGGTTGAAGAGAAGGTAGTACCTGTATTTAATTTTGCATTTTCCATGTTTACTTCTGTGTCCATATTATCTTCTACACAAGACTCTTCGTTTAAGTCAAGGAGAAACCGATGTGATGATATCTCATTTGATTCATGACTGGATTTGAAGTTATCAACAACATAATATTATTCTAGTGCAATATTAGGATTTGGCAATCGACTTCTTGATTTGTCTTGTTGATTGCCTCCATCATTAGTGTTTGAATTTTCTAGTGCAATGTTAAGATCTGGCATTGATCTTCTTGATTTGTCTTATTGATTGCCTCCATCATCAGTGTTTGAATGTCTGAAAATGACATTCAAATCCATTTGAAGTGATGGAATTTGATATTCTTACATTTGATTATAGAAGCTCTTCTGTATGTATAAGAGCAGAGGTTTGTATCTCTTTGTTTGTAAATTTTGAATTGGGGTATCTAAATCATTTTTGGTGTGAAGAAAAATGAAGTTATTTCTTTGAAATCTTGATTCTCACTTGAATAGAATGCCAATAGCAAAAGCGGCAGGATTAAAAATTTAAGAATATGTAAAGTTGTAGTTGACTAATTTTTACAATAATATTTTGATCTATTTTCTAGCAATAATTAAATATATATGAGAAAAAAATAATTTAGAATATATCAAAATTTTAAAATTTGAGTACTTCAATGAATTGGATCTTAAGAGTAAAAATGAAAAAAATTAATTAATTAAAAATCTTACTTATCTAAATACTCGCGTAATCGATTAAATGAGATATTTATTTTAAATGAAATATTAAAAATTTAAATTTTCACTTAAAGTTCACATTGAGTAATTAAAAAAGGTTAATTAGTAAGTGAGACTGTTTTCTTCCCATCCCAAACTAAAGCTCAAATTTAAAATAATATTAATTTAAATAATTTTCTTTTCATGAGATTTATTATACATTTATAATATATCATATTCTCTCTTTAACCCTACTTTGAACCCATCTAACCCTACACTTTTAATAATTTTTTATTACATTCAACCATTCTCATCTCAAATAAATTCAAATCCACCTATTCTCTAAATATGTAAAGATATAATGAGATTTCACAAAGAGTTTAGGGTTTTTTTTTGGAAATTAACGCTAGAATAAAATTTCTGTTTGCTCGTTCCTTATCTTCTATATAGAGAAAAAGGAGTTGGAGAAACACTGTTCATTTTTCGTCAATAAGGGCATTTTTGTCTTTTTACATTTTGTTTGGCCAGTGAGTTGCAGAGAAACGTCTTTTTGCTTTTATATGTCCACCTGACAACCATCACTTGAGAACTACTTTTTCAATTCCTCACAACCAGCTTTCGACATTTTCCCTTTCTGAGGAACAAGAACCAGATGATGTAGCCATGGATTTTTCTTCTGAGGTGCAATAGTAGAGGAAACAAGCAAAGAAGAACCCTCCTGGTTGAGCTCACAAATCACAGACTCAAGCAAAAGGGAAAGATCTGAAGGATTATAATGAACTTTTCCGGTTGTCCCTACCAAAAGCACAACCCACGGTCCATTCTTCAACAATGAAGCTGGAGGCGGATGCCGAACTCAAATGACCGAGTAAAGTAAGCCGGAGAGGATTCTTGCGTTGGGTCTGATGTCTTTAAACACCGAGATGGCATCTAACGTCGATTGATCATAACCTTGGCTTGACTTCAGGACCGGCGAGTAGATTCCAAAAGCGTACGATGCTCCGCCACTACACTGTATCCATATGCTACAAACCGGCACAAAATTTCCCTTTTTTCCTCTATTTTTTGTGTACACAGTTCTCCTGCGCCTCAAAGGGACAGCTCCCACAATTGATTAGTTCGGACTGATAGTGGTGAACTGCACAACGGAGGCAGATCCAACCGCATTCTACCACAGAAAGGAACCCGAGCGAGTACTGTAGTAGACCGTCTTCCAGTCCTCTTCCCAATAGTCCATCTTCATCCTCAATCTATTCCACTTTTGGGTCAATTAGTTTACCTTCTTTGCTCGCCACACCTACACACCCTGACTGCAACTAGAGGGCTTATCCAAGATTGTACTTAGCTGGTTTGTTGTTTTTAGATCACCAATATCTTATATATAATTGCCCCATGTCTTCCAACTATGATGCTTACACTGGTTCGCATTATGGCTACTGCATCAGCAATGGAGTTACCTCTATATCTCCCTGCACCCCTGATTTTGGCAGCGAAGCTCAGCGCCAGTCTCCTTTTGTTGCCGCGGGTTTTAATATGTATACCCCGGCAGGCAGTGACTACTCGGGTTCTGTCTCAGATCATATGGGTCCTATATCGTTGGGCTTGCTAAGTTCCAGTTCTGTGGATCTCGGAACAATAGCAGTACTCAGGGTCCCTGGACAGACCCAACCAATGTATTTGAGATTTTGGCACGAAAAGACTTAGAAGGTGGGCTCTCGTACTCATATAGCAGTAAGATGGGCAGGAGCCTCCATCTGCACAATTCCGTTCACAGCCCACTATTTGGAAAAATGCCACCCGTGTCGGAATCGGAGTGGCTTAGGTCGATTGATGTGGAGTAAGAAATGACCCAGCTGGTGCATTCAAAATGTTTGGCGAACAACAGAGCGGAGGTAATTGAGGTCGATCAGAATAGAATCCAAGACTATTTTACCAATTCCCATGACTGGAAGAAACACGCGCGAACCACCATACTTGCATTGATTTTGGGAACCATTTGTGCATAAATAGTACCCCCAATTGGTTGACAAGTGTACCAGGTGGTTGACAGGTGTACAAAGCAGACATCTACAAATTTGGTATGATACTAATTTATTATTTGGTACTGGGATGTTGATTGTCTAAAGTGTGTTGTTTATATTGAATGTTTGACTTATGAGTTGATAGTATGGTAGGGTTATATTAGTCTTTCTGACATATACAATGTTGGACTATATATCAACTTTTTTGAATACTACTCTTTCCGGTTGTTTTTCAAAAGTTTCTTTGCTGGTTGTTAGCTTTCTGTGTCTTCCCTGCTTGTTGAAGGTTCCTGGCATTCAAGGTGAATTCAATACGCTTAATTGAATATGGATTTATTCTTAGTTCGTAATTGTAGAATGGTTTGGCAATACATGTTAGCTGTCTGTTTTTATATATATATTCTCTGTTTTAAACCATAAGTTTTTTGTGTTCGAATGAGTTTTTAATAATCATATGTCAAATATATTTTTTTAGTATGTTAAAAACATAGATATTATATTTTGGTTCAATGAAATATAGCTATTTTGGTTTGCATGTGCTCTTAACACCTGCCTATGCTATAATTTGTCAGTTCATGTTACTTTTCTGTTCTTGTACATGTGTTTTTAGTTTTGAAGTATAAACTTTTGATGTTTAGATGTTTTTTTTGATAATTATATGTCAAAAATATTTTCTTCATATACAAAAACAGATATATTATATTAAAATAATTCATGTTTTAGACATTTTAAAGTATATTTTCCCCATTTTTTTTACATGTGGTACATAGCAAAACAGAAAGAGGATTATACAAGAAATTTCTGCATGTAAGTTTTTAACTTCATTGTTTGTTTTAGCAAGTCCGATACTCATATGTTGCTCTAATATGATGTTTTCTCTATTTTGTGGAAACTGTGATCTTAATTTCTTGTTTTCTACTATTTCATTTGATATAGTTCATTATAGTAATTTGATGACGCATAATAAGTGCGATTAGATCATTTTTGGTACTATTAAAAAAAAAAAGATGCATAAAAAACCAGAAAAACAACTGCTAAGAGAAAACTCAAAAAAAGAATCATCACAAGTTGCAAAGGCTGATCAGTTAAGAAAACAAAGAGAGAGATATGCAGCGATGTCAGAATCTGAAAGAAGCAGGTTGTTAACTAAAAGGAGAGAACAATATGCAAGGAACAAATGGATGCTTCAGCAAACAGATAAACGAAAGAGAAAGACATGTGATGGAAGTACACAGGCAGAAATGGTTGGTAAAAAGTTTGATCCGAAGGAATTTACACAAGCAGATACCAATGATTTGGACTCGATACTTAGGAAGCAGATTTATATATGTGAAAATGTTGACCACTGTCAACAAAGGACAACAAATACCCAAAGGAATGATCAAAGTATCTCAATTCATAGCCAACAAAATGCAAGTACATGTAGAAATTTTTCACATATAGACAAAAGTGTTGTTGATGAAATGACTGTTGGAAGAATTGAATTCAGTCGTCAACATCCAATTGAGATTGATTTTGAACAAAAAAGGACAGCACTTAAATCAGGTTAGTTTATTTTTTCTAAATTATTTATTATTTTCAGTTTAATATTTCGGTATGTGTCTATGTATATATGTATACACATTAAAATGTAAATTTGCAATATCAGCATTGATTTTTTTTTTTATTTTACTCAAGTTCGCATAGGCCATTCGTTATGCATGAGCGAAGCGAAACCGCTGAAAGACGTATGTTCAAATATTTAATTAATTAAATCACTTTTTTATTATGTATATATGTATATTTAAGTTTAGGTATTTATCATACAGTTGTGTTAAAGGAAAGAAATGAATTGCTGAAAAATAAAAAGCTGAAAGAAGTTGTCAGTAAATTTAGTATCAGTGAAAACAGTAAATGTAGAGATAATACTTATAATTGTAATTAAAAACTATGATCACATTTCAATACTTGTATTTAACTTCCGATGCTTTTTTACTTAGGGTCATCATCAAACACATGTTTTGACAATGAAAGATCTCATTGGCATCATAGAAATAATGAAGGTACAATTTATTCTTAATATGAGACAATTTATTACTTGTTATATATTTAACAAAGTAAATTTTCTTTTGCATTAGATGCACATGAGCTTTGTGGTGATTGTCTAACCATGTTGGAAGATATCTACAACATTGATGTAGGTATGTACAAGTATTATTTCTTTTTTTTTCCCTTTGAATTTTTACCATTATTATTTAATCCTCAAATTTTATCATTACAAATATGATATAGCTATTTCCAACTGAAGATGCTTTATATATTTAGGTTATGCATCTCTTGTAAGAGAAAATGAAGTTGAACCTTTGTCTACACCAAACAGCCCTGCATCAGGTTAGAAAAAACTAAATAGTTAGCTAAGCAATTGCACCATAAATTATAAATATTCCTTACACCTTAGTGTAAAAAAGTCTTTACATGAATCAATTCAATGTCCTGCATTGTTATAGTACAGAATCTGCAAGAAAATTAATGCACACGATATTATTGAAACAACATTTATAATGCTCCTTGCTTCATGTAACTTATTTGTGGTTCTACAAACTCTATGCTTTTTCCTTTAGCCATTAGATTTTGTTCTAGTTTGTCCAACTAAAATATTTAGAAGTAGTAATTTGTAAACTTCTAATTTGTAATTTGGTCATACCCAAATTCCTTAGATCTATTTGAAAATCACTGAATGAAAATAGTTCAACCTAGATATATATTTTGATGTTTTGAGAAGAGTTGGGCTCAACGACTGCCTAAAACAACTTCATTTGGATATTAAACAAGTTTTAAGGAAGTTTAGATATGATATGTTATGCAGGAAAATTTATAGAAGCTACCTATGTAAAGGTGTGTTCATGAAATGATAAAAACACAAATTGTATTTTCTGCAGTTTAAGTGTGCTGCTTGTTTTACTTTAGAATGGTCTTATGCCATATGCAATTTCCTTCGATCCATTTGCAGGTTTTACTGTTAAGAAATTCTAAGTTTTAAAACTTTAGTAGCTTTTGAAATAAGTTACCTCTCGAACAGAATCATTTTTCCAACTGTCATACCAACAATCTAGCTAATAGATATATATATATATATATATATATATATATATATATATATATATCTTAATACACAATGGATTTATCACTTAGGGGAGTGGCAGAGGAAGGAACCGGAAAAAGAGTATAATTTCTAGAATTCATGGATATTTAAAATTTACCTTCAAACAATAGAAATGTCATCGTTTGGAATACTTTTTGACGTAGAAAGAATAAATTCATCAAAATCACATCTAAAATTAAAAAAAAAAAAGAAACAACAAAAAGAGAAAAACATATTAGAGATTGTTTTCAGAACGCCTGGCCTGAACGGCTCGGCAAAAATCCTTCATGTAGAAGTGAAACAAGATTTAGGGAAGCTTACATATCATATGTTATGCAGGAAAATTTATAGAAGCCACCTATGTAAAGTTGTGATCACTAAATACTAGAAACAAGAATGCTATTTTGTGCAGTCTAATTGTCGAGGCTGTTCTACTCCAAAATGTCCTTAAGCACAGCTGTGATCTCTGAAGTAGTCACCTAATCTCAAGGCTTTGATATTAGAAATTATTTGTCATAATTTTTGTGGGTCTTTGATGCATAAAAACTCCTAAATTGAAATAACACTAAAGGTACTCATAGTTAACTTCCATAAATTGTAATTGCTGACATCTCTATTTGTTGATTAAACAGTACAAAATAACAACTACTTTTGAAGCCTTAACTTGGACATGTACATAAATGTCTTGGGGACATTTTAAGATAAATTTGTCATCATTTGGAGCAGTACATAGAAAATTATGCATAAAACATTAACGACTGGCACCATGAAGATAAAAAAAAATTCTAGTTTCACAGCATGCCCATAATGACTTTATGTACGGAACTTATTTGTGCTATAGTTATTCTTTACATCCTTCTTAGTGGTATACCATGTTTTGTTCCATGGAACTTATTTGTGTTTCTATAAACTCTATGGTGTTTTCTCTTGGCATTAGTCTTTGTTGCAATTTGTCCCAATAATGAACATTTAAGTTTGGGTAACTTTTTGAATTTTTTTACAGTATATTATGTGGACACTTATACACCTATGTAAAGGTCTATTCATTAAATGGTAAAAACACAAATTGTATTTTGTGCAGTTTAAGTGTGGTGGTTGTTTTACTTTAAAATGGTCTTAGGCCATATGCAATTTCCTTCGATTCATTTGCAGGTTTTACTGTTAAGAAATTCTAAGTTTTAAAACTTTAGTAACTTTTAAAATAAGTTACCTCTCCAATAGAATCATTTTTTCAACTGTCATGCCAACAATCTAGCTAATATATATATATATATATATATATATATATATATATATATATATATATCTTAATACACAATGGATTTGTCACTTAGGGAAGCAGGAAGAGAAGGAATCGGAAAAAGAGTATAATTTTCAGAATTCATGAATATTTAAAATTTACCTTCAAACAATAGCAACATCATCGTTTGGAATACTTTTTGACGTAGAAAGAGTAAATTCATCAATATCACATCTAAAATTGAAAAAAAAAGAAAAAAATAGATTAGAGATTCTTTTCAGAACACCTGCCCTGAACGACTCGCTAAAACTCCTTCATGCAGAAGTAAAACAAGATTTAGGAAAGCTTACATATCATAAGTTGTGCAGGAAAATTTATAGAAGCCACCTATGTAAAGTTGTGATCACTAAATAGTAAAAACAGGAATGCTATTTTGTGCAGTTTAACTGTCGAGGCTGTTTTACTCCAAAATGTCCTTAAGGACAGCTGTGATCTCTGAAGCAGTCACCTAATCTCAAGCCTTTGATGTTAGAAATTATTTGGCATAAGTTTTGTGAGTCTTTGATGCATAAAAACTCCTACATTGAAATAACACTAAAGGTACTCATAGTTAGCTTCCAGAAATTGTAATTGCTAACATCTCTATTTGTTGATTAAACTGTACAAAATAGCAACTACTTTTAAAGCCTTATGAACTTGGACGTGTACATAGATGTCTTGGGGACACTTTAAGATAAATTTGTCATGAGTTGGAGCAGTACATAGAAAATTCTGCATAAAACATTAACGGCTGGCACCATGAAGATATAAAAAAATCTGGTTTGATAGCATGCTCATGATGACTTTATGTACGAAACTTATTTGTGCTAGAGTTATTCTTTACATCCTTCTTAGTGGTATGCATGTTTTGGTCGATGGAACTTATTTGTGCTTCTACAGACTCTATGGTGTTTTCTCTTGGCATTAGTCTTTGTTGTAATTTGTCCAAATAATGAACATTTAAGTTTGGGTAAATTTTTGAACTTTTTACATTATATTATGTGTACACTACAGCCTAGCGTTAGGTTGTGATGGACTAACACTTTGCTACTTCTTTCTCCAAGTATTTTACCAGTGCAAAATGAATGCTTTATGTTTTATGCTGCGCTTCTTTGAACTACAACTCCCCACATCACTTGCATGCTACAATAGCTCCTTGTAGAGATAATGTCACATTTTTTTTTTTTTTGGGCACTACGAGCAAGTAAAAGTCTCATAGATAACTTAATTTCATCACCTCCACCCTTTAACTCTTCAAAAGATTTCTCTTCATATTCCTCAATTTCTCATTCACTTATACCACTACCTTCTCCATAGCTACAGTCTGATTTCATCATATCCATGATTACCAAAAAGAAAAAGGTCACCTACAACATCAAATTTAGCAACATAACTCAGCAAGAAAAGGAAAATTCCACACAAAACATGCTAGAATTCATTTAGATTATCAAAAAGAAACATCCAATTAGTGGAAGAACAAAGAAACAACAAAAGAATATCACAACAGTTGAAAACAAAAAATGTGTAGAAGAAAGAGAAAAAGACTTCATTAAGGGCAACAAATACTTCTAATATCCCATGCATACTACCTAAAACATCACACAATTGAATGCAATTTCTCAATTCTCCCTTCTTAGCTATATCATCAACCATTCTTTTCCACTGTAGCTAACAACTTCACCACCATCTTCATCCTTCAGTGCCCTAATAATCTCATCACCAACCAATGCTCCTACAGCAATATTTGGCATTCCCATTCTCCACACTATTAAGTCATCGTAATAACCCAATGTTGCAATAGAAGAAACTATGTACAGGTCAATTTCCACTGCTAAAATTCTGCTTCCAATGAAGTTTTAAAAATAGCTATATTACTCCATTTCAGAGAAATTTACATTTTAAGACATCCGAATATCATCACATCAATAGCTTTAGACCACTTGCATATGGTTGCTATTGTACCTACAACCATCCATTGCTGCAAAACTCTATGTATATTAGCTACCCTTAACGTTACTAAAATTACAATGTAATACTCTATTACATAAACAGTTTGAATGCTCTTATTTTAAATTCATTAGCAAACATTCAATTGAATTTTGTTCCTCCTACTATGATTACTAATTTTTGTACTTTTACTTTCAGAGTTAGGTTTTGGTAAGACCAAAAAAAACTCAAAAAAAACAAAAATTTCAGAGACAAAGCAAGACTAACAAATGCAACCAAAAACCTATACCACCGAAGCAAGGTAAAAAGTTTATTGCCATATTATTTAAATCTAAACAATTCATAATGAATTATAATAGGTATTCCATACATTATTCAACATTATTTACGAATAATATTGAGCAAATACTATACAGGTACATTTCTATTAGATAACATTGCTAAAAAAGCTAATACTCTACCAAAAAAGCCAAATTGTCAATATTGTGAAGCAAAGAAGTTTTATTCTGAAACATCTAAATTTTGTTGTTCTAATGGAGAAGTTTTGCTACATGAAAACAAATTCCCTAATGTTTTGATACAATTATTTTTGGGGGAGACTGAAGAAGCGCGTTCTTTTCGGAAGTTTGTGAGAACATACAACAACATGTTTGCATTCACTTCACTTGGCATCTCATACAACAAATCATTGGCAACAAAGAAGAAAGGATTCTATGTGTTTAAAGTCCAGGGACAAATTTATCATTTTATCCATGAATTAATGCCTCATGGTGGGAAGGGAATGTTCTTGCAATTATATTTTCATGACACAGAGAATGAAGTTCAAAATCGTCTTGATATTTGTGATAAACTAGCAGAAACTATTGTTATAAAATTGATGGAGGCATTAGAACAGAATCCATATGCTTGCTTTTTTCGTAGGTTGAGGAATATGCATGAGTTAGATTCATATGAAATTCTGCTAAAATGTCACCCAAGTACAGATCAACGTGTTTATAATAAGTCATCTATTTCACAAGTTGCTGCTTTGTGGATTGAAGATGAAGATTCTGGTGATGGTTATGGCAGGCATATTCGTGTATATACTAAAGATGGGAAAGCTCATAAGGTTCAATATTATTATGGATGCTACGACCCATTACAATATCCATTGTTTTCCATTTGGAGAAACTGGGTGGCATGAAGGAATACAAAGAAGACAAACAGACAATCCTAGCAAGAGAAGAAAACTGAAAAAAAAAAAAAAAAGGCTCAAAGGTCGATATAAGATATGCAACGATAGCAACAGAATTACTAAACATGGAGGATAAAAGTAAGTTCAATTAATAAATACAACTTCAAGATTTTGTTAAAACTTATATCTTGTCTGTCAATACCTCTTAACAACTATAACAAACAAACAAAAACCATCTTCTTGCAAATCTAAATCAACCAAGAGATAGGAGAGGAACAATTTCTATGCATGAGTATTATGCATACAGATTTCAGATGAGAAGCAACAGCTTATCCATACTTTTGCATACAGGAAGATTGTTGCAGCAATATTGTATTGACATGTATGTTAAGCTGGAAAGTCAGAGATTAGATTTTCAACGGTAAAAGCAAATACAACTTTGGCAAGAAGAGTTGCAGGGTATAATGGACAGTGTTGTGCAAGGACAAAGTCATTGGAAAAAAATAAGACAGAGAGTGATATTACCAGCTTCTTTCATAAGTGGACCACGAGACATGAAAATAAGATATGTGGATGCAATGACTTTAGTTCAAAGATTTGGCAAGCCAGATATATTCATCATGGCCAGAAATTAAAGAAAATATGCTGCAAAGTGATGAACCAGAACATAGGCCTGATCTAATCTGTAGAGTGTTTCATGCAAAGCTCGAACAACTGAAAGAAGAGCTATTTAAAAAACAGATATTTGGTGAAGTTGTAGCTTACAGCTATGTTATTGAATTCCAAAAACGTGGACTGCCCCGTGCACATTTTCTTCTCATAATGAGGCCAAACTCAAAGTTGTATTCTGTTGATGCCTATGATAAATTTGTGTTAGCTAAACTTCCACGCAAAGAAGAACATCCACATTTGTATAAAATGGTAGTGAAGCATATGATGCATGGTCCTTGTGGAAGTCTAAACCCCAAAAATATTTGTATGGAAGGTGCTGGCTGCTGTAGGAGCCGATACCCTAAGGATTGGGCTGCTAAAACAACACAAGGCATTGATGGTTATCCAATATATAGAAGAAGAAATGATGGGAAAAAGGCAATGGTTTGTGGTCAAATGCTAGACAATAGATGGGTTGTTCCTTACAATCCATATTTACTAGCAAAATTCGATTGCCATATAAATGTGGAAATATGTTCAACAGTGAAAGTGGTGAAATATATCTACAAGTATATATATAAAGGCCATGACCACATCAACTTTCAATTGAACAGTGATGATGAAAATATAGCTATTGATGAAATTGCAGACTTCCAATCAGCAAGGTGGGTTTCTCCTACTGAAACAATGTGGAGGATATTTCGATTTCCCTTGAATGAAATGCGACCAACAGTCATACATTTGCAACTTCATTTGGAGAACTATCAAGGAATTACTTTTCAAGAAGATGATGATTTGAAAAAAGTACTCCAAAATCCTTTTGCAAAGAGAACCATGCTCACAGAGTTTTTCAATATGAACAAATACAATGCTGATGTGCGTGCTAAGAAGCTCACTTACAAAGAATTTCCTGAACATTTTATTTGGTCAGCTGGTGAAAGAGCATGGATACCTAGACGGCAACGTGATGTCACTGGAAGGATTGTAATTGCAAATCCAAGTGAAGGAGAGAGGTATTTCCTTCGTCTGCTATTGTCAAATGTAACAGCTCCAACATCTTTTGATGATCTGAAAACTTTTAATGGCTACTATGTAAATACATTCCAAGAGGCAGAATAGTCAGAGGATTGTTTCAAAGTAATGACTCTCAACAACAATGCATGCAAGAAGCAACAATGTTTCATATGCAATACAATTTAAGGAGACTTTTTGCCACAATTCTCACATGCTTTCCTCCAACCAATCCTCGACAATTATGGAATGAATTCAAAGAAGTGATGCAAGAAGATTTCAGGAGATTGCACAATATGACTGAACCAACCATAGAAAAAGAAACTCTTCGTCATATTAGTATTATTCTACAGTCAATAGGAAAGAACATCAATTCTTTTTCTCTTGTTCCCAGAATTCTAAGATTCGATGATGAAAACGCAGAAACTAGAGATGTTTTAAGTGAAAAAAATATAGCAGTTTCTGCAGAAGATATTGCTGCCATTCAAAAGTTAAATTCAGAACAGAGACATACTTTTGAGGCCATATTGCACAGAGTATACACCAATAGAGGAGGTGCATTTTTCGTTGATGGACCTGGTGGAACAGGAAAAACCTTCTTATACTGTGCACTGCTAGCAGAAATTAGAATGAAAGGACACATCGCTTTAGCAACAGCAACATGTGGAGTAGCGGCATTAATACTTCCAGGAGGCCGAACAGCTCATTCACACTTCAAAATTCCTATTGATCTTGATCGAAATCAAATCTGTAAAATCAGCAAACAAAGTGCATTGGCAAAGCTTATTGAAAGTGCAAAACTTATTATTTAGGATGAAGCACCAATGGCACATAAAACAGCAATTGAGGCACTCCACTTATTCCTTATGGATCTGATGAACAGTGATAACATTTTTAGTGCAAAGGTGATTGTATTCGGAGGTGACTTTAGACAAGTTTTGCCTGTTGTTCGAAAATGTGGTAAGCATCAAAGCAAGTTTGATAACATCTCATCTATGGCCCACCTTTGAAAAACTAAAACTCAAAGAAAACATGCGAGTAAGGTTAGATCCTTTATTTACCAATTATCTGCTTCGAATAGGAAATGGTACTGAAAATACTAATGCTACAAACCAAATTGCAATTCCTGAGCATATCCTTCTTCCTTTTAAGTCTGACACATAATCTTTGGCTGATATGATAAACATTGTATATCCTGATTTTCAATATTTTTTGTTGAGTCTACTAACATAAATATAAATAGAGCAATATTGACTACAAGAAATGATTTTGTAGATGAAATAAACACAATGTTGATAGAGAAATTTCCAAGAGAAAAGAAAGAATATATAAGCTCTGATAGTACAATTGATACTCAAGAACAAGGTTTATACGAAGAATTTTTGAATGGCTTGACTCCGAATGGATTCCCTCCACATATTCTTGTGTTGAAGCCAAATACTCCTGTTATACTATTACGTAATATAGATCCACCAAAAGGTTTGTGTAATGGAACTAGGCTGATATGTCGTACATTGAAAGACCATGTTATTGATGCTACTATTGCAGCTGGTGAATTCGTAGAAAAATAAGTTTTTGTGCATCGCATAAGATTTAGAGTCTCTCAGGATACCATATCTCCTATCCCTTTTGAAAGAATTCAATTTCTATTACGTTTATGCTTTGCTATGACTATTAACAAAGCTCAAGGACAAACATTAGATTTTGTTGGCCTTTACTTGCGTGAACCAGTTTTTTCTCATGAACAGCTATATGTAGCTTTTTCTAGAGCAAAAAGTAGCAAATACTTGAAGGTTCTTATCCATCCTGCTTTGTTTGTTTGTACTGTTTACAACTATACCAAAAATATTGTATACAAAGAAGTTTTAGATCTTGCATACAATGGTCCAAACTATCACATACCAACCTTATGATTACCTTCATATGCTTTAATATTTTTGGCTTCAAAGTGTTTTTTCTAGCGCTTTGATATACCAGTAATTCATTGTTTGTAGAGTTTTTTATCTTGCTATATCAGTATGTTCCACATATATTTATATGTTTTAGATAACTTTGATAGACCTAAGATCTAAATATTTTGTAAATATGTTTGCAAACTCTTTTGCTGCCATTATTCTTCCTCCTTTTGCTATATGAATGACTATTGTCTAAATATACATATTTCAGCTACTTTTTCCTCATTGAAAAAAGCTTTTGGTTATCTAAATATAATTTCCTCAGAATGTGATTTTAAATTTTACACAACTTTGACTGACCTAAGATCTAAATATTTTGTAAATATATTTTCAAACTCTTTTGCTGCCATTATTCTTCATTGTTCTGCTACATGAATAACTATTATCTCTACATACATATTTCAGCTGCTTTTTGGTCATTCAAAAAAACTTTTACTTACCTAAATATATTTTTCTCAGAAGATGACTTCGCAGATAGCTGACAGAAATGTTAAGACCGTTCTACAAATTAAACCTGAAGATAAAAGCTGGACAACTTTGGTTCAAGTACTGCAAAAAACACCTCCTGCATTGTCGCGAAAAAGCTCAAACCACAAACAATATCAAAAAATACTTCTTGTTGACGATTAGGTACATATCAAAATTTCCACTAAAATTACCATGAAAAAAATATACATATTCTATCACAATAAAATTAACCATTCACATACTTCTAACTGCTATATGTTTTTTGAAGGGAACCAAATTGAATGCACTTATATTTGGATCTAACATTCCGTTTTTTCGGAACTATTTTGAACCTTATAAAAGATATTATATATCTAATGCAAAAGTGCGATACACAGAAGAAGTATATGCCAAGCGTGACAAAGAATGCTTCTGGGTGGTGAATAATTCCACCATCGTTGAAACAATCAAAGATGATCCACTGCCATTTCTCCCACACATTTACAGCTTCATACCATTCAGCAGGTTCTTTGATCATATGGCACCTGAGAACTCAATTGGTAAGTATCAAATCAATACCAAGACTAAGCAAAAATGATTACTCATAACAGAAAAAAAAAATACTTATGTAATATACTACATTTTTTAATGCAGATGTACTTGGAGTAGCTATACATGCTTGACCAGCAAGACCTGTGAATGGCTTTGCTAGACCAGGATTAGCAAGAGATATTGTCCTGCTAAATCAAGAGTACAAATAAAAAGTCTTCCATTATGAAATTATAACCAAAACAAAATTTGTACACTTTACATCTACCGAACAAAAATAATCTAATACAAGACTTTCTGCAGGAATTCCCCCGTTCTTCTTACATTATGGGAAGACTTTGAAGCTGCCTTGCAATCAAGTAGCAGAACAAATTGAATCACTACCTGTAATAGCAGCATTGCAAGTTAAAGTTGCTTCATACAGAAATAAGTCCCCATAAATAAACTATCAGCAATGCAGTCCAATTCTACCAAAATTGATTATGCTAACACAACAAAAATTATTGTAGCATTGCACCTTTCATCAAAATATTCATCACTTTTGTTGTTAAATCCCCCAATTGAGGAAGCTGCTTCTTTAAAACTCTGGTAATTTACATTTTTCAGAACTAAACGTATGTATATTATTTATAATAAAACACTTGACATCATAACAAAACTTCAATTCCAGGTCGGAAGAACATCGAAATGAGTTTGCAAATATGATTGACAGCAAGGCGTATAACAATCAAAATTTGTTACTGCCTATGCCAAAAGAAGAAGACATTGGTTCTATACTGTACTTTTTGCATGACAGACAAGTAAACATTAATTACCTATAAATGTGTTTTTTTTCCAGAATTTTACTTTAAGAACCTAACTACAACTAAAACTTATCAATTCTATGCAGAAAAAACCAACATAGGTACGTGGAATACCTACAATAGTTGACCAAGACCAAAAGTTATGGTACTATGCATGTTCAATATGCTACAAATCATTGAGAGCTATGCCAGAATGGGAGATATTATGCACATCATGCAAATCAACTATTCATGTTCAACCAAGGTACCTTGCAACTTATAAAAACCTTATTTATGAAATTGCATAGCAATTTAATAACATATCCATGGTCAAATATAGGACACGACTTGCTGTTGAAATTTTAGACTATTCAGGATCAATAACTGTTGAACTCTTTGGAGAAGATGCTGATAGAATATTGCCCTTCACTGCATTGCAACTTCAACAACAACATCAAAATGTATGAATACACAATCTTCTTTATCTTCAATACAACACTAAACTAAAGAATATTTCATATTCCTTGACATCTTTATAATGTTTTAATTTGCAGAACAATATTGATTTCACTGCAATAACTAACACCCTCAAGGAGTATGTATTTATCTCCTTCATCAAGAAAAATCCTTATGATAACACCTCCACCGTTGAAGAAAGGTACACAGCTATTATCACATACCCAATCAAAGCTTCAGAAAGACTGTTGAGCATCATCATGAAACCCCCAAGTCAGATCACTACAGTAAACAATGAAGCAATTACAGATACTTCAAAATCAACGATGGAGGTAATCCATTTTTCTTCTCAGCCTAATTCCTCAGCTTATTTCATGAATTTCTTCCCAGGAATTTTTTTCCCATTTTAATTGATACTGGCTATCTGAATTTCATTTGCCACTGTATTATCTCCAGTCTTCAAAACAAAAGGAAACATAATGAATATCAAATAATCAAATTCAACTGACATATGGCAAAAAATCAAGAAAAGCCTAACAGAGTAACATAAAGCTAAAAATGAGTATTTTTAGGGACCAAAAGAATCATGAGAGTTAAGTTGTGATGAATAGAAAATGTAGCAAAGCAATCTTCTTTTGCTTTTCCTGATGCTAGCTAAAGCATAAGAAGAAAAATTCAGCTTGACTCATTTTTAAGCTATGGAATGAAGTGGAAACACTGTCAATCAATATAAAATAACCACTACAATGAAAACACTTCTAAATTCTTTAAAAAACTTACCATATCCTTCCATAGCCATAGCAGCCTCTTCAACTACATAGCCAATTTTCTTTAAAGACCTCAATTTTTTCTCCTTTTCTGATAGGGAACCAATATTTCCCTACATGAAAATTCAACCTATTAGATATGAGATATTCTATTCTAATACTAAGACCTCCAAATGCTGCAGAGGTTGCATAATTGCACTCTATGCTTTGATATCAAATGCACAATATTTTGCCAACCAGCTGTCTCTCGTTGGAAAAATAAGGAAAAAAAATTCTAAACTTCCTTTGTGTTCTTGTAGGAAATGATCCTTGAATTCATACTTCACCCCACCATCTTCATAAATATGCATCCCCTTGACCTTTGAACAAAATCAATTTTATGTCTATGATCTTCAGGCTACTAAGCTTTTGAAAATAGAATGGGAGAGCACAGGCCCATATCCGTTATCTTTATCTGCTATATCTCTGTTGTCCTGCTCTTTCTTTTGAAGCAGAGTCAGAGCCAAGAGAAAACAAAGGTAGTTGCTCTAAAACTGGAAAATGATCGGGGGTAAGAAGACATAGGTCAAAGTCATGATAGATTAGGAGCTTTAATTTTCTGTCTGCCTACAGAATCTTTCTAAGAAACCCCCAATAACAAGCGGCTGATGTCCAATAAATTCATAATTGTTTAGGTCTTTTTTTACGGCTAAACATGGGGAAAAACATGGTTATAAGTGCTTTTGACTGTAGTAAACATGCGTGATTGAGAGCTCAAGAATGATAAAAGCATTTTATGATTAGTTTGTTTAGTGCCTATAGATAAAATCTTCATAAATCTGTTCCAAAGATGAAATAAATACAAGATAGTTAATAAGTTTCAGACTTCAAACTCGAAAAGATTTAGAATTTGGTATACCGGATAACAAGAGTTGGGAATGGGTGACAAGAATTTGAACTACAAGCTTAGAGAGAACTTCAGTCACCTTTGCCAGCTTGAGATGAAAGAATGATAAAAAAAACATATTAAGGAATGTGTTCAAGAATATCAACGGCAATGCTCCTAAAATGACATGAATTCCTTTTGAATATATAGGTGCTTACATAAGTGATGAAAGTGGACTTCATTTTTGGATCTTGTTCCCTTATTATGGACAAAGGTCTTCATTGATAAAGAATTATTTGTTCTCAGACTATCTTAGAATCCCTGGGACAAGTAAATTAAAAAAAATAGAAAAAGAATATTAACTTTACTATTGAACATAATACTATGGTTAATGCATTCAAAAGCTTATCTTTAATACAATTTGGACTTCTAAAGTATGAAACATTTCACAGCTACTTAATAGGAAAAAATAAAGTGCATCTTGGACCTCTACAATATGTCATTTAAGCTCCATAAAAGTTTAGAAATTTCGCCTTCCTTTTATCTGTCGATGTTGTTTATAACTACATGATCTACCATTGGACGTTAATCCCCTTGAAACTCAGTTGCTTCTTATTGATTTCATTAAATTAGAAACTCAGTTGATCCCGCAAACATGGTATTTGATTAAAAGTATTTTTCCACTTTCTTAGGTAACAAAATCTCAACAGATTGGAACATCAGTTGGTGAAATTTCCGGAAGTAAGGAAACCAAAAGGCAGCGCAATGCCTAACTTCATGCTCATAAATTTTGTAAATATATTATCTGTGAAATACTTATGAAATATAACAACCAGAAGCAGCACTACTCTCTCTACAAACTGTGGTTCTGATTTTCAATCCATCACATTTGGACTTTTGACAGAATCACATATAGACACTTTTGCTTTTGAACTACACATATGTGTACAAAAGTTTTGAAAAATTCTCCTCCACAAAATTTCAGGAAGTTCCCTTTTTGTAAATATTTGAAATTATAGCTGTAAATATAAAAGTGTTGCTTTTATATTTTATTTTGGTCTGCTGCATTTTGCACACATATCCAATCAAAGCTTCAAAAACATTGTTGCCCATCATCATCAAACCTCCAAAGCAAATCACTACACCAAAGAAAAAAGTAATGTGCTTTGGACATTGTCAAATACCGCATCTGCAAGAAAAAAGAAAGCAGTGAGCTTCAACAACTATCTTATTCAGGTCTGTTCTAAAACTAATATCTTTTAATCATTTATTAGGCTCTATTTTTGAAATATATGATCAATTGTCGATGAAAAATACCTCATCCATTTCTCAATAATCTGATCATGTTATATAAACAATAGCAATATTGCTCTGGACTGTAATATACTTGATCACCTAAAGTACTTCAGCCTGCTAACCTCTTTAAGGCAACACTTATAACCGTTACCATTGCTAGAAAATGCACAACGTTTTGAAGCTTAATTAAATAAGCCTTTTAAGGACACACATGCATGCTATTATTTTGATGAGAAAATTTTAATATATGAAAATGCTACATATCATCTGCTACATATCATCCTTACCATCATTTGTTTGGCTTTTATCTGCTACTTGTTCTATGCAACACACAAGACAAGACCTAATAAAAATTCTTCAGGTTGTGTTGTAAGACTTGTGGAAGGAGTTTACAACCCCCAATGCAACAAAAAGGGTATTTTTCTGAAATTTTTCTTTCTGATTCTTTGAATTCATTTTTTTCCCCCTGAAAGCATGGGTGATTTTTCCCCAAATTTTCGCATAATTAATTATTTTAAGTTGTTTTATCACCCAAACCCTCTAAATTTCTTATTAAAGCTCATTTTTTTTCACTTTTTGTTCTCTGTAGTTTACCATTTTTGCACCCACTCACATGCATGTCCTTGAGCTCATTTGATCTAGATTGGATAAGAAGCAATGGATGTTCTACTCTTTCTGTTTTTTGGTTTATTGCATTTATTTCTTTTACTATACGCTGCAAGTCACAGGTACATTATATCCCTATCTCATGTGTTGTGAAGAAACCAACGTTACAAAGTTAATAAGTACATAGTAAATCCACAAATCTTGATGCAGATTCAAACAACTGACTGCTAAAACAAACCACCTGCTGAACAAGCATCCTGTATGCTTTCTCTGTGGGATGGTAACTGTCCCAAAACAGAAAATTGGTGTCTTCTGGACAAGCCTTGGTGTATTTGTTGCTTTTTTTTCTTTTAGCATACGCTCTAAAGTACACCTGCTTCTGATATTGGGATGAGTTCATTATCAGCTCATTTTACTTGTGTTTTTTACTTGTGTTTGTGTTCATTGAATATATATTAGATTTGGTTTGGCCTAATGATGTCTATTAACTATGGAGCTTGTGCTGCCGCACACACTTACACGTTTAGATTTGGAAATGGAACATTCTAGGAAAAAATAGAAGTTCTGCTTACATTAGACTTCAGTTTTTGCTCTTAGTTTTAGGCGGATATTTCATTGTGTTAATCTTGTTTTTTATGTTTAAAGAATTGAGATTATTATGATTTTGTGTTTCGTGTATCAGTGGGAGCTCAGAAACAAAAAATGCAGCTTTTTTGGAGGCAAATTTGACAAAAGAGATGACTATTAGAACTTGGAATTCACAGAGACTAAAGGAGGCTTTGCAAGGGCCACCGGATGTGTTTGAAAGAAATAATAATAAGAGAGAAATAGATGATGATGAACAGGAGCTTAAGTAGGCTGCTATTGAGAAACTCCACAGTTATCATAGAATCAGGAACAGAATGCTTAAGCAAATGACCAACAAAGGGAAAGTGCTTCATGATGAGGTTGATGTTACCAGGCTTAGTTTTGGTACTCCAAAATGTTGTGCTGAATTTTCTCCTTTTTTAATATGCCTCTCCATTGCAACAGCAAAAGAGGCAACTATTTTTACCAAAATATATGATGAAACCATGTCAAATTTTGTGGGGGAAAGATTTTCACAACTTAATATTAAAAGTGTTGTAAATATTTGAATCCATATATTAATATATAAAAGTGTTGCTTTTATATTTTATTATAAATTATCATATTTTGTACCAATATCTTACTCCCGCAGGTAGCGCGATAAATTTTTCCTAGTTTGCCAAGAAAAGGGAAAATTCATTTGAAATAGACCTTTATCCTAATTAGAAGTCACATTCCCCAAGAAATAATGGGATTTTTTTTTTTATCGATAAAAAAAAAAAATTGCTCCTATTAGTATTGGAGAGCAGCGACCACCGGAAACCCTCAACGTGTTTCCATGTAACCTTCTTCTTTTTTTTTTTTTTTTTAATATTTATCTGAAAACCCCGCCTTCTTCCGTTAGTCGTCAAAAACCCCTCCAGGCATAAACCCTAACTCTGCTTCTTCTTGGTGCTCTCTGCAACAGCCATGGCGGTTGCCAATTCATCTTCCAGTCGCCCATCGTCCAAACATTCAGCTAACAGGCTCGCTAGTGCTACTGAAAATCAATTCTTTGGTAAACTTGTTCTCTCTTCTGTCACCACTGTTTCCATTTAAGCCATTGTGTTTCCAGCTGGAATCAATTTGTATTTACATTCGTATGTTCTAATGTGAATTTAAGCAGAATGAATGTGTTAAAAATTATTGCTTTGGATCGTTCTTTTTTTTTTTTTTTAATTTTTTATGTAGAGTATATTGGGTGAGGTTAGTTCAAGTTAATTTAACCTGGAGAATGGTTGTTAGTAATGAGAATCAGATTAATGTTTCTGCTTCATTAATGGGTGTAGTATGGAGGGAGTTCTTATGGGGAGCAATAGCGGGTGCATTTGGAGAAGGAATGATGCATCCAATTGATACAGTAAAGACACGAATTCAAAGTCAAGCAATTCTTAGCGGATGTCAGGTAGTACTGAATTTAAATGGTTATATTTAGTTTTTCTTGTCACATTCTTTTGCTTTTTTCTTTCCTTTTCTTTCTTGTGTGGAGGGTCGTTTTGTTTCTACTGAGCTGCCCAATTGCATAAATTTGTTATTGCTGGATCGTGGTGTTTGATGTCATTTTATTGCTTTCAGAACCAAAAAGGTATACTGCAGATTGTCCGAACTGTTTGGGGAACTGATGGTTTGGCAGGTAAATGCTTACTTATTATTAGTATTATTCCTTTGAAGAGATTGGCCTTCTATCACACACTTAATTTCAGTCCATGCAAGTTTCATTGGCTGTATGCTTTCGTTGTCTTCTTAACTTCTTTTCTAAAACAATATGATTGACAGGCTTTTACAGAGGAGTAACACCTGGAGTTACGGGATCTCTTGCTACCGGCGCTACATATTTTGGTGTCATAGAGTCCACCAAGAAGTGGATTGAGAAGTCCCATCCCAACCTTGGTGGACATTGGGCACATTTTATTGCCGGGGCCATTGGTAATTCTTTCTGGTCTTGCCTACATGTTTGTTCTACTTGAATCGTTGTAGTGCAAAAATACAATATTAGTGGGTGCCATGAGCCTTGTGGAAGAAATGATATTAGAAACCAAAATTTCCGTGCTTATGCTTTTCAGGGGATACACTTGGCTCCATTGTATATGTTCCATGTGAAGTGATGAAGCAACGTATGCAGGTTCAAGGAACACGAAAGTATTGGAGTTCTGTTGTCATGAAAGATGGTGCTCGCACAAACCACGGAATGCATATGTATGATTATTATTCGGGAATGTTTCAAGCTGGCTGTTCAATATGGAAGGAGCAAGGTCCAAAGGGGTTATATGCCGGGTATGTTTTGGATGTCAAAGTCCTTTAAATACTTAGTTAATACATAATCCATTAGTTTTTGCTTCATGCTGTAACACAACTCATGGCTGAAGCAATGCTGGTCTTGAGATTGTGTGAGCAATCTAATACTAGTAAATGTTTCTAACCACTTGTTATGTCCTGTAGAAGTTCTTAGAATAGAACAGCGAAACTATTTTATCATTTGCACCTAAATGGTTCTTTTTTCTTATATTGGAAAAATACATAAAGATAAAGGGCAACTTTTATTTGCATTTGGATTGTGATTTCTTGTACTTATCTCACACACACACACACACACACACACATATATATTATGCCTTACCTTTTATTAAAGTTATTTCTCTTACCATCAAGTTTTGGAATTTTGGAAGGTGAAATTTTTGGTGCCAAGCTGGCTTGTTCAGTGCCTTCCATGAAGTTCCTTGATTTTTATTGTAATAAGAAGCTTGCAGATTATCATGGTTGTTTTCTTACTCAAAAATACATGTCAAGATAAAACATATATTAAAATTCTTCTTTTTTATTTTTTTTGGTAAATAATTGTTTGGGAAATAATTGAGTATGACATATGTGAAATTTTTTTTTAATCTTTTTTTCTAAAATTTTATTTTCCTTTCCTTTTGTTTTCTTCTTGTGTGTGCAGGTACTGGTCTACACTTGCAAGGGATGTCCCGTTTGCTGGTCTGATGGTACCATTATCTATGATTTCCTACTCAATATGTCAACATGGCACTGTGGTATTCCATTAAGTTGTGAAGGAGTTATGCGGGTTTAAGATGAAGTAAAGGGGACAATTTAGTTCTTTGTCGGGTACAATTGAATTGAATTATAGACATCCAAGATCATCTCAATGTTACTTTGTATACAAAAACCAAAGAAGAGAAAAAGGGGGTTTTAATTAATTGGCTTTATTTTCAGGATCGTTTACTCCCTGTTTAAAGCTATTTTTGGTAGTTTGGCGGGATTCCCTTTGTGCTAAGCATGAAAAGTCATCTTTTGGTTTAGTTTGGTTAGAGTGTACATGTTTCCCCCTTGCTGCACAAAGCTATTTTTTGTTAGAATGCTCTTCAATTTATAAGTGCAATAGCAGTTCTTTCATCATATGCCCGATGACTAGTGTCACTTTAATGAGTTATCTTCTGTTATGCCATGGTATTCCCTGTGGTAATGCTCGTTGGCTTTTTCTGGCCCTTTGGTCCTATCCTCCTCCTGTGTTACTAGATTTTGCATTTAGATATTTTATTGAATCAGCCTAACTTTATTTCTCTCATATTTGAAGGTTACTTTCTATGAGGCCCTCAAAAGGATGACAGAGCTTGGGATGCAAAGATTGTTTCCCAATTCAGATCACTCAATGAATGGCTCTCTAGAGGGGCTCTTTTTGGGAGGAGTAGCTGGTGGTAAGTATTTTGCTTGTGTTGTGCCCATCTTATCTCTGGTTATCCTTATTGGGAGATTTGTTTGGTGGTCGTATCTTAGGTTTTTTCCAATTGTTACAGGTTTAAGTGCATATCTTACAACACCGTTGGATGTTGTTAAGACACGATTACAAGTACAGGGTACAACATTAAGGTATCCTTTTGGGTCATTGGTTTTTTTTGTTTATCTTTATTACTGCTTCTGCTACAATTGATATTTTGGACGAAATGTTCAAGAGAGGTGTAATCCAAGTGGAACATAATATTTCTAGGTTAGGGAGATATTAACAGAAAGCTCAAACTAGAGTAAATGTGAATATCAAATAAGCAAAAGCATTGTTCTCTGGGAGATAGTGGGAGTGGGAAATTCTGGCATACGTGTTGGAAGTTGGAACCTAGTTTTTCATTGTGATGCTTAGGAGTGAAATTTCCTTTGATCTATAAACTTGCTCATTGATGAGTAAGCAGAGGTTGGCAAAGCGTGAGATGGTACTATTGCTACAAAGCTTCACCAAAGGTCTTTAAATCAAGGGGGTATGATGGTCCCTGTTTTTTTGCCCTTTCTCTTAACATACTTAAGAACCCGAACTACCTCTTAATTCTTCTCTTTTCAGCCAGAGATCCTCTCTCTCTTTCTCTTTCTCTCTCAAATATGTGCATATGCATAGTGACATTTGAATGACACAAATTTTCCATTGTGGTGGTCTACTCCCAGGTACAGTGGCTGGTCGGATGCAATTCAGAAAATATGGTTAACCGAAGGCATAAGGGGTATGTTCAGAGGTAGCATTCCCAGAATAATGTGGTATGTACCAGCCTCTGCCCTGACATTCATGGCTGTAGAGTTCCTCAGGGAGCATTTCAATGAAAAACAGCAGGAAGATAAGCTGCAGGAAGTTCCAAATTTGTTGATAGATAAAAAAAGGCCTCCATTGCAAGAGGCATCCTAGAGCAAATCAAGCAATTTTGTATATTTTGTCGTCCAAGGCTTTGTCTACTTTGATGAGAGCAGTAGTACCATCGTGATTCACATCATATTAGAGAATTCTCAACACATAGATTAACCTCTCAATTGATGACCTTTTTCTTGGAAGCCTAACACTGTCAAATACAGCACACAGAAATTGTTACTCAGAGAGACAAGCAATGCATCTATTTTTTGTAAGAAAACTTCGATTCCTTTTTCTAGGTTTCGCTAGATAAAATTGAAATTTGAATATTGAAATTTGAATATTAAAATACTTAGTTTTAAAATTTGAAAATTGAATTCTGAAGTTTGAATTAATTATAATTTATTTTTATATTATATTTTTTTATAATTTAAATTGAATATAAAAGAATATTAATAATTAAATAAATATTTAATATATTTAGATTTAAATTAATTTAATTTAATTTATAATTAAATTTTAGTATGTTTTAATAAATTAAATGATTATAAAAATTTATTATGAAACGTAATTAATTTATTAAGTATTTAATAATATTTATTATTAATCACATTTAATAAAATAAGTAATTAATTAATTTTAAATATTTAATTAAATTATTTAGCAATTCCTAGTCATGCATTTTCTTATTACAAATTTACATACATCAGATTGCTTATTTATAAGATCAAGGTGGTGATTTTTCTCTTTTTTTAAAAATTATTTTACGAGCAGTTTGCTATTGATAATGCGAGTTTAGACTTGTAAATGAGCACCTCATTCTCTGCTGTGATGTGAAATCCAAGAACTGATAATTATTGAATAACATCCCATGTAACTTAAAGCAGAATACAGGTAATTGGATTAGCTTAATAGTATGGAGTACATAATTTTTTCTTTTTTTGGTACGACATTAATTTAAATACAATTTTCAATTATATTTAAAAGGTTTTAATCTAACTGGGTAACACATTATCAGAATTGTTACCTATTTATAAAATATTTTATATATATATATATATATATATATATATATATATATTGTTATAAAATTTGGGTAGTGTTAGAATAAACTCTTCACACTACATACTAATAAAACCCTAACTATTTTGTACAAGAATTTCTCTCTTTTTTCTCTCTCACAATTTTCTCTAATATTTCTTTCACAAAATAATGGTATATTATAAACTTATAGAATAGTTCTATTTATAGAGCTCTAATTAGTAGAATACATCATGGCATACATCATCTTCCACTAATCTCAATTAGTGGTGTCTCCACTAAATGGTGGACATCCATAAAAATCTTCTATAATAATTCACATAAATCCATAATTAGTGGAGCCTCCACTAATTAATAAAGATTCCAATAATTCATAACACTCCCCCTTGGATGTCCATCCATTACATAAAGAATATGTCTCATTAAAACCTTACTAGATAAAAATCCAGTGGGAAAAAAAACCTAGTGAAGGAAAAAGAGTATACTATTCTATATGTCTGTTTATTACTCCCCTGATGAGATGATTCCTTTAAATCTTTAAACCGACGTATACCGATTTTATATCTCAACTTCTCAAATGTAGCAGTCGTAAAGTCTTCGTGAAAATATCTGCGAGGTTGTCACATGACCAAATTTGTAGCACATCAATTTCACATTTCTTCTGAAGTTCATAAGTAAAGAAGAATTTTGGTGAAATATGTTTAATATATCCTCCTCGTAATTGAGCTATGTAAGCTGCATTGTCTTCATAAAGAGGAGTTAGAATATCTTTGATCGATGATAATCCACAACTTTCTCGAATATAATGAATCATGGATCTTAACCATACACATTCTCGACTTGCTTCATGAATGGCTATAATTTCAGCATGATTTGAAGAAGTAGCTGCTGTAAATTGTTTTGTAGAACGCCATGATATAGCAGTATTTCTACATGTAAATAGATAGCCCGTTTGAGAACGTGTTTTATGTGGATCAGATAAATAGCCAGCATCTGCATAACCTATCAAGGTTGGACTGGTTTTATTTGAATAAAATAATCCGAGATCAATTGTACCTTGAAGATATCGAATGACTTGTTTAATTCCATTCCAATGTCGTCGTGTTGGTGAATAACTAAATCTTGCTAATAAATTGACAGCAAAAGTAATATCAGGTCGTGTATTATTAGCAAGATACATCAATGCACCAATTGCACTGAGATATGGTACTTCAAGACCAAGGAGTTCTTCATCATCTTCTTGAGGTCGGAAAGGATCTTTATTCACATTTAATGATCGGACGATCATTGGAATACTCAATGAATGTGCTTTGTCCATATAAAATCTTTTTAGCACTTTTGCTGTATATATTGACTGATGAATAATGTTCCACTTTCCAAATGTTCAATTTGTAAACCAAGGCAAATTTTGGTTTTACCAAAATCCTTGATTTCGAATTCTCTTTTTAAATAATCAATTGTTTCTTAGAGCTCTTCAAGAGTTCCAATAAGATTAATATCATCAACATATATAGCTAATATTACAAATTTAGAACCAAATTTCTTAATAAAAGCACATGGATATACCTGGTCATTTTTAAATCACTCTTTCAATAAATATTCACTAAGACGAGTAAACCACATGCGCCCAGATTGCTTCAGGCCATATAATGATTTTTGCAACTTGATGGAGTAATTTTCACGAGGATAATGTTTATATGATTCAGGCATATGAAATCCTTTGGGGATTTTCATGTAAACATCATTTTCTAAATTTCTATACAAGTAAGCAGTGACAACATCTAATAGGCGCATATCTATCTTTTCATGTATTGCCAAACTAATAAGATATCGGAGTGTAGTAACATCAATAATAGGAGAATAAGTTTCATCATAATCAATAACTGGTTTTTGTGAAAAACCTTGGGCTATTAACCGTGCTTTATATCGTACGATTTCATTCTTTTCATTGCGTTTTCGCACAAATATCCATTTGTAGCCAACAAGTTTTACACCTTCTGGTGTTCGGATTGCAGGTCCGAAGACTTCACGTTTTGTCAGTGCATTTAACTCCGATTGAATCGCATCTTTCCATTGTAACCAATCTTTTTTATGCCGACATTCATCAATTGATATTGGTTTAGGATCATCACTATCATGTGTAACATCAAGAGATATATTGTATGCGAATATATTATCAATAACAGTTTCTATCCGATTCCAACTTCTACCAGAAGTGGTATAATTGATAGAAATTTCAGTATTACTTTCATCAACTTCTGGTTCTTTGTCATAAGTTTTCTCTTAGTCTTTATCATTCTCTTCTTCAATATGATCTTTTGGATCAGTTAATCTTCTTTTCTTTCGAGGATTTTTATCTTTGGACCTAAGAGGTCGGCCACGCTTCTGGCGTACTTTTGATTCAACAGCTATAGATATAATATTTTGTTCTGCTGGAACTTCAATTCGAATAGGAGCATTTATAGCTGGAATATGCGATTTTGTAACTCTTCTGGAGTCAACAAAAGCGTCTGGCATTTGATTTGCAATGTTTTGCAAATGAATTATCTTTTGAACTTCAAGTTCACATGCGCTTGTGTGCGGATCAAGATAATTTAATGATGTCGTCCAAGCAAGATTCTTTTTATGCTGTTTTTGTTCTCCCCCTAATTTAAGGAATAATAATTGTTATAAAATTTGGGTAGTGTTAGAATAAAATCTTCACACTACACACTAATAAAACTCTAACTATTTTTTCACAAGAATTTATTCGCACTTTTCTCTTTCTTTTCTCTCACAATTTTCTCTAATCTTTCTTTCACAAAATAATGGTGTATTACAAACTTAGAGAATAGCTCTATTTATGGAGCTCTAATTAGTGAAATACATCATGGTATACATCATCTTCCACTAATCTCAATTAGTGGTGTCTTCACTAAATGGTAGACATCCATAAAAATCTTCTCTAATTATTCACATAAATCCATAATTAGTGGAGCCTCCACTAATTAATGGAGCTTCCAATAATTTTAAGATATTCATAACACTCCTCCTTGGATGTCCATCCATTACATAAAGAATATGCCTCGTTAAAACCTTACTAGATAAAAACCCAGTGGGAAAAAAAATCTAGTGAAGGAAAAATAGTACACTATTCTATATGTCTGATTATTACTCCCCCTGATGAGATGATTCCTTTAAATCTTTAAACCGACGCAAACCGATTTTATATCTCAACTTCTCAAATGTTGCAGTCGGTAAAGTCTTCGTGAAAATATTTGCGAGGTTGTCACATAACCAAATTTGTAGCACATCAATTTCACCTTTCTTCTGGAGTTCATGAGTAAAGAAGAATTTTGGTAAAATATGTTTTGTCCGATCTCCTTTAATATATCCTCCTCGTAATTGAGCTATACAAGTTGTATTGTCTTCATAAAGAGAACCCATGACATAACAATTTAAGTGTTATGAATATCTTAAAATTATTGGAAGCTCCATTAATTAGTGGAGGCTCCACTAATTATGGATTTATGTGAATAATTAGAGAAGATTTTTATGGATGTCCACTATTTAGTGGAAACACCACTAATTAAGATTAGTGAAAGATGATGTATGCCATGATGTATTTCACTAATTAGAGCTCTATAAATAGAACTATTCTCTAAACTTGTAATACACCATTTTTTGTGAAAGAAAGATTAGTGAAAGAAATATTAGAGAAAATTGTGAGAGAAAAGAAAGAGATAAATTCTTGTGCAAAATAGTTAGAGTTTTATTAGTGTGTAGTGTGAAGATTTTATTATAATACTACCCAAATTTTATAACACGTTATCAGCACGAGTCTCTACCGTTATTAAAGCCAGAAGACATGTACACATTTATTAATCTCTATGACTAACTTTGTTAAACTTATATTTGTAGCTCTTGATATTTCTGAAAAAAAAATTTATATGTCATGGGTTCTCGATACATTAAGACCACCTGAAGATGGTCGTACTACTAACTGCACGGTATGAATGATTGCACTTGAAGTTGCAAGATTTTAAAATTGTGAATTTCGCGATGTATAAAATTACATCTCAGTTAAAATTATGCGGAGAAAAAGTTACAGATGAAAATATATTAGAGAAGATATTATCCACTTTTCATACCTCGAATATTATTCTGCAGCAACAATATTGAAAAGAAAATCCAAAGTGTACAGATATAACATGAGTTATTTTGAGCAATCATGAAGCCAGATGAATTGGCTCAACAGCACTCCCAAAAGTGCATGCTGTCAGCTCTAGCAGAAGTCATTGTTATAATCGTAATTGTGGCAGTGACCGTAGTTATGATCATAGACACACTCGATATTTTTCTTATCACAGAGAATTACTGACCACCTGAAGTGGAACAGAAAAGATAATAAGGAAAAAAGACTTCCCAATAATAAAAGAATATTTCCAGTATAATAAGTATCAATTTGTTGAGATGTTACATTTAGATGTCAATATACTACATGACTATTAACAGTTCAGAAAAAAAATAATATCGTGATTATACGTCTGATGTTCACTTGTATTTCCTTCATTCATCTCTCTGGTGTTTACGTGAACTTGAGGATGCATGCTTGTAGTTGCTCTTTTTCAATAGAGTTGACAAATTTAGGATAAATGTTTGTCGTTGTTCTTCTTCCATGTTTGCATTAGAAGAAGACAAACAGGTAGCAATTATGGATTTCAAATCCTCTTCTTTGGCATCCTCCTCCTCTTCCTTCTCCCTTGGGCCAGCATCTAAATTAGTAGCAGACTTAGCCATGAAGTTACTGCGCAATGAGTCTTGAGATTTTCTCATCCCCTTAAGTTTCTTATTATATTTGGCCTTGAAGCATGCTTGTCTCCATTTCTGTGTTTTGTCCTCCAACTGTGTATCAGGACTTTCTTCCACCAACTTCTTTTCACATTCCAGTAGCTCAATGGCTTCTTTCAACTTCTTCTCAGCCATATGTCCTCCTTCTTCTTTATTTTTCATTTCCTGTAAATCGAAGTAATATCATCGATTATTTACTTATAAATCTTTCATAGTTTTATACTTGCAAATTACAAGTATGTGTGAGAGAGAACCTGAACAGTCTGGATTAGGGTCTCCAAGCTCATTAACTTCCTGTGAGGCCATCGACAAATTCTCAACTCCCTATATCTGTTCTTGAGACGGGTTAAACCAATATTCAATTCTTTGGCTGCGCTCTTGATTGGTAGGTAAAAGTACTGCGAAATGGTTTCTCTTGATAGTGTCTGGGAGTTATTGCCCTTCTTCTCTCTCTGCCTCTTAATCCTCTTCTTCTCCATAGGAATTTTATCTATAATAATATCTTGACTTTCGAGATTAAATGCAAGATTCATGTCATAAGTACTCACTCCGAATTCGTTGCCACTACCACTCATTATTTCTCTTAGAAAAAGAAAATAATATCAGTAAAGATAATACTATTCAAAATCCATGTTTAAATGTATAATAACCTGGAATCATATTCTCGCTTTGTTCAAAACCTATTAGAGAGTAGAAAGGATCATGCACAAGCATATCCTCATTCAGAGGAATAGCATCAAAAGCAGTCTCTTGTAGGGGCAGATCAACTTGGTCCAAAGCAATATGTTCAAAACTTTCACTGATTTACATAAAAAAAAAAAAAACCCAAAAGAGAGTTTAATTTTATTATCAAGCACACTAAAAACAAATGGAAGCCCTCAAACGTATCTCACTTGAAATTAGGAGGAAGCGATTGGTTTGGAAAGGAAAACATATCAAAATCTTCTGCATTAGAATTAGGAGGAAGCGGTTGTCTTAGAAAGGAAAATACATCAAAATCTGCTGTAGAAACCAAGTCAAAATTTGACCATGTCTCAAATGAATTACGAGCTTCCATATCTGCTTTGTGGTTTTTGTTTTTTTGATGTTTACTAATAGCTGATGACTGAGATATATATCGATACATATACATATATATATCTATATATATATATATCCGTGCGAGGAAGAAGAAGAGGTAGATGATAGGTGGAGGGACGGATGAGAAGAAAAGACAAGGAGGAAGGGAAAAAGATGGTACCGGGAAGAGTGAGAAAAAAAAAAACACAAAGGGATATTTATAATAAATTTCTCAATATTTTCTACTTGTCATTACATTTTTTTTATTATTCTCTTGTGAAATCATTATTATTCTCTTGTCATTACATTTTTTTTATTATTCTCTTGTGAAATCATTATTCCCTAAATTAGGGGAAGAACAGAAACAGTATAAGAAATATCTTGATTAGACAACATCATTATATTGATCCGCGGACAAGCGCATGTGAACTTGCAGTTGGCAAATCAAATGCCGGACGCCTTTGTTGACTCCAAAAGAGTAACAAAATTGCATATGCCAACTATAAATGCTCTTATTCTAATTGAAGTTCCAGCAGAACAAAAGATTTTACATATAGCTGCTGAGCCAAAAGCATGCCAGAAGCATGGCCGACTTCTTGGTTCTAAAGATAAAAATCCTCGAAAGAAGAGAGGATTAATGATCCAGATGATCATATAAAGACCAAGAGAAAACTGATGATAAAGAACCAGACGTTGATGAAAGTAACATTGAAATTTCTATCAATTACACCACTTCCGATAGAAGTTGGAATCGGATAGAAATAATTATTGATAATATGTTTGCATATAATATCTCTTGATATTATACAGGATAGTGATGATCCTGAACCAATATCAGTTGATGAATGTCGGTATAGAAAAGATTGGCTGTAATAGAAAGATACGATTCAATCGGAGTTAAATGCACTGACACAGCGTGAAGTCTTCGGACCTGCAGTCCGAACACCAAAAAGTGTAAAATCTATTGGCTACAAATGGATATTTGTGCGAAAGCGCAATGAAAGTAATGAAATCGTATGATATAAAGTATAGTTAGTAGCCTAAGGTTTGGCACAAAGACCAGGTATTCATTATAATGAACCTTATTCTTCTGTTGTTGATGCTATTACACTCCGATATCTTATCAGTTTGGCAGTACATGAAAATATATATATGCGCCTATTAGATGTTGTCACTGCTTACTTGTATGGAAATTTAACAATGATGTTTACATGAAAATCCCCGAAGGATTTCATATGCCTGAAGCATATATACATTATCTTCGTGAAAATTACTTTATCAAATTGCAGAAATTATTACATGGCCTGAAGCCATCTGGGCGCATGTGGTTCAATTATCTTAGTGCGAGATTTAAAATGACCAGGTATATCCATATATTTTGATTAAGAAATCTGGTTCTAAATTGTGATATTAGCTATATATGTTGATGATTTTAATCTTATTGGAACTCTTGAAGAGTTCCAAGAAACAATTGATTATTCGACATCAAGAATATTCGTACAATTACATTTTACCTTGATTTACAAATTGAACATTTGGTAAGTAGAACATTTATTCAACAATTAACATATATAGCAAAAGTTCTAAAAAGATTTGACATGGACAAAGCACATTCATTGAATATTCCAATGATCGTCTGGTCATTAGATGTGAATAAAGATCTTTTCCAACCTCATGAAGAGGATGAATAACTTCTTGGTCCTGAAGTACCATATCTTAGTGCAATTGGTGCATTGATATATCTTGCTAACAATACACGACTTGATATTCCTTTTATTAGCAAAATTTAGTTCTTCACCAACACGATGATATTGGAATGGAATTAAACAGGTCATTCGATATCTCCAAGCAGCTACTTCTTCAAATCATGCTGAAATTATGAGTCATGCATGAAGCAAGTAGAGAATGATTCATTATATCCGAGAAAGTTGTGGATTATCATATATCAAAGATATTCCAATTCCTCTTTATGAAAATGCAGCTTGCATAACGCAATTACGAGAGGATATATTAAAGGAGATCGGACACAACATAGGTCACGAAACTCCAGAAGAAAGGTGAAATTGATGTGCTACAAATTCGGTCATATGACAACCTCACAGATATTTTCACGAAGACTTTACCGACTGCAACATTTGAGAAGTTGAGATATAAAATTGGTATGCGTCGGTTTAAAGATTTAAATGAATCATCTCATCAGGGGGAGTAATAAACAGACATATAAAATAATGTACTATTTTTCTTTCACTAGATTTTTTTCCACTGAATTTTTATCTAGTAAGGTTTTAACGAGGCATATTCTTAATGTAATGGATGGACATCCAAGGGGGAGTGTTATGAATATCTTAAAATTATTGGAAGTTTTATTAATTAGTGGAGGCTCTACTAATTATGGATTTATGTGAATAACTAGAGAAGATTTTTATGGATGTCTACCATTTAGTGGAGACACCACTAATTAAGATTAGTGGAAGATGATTTATGTCATGATGTATTCCACTAATTAGAGTTCTATAAATAGAGCTATTCTCTAAACTTGTAATACACCATTTTTTTTGTGAAAGAAATATTAGAGAAAATTGTGAGAGAAAAGAAAGAGAGAAATTCTTGTGCAACATAGTTAAAGTTTTATTAGTGTGTAGTGTGAAAATTTTATTCTAACACTACCCAAATTTTATAACACCAACTTCTACCAGAAGTGGTATAATTGATAGAAATTTTAGTGTTACTTTCATCAACTTCTGGTTCTTTGTCATCAGTTTTCTCTTGGTCTTTATCATTCTCTTCTTCAATATGATCTTCTGGATCAGTTAATCCTCTTTTCTTTCGAGGATTTTTATCTTTGGACCCAAGAGGTCGGTCACGCTTCTGGCGTACTTTTGACTCAGCAGTTATAGGTATAATATTTTGTTCTACTGAAATTTCAATTCGAATTGGAACATTTATAACTGAAATATGCGATTTTGTAACTCTTCTGGAGTCAACAAAAGCGTTTGGCATTTGATTTGCAATGTTTTGCAAATGAATTATCTTTTGAACTTCAAGTTCATATGCGCTTGTGCGGGGATCAAGATAATTTAATGATGTTATTCAAGCAAGATTCTTTTTATGCTGTTTTTGTTCTCCCCCTAATTTAGGGAATAATAATTCATCAAAATGACAATCAGCAAATCTTGCTGTGAATACATCTCCTGTTAGGGGTTCAACATACTTGATAATAGAGGGAGAATCATATCCAACGTATATCCCCTTTCTTCTTTGAGGACCCATTTTTGTACGTTAGTTTGGTGCAAGTGGAACATATACAACACACCTAAAAATTTTTAAATGAGCAATATTTGATTTTGAACCAAAAGCCAATTGCAAATGAGAGAATTTATGATAACTAGCTGGCCTTATACGTACAAGTGCTGCAATATGTAAAATAGCATGTCCCCAGGCAGATGTTGGGAGATTTGTTTTCATTAATAATGGTCTAGCAATTAATTGTAATCTTTTAATAAAAGATTCAGCAAGGCCATTTTGTGTATGAACATGAGTTACAGGATGTTCAACATTAATCCCAATTGACATGCAATATGCATCAAAAGTATGTGATGAAAATTCACTAGCATTATCCAAACGGATATTTTTAATATGATGGTCAGAAAATTGTGCTCGTAATTTAATTATTTGAGCAAGTAATCTCGCAAACGCCAGGTTGCAAGTAGATAATAAACACACATGTGACCATCGGGATGATGCATCAATTAAGACCATAAAATATTTAAACGGTCCACACGGTGGATCAATAGGTTCACAAATATCTCCGTGAATTCGTTCAAGAAATGTAGGACTTTCAGCTCCTACTTTTACTGGTGATGGTCTAACAATTAATTTTCATAGGGAACATGCAGCACATGAGAATTTTTCAAATGTCAATATCCTTTTATTTTTTAATGGATGACCATGTTTATTCTCAATGATTCTTCTCATCATGGTAGATCCCGAATGACCCAACCGGTCATGCCAAATGCTAAAAGTAATAGGATCAGTAAACTTCTAGTTTACGAGATGATAAATTTCAATTGTACGTATTTTTGTAAAATATAGGCCAGTAGAAAAAGACGGTAATTTTTCTAATACAAATTTCTTACCCAAATGAATTTGAGTAATATAAAGATGCTCAATCCCATTTTCCTCATTTGTTTCAACATGATACTCATTTCTGCGGATATCTTTAAAACTCAATAAATTTATTCTGAATTTTGAGGAAAATAGTGCCTTATCAATAATAATTATTGTTCCTTTAGGCAACAATAGACTAGTTCTTTCGGAGCCTTCAATCACATTTGTACTACCGTTTATCGTATAAATATTTATTTATTCTATTTTGAGATCAGAAAAATATTTCTCATTTTTTAGTATGGTGTGTGTAGTTCCACTATCAATAATATATACATCATCATTAACAACAGTCATCTGAACACAAATATATATATAGATAAACGTAAATATTATTAGAATATAATGAAAATACAAAAATATCAGGGTGAGGCTTTTAATTATTTTGGACACTGTCATCACCAATTAAATGATCTATCCTACCGTCTGGGTGTTCAAAAAAATCCGATACATCCATATGGGTAATATTGATATTAAGATCTTCAAGATCTATATTATCATTCTCAGCATCATTTACTGGATGTTGAGAAAAATTTGCTTCCACATTTTTATTGTTCTTTTTCAATGAAGTTTGATATAATTCCACTAAATGCTTGGCTGTACGACAGTTTCGTGACCAATGACCTTTCATGCCACATCTATAACATATATCCTCATACTTTTCTTCCATTTCTTTTTCTTTTCCCTTATGATCTTTTCTGTTCCACTTTAGGTGGCCAGTATTTCTCACAGCTTGATTATGATTGTGATAAGAGAAATATCGAGCGTGTCCACTACCATAGCCACGGCCACGGCCACGATTATAACGGTGGCTTCTGCTGGAGCCAACAGCATTCACTTCTGGGAGTGCTGTTGAGCCAATTAGTCTGGCTTCATGATTTCGCAATAATAACTCATTATTTTTCTCTGCAATGAGGAGTGCAGTAATTAAATTTGTAAATTTGGTATACCATTTTTCTCGATATTGTTGCTGTAGGACAATATTCGAGGTATGAAAGGTGGAGAATGTCTTCTCGAGCATATCTTCATCAGTCATTTTTTCTCCGCATAATTTTAACTGAGATGTAATTTTATACATTGCGGAGCTATATTCATTCACAATTTTAAAATCTTGCAACTTCAGGTGTAACCATTCATACCGTGAAGTGGGTAGTACGACCATCTTCAGGTGGTCAAATCTTTCTTTTAAATTTACCCACAGGACATATGGATCTTTTTCGATAAGATATTCCATTTTCAAATTTTCATCGAAATGACGACGAATAAAAATCAAAACTTTAGCCTTGTGTTGTGCAGATGCACTATTATTTGCTTGAATAGTTTCACTAAAGTCTTCAGCATTTATATGCATTTCTGCATCGAGAACTCATGACATATATTTTTTTCCAGAAATATCAAGGGTTACAAATTCGAGTTTAGCGAGATTAGCCATAGAGATCAATAAATGCGTACATGTCTTCTGATTTTGGTAACGGTAGAGACTCGTGCTTAGTCTTCTGGCTTTAATACTGACAGAAACTCGTGCTGATAACGTGTTATAAAATTTGGATAGTGTTAGAATAAACTCTTCACACTACACACTAATAAAACTCTAACTATTTTGCACAAGAATTTCTCTCTTTCTTTTCTCTCACAATTTTCTCTAATATTTCTTTCACTAATATTTCTTTCACAAAACAATAGTGTATTACAAGCTTAGAGAATAGCTCTATTTATAAAGCTCTAATTAGTGGAATACATCATGGCATACATTATCTTCCACTAATCTCAATTAGGGGTGTCTCCACTAAATGGTGGACATCCATAAAATCTTCTTTAATTATTCACATAAATTCATAATTAGTGGAGCCTCCACTAATTAATAGAACTTCCAATAATTTTAAGATATTCATAATATATATATATTTTTTAATTTCTTATTTTTTTCAAAATTTAAATTATTTATTCAGATATTACATGATCCAAATAAAATCTCTAAATTAATATATGCCTCCTATTTCTTAAAAATAAATTACCAAAATTAAAAAAAATTATATATATGTGTGTGTGTGTGGGGTCAAGTTCGGCTATTCAATGTAGACGTGCGGCTTATTATAATTTCCCCTGCAAGAAAACAAAACCGGTTCTCCGAGTCGAACCCTAATTGAAAAAAAATGGCGTCGTCGGAGAAACGATGCCTGTACGAAGTGCTCGGCGTCAGCCGAGATTGCACCGTCGACGAGATTCGCTCGGCGTACAAGAAGCTTGCACTGCAACGCCACCCTGATAAGCTAATAAAATCTGGTTTATCCGAGGCCGAGGCAACAGCTCAATTCCAGGAGCTCGTGAATGCATATGAGGTCCTCTCCGACCCTCGGGAACGGTCATGGTACGACTCGCACCGATCTCAAATTCTGTTTTCCAGCTCAGCACCTTCTGCCAATTCTTCGAAGTCTGTATACGTGCCCGACCTGTTTTCGTATTTCTTCAATTCGGTTTATTCTGGATATTCGGATTCTGGCAAGGGTTTTTATAAGGTTTATGCAGAAGTTTTTGATAAAATTTATCAAAATGAACTGAATTTCGCGAAGAAGTTGGGGTTAGGATTACCTAAGGAAGCTCCTCTCATGGGCAATATGCAGAGCCCTTATGCTCAGGTGAGGCAGCTTTCTATCTCCACATGTTCTTTGTTTTCTGTTTCAAATATTCTCTTTTTTTTGTTTAAGACATTTAAGCTGGCATCTTTTGTATTTTCGAAATTCTACTATGTTTATATGTAGCACATAGGTCCATATGCATGTTCTTATGCTCGTTTATGCACCTGAGTCTTGTTTTCTCTTCTGGCGTTGACATCTATATGGGATTGTGGTAGGTGCAATGTATTATAGTGTTGGAAATGGGAAGTCTTGTCCACAGAAGCTTCTTTTTTTGTTTGAATTCATAAATGATGAATTTTAAGGGATTTGATGAATTCCGTCACTGTATGTACCCAAGGTCTTATTTATCATTTTTTGTTTGTCCAGTCGATGGGTATAATGCCCTTCTAAGTTCATATGTAACCCATGCTTCCTAGTTTTTTTTTTGTTTGAATTTCTTAATAGGCAGCTATGCAATCCTACTGTTCCTGTTCTACATTTGTCTTGATTATATAACAATTGAAGCGAAATGAAGTGCTTAAGTTCATTTCTAAAATTGTTTTCAACTGTGATATATGTTGGTCCTTAAGGTTAGCTTGTGTGTATTGTTTTCTTGGTTGATTATTTTTTTGAGCAATTCTCTTGGGAGAAAAAATTGTCTATTTAACAATCAAGTTTAGAGGGGAAATGTGGTTCCAAAATGAGCTTGCACTGGCTATATGATTTTCATTGAGCAATTACTTTTCTCTTATTTTTGTACAGGTAACAGCCTTCTATAATTACTGGTTAGGTTTTATGACAGTGATGGACTTTTGTTGGGTGGACCAGTATGATGTAATGGCTGGACCAAATAGGAAGTCCAGGAGGGTAATGGAGGAGGAGAACAAGAAATTGAGGAAGAAAGCGCGAAGGGAGTATAATGAGACTGTAAGGGGTTTGGCTGAATTTGTGAAGAAGCGGGATAAGAGGGTGATTGATATGCAGAGAAAGAGGGAGGAGGAGAGGGAAAGGAAGAGGCAGGAGGAGAGGGAGAGGAAGAAGGAGTTGGAGCGACAAAAGGCTGAGAGAGCAAGGATGTATGAAGAGCCTGATTGGGCAAAAGCTGAGGAGTTTGAGGATGAAGAAATGGACGAAGTAGATGAGTATGGGAAGAGGAAGGGGGATGCAAACGAGCTTTATTGTGTTGCATGCAGGAAGAAGTTCAAGAGTGACAAACAGTGGAAGAATCATGAACAGTCAAAGAAGCACAAGGAAAAGGTGGCAGAGTTGAGGGAAGCCTTTGAGGATGAAGACAGAGAATATGAAGATGAACATGTGGATGGAGGCAACGATGAGGAGGAAGATTCAGTTCAAGAGGAAAGTGCCTTTTTGTCAGAAGATGATGGGCTAGATGAACTAGCAGAGCAATTAGAGAAGGGAATGGGATTTCAGGAAGACATTGAGGAAGCTCAATCAAGTGAGGAAGATACTTCTGTTGGTCATAATGATGGAAGTGGCTTTGAGGAACCACGTACTGAAATGGGATCGGATGAGGATGAAGCAAATATTCTTGAAACCATGGTATCTGGGCATAAGAGCCGGAAAAATGTAGGTTCAAAGCAAAAGCCTAAGCCTGCAGCTAAGAAAGTTCAAGTTGAAGTTGACAGTGATGAGATGGACTTCATGGAGTATAACAATTTGAAAGGTACCAGGAGGAAGAGGGCAAGTAGGCGACAGGGGGCTAGAACCCCAGAGGAAAGAGTGCCTGCTGATGTAGCTGAGGCCAATGGAAATGCTGATTTTGGTAATTCACCTGATAATAGCTTGCAGGTTGAGGAGGCATCATCACATTCCTTGCCTGAAAATGGAGTCAATGGTGAGGGAGTTGATTGCCCTGAAAGAAAACATAAGCTTCCAAAACCAGCTGTTAAGAAGAAAGGTACTGCAAAGCAAGATATTAAAGTCATATCAAAAGAGGCAGCCAAAGGAAGGAAAAAGAAGGTAATAACACTTATTTTGTGAATGATGTCAAACAATTGAGTTTACTTGTGTCATAAAAAGGTTGAAATATTGCCTTCTTTGAGGGGACCTTGATTTACTCATATTGAATGTCTTTTGAACGTGAACAGGTTGTTGTGTCACTGGTTTACATTAACTTTGTATTAAATAGTGGAGCAAGTGCACTAGGAAGTAAACTGCTCCTTCCAGCTTTGGGTGGAATTAACTCCTTTGTACTATTTGCAATGTTTAGTTCTAGCTGGGCTTCTAGAAACCTCCTTCTTCTAGGTTCTAGGTGTGTGAAAGTCTTGCATACTCGTTGATAAAGATCTTAAGTCACTTTCATGTCCTAAAAGGTTAATATCATCCATTCAAAATGACTCCATTTCTCAATACAGAAGTTGCAACATCAGAATTATGAACTACTCCCTCCGTCCACAAATAACTGGCATAATTATAAAAACTACGCATATTAAGGAATTGTGGAATTTTATAGTAAAAATAATTAAAATTTTCATTATATCCTTTGGAGTATTTTTATTATCTTTTTTACCTCATTAATTTGAATCTCACAACTTTTTTAATTACATCACACTAATTACATATGTCTCTCCCTTCCTAAGTCTTATTTTTACCCATATCACCTTATTAAATTATATTTTTGACTATTTTTATAGGATAACGTGTTTTCATTATTAGTTAAAATAAATTCAGTCGGTGTAATTATAATATTAATTAATTGATAGAAAATTGTGCTAAGGGTAAAATTAAAAAAAAATAATTAAATATAACTTACATTTAGAAAGTGGATAGTTATTTTTGGACAAACAAAAAAGAAAATTAGACCAGTTATTTGTAGACGGAGAGAGTATTTTATAACATTAATGGTGTTTATCATCTTCTTTTCTTAGTCTAATTACATATTTTCTCCTACTTGTCTCAGGGCTCCTCTAAAGTTTCCACCAATACTTGTGACATGTGTGGAGAAGAATTCGAATCAAGGTAGCTTTCCTCGTCTTTGCAATATGTTTGATCTCTGAGCTGAATCTCTGCTATTTTCTTGCTGCTGTTCCTTTCTGAAATTATTTCCTTTTTATGATAGGAATAAACTACATAAGCATTTAGGCGAAACAGGTCACGCAACACTAAAATCTAGATGAGAGTTTTGATTGCTTTGGAGTTGTGAAACTGGGGATCTCTCCTTCGTACGGCGTTCTTCAGTGCTCAAGCTATACCACCTTTGAAGTCACCACCTTCCATTTTTTTGGTTTCATCTATGGTTAACAATTGTAATACATCCAATTTTTTTTTTTTTTTATTATTTTTGGGAAATGAAATTGAGAAGAGACCACACAAAGTTAGTTGCAGACTCCAGGTTTATTACCTAAACCTGTTTTAAATATAATTCACGGAGACAGCAGGCGGTTGGTGCCGCAGTTTTGATTCAATCATTTGGCATATTGGCGGAGGACGTGTGGATGAATATATTTTTTTTAGCATGGTACTGAGCAGATCGGGTTATTTTATTGCAGAACTTAATATCAGATGATTCAGATCATCGAATTAGTTTCAGAAATCAACATGAGATTTTATTCCCTTTCTTGTCGAGTAATGTTTGTTTGCAAATTGACAGAAGTCAGATGAATTAGAATGTAATCTCGGGTAATATAACAAGGTAGCAAATTATTACCAAAATATGATTAAACTTTTTTAATTAATATGAGTTATTAACTCTCGGCAAGCCTTTTCCTTTCGAGGAATAATTCCCCATAAACCAAACCAAACTAAACCAAATCAACGAAAGAAGAACTTTGTTCGAGCTCCATAACTTTACAGCAGTCTACAAGGATGATATGATTGCACTAAGATATTAATAACAGAGCGTAATCTAATAGCCTCCAAGGCTCCATTGTAAACCACAATTACGGTAAGCCAACAGGAACAGGCTTACAGAAGAAACCTAGAAAACTATACAAGGACTAGTCGTGAACCACAATCAAGAACTCTACAAAGCAAAGACAAGGATCACAATTGTTTTGTAGACGCTTCCTCTATGTAGGCAGTGGCTTCCTCAAGGGAAAGCTGTTTTCCTTCTACCAGTCCCTTGATCAATGTACCCGCATACTCCTTGGATGGAGCGCGGATGGGAAACTTTCCTGATTTGAAGCTCTCTACATCTGAGAGGGTGCATCTAAAACAAATGCCACAAGATGAAGACGGCAATTAAGGTGAAATGGTTGAAATATGTACACACTGAAAATGTAGAGCAAGTTGCGAAGGCAAAATGAGCTTACGTCATTGTCAGAATAGCAATGTCATTCTCCTTTCCCAGGTATAGGACGTTGTGATACCAACCTCTCTATGTGATAAAACAACATTCACATAATCAGAGAAAACACACATGGGATATATTCCAAAGGTATTCTAGAACTCCCAGTGAATGTTTGTAGACACGTGTGAAATATCAGTGAACTATAACAGAACAGATCTACATTACCCAAAGACTTACCTTAGCAGCTTCCACAGATATGCACTTCTTGCTTTGAATTGATTGCAGATCACTCAAGTCAAACAATGGAGAATTCGTGTCAGAGCTACAAATATTCTCCTGAAGCAAAACATCATTGAACTGCTCCAGTCTGGAACAGAAAGACCAACAGAAGTTCTCTCAAAAAATTACGCTAGTAAATATTAAAAAGTTAAAGGCCGGGCAGAGTAGCAATTTTCATCTGATATCAGAGGAACTAGAGAAGCATTATAGTTGTAAGATGAAGCGTATGGCAAATCAATATACCAAAACACAAGGAAAATTACATACGTGATCTTATACATGCACAAGTAAGCTTTATCTTGATCGTTACCCTCGGGGTGAAGAAAAGCAACCCCACCAGGACCCCATGTAGCAGTGTGATCACGGGCAAAGAACAAACGATGGGGGACAGTTCTCCAGAGGGTATCTTTTGGTGGACTCATGTCCGCTGAACCAGCACATGGCTTTCGCATTCCTTCCACCTGCAAGTCATTTAACAAGTGTGAAGTCAGGAGGAAAAAAAATGAAACTAAAATTAAGAGTGCAATACTCCAAACATAGAGACTATGGTTTTTCAGGATCAGAGGTATGCTACCACAGTCAATATTTAATCTATTTTCTTTTTCTTAATCTTTCGTCCTCTTCAATAAACTCACTGTTGGTTCAGCTTCCAAGTTCTCAAAAAAGTAGCAAAATGACCTTCCACTTACATGGTAGCACAAAATCCTACAGAAATTCCCTGGTGGATAAACTGTTCCATTTGTCCAAATATAAAATCAACAACAATATACATCAGCCATGGGAAATTGAACGCATTCGTTCCTTAGAAACAGTTACTATAGCAGCCCTACTAGAATGCATATTATTTTGCAGAAAAAGAGTTTTCATCAAAAAATTAAAAAAAGAGTTTTCACGGAAAATTTTATTTTAAGGTTCTTTAACTCTATACAAGAAATTTGAAAGCAGTTGACCTACCTGTCCACCTTCAATATAACAAAGGAACCTTGATTTATTCATGTTTGATCCAAAAGTAGCATACCAGATATCAATCTTAGAAAGCTCTCGTCTCCAACTGGGAGAACCAGTTCTAGCATCTGTATTGAGAAAATTTTCATCGTCAAAAGAACAGGAAAAGTGAAAAGGAACAAAAGGGTTCTCTATTAAAAAAGACAACAGTTGTTTCATTACCATGGTCATCAGTAACTTTCAAATCCTGAAGTGGTTGAATTATATTCTCAACAGCTGCTCCAAGATCTTCTGATTTTGTATGTGGAACATTATCATCCTCGCCCTCAGAATCAGAACTTGGGATCTACACAAAGGTGAATAAGACTAAGAAAAGTTTCACTTGGGGAAGTTTAATGAAAAGAAATGAAGAGTAAAAAAGGATTTAGAGGTCTGCAAAATGCTTGCTTCAAGAAGAGGGATAAAAAGTGTTGGCACAATGGAAGGAAGGACATCTCACCAGAATTTGAGGTGTTCTCTTACTGGTTACTTTCTCTGATAACTTCTCAGCAAGTACTGGCCAAAATGCACCTACCTTTTCACGAACCTAAAAACATAGCATTGTGCCCTCTAACGTTAAATCTTGAACAACTTATGAGGCCTTCATTAGCAGAAGAAAATTTTCATCTATATGACACATGCAGACATCTTAAGTAACAAGGGGTGTATTAATTGGATAGCACATAAAGCCTTCTTACCGCTTGTATTACTTGCCATGTGGATTCAAAGGGATAGACCTCTGATGATCCTGATATTGGCTTGTCATATAACAGAACTTCAACACAAGCTAGGGCTGAATTTGCAATAGAATCAAGATTGTAGCCACCTTCAAGTACCATAACAATTTTCCCACGAGCAAACTCCATCAACTGTACATTTAAGTCAAGAACAGAAGTTCAATAGTCTTCAAAATGTCATACTATTTCCTGTAAGATCTCATATAATTAACCATCTGATGATGAAGAAAAATCTTCAATTAAGGGCAAGACTAGAAATGATATCAAACCTATGACAACTGTAGAACATAATATCTGGAAATATCAACAATCATCAAATGCTAACCTTGCTCAACATGACAGAATACCCATATGGGCTAACACGGCATCCACCAAGAGGGTCACTGATAGCTGTGCAAATTCCCAAACATGAAAGTGTCATGCTAGAGACATTTGCATACAAGAAAACTTTAATTGGTTCTTACTGATTTATATCCTCTTTGTGTGTGTGTGAGAGAGAGAGAGAGAGTAACAACTTGAGTTGTCATCAGTAAATAATGCAAACAAGGAACTACATATTATTGTGAATTTGTCATTAGGATAGGAAAAAGAAATAGTAAAGGAAAAGAAACTGCTCACTCCTTATACTGACAAGCAAGACATAGGCTGGTAGATTTCAAAGGGTAAATAAAATGCTACAATGGTATTTCGTTAGCTTGAGGTATGCAAGCCAAGATGTAATGCATGTTCTTCAGTGAATAGAATAACTTATGGTGTAATTTTTTATGCATTATAGGTCACCTTTACTCAGTCTTTGGTAATGAAGAATAGTTTGGTTCAATCTTTACAAAAGATTAGAAATGCATTGTTTAGATAATTTCTCTCTCTCTCTTTTTTTTTAAAGGTAACAATACAAATAGAGAAATAGAAACTATGAAAATAACCAATATGTGCAAATAGGTTCACTTAAATTTATTTCAACTAACCTGCATCAAATCCTGCGGAGATGATAATCAAGTCGGGATCAAACTCCTTGGCAACAGGAATTAATATATGGTCCCAAACAGCAAGATAGTCTGCATCACCACATCTACCATTTTCCCAAGGAACATTGATATTATACCCAGCACCTGGTCCTTCCCCAATCATGTCATATGATCCATCATCACCAGTGGGATAAAAACTCCCATATTCATGCCTAGTTAGAGAACCAATTCAATGCGACCAATGCTATAAGAGAACCAAGTAAAAAAATAACTTAAGAAAACTTTGTGGTTAACAGCGTCTAGCTCAAAATAAATGAAGAAAAATCAGTGCCCACCCACCCCCCCCCAACAAAAAAAAAAAAAAAAAAGTCGCAGAAAAGAGCCAACTTCTTTTATTTTAACTAAACAATTGAAAATTGGGAGTTCAAACTTTTATGTACCTGTGCACAGAGAAGAATAGTACACGAGGGTCCTTCCAGAATGTTTTTTGAGTACCATTCCCATGATGGACATCCCAATCAACAATGAGAATTTTGTTGATACCCAGGTCCGGCTAACAAGTGATGTTGGCAAAAAAAAGAATAAGATGTTGACAGATATATGTTTGCATTTTAAGACTCATTCCTTAGAGTGATCTTACATTTGAAGAAGCTCAAATTCCAATAACTGAAACTAGTTCTCACCCTTTCATTCAAGAGATAGCTTGCTGCAATAGCAACATTATTGTACAGGCAAAAACCCATTGGTTCATTTTCTTCTGCATGATGTCCAGGAGGCCTGATAATCGCAAATGCTGAATCCAATTCTCCTTTAGCTACCTTCTCAGCAACCTATATTGGCAGAGCTCAGTAACAAACCCCATAGAGAATTTGGATGCAAAATGCCCTTGATGTTAATAATGACTAAAATACTTGTGTAAATTCTTTGAGAAGATTCCTTGTAATTAACACACCTTTTTGCTGAAAGAAAGTCTCAAGTAATTGAAGAATGAGTGTCAGTTCCATTTATTAGATTCTCTCGTCAAATTCTCGTGCAAGAACAACATTAAGGTGAAATAACACAATCTGATAGTCATTCGTCTTTCTTTGCTCAATACTATTTACAGCGAAGTACTGCCAATTAAATCTACTGAGTCATTCTAACTATTTTAGATACATACCTCTATAGCTGAGCCAGCAGCGAGATGAGCAGCTCTGGATGATCCTTCATTGAAATATATAGAATTCAAACTTGCAGAAATCCTGCTTCTCCGTGAATCAAATTTTTTGGAACTTATATTCTTAATCAAGTCAATATGATTTTTGGTGTGAACCAAAGCTATATTTTTATCTTCAGCTGCCTTTGCGCTCAAAACTACACACCTGAAAATAGATTAACCATAAACAATTTAGACAACTTCCAAACAAAACAAAATTTCTCCTCTCAAAAGAAAAATTCCCAACAAATTTCTAATAGAGTAAAAGAATGAGATTCTTACACATAATACGACAGATTTTGACAAAGCACAAAAGAGAAAAAGCAAAGTCAAAAGACTCAATACGAAAGGCAAAGCTGGCCCTTTTTTGGTCCCCACTTACAAACTGATTTGGTTTTTTAATTTCGAAGTTAACAGCAGCGAGTAGAAGGTAAAAGACAAACTATCAATAATCAAACCTTAAACACATTCGAATCTCCGAATTAAACGCGAAGAACGAAATGGGAAAGCTTAAAATCCAACAAAAAATTACAGAAACAAACACAAATGTCAAGAAGAAGAGATTATGCGAGGGAGACCTTTGAGTAATCCCAGAAGATTGGAGCTTATTCCAAATGGAAAGAATGCGATTTGGGTTCTCGGGATGGTATTCACCATCAGGAGTCGTGTGTTTGCACATCCTCTCATCGTACAAAAGTCCCACGCGATGATGATGTTGAGACTGAAGACCATCACCCAGAGTCTTGGACTCCATTGAAGAGCAGACAGTGAAGAAAGAGGAGCTCAAGACTGAGTCCACAAGGAAGCAAAAGACTCAGATTTATAGTACCAGTTATCAGGCTTTCTTGGGTACTATGGAAATCCAACTTTGGAGCTTAGTCAATAATCACCGGCAAGTAACAGTTCAATATTAAAAAAAAGAAAAAAAATCCCAGTCGAATTCTAAAGTTTTCGAATTTTTTATAATGTGAATTTTAGTATTTTGGATATTTATAATCAATTAAAAAAAACATAAATCGAAGTTAAAATATTTTATATCATTGTTTTATTTAGTTAGTGTACATTAGACTAAAGTTTAAATATTTAATATAAAAATTAAAATTTAAAACTTAAATTTTAAAATTTAAAATTTGAATATGAAGGATTGAATTAACTATAATTTAAATTAAATAAAAATAATAAAAATAGAACAGATATTTAATATACTCATATTTCAAATTTAGGTAATTTTTATTTTAATTAAAATTTATAATAATATTTTGTTACTGCTTAATAAATTAAATGATAGTAACAAATATTGTCAAACACACTTAAATAACTAAGTATTTAATATTATTTATTATAAAACACATCTAATTAAATAATATTTAATTAATTAATTTTAAATATTTAATTGAATTATAAAAAAATTAAAATTGACCCTAATTTAGGAAGGGAGGGAGTATTAATTGTGTTAATATTTGACTTAAATATAATAATTCGAATGTAACCTAATTATTAAAAAACTAGCCTCATATTTCCACTGCTCTGAGCTTATTCTAACACAAGTTATAATTTTCAAACCAACACAATAGTGACGTTGAAACAATCTTTAGGTTAATAAGCCAATGAATAGTATGATGTGACAGCTTTTTTGGAGAATCAGTATACTATGAATTATGGATTAATTTATCTAATGCCACAACTTATTTCCCATTCTTTAAGGAAACACTATTTGATTACGAATGCTACTACTCAAGCAGTCAAATGAAAAAACACACAAAGCAAGAAGAAATAAGACAACACATGTTAAATGCACAGACCAAAAGAAATAAATACACAGGAAGGCAACCATAGACAACATATTTTCTGATACTTTAAATTCACAATGCTTCAATGATTTTGCAAAATTCAATTTTAAGAACAATCTTTTACCTATATCCCCACCTCCAAGCCAAAGGCACATGCTGTTTATTTCAAAGAATGAGTACATATCACCATTCTGAAATTTGTGAACAGGTAAAAATGATGGATGTGCATCTCTGTGACAACACAGAAGAGATGGCACTGAAATTAATAGAAAGAGTTTGATGTTGGTAGAACTAGGAAATCTCCTTGATGAAAATTAATTTAGTAGGAACTGTTTTTTTTCTTCTTCTTCTTCTTCCATGTGTTAGCACATTCTGATTGAATGTGTTCAAAACCACCACACTCTCTACACTAGTCTCATTATCTCCCATATTCAAATTCTCGAATTGAGATGATAACATTTGCTACTTAGACATTTTAACTGTACTCGTGCCTTCATATACAGTTTGTTTGTGATGCATATATACTATGCATCTTTGACAGATTCTCAAGTCAGATCAATTTGAATTGATCTATATCAATAACACAAAAGATGGCATTCAATGCTTTAGCATTTGCCATGCCAAGACGTCCTTCAACTTCTCTCTCTACCGATCCAATGGCTTCATGTAGTATAGAAGTCCCACATGCAGCCCGCAGCTGCATTGGCGGAATAGCATCAACCAGAGTCTCGGACTCCACTGAAGTTCACAGACGAACTCAAGACTCAGAAGGGAGGAGCAAAGTTTACATTTTTAATCGCATCAGAGCTCTGATCCCAATTGTGTTTAACTTCAATTTTGCATGGAAGAGAATCTGTCGCAGTCTGGTCTGATGTGAACCATGAAAAAGAAGTGTATCGGGTGCTTTACACAATTCCACCCCCCCCCCCCTTTCTTCTTCTCTCAATAAATAAATATAAAAATATTTTAGATTTTATACAAATTAAAGTTTTTTTAAACAAAAGATTTATTGTGGTTTCTTTGGGATATTTTTGGTTTAAAATAAACAATGTGGCTGTGGCTGTCTTTATATATTGTATGATATTTAAAATTTAAAAGATGTTACACATAGTTATTTTCATATATTTTCAATCTTTTTCTTTTCCTAATTCAAAAACATGTGCGAGAAAAACTCATTGAAAATACTTGATGCCCTTCATATTAAGGACAATTAAAATGAATTGTGCATCAAATTAAGAATATTAAAGAAAATTCCATACAAGTCATTTTTAACTAAAAGTAAGACACTTAATTAAAAAAATAAATTTGGCATAATCCAAAATATTTAATAGATGCAACATTTAGCATTATGTTCTTACTCTCCTTCCAATATAATATTCAAATAAGTTCAAGGCATAGAGGCATTTATTACAAGAATACTCAAAGAGGTACACGGCCATGAGTCCACCATTGTTCTCACCTGTTACTGCAAAAAACTCACACAAGTATAGGGACTTTCTGCATTTTTGAATATTTGAAGTATGATACATATATATATTTTTCATATTAAAGTATGTAAATTTTATTATTCTATTTTTGGAAATATTTTTCCTCCTCGATTCCCCCCTCTAGTTGTACCGACGGAAGAACTTAAACACGGTTATAGTTATAATAGCCTTGGCCACTTTATCATTAACGAATAATTACTTATGCAAAAAGGAGGGGGGGGGGGCGGGGAGGGTATGTGAGAAGGCGCACCGAGTCTGAGGAGGCAGTTCATTTACAATATGCAAGAGGAGCAGAAGCTATGCAAAATGCATTCTGGTCCTACTAGTGATGACATCAAACCAAAAAGTCTACAACTCTCTGTGTCCATACAGACAAAATATAAGAGTTTTTTACAGAATTTCCGTAAAATAGGACTATTTTTAAACGAAATTTCGACAGTGGAGCAACATCACGTAAAATTCTCAATATATGATCGCATTTTGAATGGTCGCATTTTCCAGCTAAAAACGACTCCATTTTACGAAATTTCCAAGTTTTTTAACTCCAAAAGAAGATGAATTCTGCAAATAAAGATTAAAAAAAGAAATGAACAATGGTGGAATGGCAGCAGAAGAGGTACTTTTGGAACAGCAACATCTGATCTTCAAACATTTCCTCAACCCATCGTAGCTATCTCCATATCAGCAACTTCATTGTTATTGCCTTCATCAGGGCATTCTTTTTCTGGGATAGAAGTTGTGGCTAATTTGGTACGCCGAAATACTCCCCACAGAAAGTACTTCCCATTCCATCCTGTAATGTCGTTCCCAGTGTAAACATGTGACGTAAGTCGTGCCAAGGGTTATGAAAGGCCAAAAAGAATATAATTATAATAACTGCAACAAATATTAAGGAAATAATGCATTCAGAGTCAAGTGTAATTGCCCCAGAAACCTTATTTCCCTAACAAGAACTGATGAAAGAAAATTGAAAATAATTAATCCTTACTTGCTTTCAACACAGGGACAGAACCAGAACAAAAGACAAGGTTTCAATAGATGACAAGGGACTAGTAATTAATCCTCATTTGCTTTCAAAATTCAATATCATCTGATTCCGAGTCCAGGAAACAAATGAAGAGACAGCAGTTTCATAGTTATCATTTAAGTTGTTATCCCAATAAACTAGTACACACAACATGTGGACGTCCACATATCTTAGTCCCTCCAAATACATTGGAGCATATCTAAACTACAATCAGGAGGAAACCCTCAGCAAGATTATTGGAAAAATAGCATCAGTTCGAGACATGCAATGTTACTTAATAAAGGATAGCTAGAACAAAAATAAAATTTCAAGGTCATCTCACTTCGGCAGTCCATAGGCAGAATTTGAGAAGTGAATATCAACAATTCACCACTGTCATCCAAGTACTTCCTGAGCAACAAGTCCTGCTTTCCCATGTGCTCCAGCAGGGACACATAATTCTTACATCTAGAAGAACACACAATATGGCATCAAACACAAAGTATACTAGGCGCCAAGATAAGGGGGAGAAGAGAGAGGAGAGTTTAGGTACTTGTCCAATTAATGGGATGCTAACACTGACCTCTCAAGATTACTAGGAAAAAAATATAATCCAATGTCTCTTCTACCTGGACAATGGCTCCCAAACAAGCTCATCCAAAGACTACCTCGTTGAACCAGTTCACACTCGAGAACTTCTGGCATTTGCCTTGAGGATTCGTAGACCTTTCTACGAACTCTGGAAGGAGGATGAGCCTGGAGACCACAACTTACTTCCCACTCTTTTGGGTCCCTCAAAAGTACAATAAAGCTTCCCCTACAAACAAAAGACAATTTGATTAGGTGTGCAACTACTTGAGCAATCAAAAGAATAGAAGGAGAGAACTAAGTAAGGTTCAAGATATTGGACCATAGATTTAGCCAGTGTAACCAATAAAAGAATGGAAATAAATAATGAACAGGGAGAGAAAACATAAGCAAGAGAATATCTAAGTAGGGGTACATGCATGGCAGAAGAACTACAACTCTGGTTAAATAAAAAACAATGTGGATGTGACAAAAATAGCAAGTAAACATGCTTCCATTTCAGAGCAGTTCAGGCAAAAAGTCTATAACAACTATGAGTATATGACAGGAAAAGCAATGGCAATTGAAAGAAGAAGATTGAAACCCAGCAGGTGAAATGCATTGGTAACCCTAAAAATTTGGTACCTTCTAAATTTGTCATCTCAGTAAGAAATTGAAATTTGGGAAAAAGAAGTATGGTTGCTCACAAAATATAAATAAAACCCTCACCCAGTGAACCCGCCCCCAAGTAAACAGATATGGAGAAAATGCCTTAAAAAGCAACAATACTGAGAGAAATTTCCAAAAAATATACAAAACGATAAAGAAGCCAAAGCATAAAGAAAACAAATTACTGAACATGTATAATTCTCTAAAAACATCTGTTTCCTTTTTAAGAAAGGCCTAAATTTCTTTGAAGGACAAATTTATTAGAAAATGGAAAAATTGTTTGATTCAAGAATTAAAATTTCCCACAGGTCTCTGCAAAAGGCAATCAAACACATCTTCAGAAGATTTATTACATTCACCATGTTTCAATGTCCTTTACCTATAGCACCCCCTTCTTTTCCATCCCTCAAAAAAATAAAGGCAAGTGTTGTTTATTTCAAAGAACCAGTCCATACCACCACTCAGAAAATAACAGACAAATATGTGAACTAGTAAAGATGACAAAACATGTACATCCATTCCCACGGCTGAAGAAATTGCATAATAACTGGCAGAGAGAATTTGATGTTGGGGGTTGTATCGAATCTCCTAAATGCAAATTAATTTTGTTAACAAAAGAATAGGCTCTACTTACCTCCATGAAGCATCTGAAGCAGGAGTATACACAGATTCATCATTCATGGGTAAAGCACACAACGAAATTATGCTCATGGGATCAGCCATCTCTTTCTCCAGATTGGAGGAGACAGCACCACCTAAACAACAGGTCAGAAACTGATATATCAAGAGATTATGGTAATTAAATTTGCCAAATTGATTAATTGGATTTAAAACACACAAACCAGCGATGTTATTTCCCACTTTTACTTTGACTCTATTACTTCAATTAAGAAAAAAGTTGTAATATGCTTTGCAAGGAAAAAAAAATTGAAGTATTACAACCAAAATGCAGCTTTTGGCTGTTCATCATGTCCTTATTTACACCAAAAGCTAAAATATATTCCGAAGGGATGAAAATAATTACCTCCTAATCTGCCAGATGACTCTGTTACTTGCTGGTAAGCTGTTGGCGGTCTCATCCGTTCTGAATGTTCTAAAGAAGGATTCCCTGAAACTAGCTGCAAGTTACACATGGATCTATTCTTGTGTCGAATGCTGCTAGGAGAACCAGATTCTAGCATGATAACTTCCCGAGGAGAAATATACTTCACTTTCCCAGTTTGAATCTTCTTTCCACGGTTGATGGAATTCAGCCTTGGATCATTTGGAAGCCCAATAGGATGGGAAGAACCACATCGAAGCAAGCCAGGGATGTTTAATGATGATTGCTTAATAAAGTCTTGACATTCTTCACAGTACCAGCTTTCAGGATGAACCTCAGAGTAGGTACGCATGCAGTAACTGAAAAATGAGAAGTAGGTACCGTCACTGCTATATATATGGAAACAAATTGCACTTCTAATTGCACAAGAAGAAACTAAGAATTTAGGCATAAGCATATCAAGTAATTACAGGCAAAAATGAGGAGGATATCAGAGTGCAGCCCATCAGAAAACTAGAATGAATAAAAACTAAGAAGTTCATTATATGTACTAGATAAGATGATGACTAAGTAAAAGTACAATTTGAAGAGAAGCTAGATTTCCTGACACAACTATTATACAACTACCATGGTTCAAGGCACCCTTTTGCATTTACAATAGTATAAAAGTTAAACTTCTTTTACTGATATTCAGGATATGTATGGTATTATAATTCCAAATTAGAACCCAGAGCTTTTTGTCTGACAAAACTCATTTGGATAGAAAGAGTGCAAAAATGGAACTTGCAACTGAAATTCTAAAATGGACCAAAACAAAGAATCATACTTCATTTGCTATTGTAAATGAATCATATATAATGATCAATAAATTAGTTTAATTTTACATTGAAACTATTAAAATCCTGTAGTGATCTAAATATATATAGAACAGATTAGATTGGAGTTAACAAAAAAATGAATAGCAATATTATTCTTTAGTAGTGTCGAACAGAAATCAAAACAGGAGGTGGCCAAGTGGTAAGGCACCGTGTTTTGGATCCACCATTCAGAGGTCTGAATACCTCCATCCCGTAGCATATTCATTATGTTAGAATGGAATAAACATTTTGCTGAATGGGGTTGTGTTTAAAGCTGCTTTCTGTTCTCAAAAGCTTTCTATCTGCTTTTCTCTTCCCTCTCTGCCATTGTTCAGCTCCTCTCTGACACAACTCTGTCTTCCTCTCTCCTCTCACCCAACACTCCAGCACGCCACCGTCCACACTGGCTCCCTCTCCTCTCTGTCTCTGTCCTCATTCCAGTCCCTCCTTCTCCCTCTCTTTCCTCTCCAGCCCTTCCTATTCTTGCTCACTGTAACCCAGCCCAGAGATGCTCTCCTTCTGTACATCTCTCTCAACAACCACCCATCTCCTGATGCACCAGGAACTCAGTTCTCTCACCACCACATCTTCTCCTGTCATCCATCTTCTCCGCTCTCTGGTCTTCTCCTTCGCACCTATGCCACCTATCAATCATTATTAGCTGTTCTTCTGATACAAACCAGATGTGGTTTACTTCCATCAATTACTAATGGGGACACTGATAGCGATGAAAATTGATGCTGTTCTTCGAGTAACCCAATCTGAAGAGTGACAATTTTGGAAGGCACTAAAGACTTTCTTTCATAGAAAAGCTGGTTTGATGAAGAAAAATGTCCTCAGATTGCATCAGTGCATTGGGCGCAAACCATGTGAACATTAATTTCAATTGATTGTTCTTTGGCTGCATTTCAACATAATGATTTGGGGGTTTCAAAATGTTGTTCTATAGCTGCATTTTGATCGAATGGTTTGGGGTTATTGTATGTGGAGCTTGAAGTATTGGTCAGATGGTTGAAGAGATAGTCTTGGGCAAAGAGTACAGATGGTAAAGATAGAAAATAAAAACATCCAAAAGGAATTTCAAGTCTAAAAGAAAATTCCTAGAACACTTTTATAAAATAACTTTTAAATACTAACAACTGGAGTTACAATCCAAACTAAACTCAAGAACTATGGACAGCATATAGAACTTTGCTAAAAAATGTTGTTAAATCACATTGTTCAGACACATGTAAATCTTAGTATGTTCCAAGCATGCACATGGATATACACAACCAAGAAATGCTTGCAGTTGTGATCACAAGCATGAAGGCTGGTAGTAACATGCATACAGACACATAACCCCAGATAGAAAGAAAGAGAGAGACACAGAGCAAGAGAGATCTTACAGGTGCTCACAAGAACTTTTGCACCTAGAGCAAGTAATGAGTAAACTGACTGAACCTGCATCACCACAAATGTCACAACACTTGTCCTGCAAATTGGTAGATGTAATTGTGTCAGTACACCAAAATGATTACTTTAATTGTATAATAATGTTCCAAGTGTGTCGATTAGTTCAGAGTTGGGACTCAACATACATATCCACTGCACAAATCACTAATCTTAAAAACTTTTCGCAGACCAGAATAGATAGGTAAGATTCTACAAATCAGAAGAAAACACCCCGCCCAAAAAAAAACAAAAAAAAAAAGAAATTCGTAATACAAGCTAGCCTACATGCTGTCATGTGTATCATGGAATTTTTTAACAGCAGATACAGATACCAAGACAGACTAGGGACAACCAAATGTCAAGTGATTAAAGAGAAAAAACATGAAAGCATAAACAGGAGGCAAGGGGTAGTGCTTCAAACTATTTACCACACTTAATACTATTTTTCAAGATTAACAAATACAAAAGCAAAACGAATAAAACTTCATCAAGCAAATGAAAAAAATACGAAAATTAGAGAACCTGTCTACATTCATAAATTAAAGAGTATATACATCCAGAAATGACTGATCTTATTTTTGTCATGTCTATGCAACTCAAAGATGCTAGAGCCAACGACCTGCAGGTGAAAAAACTAAGACTCAAGTAATTGATATACTAAGTTTGCCAAAACCCATTTCACCACCGCACAGAATTTTTTTTCCTTTCCACAAAAGGATAACAACCTCATACCACTACACTTCAACTCAGCATCATTTTAATGCAGGAGATTATAGAAAACCAAAAAAAAAAAATAAAGCATCAAAACGAAACAACAAAAGCAACATGTTTCTAATCTTAGTCCAGAATTTGTCCAGGATTTTACCATTTTGGCTTCTGATGTCAGAGGGTACCTCAGAGACAACAAAACTTTCAAGAGAAGAGACAAACCAGAATACAATGGGAATGTGTATGTATGTGACTCCGCGTCTTTTTTTTTTGTGGTGGTTTGGGGGGGGGGAGGAATGCTCAGGAAATACAAAGGCAGCTTTTCAAAATGCTGAATTATCCATTGGTTATCTATGTATTTAAGGAAATTTGCAGCTGCCAGCTAAACATTCCTTAAATGGATTTGAAGTCGGTAGAATGTGTCAATTTATAAGAATGGCCCTCAAAGTTTTTGAATTGACAACTTTGCGAGCCTTTTTTTTTCCTTTTTTTTTTTTTGTGGTTGTTGTGGTGGGGTGGGGTGGTTAGGTTTTCATCCCTTACTTTTTGCATTCAGCAAAAGAGATGCTTGATTAAATGTTATAAGATACTGCAGACCAGTTATGTAAGTGCAAGGTTATCGCCAACAGTCATTCGCGCCTAGAATCCCGAATCATGTATATGTACATAGACTTACACACACTAGCAAATGCTCACTCAAAGTGTTTTTATGACAGTGAAGTAACTTTTTTTCCAGAAGTGTTTTTATGTGATTTCTTGTTGCTTTGAAAAAAAAAACCACCTTGAGCAAATTGATGTGTTATGCGGATGGACTTAGTTTTGAAGATTTATTTTTCTTCACTGTTATTATTCCACTAATCTAATGCTCTCACAGTAAATTTTAATGAACGAGTAAATATATTAATTGAGATGCACTTAGGTGGAGCACAGAATCTAAATTGCAAATACAACTTGCATGATTACCTATACAAATTCCCTAGTCAATTATATTAGCATTTTAAGGAATAAGTAATTACATTAATGGGAAACACTTATACTAGGATGGTATTATGAATATCCCATGAGGGTTTTATCTTAGCAGTTACCACTTGAATAAGCTATCACTACATCAACTGCAATTGACTTGTCATGTCTTGCTATGGAAGAATTGTCTCATTGGTGTGCATATATATTGAATAATCCATATAGAACAATTATGTTGGAAAAAAACAAAAGCAATGATAACAAAGAATACTGACCAACGAAGAATAAATATGGGAACCAAGCCCAAATTAATCCTTAAACTATTTTCTTGATTAAGATACTTGCACTTGAAACTATTCATTTTAACCTTTTCAGTCTTAAAACTATATTTGGAACTGAAATAGTCAAGACAACATGTTATTTGGTGCAAACCAAAGATAAATTATTAAACACTGCTTCCTCTGCACTAAGAAAAACATATCTGAAAACAGATAGACATAGAAAACCTAGACAACTTCCAAACAACATCAAATTTGTCCATTCATGTATAAATTCCCAATAAATTGATAATACATAAAAAAAGTGACCACCTTTAGAAATGCAGAAAACAAGAGAAAGAAAGGCAAAATTCTCAAAGCAGCATGGCCCATTTTGGTCTCTACTTACTAGCCTGAATTAATTTTTAATTTCGAAGTTTATGGCAGTGACCAGAAGTCAAAAAACAAATTATGTTCAACCCCAGAAACGATTGCGTGACCAGCATCAACTCACCGGCCAAGAGTTATATTCAAAGCAAATAATAAGCAATAATGGTTAGCTCGATCACCAAGTACAACCAAAACCCAAGTCAAATTTTGAAATCCTTTTTTACCAAATTGCTGAATGCACTAACCGCACATGCCCAAAACAGTCAGAGTCCAGCTTTGTCCTTTTCCTTCTCTCTAGTTGGGATCAAGAATGAAGTTTAAAACACATTCGGCGTCCCCATATTTTGCAGATTAAAGAACAACCAAAAGGGAAACTACAAAACGCGACAAAAGTATAGAAACATATAGAAATGTAGAAGAAGAGAGTAAAGAAGCGACCTTTGAGTAATCCCAGAAGCTTGAAGCTTGTTCCAAGCGCAAACAATGCAATTGGTGTTATCGTCATCAGGGGTTCTGTGTTTGCACATCATCTCTTGGTACAAAAATGCCACAAGACACAGTTTAGGCGGAGAAGCAGCACCCAGAGCCCTGGACTCCATCGAAGTGCAGAGAGCACAAAGTTTAAACTGGAAGAGAAAATATCTCTGTCCGATGCTGGGAAAAAGACAAAAAAAAAAAAAGTGTATATATATATATATATATGAATACAAAATATAAATTAATTTAATTTTTATTTGATAAATTTGTTTTACTAAATCACCATTTTGAAATTGATTTTTAAATATTAAAAATGATAATTCGTATATAATTCGTACTATAAGTAAAAAAATTAAAAACATAAAATAAGAGCCAAATAATAGAATATAAGTTCATCAATTAAGAATTTTTATTTATATTTTACTTTTTTTAATAATAACCTTGTATTCTTTTTAACTTTCAAATTTTCTTTTTAAAACATATATATTATTATTAATTCATAATAATATACCAACTTAATATTTGTAGAATAAAATTTAAAAATATTATAGTTATGATATTAGCAGGCCTATTAGTTGAAATAAGTATTATGTTAAATAAATAGAAAATTTGATATATATAATTTTTTAGTTCTCTTTTCTTTTGGCCCCAATCCTCCTGAATCGGGATTTGTTTTAAATTTATAAATGGAAAAAAATCAAGGTAGAGTAGACCATACTTTGCATGCACCACCTAAAATTTTTTGTTTGTATAATTTTACCCCTAGACAATTTGAGTTACATTGACTTTTATGGAGAGCAAATTATTTTTGGTACAAAAAAATAATTATTATTTATTATGCACAAATTAACATTTCAAGACCTTCTTATACAAAATAAATTATTTTTCTGTGAACATTTTTTTAGAAAATAGTATTTTTTTTGTATTGTCTTTTATCGTATTCTTATTAAAATTTTATATTCACGCAATTACAATATAATTTATTGATATTAAAAAAATGATAATTTTAGTTTTATCATACCAAATTAAGGACTCCTTCAAAGTTGCAAGTTCACCTTGCAATATGCACAAGCAACATAAGTACCAGTATTTACTGCGCATCCCCCCCCCGCCCCGGGGGCACAAATACCAAGAATTTAAATAAAAGAAAAAAATTTTAAAAAAAGGAAGAAGAAGAAGAAGGAGTACCAGATGATATTAACAAAGATAGTTTCTGTTTTTTCAAGCAATAATTTCAGCCAATAAAGATCTCAACAGATGCCTGCTTCAAATCGTCTTCGTCTTCTGTTACAAAGCAATCCATTGGAGCCAAGAAATTTGTGAATATGTTGACCTCCACAAAGCAAATGAAAATCGCCTTCTATCAGGGCAGAATGGCTACTCAACATCTATTCTAGGTAAGTTGGTAGAAGTAAATAACAAGAGGTATGATGTCAGTGAGTTAGTACTATACCAGTTTCAAAACTAGGGCCTCAAGAATAACTATGCCTTTTCCCTATTAAAATTCAGATTTCACACTCTTAAGAGGAGGAGGTTGACAATCCAATCTTGAGGATACCATTGGCTTGGAACAACTTTGAACAGAATCATCTTTCCTCATCAAGGTACCTGCGTATTTTTTATCCTTCTCACCAGGTTCTCTCAACTTTTATCCGAGATCCAAATCCACATTTTTCTGCTGAATCATAAGGTGCTTGAACTTGTGGCCTGTATATTTTTTCAAAACCAGGAGGAATATCATGTAACTTTTTCTCTGCATTATTTTGCAGTGGCAGCTGAGACCGTATTTGATCCTTCTCGTCGGGTCTCTCAACTTTTACCAAAGATCCAAATCCACATTTTCCAGCTGAAACATAAGATGTTTGAACTTTTGGCCTGTATATTTTTTCAAAGCCAGGAGGAATATCACCAGAAGGAATATCATATAAAGTTTCCTCTGCAATATTTGGCAGTGGCAGCTGAGGAGGTATTCTTGGAACAGCAATATCCAATCTTCCAACATTTTCTCCACCTATCATATCTATCTCCATCTCAACTTCTTCACTGTTATCGTCTTCATTGTGACATTGATTTGTACCAGCTCGGATAGTGGCAAGAGTCAATTTGATGCGACGAAATACTCCCCACAAGAAGTACATCCCGTTCAATCCTGTAACATCATTCCCAACATGCACATAAGAGAAAGTCGTGCGAGATACCAGCACAGACAAATACATCTATTGTATAAGTTAACCAATGAGGACTGAAAGGAGAAACAGAATTAATCAGAATAATTACGCTAACTACTGAAGAAATAACACATTCAGTCAAATGTTTTAGAACAGAAACCTTATATATAAGCTCCTTAGCAATAAACTATAGATAAAAGAGAGCAAAATTAAGAGACATTTAAATAGATGAACAAGGCAATACTAAGCTATCCTCATTTTATTTCGACATTATTTGATACCTATTCCAGGAAACAAATGAACAGACAACAGCTTCATATTCCATCCTTTAGATTGTTATCTCATTAATCTACTTCACACAATAAACAGAAAGCCACATGTCTTTAGTTTCCTCCAAATAAATTAAAAGCATAATTTAAGTCTAAGAAGAAAACCCAAGGAGAAACTATGGAAAACATAACATCAGTAGAAACATTCAAGCTTACTCAAAAACAAATGACTACAGGAGGTCTCACTTTGGCAGTCCATCTGCAAAAGTTTAGAAGTGAATATCAACAGTTCAAGACCATCCATGTACTTCCTTAACACCAAGTCGTGCTCTCCTATATGCTCCAGCAGGGACGTGTAGTTCTTACATCTACAAGAACAATATAACATCAACCATGATTGTACATTTGCTGTCTCTGAGAATGGGGGATGAAAAATAAGCAGAGTTCAGGTATTTTCCTATCACTGTGCTGCAAAAACTGACCTATCATGAGTACTTGGAAAGAAATATAAACCTATATCTCTTCTATCTGGACTATAATTCTTGAATAAGCTCATCCAAAGACTCCCTCGTTGAACCATTTCAAACTTGAGTACTTCAGGCATTAACTTTGAGGCCTCATAGACCTTTTTACGAACCGAAAAAGGAGGATGAGCCTGGATACCACCACTTACTTCCGCTTGTTTAGAGTCAATAAAAAGTACACTAAAGCTTCCCCTACAAAAGGAAAGCCGATTTGATTAGGCATGCAACTAGTCAAGAAGTGAATAAGAAACATGTCAAATGCACAGACCAAGAAGAAATCAATAGATGAACAGAAGGAGGCAACATACTCAAAGAACATCTACACAGGAACTCATGCATAGTAGAACAACTATAACTCCGGTTTAAATACTTAAAAAAAATAAAAAGGAAAGAAAAGGAAAAAAAAATAAAATAAGACCATATAGTGGATATGTGAAAAATAGTAAGTCAATCATGCTTCCGTTCTGCAGCAGTTCAGGTGCAAGCCCAGTAATTAAACATGAGCCTATACAGAGAAAAACAATGGCCAGGTTAAGAAGAAAATTGAGACAGCATGCTAAAAACATTGGTCACCTTGACAAATTGGAATGTTCTAAATGGTCATCTCATTGAAAGAAAAAATGAAATACGCATTGTTACTTGACGGAGAAAATCCCTATGCCAGTGCCCCTACCCCTGCCATCCAAGTGAACAGATGCAGAGAAAACACCTCAAAACACAGCATACTGGGGTAAAGTTCCAAATAAGATGCAAAACAACAAAGAGTACAAAGCATAAAGAAAATATATAAGCAAATAAACAATAACTTGTGTTCTTTTTCAAGAGAAGCCTTCAATTCTCTTACAACAAATTCATTAGGAAAAGTAAAATTTTGTCTATTCCACAGGTAAAGTTCTCCACAGAAAGTCGACCAATCACAACAAATGTGCTCAAGATTTATTATATTCACACGCTTAAATAACTTAGCAAATTGAATTTTAACCTACAACTCCCCCTCTCCTCACCTCTCCCATCATTCACAAAGCTAAAGGGACATGCTGCTTATTTCAAAGAATGAGGGTGTGATACTACTCGGAAAAGAACAGATATGCAAACAAGTAAAGATAACGAAAATGCACATCTCTTTTGACACTACACAAGAAATTGACAAGAATTGTGGAACGAGTTTGACACTGCCAGTACTAGTAAATTTCCAAAATGCAAATTACTTGGTTAATTCAAGAATAGGATCTACTTACTTCCAGGAAGCATCTGAAGCAGGAATGTACAAACACTTGTCATCCTTGGGTGGAGCATTCAATGGACTTGCACTCCTGGAATCAGCTATCAGTATGTTCATGTTAGAGGAGGCAGCAACACCTAAAGAATAGATGCTTTTGTTCAATATAGGAATGGATACATCAGAACGTGATGGTAAATCAGAAATTTTGTTTGCCACATGAAAAACAGTCACATATTTTGCGTGAATTTCTAGAAACATGTCTTGCGAGAAAAGACTGAAGCATTAAAACCATAATACAGCTTCTGCTATTCATCTTGTCCAGCATAGTTAAACCAAAACCTAAAATATCATACAAATGCAACGAATTTGATTACCTCTTAGTCCTCCAAATGATTGTGCCACTTGCTGCAGAGCTATTGGAGGTCTCAACTGTTTCAAATGTTCTAAAGAAGGATTCACTGCAACCATCTCTGAGTTAGACTTTGGAGGACAACCACCAGTCTTGATAGGAGTCCTCACTAACATAGATCTCTTTTTGCAAACAATGGCCCTTGGATGAAAAGAAGCTTTTACTGGGGAACCAGATTTCTTAGCTCCTGAAGTTAGCATGATAACTTCTTGAGCAGAAAGAGGCTTCACTTTACCAGTTTGGATTTTCTTTTCACAATCCATGGAACCCTGCCTTAGAACATTTGGCAGCTGATTACAAAGAGCAGAATCACATTGAAGCTTGCCAGGGGTGTCCTTTGATGATGGCTTAATCAAGTCTTCACACTTTTCACAACACCAGCTTTCAGGATGATCTTCACGGTAAATGCGCATGCAGTAACTGGAAAGTAAAAGGTGAGTAGGTATCAAAATGATGTATCTAAAAACATGAGAAGTATATAAGTATCAGAATGATGTATATAAAAACACAGAACTTTAATTGCACAAGAAGTAACCAAGAATTCAGGCATAAGCCTAACATTTAATTACAAGCATGAACAAGGAGGGAACCATTAAATACACATAACACCAAAGAATGAGAATTGAGAAGATATCATAGTACAACCCATTTGAATACCAAACTAGGGGGAGAAAAAAGAAAAGAAAAAAGATGCTGTATGTACACAATAAGCCAAGATGATGAATAGACCCTTTCCCATTTTATAATAGTATAACCATTTCACTTCTTTCCACTGATATTGAACATTTAATACACTAATTCATGCAACAGCTTCAGTAAAGTGTAGACAGCATATAGAAATTTTGCTCAAAAAGGGCTGATAAATCACATTGTTCAAAAAGGGGTACAGATAAGTACATATCCACACATGGCACAAATATCCACCAGCAAATAAATGCTTGCAGACTTATCAGCATAAACACAATGAGTGAAGATAATAGCGGATATTAATGTGAACACACACACACACACATATCTTACACATGTTCGCAAGAACTATTGCACCGTGTGCAAGTAACAATTGCGTCAATGACACCTACATCACCACAAATGTCACAACATTGGTCCTGCAAATTGGTAGGTGTGTAATTGAGTCAGATACACTAAGATGATGATATCAAGTGCATAATTATGTTCCAAATATGTTGATTTATGAGAAGTTTTGGAATTTAAGAAACATCAACCAAAATCAGACCAAAGACCAAGAAATTAAAGATGCTGCACGAGTCAGTATTCTCAATACCTTTTCACAGAATTGATTGGTGAGACTCCAAATATCAGAACTTATCCCAACATTAAGAATTAATTGCATACACATTGTTAGTATAAATTGGTCTCTTTCTACTAAAGAGTTTGCTTCGATATTGCCATGTGTATCAAAGAATCTCCTAAAATCTTTTAAATAAAGGTGCAAAACATTCAAACTTTCTTCCCTGCATTAATGGTGTATATTTAGGTCAATCTAGTCATTTGTTAAAACTTCAACAACCGCAACTTTGTGAATTGTTTGACAGCTAATAAAGTATACATATAATAGCAAATATCTTTTAGATACTATCAGAACAATAAATCCAGTAGCATTTAGTTCCCACGAGGAATAAAACACGTTCCAAATATAGTCTTCCAAATACATCATGGAGTGATACAACAAGAGAATCCCTTGCAAAACATGTTCTACATCAGATAGAGAACTGCACTCCTATACCTCTTAACTGCAGTGATACACAAACTTCATGACACATATTAATGTAATCAACAGATAAAAATTTCAAGCATAGGTAGGACCAAGAGACTGGGACTCCCTTCAACAGTAAAACTGCACAAAGATATAGCAAGATAAAATTTAAAAAAGTTCTTTCTTTTTCCTTTTTGTAAATGAATTTTGGATGCACTAAGACTGCACAATAGGCTATGCAAGTCCATCCATGTGTCACATTTAGTAATAATTACAGGACGTCGGTGTAACCACCTTCTATTTGCAATTATGTAATAAGGTTTACTAATTAAAGAGAAAAAGGATTCAAATGTAAACAAAATGCAATGTTTAATGTTTAGAAATACCCTTGTGGAAATTGCGAATTTTGTTAGCATTAAGCTGCCACTTAAGTTTATTATGAGACCAACTAAATAAAGCAGTGTTTTTATTATTCAATGCAATAATGTAATTAATCCTTTGACTTGACTAAACATTTTAATTTGTATTTAAGTGATTAGCGATTTGCGTGTGCTATACAACTTGTTCTAAATAAGAATAAGTTCAAGATACAAAGTAGTCGTAATTTACTTAAAACGTTTGACAAAAAAGAATACATTACTTTGTTGTAAATAAAGAAAAATATCTAACTACTATACTGGACAAAATTTCCAACCCGGATAATTAGATTAAATGAGAAACGAGTTTATCATATAATCACTCAGTCGAGTAAGAGAACTACACGCTTGAGCAAAAAAGATTACACGTTAGCAAATTTCAAGCTTCCTAGCAACCTTACCCCATTGACAACATTTCACGCACATTAGCAAAAACACACGGAAAATGAAGAAAACTTGGTCAAGAAAATGAGGGGGAAGAAAAAACACAAAAATTAGAGAACCCATCATCATTCAATTCAGAAAGTAAAGAATATATATACATCCACAAACGTCTGATATTACCTATGCTATGTGTTGGTAACTCAAAGAAGCTTAAACCCAACAACTCGCAGGCCAAAATTTTAAAAAGGAGTTACTAAAGTATACTAATATTTCTGAACCCATGTCGTGCACACAGTTTTCTTTGTCCCTTTCCACACAAGGATATCAAGATCATCCAACTTCACTTCAAACTTAGCAGGATTGCAACCAAAGAAAAAAAAAACTTTTGATTAAAATAAACCAAGAATCCAAAAATTTGTTCTAATCATCTTGATTAGGGGGTTTTTTAGGATTTTACCATGTGCGCCTCTGATGTCGGAGTGCCCCCCATGTCTTGTGCTGCTTTTGACCTAGGAGACGACAAAGAAATTCTTGTAGAAAGGGACACTGCAGAAAACGGCGGTGACTGCATCTAGCCCTGTGTATTAAAGAAATGAAAACTCAAGAACTGGACCGCAAATGGAGGACCAACAACAGCTTACGTACATACTACAACTCACACACAACAATGGCTTCCAAATTCTCTCACCCACTCTTCTTCACGTGAAAAATATTGGCTTTAGCCTTTAGGGCTTTGGCCAGCCTTCAAAATTCAAAAAACACAGAGGCAAGGTTTTAGTGGAAAAGAATTTGAGTTTTGAGTAGATTTTATAAAAAATTATTAAATATATAAATTTATATAAAATTTAAAAAAATATATATGAATAATAAAATCGTGAATTATATATATTATAAAATTATATTGTATAATTTTTATTATATAAAATATATATTTTTTATATACGTAACTCGTGTAGTTGGAATTTATATTAAAATTTTCATGAAAAAAAGAATATAATTAATTATGAATATTTAAAAAATAAAAATATATACAAAATAATACTACAATATATTTAAATTTAATTTAAAATAAATTTTAAAAATTCTAATGTAACTAAAAAATTACATTTAATTTGTGTGTTACTGATACAGGTGTCGGCTAATACATGTACAGGGAACTGCAAATGCCTGTCAATTTTCAAGAATGTTCCCCAATGTTTTGGAATTCACAAAGCTTTAGACAACCCTAACATATGATTCCTTTTTCTATTTCTTTTCAATCTCACAAAAACATATCTTTATAATACACCATATTAAATGTGCAATTTTTATATACAATGTGTATACATTCCTATGAGAAATAATTTATTTATTGTTATAAAATTAGGGTAGTGTTAGAATAAAATCTTCACACTACATACTAATAAAATTCTAAATATTTTGCACAAGAATTTCTCTCTTTCTCTTCTCTCACAATTTTCTCTAATCTTTTTTTCACTAATCTTTCTTTCACAAAATGATGGTGTATTACAAGTTTAGAGAATAACTCTATTTACAGAGCTCTAATTAGTGGGATACATCATGGTATACATCATCTTCCACTAATCTCAATTAGTGGTGTCTCCACTAAATGGTGGACATCCATAAAAATTTTCTCTAATTATTTACATAAATCCATAATTAGTGGAGCTTCCACTAATTAATGGAGTTTCAAATAATTTTAAGATATTCATAACACTCTCAATTGGATGTTCATCCATTACATAAAGAATATGCATCATTAAAACCTTACTAGATAAAAATCCAGTGGGAAAAAAATCTAGTGAAGGAAAAAGAGTACACTATTCTATATGTCTGTTTATTACTCTACTAGTGAGATAATTCCTTTAAATCTTTAAACCGACGCATACCGATTTTATATCTCAACTTCTCAAATATTGCAGTCGTAAAGTCTTCGTGAAAATATCTGCGAGGTTATCACATGACCGAATTTGTAGCACATCAACTTCACATTTCTTCTGGAGTTCATGAGTAAAGAAGAATTTTGGTGAAATATGTTTTGTCCGATCTCCTTTAATATATCCTCCTCGTAATTGAGCTATGCAAGCTGCATTGTCTTCATAAAGAGGAGTTGGAATATCTTTGATTGATAATAATCCACAACTTTTTCGGATATAATGAATCATGGATCTTAGTCATACACATTCTCGACTTGCTTTATGAATGGCTATAATTTCAACATGATTTGAAGAAGTAGCTGCTATAGATTGTTTCGTAGAACGCCATGATATAGCAGTATTTCCACATGTAAATAGATAGCTCGTTTGAGAACGTGCTTTATGTGGATCAGATAAATAACCAGTATCTGCATAACCTATCAATGTTGGACTGGTTTTATTTGAATAAAATAATCCGAGATCAATTGTACCTTGGAGATATCGAAGGACTTGTTTAATTCCATTCCAATGTCGTTGTGTTGGTGAAGAACTAAATCTTGCTAATAAATTGACAGCAAAAGCAATATTAGGTCGTGTATTATTAGCAAGATACATCAATGCACCAATTGCACTGAGATATGGTACTTCAGTGACTAAGGAGTTCTTCATCATTTTCTTGAGGCTCTGAAAGGATCTTTATCCACATTTAATGATCTGGACGATCATTGGAATACTCAATGGATGTGCTTTGTCCATGTAAAATCTTTTTAGCACTTTTGTTGTATATGTTGATTGATGAATAAATGTTCCACTCTCCAAATGTTCAATTTGTAAACCAAGGCAAAATTTGGTTTTACCAAAATCCTTGATTTCGAATTCTCTTTTTAAATAATCAATTGTTTCTTGAAACTCTTCAGGAGTTCCAATAAGATTAATATCATCAACATATATAGCTAATATCACAAATTTAGAACCAGCTTTCTTAATAAAAACACATGGACATACCTAGTCATTTTTAAATTCCGCTTTCAATAAATATTCACTAAGACGTGTGAACCACATGCGCCGTATTGCTTCGAGCCATATAATGATTTCTGCAATTTGATGGAGTAATTTTCACGAGGATAATGTTTATATGCTTCAGCATATGAAATCCTTCTGGGATTTTCATATAAACATCATTTTCTAAATTTCCATACAAGCAAGCAGTGACAACATCTAATATGCGCATATCTATCTTTTTCATGTACCGCCAAACCGATAAGATATCTGAGTGTAATAGTATCAACAACAGGAGAATAAGGTTCATCATAATCAATACCTGGTCTTTGTGAAAAACCTCGGGCTACTAATCGCGCTTTATATCGAACGATTTCACTCTTTTCATTGCGCTTTCGCACAAATATCCATTTGTAGCCAACAGGTTTTACACCTTCCGGTGTTCGGACTCGCAGTCCGAAGACTTCACATTTTGTCGCTGCATTTAACTCCGATTGAATCGCATCTTTCCATTGCAACCAATCTTTTCTATGCCGACATTCATCAACCGATATTGGTTCAAGATCATCATTATCCCGTGTAACATCAAGAGATATATTGTATGCAAATATATTATCAATAACAGCTTTCTATCCGATTCCAACTTCTACCTAAGTGGTATAATTGATATAAATTTCGATGTTACTTTCATCAACTTCCGGTTCTTTGTCATCAGCTTCTCTCTTGGTCTTTATCATTCTTTTCTTCAATATGATCTTCTGGATCATTTAATCCTCTTTTCTTTCGAGGATTTTTATCTTTAGAACCAAGAGGTCGGCCACGCTTCTAGCGTGTTTTTAACTCATCAGCTATAGCTATAATATTTTGTTCTGCTAGAACTTCAATTCGAATAGGAGCATTTATAGTTAGAATATGCGATTTTGTAACTCTTCTGGAGTCAACAAAAGCGTCTGGCATTTGATTTGCAATGCTTTGCAAATGAATTATCTTTTGAACTTCAAGTTCACATGCACTTGTGCGCGGATCAAGATAATTTAATGATATTGTCCAAGCAAGATCCTTTTTATGTCGTTTTGGTTCTCCCCTAATTTTGGGAATAATGATTCATCAAAATGACAATCAAGCAAATCTTGCTCGTGAATACATCTCCTATCGTGGGTTCAACATACCTGATAATAGAGGGAGAATCATATCCAACGTATATCCCCTTTCTTCTTTGAGGACCCATCTTTGTACGTTGGTTTGGTGCAATTGGAACATATACAGCACACCCAAAAATTCTTAAATGAGCAATATTTTGTTCTGACCCAAAAGCCAATTGCAAAGAAGAGAATTTATGATAATTAACTGGTCTTATGCGTACAAGTGTTGCAGCATATAAAATAGTATGTCCACAAGCAGATGTTGGGAGATTTGTTTTCATTAATAATGGTCTAGCAATTAATTGTAATCGTTTAATCAAAGATTCAGCAAGACCATTTTGTGTGTGAACATGAGTTACAGGATGTTCAACATTAATCCCAATTGACATTCAATATACATCAAAAGCATGTGATGAAAATTCACCAGCATTATCCAAACGGATATTTTTAATGTGATGGTCGGAAAATTATGCTCGTAATTTAATTATTTGAGCAAGTAATCTCGTAAACACCAGGTTGCGAGTAGATAATAAACATACATGTGACTATCGGGATGATGCATCAATTAAGACCAAAAAATATTTGAACGGTCCACATGGTGGATCAATAGATCCACAAATATCTCCGTGAATCCGTTCGAAAAATGTAGGACTTTCAGCTCCTACTTTTCCTAGTGATGGTTTAACAATTAATTTTCCTAGGGAACATGCAGTACATGCGAATTTTTCTGATGTTAATATCCTTTTATTTTTTAAATGATGACCATGTGTATTCTCAATGATTCTTCTCATCATGGTAGATCCCGGATGACCCAACCGGTCATGCCAAATGCTAAAAGTAATAGGATCAGTAAATTTCTGATTTACTAGATGATGAATTTCAATTATACGTATTTTTACAAAATATAGGCCAGTAGAAAAAGACAACAGTTTTTCTAATACATATTTCTTACCCAAATGCATTTGAGTAATATAAAGATGCTCAATCCCATTTTCCTCATTTGTTTCAACATGATACCCATTTCTGCGGATATCTTTAAAACTCAATAAATTTCTTCTGGATTTTGAGGAAAATAGTGCCTTATCAATAATAATTGTTGTTCCTTTAGGCAACAATATACTAGCTCTTCCGGAGCCCTCAATCACATTTGCACTACCGTTTATCGTATAAATATTTATTTCTCCCATTTTGAGATCAGAAAAATATTTCTCATTTTTAGTATGGTGTGTGTAGTTCCATTATCAATAATGCATACATCATCATTAACAATAACCATCTGAATACAAATATATATATGTAAACGTAAATATTATTAAAATAGAATGAAAATGAAAATACAAAAATATCAGGGTGAGGCTGTAGTTCTTCTGGACACTGCCATCACCAATTAAATGGTCTATCCTACCGTTTGGATGTTCAAAAAAATCCGATACATCTATATGAGTAATATTGATATTAAGATCTTCAGGATCTATATCATCATCCTCAGCATTATTTATTGGATGTTGAGAAAAATTTGCTTCCACATTTTTAGTTTTCAATGAAGCTTGATACAATTCAACTAAATGCTTAGCCGTACGACAGTTTCGTGACCAATGACCTTTCATGCCACATCTATAACATATATTATCATACTTTTATTCAATTTCTTTTTCTTTTCCCTTATGATCTTTTCTGTTCCACTTCAGGTGACCAGTATTTCTCACAGTTTGATTATAATTGTGATAAGAGAAATATCAAGCGTGTCTACGACCATAACCACGACCACGGCCACGACTATAACGATGGCTTCTGCTAGAGCCAACAGCATTCACTTCTGGGAGTGCTGTTGAGCCAGTTGGTCTGGCTTCATGATTTCTCAATAATAACTCATTATTCTTCTCTACAATGAGGAGGGCAGTAATTAAATCTGTAAATTTTGTATACCACTTTTCTCGATATTGTTGCTGCAGGACAATATTTGAGGCATGAAAGGTAGAGAATGTCTTCTCCAACATATCTTCATCAGTCACTTTTTCTCCGCATAATTTTAATTGAGATGTAATTTTATACATTGTGGAGCTATATTCATTCACAGTTTTAAAATCTTGCAACCTCAGGTGCAACCATTCGTACCGTGCAGTGGGTAGTACGACCATCTTCAGGTGGTCAAATCTTTCTTTTAAATTTACTCACAGGACATATGGATCTTTTTCGGTAAGATATTCCATTTTCAAATTTTCATCGAGATGACAACGAATAAAAATCAAAGCTTTAACCTTGTATTGTGCAGATGCACTATTATTTGCTTGAATAGTTTCACTAAGGCCTTCAGCATTTAGATGCATTTCTGCATCGAGAACCCATGACATATAATTTTTTCCAGAAATATCAAGGGTTACAAATTCGAGTTTAGCGAGATTAGCCATAGAGATCAATAAATGCGTACCTGTCTTCTGGTTTTGTTAACGGCAGGAACTCGTGCTTAGTCTTCTGGCTTTTGTACCTGTAGAGACTCGTGCTGATAACGTGTTATAAAATTAGGGTAGTGTTATCTTCACACTACATACTAATAAAACTCTAACTATTTTGCACAAGAATTCATCTCTTTCTCTTCTCTCACAATTTTCTCTAATCTTTTTTCACTAATCTTTCTTTTACAAAATGATGGTGTATTACAAGCTTAGAGAATAGCTCTATTTATAGAGCTCTAATTAGTGGAATACATCATGACATACATCATCTTCCACTAATCTCAATTAGTGGTGTCTCCACTAAATGGTGGACACCCATAAAAATTTTCTATAATAATTCACATAAATCCATAATTAGTGGAGCCTCCACTAATTAATAAAGATTCCAATAATTCATAACATTTATAAGTATCTTTATTATTTATTTTATTAGATTTTTTATTTTTAAGGATAAAATTGAAAGTAAAAATTTAATTAACTAAAAAATTTACTTATTTTAATACCTGTATAATCAGTTAAGTAAGATAGATAATTTGAGACGGAGGGAGTATATTACAAATTGATTGCTCTTGTAAAATGGCTCGTACAAATTATATAATTGTTCACATTAAAGTTTTAAACAAGTTAATTTAGTTATTTGTACAATTTATTTAATTACTTTCACAAAATAAATGAGTTTACAAATTAAATTTGTGCAAATTATATACTTACTCACATTAACAATTTAATTTAATTATTAAATCAATTATTGAATCAATTATTGAATGAATAATTGAATCAATTATGACTCACATATGTTAACAAGCCATTAGATTTGTATTAAAAAATAAAAATGAGAATGAGAATGATAAGATAAGATAAAGCATATTCTGACAATAGGTTCAGCACATACTTTGCCATATTTATTTTATCAATACATTAGAAATTATTTCTTAAATAATTTGTTTAAAAATATACATAGTTTTCATATAAATCACAATTCCCAACTATTGGATCTTTTATTAACTTATTTTGAGACCCATAAATTCCACCTAAACATAAAATAATGGGTATGATTCCCACATATTTCCATTCCCTAACCCAAAATCCTCCAACCAAATACTTTGTAAATAAATCTTAGAAAAACAAATTACTATGTCTTAAAATACAAAATATTCACATTTTGGAAGATAAAATTACTTATTCAAATTCCATAATTATCGATATGGTACTTTGATGATTGAGTACAGTAAGAACTTAGTTGGATTGGAACTTTTTTGGAAAAAAAAAATTACTAATTTAGACGAGTTTTTATGAAAAATTTTGAGTAAATATAAATAATTTTATTTGTGAAATATTAATAATTTCATTATTTTCTAAAGATAAATTGAAATATTGGTATTTAAATTTATAAATTGTTATAAAATTTAAAATTATACTTATATATTTTAAAAAAATTAAAATACAATCAATTCAAATACACCCTTATTATATTAGAGAATCCTTCGTCATTAAATTCAGAAAATCAGATAACCCCACCTCCACCAAAAATATTACATGGAGGGGAGAACTATCTTTCTTATGTTAGAATTTGGACTTGAGTCATTAGTACATGTATATTAATTATTTCATCCGTCCCAATAAAATTGACCAACTTACTATTTTGAGTTGTCCTAAAAAATTTGACACTTTTCTTAAAAGAAAAGTTTTTACTATACAATTTATTATAAAATAATCAATATACCTCACATATATTATTTTTATATACTTAGATTTGACATAAAGTATTATGAGACTCACATATTTTTTATTTTTATTATACTATATTATATTATAATTATTATTATATTCTAACTTTTACTTTTGTATAAAATATCGTATCAAATTAATCACTGTCAATTTTAGTAGGATGGAGGAGTATTTCGTATTTGGACATATAGATGTATATGTATCGCTAAATTAATTATATAATTATTTTTTGTTATAAAGTTTAAAGCCTAATTATAGTGATCTATATTTAATTATATGGGCTCGTCATCTTAATGAAGTGTGGAGTAATTTATAATGTGTAGAAACTCAATAGTGTAGTTGCAAAAACTATGATAAATTAATTTAACAACTGCATAATTATATAAATATATAGGAGTGTGATCCCTGATTGCACGTACTGAAAACCCTAATCAGTTCTTGAAGGTCCCATCTCTCTATGAGGAAAGTAACAATCAAAAGACCCAATGAAACTGAATTTGTGACAACAAATCATCATGAATCAAAATACACTTCCGCATCTTCTGATTTTTAAATAATCTTTCAAGTAAAATTTCGTTCATAAAGAATTTGATTAAGTGAATTCCATTAATTTCCGTCATCTTATACATAATTGGTGCTCCAGGACGAGCTTTTTTTGAAATGCTTCCTCCTTTGTGCAAGACATACTCAAATTTGAATACGGTTAGACATTGAGCAACTGCCTTAAAATGGATACAACAGTAACGAATATCGTGATTTGCTTAAGATGATAAGATCAAATGCATATATTTCACTGTAAATTTGAGAGTTACTGAAAGCCATTTTGATTTGTTACAATGTTTTTCTAAACTATGGAAAATCCACTCCTACAACATTCACAAGTTTGAAGGTTGCTGAAAGGGAGATTTTGGAGGCACAACTCCAGAAAGTGTTCTCTCCAGCATCAACGCTGTGCTCTTGCATAGTTTGTACTTAGACGGGAAGTAACCTTTGCTGGTGAAGAGAGTTTCTTAGTCCTCGAATTAAGCATGATGACTTCTTGAGGAGAAAGAAGCTTCACTTTACGAGTTTGAAACTTCTTTTCGCTGTCCATGCAATTCACTCTTGGATCATTAGGTAGCCTGTTAGGTCGGGCAGAACCATGCTGCAGCCTCCCAGAGCAGTTAGATGGCAATGCCTTGGCCTCGGGCGAGTCTCCACCAGAGGTTGGTGAATCTGTTCCACTACTATGCTCACACTCTGCACAAAACCATTCATCTGGCGGATAATTAAGGCAGATGCGCATGCAGTAACCGGGAAAATGAGAAGTAGGCAAGTGATTATTATGGATTAAAATAGCAGTAGCAGCCAATGAAGAACTCAAGTTGCAGGGAGCACAATTCAAATACAGGAAAGACCAGAGAACATTCGACCAAAACTGGTGGACAGATTACTTTGAATAGAGAGAGCCATGGATTGGCAACATGATTATATATATATATATATATATATATATATATATATATATTGATATATTGAATTGCTTAGTTACATACACAAAAGAGATATATCTTCGATAGTGTAAAAAATGAGAAAATTATATAGTATTTTCAGACTATGAGACCATGTAGAGAATAATTATAAGTTGAAAATATTAATTTTGCCCATATAATTGTATGGTATTTTGTAAATAAATTGAGTGAAATTAAGAGTTTAGATAGAGTGAGGATCCGATTTCTGTACCCTCTTAAATGGTTTATCTTTTTTCATGTATACAACATATATTTTGCCTCAAAAGTAAAAATTTCTGAGTCAGTCCTTGATTGGCACATTTCCCGGTTTCCATGAGTGCACACTAATACACTTTAGCCCAAAAATTCTCCCAAGAAACCATAAACAAAGAGAATGGTTAGGGAAAACAAATAAATATTGATGTACACTAACAGCACAAGAGAGGGTTATCTTACATATGCTCACGAGAAACTTTGCAGCGACAGCAAGAAACTAGCATAGCACTGTAACCAATATCACCACAAACATCACAGCACTCATCCTGCAAATATGGAGAGGTAATTTTACCCAATTAGTTTCTTTATGGAATTCTGTTCCAGAAGTCTTTATTTTTGAGAAATTATGTAATAAAATAGTCATGTATTGCAATTAGCACAAAGACCAACAAGCATTATCATAAAATATCCACGTACTACTGAATCAATCAACATTCAGAGTGAAGGAGTATCAGCTAGGATATGACCATGACACTTCTTTGTTTAAAGAAGGCTTTCTTTCTTTAAAGCCATTTCAAATGCTCCAAATTGCTTCATGATTAGCTATGCCAGTCAATTCATTTGACCATATGAGGTCTTGGGGTTGGCCCCTTTTCATTTGTGACATTGCACAGAGAAAAAAGTAAAATTTTGTAGTAGTCAAAGTTTGTGAGTAACACAGAGTACTTCAATTGTGTATATTAGTGTTGAGAAACTCAAGTTGAGTATGAATCCAAGGTGAATAGCAGCTGCGAAGCCAGAATACAAATAAATATCCAAAAGTTGTCTTGAAGAAAAGGTGGAAGAATTAGCATTAAAAACCTCTTAACATGTTAACCCATCAACTAAAGTGTATCTAAAATGCCATAAAAGAAGGCTGATATCCTCTAAACATGCCACAAAACATTGAAAGCTAAAAAGGAGGGAACCAAAGGGAATAATCAAAAAGGTTCCAGCAGAAAACAGGGGCCGCAAAGCATAAATGTTCTTCAAAGAGAAAAAATGACCAGCAGATATCGTCTTTGAGAGTGTATAATACAGCAATAATGAAAACCACTTATTTATGTCTATCTGCAAATAATCAGCACAATAATGAGCCCTGGTCCACCATTTTGCTTTTTTCTTAATCATTTCGCCATGGCAGCCTCTTCAACTCAGCTCACCACAAGGAACACTGCACAACAGCATTTCAAAAATGCAAATACTACAGATAGCACGTCCCTTATGATGCAATAGAAAAAAGATTAAATCTTTATACACAATGCTGTCGAGGGATAAAATTTTTTTGAACTTTTCATTAAAAACACAAGAATAACAAACTATTTCTTTACCCTGTCAAGGGTTTATATAAGGTTTTACCATGTGGGCCTTCAACGTTGGAAGGTCTTCCATGTCTTGGAGCTGTTTTTGACCTCGGAGAAAACAATGGAAGTGGACAATGACAATTAAGGAAGTGTAGTGAGTGATTTTGTGTACATATTAAAGAAAGAGAAAGGCAGGCTGGAGAACCTGCATCAGTCGCACTACAGGTAACAGTGATCTCTCACACACTTCATTTTTACAAATGTATGCTGACCATAGTGAAAAAATGCCTCACTTCCGACAACGATTTGTCAATTGAGTAAAGGCAAATGGTTAAGGAAACAGTTGGACATTTGGCGAGTTCCTAGAATGTTCCCAAATGTTTTGGAAATGCATCCCTAACATTTTGTGTTTAAATATCTCTTTAAAATATATATTTTTATCCATTCTTAATATTCTCATACTTAATACATAATTTTTTCTTAAATTGATAAAAAAAATTATGAATAAACTCATTAATGAAGCAAATTAAGAAAGGCTTAATAGAAAAAATGAAAATAAAATTCACTGCAAATAGAGCTATTGTGACACCCATCAAAGGAATTGTTCCCTACCCAAGAGCTACTTTACCATATTTCGAATTCAATAGTTTTAATAAATTTCCTACAGTAGTTCGTCTTGAACCAGATTTAGAATTGTTTTCAACCGTCTGCATAGCTATAAATCCTATTGTATTCATTGAGATATGTTAGTCTTGTATATTATAAAATTTGGGTAGTGTTAGAAAAAAATTTACACACTACACATTAAGAAAATTTTAATTATTTTTTGCACAAGAATTTCTTCAAACTTCTCTCTTTCTTTTTCTCACAATTTTCTCACAATTCTTTCACAAAATGATGGTGTATTTCAAGTTTAGAGAATAGCTCTTTTTATAGAGCGTCTTAATTAGTAGAATACATCATCTTCCACTAATCTTAATTAGTAATGTCTCCACTAAATGATAGATATCCATAAAAATTCATAATTAGTAGAGCTTTCATTAATTCCCTAATAGTTCATATAAATCTATAATTAGTAGAGCTTCTACTAATATATTCATAACATTGTATATATATTTGGATACTAATTGTCAATCTTTATTAACAAAAAATTTGAAAAAAAAAAAACAGCCGCGACCTTTTTTTGGCCTTTTCAAGTGGAAAAGTGAGCCATGGAACAGAAACTAGAGCCGAAGATTTTTCTTTCTTTCTTTCCTTTTTCATGCTGAAGATTGAGTGGGTAAAAAAAAAAAGAAAAAAAAATTCACTCTCTCATAAAATTTTAGCCAAATCTAATTGTCATCTAAATTCACTTTAACTATAATTTGTTAACATAATTTTAAAATTTTCTTATTTCGTCATTTCTGTTAAAATTTCTGTCAAATATTGATCAATTTCCATTAATTTTAACTACTCTCTATTAAACTTCTAATTACGGTGAAATGGACCATCAAATATTAAGCTATTTTCATTATTTTTAATACTTGTTATTAAATTTTTAATGAATTGACTAACAATCAATAAATGGATATGGTAATTTTTTTTTAAAAAAATAAACTTATAAATGACAATTAGATGCAAAGTGAAATTTAGAGACAATGTGATATTTATATTATATTTTAGATGACAAAATATTTTTTTTTCAAAAAAATTATTTAGGAAGAGATATGGATAATAGAGAGCCTATACCTCTATGCAACTGAATTCAAGCAAAGTTTGTGAGTTTTCACAAATTTCTTAACGTTATCAGTGTAATGAATGTATGTAAATATTTTCATAATGCTGTTTATTGAGAAGCATGTTTGAAGAGTACAAATTGTAAAACTAAAAAAAATGGCCAAAAAAAAAGTTAGAAAATATGTATAAATTCCTTCAAATATACCCCTTCTTAGGTAAATAACAATAAATAAATAAAGTTTCTAATTGACTTTAGTGTAAAATTTTTGTGTATTGCCTTTTTTCTTTCTTTCTTTGGGTTCTTCTGGACAAGAAACAAATCGTGAATTAAGTAAAACAAATTAAATTATTTCGTCCTAAATTAAATATTTTATAATTCATATACTTAAATGATATTAAAACAGAGCTTGTCAAGTTGTACAAATATATAACTTGTTAGAACCATTTATTTTTTTAATCCAGGTATCTAATTTTTTTGTATATAAAAATGCTTTAACATATATATGCTTTTTGTAACAAAATTTAAAAATCTCATTAAAATTTATTTTATTAGATGGCATTATAAGGTTAAGAGAAAATCGTAAAAAATACCATTAAACTATTTATATTTAATAATTTGTATTATTTATCTTGTTTTCTTACATTTTTATATCATCAATCAATTTAATATACTTTGAAATGATTGTTTTTGACAAAAATAAAATTTTCTCATTTTTTAAGAGGGGTAAAAATGTCACAACATTACATTATTGTCAAGATTTATACTTGCTTTATTGTTGGGCAATTCATGTAGTTGTGCACGTGAACATAAATTTGGCGAAAATAGATAGAATTATTATCTCTTATTATAAATTTTAAATAAATTATAAGTTACTTAATTTTGAAATCTAAATATATTAAATATTTATCGAATTATTAATATTCATTTATATTCATTATTTAATTTAAATTGTAATATAATATAATTTTAAAAACTTATAATTAATTTAGATTTCAAAATTCAAATTTAATTTTTAAAATTCAAGATTTAAATATTCAAATTTCAATTTTATTAAATGAGCCCTAAATCGCATTGTGCAAACTGCAAGGAAAACCTCAAGAAGCACAAACAACAACATTACGAGCATATTATTATTATAAATTCGCCAAATAATTAATACATAACAAGTGGCAATAGCAAGCAAATGAAAAGTTGATTTTTACCGACAATCTTTCAATTCACAACGGCTTCTGCACTATTGGACAATATGGCATTTTCTTTGTGTCTTGAGATTTAATATTTATAATAATAATATCTTTCCACACACTAAGCATTTTTAAGGCATATGTACAATGAGTGTATTGAAGTTCTTATTTTCACCCAAATATGCAAACTACAAGGAATAAAACAAATTTAACAAAATTGACTATTTCTTTTTATTATAAAATTAATAAGAATATTTTAATCTACTGTCTATATTCTTATATGGTTATATATTTACCGTCAAATTTTGGGGTAATGGTAAACCTATAATTAACTCTCAAAAAAGTAAAAGATGGATATAATTGACAGTAAAATTAAACTTTAATAGTCTGTTTAGATTAAGGAAAAGGAAGGCAAAGGGAGGGTTTGAATTTTAAATGTTTGAAGACTGTATTTAGATAAGGATTATATTAAGATAAATTTATTAAAATTTAATAAAATATTATTAAATATGGGATCTAATCGAGAGAAAAATATATGATGTATTGTGAGTATATGATAAACTCTTGGGAAACAAAAATTATTTAAATTTATATTATTTTAAATTAAAGTTTTGATTTGGATTGAGAATAATTTCTTTTCAAATACAGCCTTAATTTTTTTAAAAAGAAAGGAATGGAAGAGGAATAAATGAATTAGATTTAATATAAAAGTTATAACTTCATTTTTGTCTAAATGTGGACGGAAACCAAGGAAAAAATATTATTTAATAAAACTTTAGTAAATAGATTAAAATATTTTTAATAAATAAAATATTTAATATTATTACATCAAATTATAGGATAAAAATGTAAACTCAAATAGTATCACTTTATTTTCCTTCCCTTCCCTTCTCCAAACTCTATCTCTCGTATTTCCTTTATTTTCTCAACATATCTAACCAAATAGTATAAATAATTATTATTCTCCTCTTCTCTCCTTCCTCTTTCTTTCTGTTCTACTCATTTTTTCTTTTTTCTTTTTATTTCTCTCAATCTAAACAGACTCAAAGATACAATTAAACGTTTTAAAAAAATAATATATGATTGCAAAATATATATATATATATATATATTATTTTTGAAAAGTTATGACCCGAAAAATATTGAATCCATTTTCTATTTCTTCTTTTAATCTTATACCCAGCAATAAAAATCCTGCATGGTCCCTTCGCTCCCCACCTCACCTCAACAGTCAACACAACACCCCAGAAAAAAAAAAAAAAAAGAGAGAGAAAAAGGTGGAGTCGCATGGTACATCAATTACAAATATGCACATTTCAATAATAATAATAATAAATTTGTATAATTGGTCTGCTTTTTTTTTTTTTTTGATGGAAATGTAAATGTGTTATAGATAGAAAGTCAGAATATACATGTCAAAGCAGCCTGGAAGCTGCTCGATTTCCTATCGGCTAGACAAATAGTGCCTCAAAGGCATAACCACTGTTTTCCAATCGAGTCAAAACGGAAGGATACAAAGTAAAAAGAACAGTGTATACAATCGTTTTGACCCTAGATATCATATGGGCTGGCGAGGCTGACAGTCCATCAAACAGCAAGCGATTTCGAGTGTTCCAAATCGTGTGAACCGTTGCAGCAAGGGCCGAACATTTCAGCTTGGTGGGCCAGGAGGTGCCTCGTGCCTCCTTCGTTAACCACTTCAGCGAACTGGGCAAGGAAGACATAGATCTTCGGATCCGCACCCAACGCTTAATGTCATCCCACACCCGACTAGTCACCGGGCAGCGAAAGAACAAGTGGTGAGAGGACTCCGGATGTCTAGAACAAAAGGGGCATGTAGGGTCTGGTGTGACAAAAGGAAGTCTGTCTTTGGTGCGAAGTCTGCCCATTGCAGCAAGCCAAAGGATGAATGCATGCTTAGGCACAAGCACCTTCCCCCGAGACGGTGCGTCCCCACGGGACTCGCGGCGCCGGGGTGCGGAAAAAATCATAGGCCGGCCTGGTAAACGACTTAGGGTGTGCTTGCCCGGGACTCCAAGAGAGTAATGGCAGCAGGCACATCACCGATGGCATGCGACAATTTGTCCCGGAGGCTGGAAGAGACGCTTTATCGAGCTCGGACGAGCCGGGTCGCTGCTCGTCGTCCGGATCGAGCGAACCCCTAAGTATCGGTGGTGAACCCACTGTACCCACGAGCGTACGCTTGTCCCGATGAATATCCCAAAGGACACGAGCTAAAAGAGCGAGCATTCCATGCCCCGGCTCCTTTATACCCAAACCCCCTTCACCCTTGGGTTTACGGAGTTTCGGCCAAGCCACCATAGAGGTTTCTGTTGTTCCAATGGAATTGGCGGGCCATACGTGAGAGGTCGTTAAGGACAGACTTGTGGAGTGGGAAAGATTGATAACCGGAAAGTCTCCACACCCTGGAGGACCGACGTGATCGGCTCCGATCGGCCGAGCATAAGAAAGGGAATTGGCCGTCCAACCATTGATCGTCGGCTCGATCTTATCCAACAAGGGCTTATAGAAAGAGCACCGCATTCGTTCTGCCGCAATGGGAACACCCAGGTACCGGAAGGGAAATGTCCCTTGCTGAAACCCCGATAGTTGCAGAATATCAGTGCGTTGAGCACTCGTCAAACCCGCAGAGAAAACGCTAGATTTGGATGCATTAGCGAGAGAGTCCCGAAACGACTGGAAATGATGGAGGCGGTGCACTAGAATCCCTAAAGATTGGCAGTCCCCACGGCAAAATAGGAGCGAGATCATCGACAAACGCCAAGTGAGTGAGGCCTACGGCTTGGCAGCCGGATGAAAGTGGAATAAGGGTGATGCGAGAGGCCACCCCGAGTCCACGGGAAAGATAGTCCAAACCGAGGACAAAGAGGAGTGGAGATAAAGGATCGCCCGCCTCAAGCCTCTGCGTCCCGGGAAGAAGCCATGGCTGTTCCCATTAATAGAGACGGAAAACGAGCGGTGGTAACACAGCTGCTCGACCCAAACACAAAAAGCGACGGAAACCCAAGCTCTTCCAAGAGGCTAAGTAAAAGTCCCGATTCACACGAGTCATACGCCTTACGCAAATCCACTTTGATTACACAGCGTGGGGAAACTCGCTTGCGAGAATAAGCTTTGAAGAGTTCTTGCGCCAAGAAAACGTTGTCCGCTAATAATCTGTCGCCAATGAAAGTCGCTCGTGTCTGAATCCACCAAGTGATCAAGAACCCGGCTAAGACGATTTGCCAAAGTCTTTGAAATGATCTTGTATAGTACATTGCAGCAAGAGATGGGGCGATAGTCCTCTACCGTATTTGTGCATTGTCCCTTGGGGATGAGGGATATGATGGCATGGTTCCACTGCTTGAGGAGTCGGCCCGAAGAAAGAACTCCAAACAAGCTCGTGTGACCAATCGCCCAACAATCGGCCACGCCTTCTTGAAAAAACATGCATTAAAACCATCCGGTCCCGGGGCCTTAAGGTCACCAATGTCCCACAAGGCATCACGAATTTCGGACGGGGAGATGGGTGTCTGCCAAATCTTGTGCTTGAGACGACGAGAGCAAAGGTCCCGCACGAACAATATCCGGGTCCAAGGGGAACATGGGCTGTGAGTGCCCAGGAGAGACACAAAGTGTGACACAAAGACATCTGCAAGCTCATTCAGCCCCGAAGTCCTAGTCCCATCAGGGCGGGAGACGCTGGATATAAAATTACGTTTGGAATTGCGCCGACGGAGACCATGAAAATAGCTTGTAGGGCGGTCCGCTTGCGAGAGGTGCCGAGCCTTTGCCATTCGTCGGTATAAAGCCGATTCCGCCTCGGCCATGTGCCACGCATGACGACGAGCGCTGCGAACCGTATCCACACAAGTCTGATCGAGCGGGGAGGCCAGTAAGTTAGCCTGGGCCACCTTCAGATCCTCCGATGCTTGGCTAACACGCTGCGATAGATGGGAAAAGGAGTCACGGTTTAGAGCCTTTAGGGGGCCTTTCAGAGATTTAAGGCGCTTGGAGAGACAATACTGACGGGTGCCCTCCACTTGAACATCCCAACCGGTACGAACGAGACCGAGGAAATCCGAGTGTCCCGCCCAGACGTTTAGGAAGCGAAACGGAACCGAAGCCCGGGGCGAGCCAGTCTCCAGGCCAAAGAGGGCCGCACTGTGATCAGAAACACAACCTATTGGGAAAAACCTCACCGAACCAACCAAAGGAGATTGGAACCAAGCAGAGTTGGCGAGCACCCGATCCAACTTCGACCACACACGGTTGTTAGTCCATGTAAAAAACTCCCCAGAAAACGGCATATCTTCCAGTCCAACCTCAGAGCAGCACTGAGAAAAATCCTGAAGTGCATAAGGGCTGAGGGCTGTCCCATGCAGTTTATCCGAGGGGGAGAGATAGGAGTTGAAATCTCCCAAAATTATCCAAGGGCCGGTGTGCTGAATAGATGCAGCACGAAGAGAGTCCCAAAGGCCTCGCCTCTGTACCACCGTGCATTTACCATATACAAAACTGCAGAAGATGGAGAAGTTAGTGATCTTGCAGGTGAGCTTACACGAGAGGAGCTGGCCCGACGTTGAAACACCATCCAACGATACAGCGCCGGGATTCCAGAGCACCAAAATGCGACCACCCGGGTCATCACAAAAATTAGAACAATACTCCCAAGTAGGGAACTTAGTACTGAGAAGCCAAGAGAGAGAGGAAGCCGATAGCTTAGTTTCAAGGATACCCATTACATCCACGCGGTGTTGGTGAATAAAACTGCGCACCGCATGTTGCTTGAGGGCTTTATTAAGCCCTCTAATATTCCAACAGGCAATCTTCATAGGGGACTGCCAGAAGCGCCAGGCGCCTCTGGTTTATCCAGTATGTTCTTCTTAGCTGCCTTGGATGCACACTGTCCCGGCTTAGCATCATCATCCCCGGCCGCGCGGCCGGGCTATCCGGGAAGGAAGCTCCTTTAGGAGCGGGGGCCTGAGGCCTCAGAGAAAGGAGAGAACGGATAGGGGCTGCTCGGGCTGCACCCAGGGACGACACAGGCAGGGCATCCAGCGGAGGGGGGGGAGCAGAAGGACCAGGGTCCAGAGGTGCTAAGGAGGACGTACCTGCTTGACACGGAGCAGGCCGAAGTTTATCCCCCTCCAGAAACCCAGATGGCTGAGCGCCGGCAGGAGTGGGTAATATGCCTGCAGAGCCAGCAGCAGATGGAAACGAAGGGGGGTTTGTGCGCCCGGGAGGGAGAGGCTCAGTCCCAGGGGGGAGATGAACTTGAGCATGAGCGGGCAGAGGGTCCGGACCAACTGCTAGGCGCTTACGCCCCCGACGGGTAACACGCTGCTGCTCCCTGGCCTGCGCATGCCGTAGCTGGAACGCCCGACGATCAGCCACACGCCGCGAAAGACAGTCAGCTTCAGCGTGACCAAACCGTTTACAGGTTGCACAGAAAGAGGGTTCAACATCAAACTTGACCGGCTGCACTAAAATAGCTCCAGAGGGCATCCGAATGCGAATTTCCCGAGTGAGCGGTTTTGAAGTATCCACCTCCACAAGAACACGAGCAAAGGATAGCCGCTCCATCCGGGCAGTGCAAGTATCGGACATAATTGACTTCCCCACAGCAGACACAATCTTACTAAGGGCGAGTTTATTCCAACAGATCAACGGAAGGCATGGGAGCGTGATCCAAATGGGAACAATATTGACTTCATCCATAGAAAAATTGAACTCCGGAGGCATGAGTTTGAGCAACAAAAAGCGACCAGCAACTGAGTAAGGGCCACCATCCAAAACTAGTTGCCTGTCCTCAGCTGAGTGAAACTTAAAAACAAGCCAGCCAGTGTTATGAGAGTACCACTGGCATTTAACTCCCCACGAGGATGCCGGATCTCGAATAGCCTTGCTCGCCGGGAACCGACACGCAACAAAGCCAAGAAGGCGATGACCAAGCCTAGACTCAAGGTCTAGAACATCAATGCAGTCCAAAACGACCATGTCCCCGTCAACCGGAATTTCCAGAAGCTTGAGCCCAACATCCGCGGAGAACGAGTCCTTTTTGAACAACCGCGCCCAGGACTTCTCGAGAGGAGCCGGTTTAGATGGAGACTCCGGTTGGGCGGGGAGAGTACAAGACTCTTGCCCAAAGCCGAACGAAGAAGATGGGCATTGCATGGGTCCATTCGGGGAAACCAATTGGGGAAATAAATCAAGCCCGGGGTCGGCTACGGGGAAGTCGCTAATGCATACGGTGGGCTTAGCCGAAACGACCCGCTTCGTTTGTTTTTTGCTTCTTGGTCATGGTGAGCCAAACAACCGAGCAAGCCCAAACGAGGCCTACGCACGAGCACGATGCGGATCGGCCCAAGAGATAGCGAGCGGGGCACCAGCAGCCCGGAGGAAAGCAGGCTCGGGCACAGGCTGGGCGGGAAAAGCACCAACGGACAAAATACGAGGGCAGACAAGATTTCAAATTATAACACTGTACACAATGAGCAGGAGTCGGGACCAGGATTGAACCATGTACTGTGCACCGTCTCAGCTGAGGACCAACAAGAACGATAACCAAAGAAAGCACTGGTGCACGCACCAAGATAATAAACGACACTCCTGGAAAGTTGGTAGAAACAGAACCGAACAATAAACGAGAACAATAAACCCAGAACACACGACGCAAATTTGAACTAAGACAAATAAGACAAATATGAGAAAGGAGGAACCGAGCCTGACAGTCCAGACGGAAGCGAACAGCTAAGCCCGTGGCACAAAACACTCCTAACAGAAACACAGCGCCGTGTGGTAGTCTAGCACGAGCGCGCAGCACTAGTGCTGGGCAAGGGCCAAGGGCACCAGCCCCAACCACTCCAGGCGCAGTCTGCCAACACGCTACGGTTCTGCAGAAAAAGACGTTGAACAGTGCACAGGCCGAAAGAACACCAGGCCACGGCTACCAGTACAGCAGACCAAACCGAGGGCAAAGCACAGAGGGCAATGCCGGACAGAAGAACTCACAGTGACAAGCAGCAGCAGCGGTCCTCAGCGCACGGAGAAGAGGCAGCACCGAGATAAGGCATCGGTTGAGAGCTTCTCTCTCTAACTTTCTCTCTCTAGCGCTTTCACTCTGCTTATACTTAACTCTTTTTCAATCCCCTTTTTTTTAAAATTGGTCTGCTTTTGTTGCTATGTAAATGTGTCATACAAAATAAATATGCAGAGCTCTACTCAGAAGTCAGAACCCACAAGTGGTCAGAAAGCATCGACGTATCTGCTTCTGGTAATAACTATATGGCCCGACTTTAAATTTCACAAAAATGAAGGGACTAGTTCTGAAATTTTCTGATTATAGACTTAAACTGTATTTAAATAAAAATTAAAATGTGATGAATTTTTTAAAATTTAATAAATAGAGTAAATATGAGACTTAATCATTAATTATAGAAAAAAATTATGATATATTATGAATATATGATACTACTCGAGAAATAAAAAATATTTAAATTAAATTTTTAGTTTAAATTGAGAAGAGTTTATTTCCACATAGAGCCTTTTAGTGCTTCTGTTGAGCAAATGCTAGACTATCAAAATATTTTAATTTCCCTTCTAATTTTTATTTATTTTTCTTTCTTTTTTGTTTCACACGGTGAAAATTAAGTCACAACTTTTATTTTCAGATAGAATAGCAATTAATTTCTCATATTTTTAAATCGTAAATATGTTTAAGTCTCTCGTATAATTTTCACTCAATCCTAACTTTTTAATTCTGTCCTTGTTCTTGCTCGGAATTTGCACAGGACTTTTACATATATGTTCAAAATGGGAAAAAAATGAAAATTGCGATGACAATTAATTTCAAACTAAAAATTAAACCGTAATATAACATTTGATTAAAATTTTAGATGACAAAATAAATTTTCATAAAAAATCTTCGAATAAGTATGTGAAAATCTCACTCTCTGGGTAAAAAAATAAGTGATATAATTACTAAAACTACGAATATTAAAGAATCGTAAAATTTCATAGTAAAAAGAATTAAAATATTTATTTTACTATTATTTTAATTTTAATAAAATCTTATCTCATTAATTACATCCCACCACTTTAATTCTTCCCCTCAACATTTCTCGTCTCTCTTCCCACCTTTCCTCTTTGTCTCTCTCTCTCTCTCTTTATATAGAGAGGAAAATGGGGAGAATAATTAAGTAGACTATTGATGTTTTTATAAGAGAATATATTGTCATTTTGGATTAAAATAAATTCATTATGAATAATTATAATATTAATTACTACATTCATTTTAAAATAAATATTTATATAACTATACATACACATATTAAAAGTTATGAAAATAATGATATTTTTTACTATATAAAATTCTAACTATAACCCTAATAAATATTCTTTTCTTTCTTCAAATTAATCACTCTTTTCTCTGTCTTCCTCTTTGTTTTCCACTTATATTATATTAAATGAGCAGTAAGATATGAAAATATTAATAATTAATATATTAAAAAATATAAACTAACATCTATTTTGAAATAAAATAAAAAATTATATAAATATATATTTTAAAATGAAAGAAATAATTGATAAGAAATTTGTGTAGAGATAAAATTTAAAAAAAAATAAATAGACTTACATTTAAAAAATAGATAACTATTTTTAAACAAATTAAAAAAAATAAATCATTTATTTTTAGACGGTACAATTTTAAACAGTTACTATGACGAGGAGTAATGAAAAAGCAGATATTTTATTTGAGTACTCCCAAGGCTAAAAACGACGATTTTTTCCGAATAAAAGACTTGAGTGATGGTACGGAAGCCGATGGTAACACTTCTCTCAAGTGATGCCCCTCAAAAGCCATGCAAATACTGATGGAAGAAAGGCACCATGCATGCTTATATATAGAGAGAGAGAGAGAGAGAATAAACAAAATTACTACAATATTGACGAACAAAAGGCACATAATTAGGTTTTACAGTCTACAGAGAGAGAGAGAGAGAGAGATTGAGAGAGAGAGAGAGCGAGAGTCTCCACTAGCAGCCACATACACCGTCCAGAAGGAATCCAAAAGCCAACCAACATCCATGCATACGTAAGATGGAGACGAGGAAGAAAACAAAAAATCAAGGCTGTCTTTTAGAGTTTAGATCATATTCCCAGCAGACCCTAATAGTAGAATCACATGCCTACTGCTTCTGCACAATCACAGCCACTTTAACCCAATCGCCTCAGCCGCTACCGTCTCCTTGATACGTTCACGCCCACAAAAGAACCACCCCGGAGAAGAGGAGGGTGATCAAGAACGAGAATGGGCGTAGCGATATCCCACCATCACTCCCGTCCGGGTTTAAACCAGCTCCAGAGGGACCTAAGCCATTATTGACACCTCCTAGTACGCCATTGTTAGGTGTTGTCACAAGAGGAGAGGTGCCCGTGGGTGAGTTAACTGTTGTTGTAGGTGTTGCCGTAGTGGTTCCGGGGGTGGTGGTTCCGGGGTTAGTGGTTGTGGTAGTACTGCCACTGCAACAGTTAAAAAGAGCAAGATATAGCATTAATGCAACATTTTGGCCCACTTGTAATTGTACAATGCCTGGGCACAACCTCAACTTCGGTAGCCGAACATTTAATGAAATTTCTTTTTTTTTTAATTTAAATATTCAAATTTCATCCAACTATTCTTAAAATTATAAATTCTTATCTAAATTTATATTTCTTTCGCTTTAAAATAAATATTTTTAACAATCAATAAATTATCATGTATTTCATATAAATAAAATAAAATTTTTATTTAAAATATATTACTACTCACTCCGTCCCATTAAAATTGACCTACTTACTATTTTAAAATATTCCATTAAATTTGACACTTTCTTTAAAAAGAAAATTTTTACTATATAATTTGTTATAAAATAATCAATATACTTCACATATATTATATTTATATTCTTAAATTTGACATAAAGTATTATGAGACTCACATATTTTTTATTTTTATTATATTATATTATTATTATATTTTAATTTTTATTTTTATATAAAATATCGTGCACAATCAATTACTGATTAATTTTAATGGGACTGTAAGAGTATTATTTTTAGTATCCTTACTTTTCATGAACACTGAAGAAGTGAGCTCAATAGGATCAATAGTACCATAAATTGAGGTGGTGAATTGAAGAGGCAGAATCAATGATTGAGTTTGGGGAAAACTCGATAAATATCGCTCGCGAAATACGAGGTGAGCGCAAAGAGGCACGAAACTCGAGAAAATTTGGAATCTAGGGTGGGACAATGAGGCCACGGGGCTGGACTAATTAGCACCATAGGTGTGCCAACAGGAGTGAACGTGTCGTTTCGGAATGGACAGAAGTCACTGAACAAGATCTGATAATTTTATCTTCATCCAGACTCCACTAATTTTTGCTATCCCCACCACAACTTTTAACAAAGTGGACACAAATGTCCTTTCACCTTAGCAGTACATTTTCACATTTATTAATTCACCCCTCCACTCTTTTGAATTATTTCTTTAAAAAAAATCATATTCAAATATTCAAATGAGAAAATAATAATTGATAAAATTCAACTTAACAAGAAATTTTATATACAAATAAAAATTACAATATAATATAATAAATATATATATTTTACAAAATTTTATATCAAATTTAAATATATAAAAATATATTAATTATTTTATAATATATAATATATTAATCAATTTAATTTAGACGAAAAGAAAAATAAAAGATGATCCTTCTATTCCTTAACTTTGTTTCTAAAGGTAATTGGATTAAAATGGTAAACTTGCATATTTTATTAATTCTTAAAATAAATATTCACATTCAATTTTCTTTAATGGACAAAAAAAAAAGAAAGAAATATTTCTTTCCATTTGGATTTAAGAAAAATAGTAATAGTAGTGAAGATTCTACTATTTAGATAAGGCCTGTGGATGCCGTCATGATGGGTGACAATAATTGCACCATTTAAAAAAAAATGAAAAGTGAAAAAAACTTCTACAAAGCAATTATCAAGGGTAGGAGTCAAAAGACACCATCATGCAAAGCTGCAATAGCAAAAACAAGTCCAAAATGACAAAAAGAGATCACTCACAACACAACAAAAGTGCTTATGGATGGGGATGTTATTAGTTCTTAACAAAGATACCTGAAGATTACCATATGGCATCTCTATGAAAATGAAAGACGAAGACAAAAGTGCTTTATAAAGCTTTCCTTTGTGAACAATACGAGAGATGCTCTCCCCACTAATGGTATAATAAATATGCAAGAAAAAAGCATCCCTTTAGAATAAAGAATCTCTTTTCTTTTTTTCCCCTCAAGAATATATGAAAAATTATTATAAAAGGATTCTTAAGCTATAATAACATGATTATGGCTTGTTTTGTCAACGAATTGACGTCTTAAACCCAAATAGAGAGAGAGAGAGAGAGAGAGAGAGAGAGAGAGGAGAGTGGGAGCCCCAAAATTTTTAAAATTTTAATTTTATTTTAGAAAAATTAAAAAAAATTTTAAAATCCTTTAAAATTTATCCTTCATCCTCCAATTTTCTTTTTTATAAAAATCCTCTAATATAATTTTTTATATAATTTACATTCAACTCCAAATATCTAATTTCGTCCCTAATTAAACGTACAACTAAATAAATATATAATAAATATATACGGGGTACCATTTTACTCATCTATTGTGTATATGCAATCGTAAACACACACACACATATATATATATATATATATATAAGTTTCTTATTCCATCCTTGCTTAAAGCTACAAATAAGAAGTAAATGTGGGGCACTGGTTTACTCATCTATTGCATGACCAAGCTTTACAAATAAGAATTTAGTGTTCAGAGTTGAAATATGCTACCACAACTTCATGTCAAATTTTTTTTCCAATATTACTATTTTTGGAGCAATGCTAGTGTGAATTGTACTAGGGGATGGTACAAAGTCATTGGCCCAACCCTTATGATTTTACTGGTGGAAGTGATGGGGAGCATTAACTTTATTGGAATGATGAAAATCTTTTGAAAATCTGGTGAATTGGACTAAAAACATACCAAATTCTTAGACTAGAAATCAACTCTAGTGCTAGAGAAAGCTCGTTTATATTACCAAGGAACTTTATATAGCCAAATTTGCTCTTTCCCCCTTTTGATGAAAGTTAAAAAGAGAAACTTAAATAGGACAAGCTCAAAGCAAAAGTTAAATATCCAATTTCCTACAAATCAATTCAAAATTCACTTTAATTCAAAATAATAATAATTTAAATAATTTTTATTTTTTAAAAATTATCATATATATTTTCTTTTTGATCCCATCTTAAATCCCACCAAACTCGAGATCTCACATATTAAATAATTTTTTATATCCCAAATTCTATTTCTAAATAAGATACACCGAGATAGGCTGAGAGACTATACCTTCAATTTAAAACTCCTCAAAAAAATACATCATTAGAAGGAAGGTCATCCTTAAATTTTTTACTCAAATGTTTCCACACCCATACTACTTTAGAATGACTAATTTGGACATGAATCTGAGCTTAGGACCTGTATATAATTGAACTTCTTCTTTTAGTAAATTATCCTAAACTTTTGGGACTATTCAAGGTTGGTTTTGGTATCTTCCATAATGTGGCCAAATGATAAAGAAGTCCCTTGCAGTAGTCCGTTGAGAAGTGTCACTCTCGTGGGGTGACACCACACAGAGAGCTTAGTGACCAGCATTTGTACATTTTACCCAAATCAAGAAATACACAACCCAGCGAAGTCAGAATAGCCATACCTTGCACTAGCAGGGTAAACACAACCAGCTGTGCCTGTACAAACAGAGAAAATTATCAGTAAATATCAAGCAGTACAAACAATTTTTAACCATTGTAGATGGCAGCCAGTGACTCACTAGGGTCATTGTTTACGACAGTGGCGGTGCCGGCGAAGTCACAGGAGCCAGCAACTTGGCCTTTTCTCTGGAAAAAGCTGTTGACGGCATAGTTGCAGTGTGCCCTTACAGTGTTGGGGCTGAAGCAGACGCCATTTTGGTGAGTTGGGTTGCAATCAGCCCCAGCTCCACAGGCATAGTCGAGAGTTTTCTGCAGAGCTGCATCGCTGATTCCTTCCTTGCAAATGCACCACATTGCACCTACATACAGCTCCAAGAACGTTCCGAGATCAATAAACATGAAGGCAAGGTTCAAGATGGATAATTTGTTTACAGCTTTACATCTCTAGATCATACTAAAAATGAAAAGGGAAAGTAAAGAAAGTTACGATCTTTTCAAGAAACGGACGAACGCTTGCGGCGGTGCCTTCCACGGCCACCCCAGAAGAGAAAAATGGCCTCAATAGCCAAATACGTGAACTAGGTGTCATTGAAAAAACAATCAAATGGCCACTGGACTTTTTACACATTTCTGTAAATATATACGTTTTGCTAGCTTTATTGGCATCTTTTTTCTGATTAAATCAAGAATATGTATTTCCACGATAGCAATGAAGAGGGAACAGTAGAGAAAGGAATAAGAAAATAAGTACTCCATATATTATATTATCAGAAATAGAAAGACTATTGGAAATGCAGAAAGAAGAGACAAGGTATACATTTCTACAGGGGTGCAGAGAGACACAAACAGTATCTAGAGTTGCAGCTTTACTCAGCCCAACGAAAGACAAAGACCAGAAAAAATTGCCAAAAAAAAAAATCACTTCTTCTAGTAGTAGAATAGAAGCTAAAAAAGTAGCTTACTTGAGTGACCAGCCATGGCCAGAAGAAGTAGCATTAACACAAAATTAGCAGCCATGGGAAAAGATAAAACAAGCAGGGTCTCAGTGATGAAGAAAAGACGTAGTAGCAGTAGCGGCGGCGGCGGCGGTGGTGGTGAGGGTGAGGGTGAGGGTGAGATTGAGAAAAGACAGTTTTTTGTTTTGTCTGTGCCTGGAGGATTTTGAGAGAGTCTGCAGAAAGGGGCAGAGGAGAATTCAAAGACAGAAGAAACAAGGGAAAGAGGTGTAGAGATAGCTGGATGGTAATGGAGGTGGCCCAGGCTGGTGTCGGCTCCACAGTCGTACCAACTTTTCCATTTCGTATTTAGCATAACAAAAAAGGAATAATAATGCCATACTAGTATACGACTAAAACAACCTCACCTCAAGAGTTCATGTACAATGAAAAGCTTTATAGGTGTAAGTTAGCAAATTATTTTCAATACATAAATTATATTTTAATTAATATAAATATAAATATAAATAATATTTAAATTATCTCAAATTTTAAATTTTATACCTAAATTAAAAAATATCGCACTCATATTATTAAAATATCTTAATTTCGTATTTTTATTAAATTTGACCGTTTAATTATTTTTTTTGTCGATCACGTAATTATTACGTGACATCTTTTGAAAGTATTTTTTATTTAGACGAATTTGTTACAACAAACAAAAAAGAATTTTCATAGATTTACTACACATCGAGATTAATCCATACTCAAAATTCACATCTTAAACGTTTACTCTTCACATAAAATAGGAAATTAGTGAATATTTCTTTGTCAGCAGTGGAAAAAATATTGAGATTTACTTATTCATTGTCACAAGTTGCGAATCTTCTTATAGGATTCTTGTCAGTTCATAAGGTTTTAAAGATAATTACCCTCTCACAATGGCAAGTCATTGTTTTCAGAATTGAATTGGACATCGAATCGAAAAATTTACTGATTCACGATTTAATGGTCCAATCATAATTGAACCGTAATTGAGCCGGTAATATTATTATTTAAAAATTAAAAATATAATATTTGTAAGAATAAAATTGATCAATAATATAGTGTAATTTAAATCCATAAATACATAAATAATGAAATTAAAAGAAAATATGGTATTTTCTCCATTAATATAGACTATTTATTTTATTTGTGTAACTTATTTTTTTCTATGAATATATTATCTTAATTGGGAGGGGAAAAAAGAGGGACTGGTTCAATTGATTGAACCGATCGGTTCACCGATTGGACCGACCGATCTAAATCGATTTGAATAAAATATACTGATTTTTGAAAATTTTGGCTCAAATAGATGAACCGGACCGGTTTGGGGACCGGTTCACGGTCCCAAAAAATAATGTGGCAAGTGGACAATAAAGGATTTCGACTTCTAGACATTTCTAAATTACACTGTCATTTTTTTTAGGAGAGTTGAAAAAACAGAGGTATATTAAAGAAGAAAAGAGAAGAAAATAGTGAAGTATTTCAGAAATTGTGCCATCGGTTCTATTCGGTTAGAGGGAAAAAATTTGACGCTTATAGAGTAACATGTAAGGACAAAAAAGTCTTTATGTGAGAATTACGTGATCAGTAAAAAATGTGGTTAAATTTGACATAAATGCAAGATTGATTAATTACTATGTGAGAATTACTATCCGCATGTTTATTTTTATTAATTGAAATATAACTTATATATTGTATATAGGTTACTAACATATCATCATAAATTTTCTCATAATTAAAACACTAATGTTAAGGAAAACAAAAAGTACCACAATCGTGACAGATTGTCTACGAAACTTTGTATAATAGTTTATACATATTAAATATAATTATATGTAATTATTATAATATTATTTAAGAATAGAATAAAAATTTTTAATTTGAAAAATAAATTATATGAAATAAAATGTTAAGAGTTAATTTTATAAATTTTAAAAATATTTGATAACGAAATATAAAATTTAAAGAAAAAATTCAAGAATTTTTAATTCTAGTAATGTAAAATTAAAAAATTTTTAAAAAATGTTGAGACTATAAGTGTCACCTCTCACCCCTCTATATCAAACTTTACTATTATTCACACACTTCCAATGATTTTCGTTTTATGAAAAGATTATATCTATACATACATAATTTACTAGTTTGATGTCTCGCGTATTATACGAATTGTTAAATTTTTAAAATTTAATATATTAATAATAAATACATACATATCTTAATAATTAAATTAATTATTTAATTAGCTAAGATTTTAAATGAATTTATATAATATTTAAAGAATCATGCATTTTATAACATTAACCTAATAAATGTTCAACAGTCACCAAAATAGAAGATAATGATATATTATCTATTGTGAAAATGTATAATCATCTAATGCAATGTATCTTTAACAGAGCATTTATATTAAGATGGATAATAATCATGTTATGAGTGAGTTTAAAAACATGTAAATATTGCTACGTGTTATCGCAAGAGGATTCCGCTTCGAATTATATATATATATATATATATATATATATATATATATATATATATATATATCCCTACATTTCTTTGGAAAAAAGAAAAAAAAAACTCTTCATTTTAATTCAATTTTGCTTATCTGAATTCTTATCTAAATTTAATTAATTAGTACAAATAAATAATTAATTAATACAATTAAATACATTTAGATAATATTTATATATTTTTTTAAACAAATTCATTTCAATACTGTCAAATGTCAACACCTACTTGTCTCTTCAACAGGCCTCTATTGTTACTTACTTTTAATACATACATACATACATATGTATGTATGTATGTATGTATGTATGTATGTATGTATGTACATATATGTACATTTCTTTGGGAAAAAGAAAACAACTCTTCATTTTAATTCAATTTTTGCTTATTTGAATTCTTATCTAAATTCAATTAATTAGTACAATTAATTAATTAATACAATTAAATAAATTTAGATAATATTCAAAAAAATCTCACATTTCAATATATTAATATTAAATACACACAGATATTCAAATAATCACATATTTTAATGTATTAATTTAGATAGTATTCAAAGAATCACACATTTTAATGTATTAATATTAAATACATATATATTTTATTAGTTAATTTAATTAATTAAGATTTTAAATGAATTTAAATATAATTTTTCTTTTTCTTTTTAAAAAAATTATTTAGCCACGTGTCACTTTATGATGTTTCCACGTGTCGTAATGGTATATTTCATCTTTGGCCTACTCAATGCATCAACTACTTTGTTGGCTTTCCCCTTATGATAGTTGATCTTCAGCTCATAATCCTTAAGCAGCTCTAGCCATCTTCGCTGACGTATATTAAATTCCTTTTTAGTGAACAAATATTTCAAACTTTGATGGTCCGTAAATACCTTACAAGGCTCTCCATAAAGGTAGCGCCTCCAGATCTTTAGAGCAAAAACCACTGCAGCTAACTCAATATCGTGAGTGGGATAATTTTGCTTATAAAGCTTTAATTGTCTTGATGCATAGGCTATAACCTTTCCATTCTGCATTAGCACACAACCCAAACCGTTCTTTGATGCATCACTATAGATTACAAAACCTTCTAATCTAGATGGTAGTATGAGTACATGTGCGGACGTTAATCTTTTCTTCAACTCCTGAAAACTGGTCTCACATGTTGGACTCCACTTGAACTTGGTCTTTTTCTGGATAAGACGAGTTAACGATCCGGAAATTTTTGAAAAATTCTCTACAAACTTTCGATAATACCCAACTAAACCCAAGAAACTTCTCACTTCATATGCATTAGTTAGTCTAGCCCAATTTACAATGGCTTCTACTTTCTTAGGATCTATAGCTACTCCATTTTTAGATATGACATGACCCAAGAAAGTACCACTCCTGAGCCAAAATTCACACTTGCTAAATTTCGCGTACTATTTCTCCTTTTGCAAGGTCTGCAAAACCACTGCCAAATACTCCGAATGCTTTTCTTCGGACGATGAATATATCAAAATGTCTTCAATAAATACCACTACAAACTTATCTAATTGAGGCTTGAAGACCCAGTTCATCAAGTCCATAAATGCTGTTGGGGTATTAGTCATTCCAAATGGCATGACCATAAACTCATAATGTCCATAACGAGTTCGAAAAACACTTTTGAGTATATCCTCTCCCTTAATTCTTATCTGATGATATCCAGAGCGCAAGTCAATCTTGGAAAACACACAAGCACCTTTCAGCTGATAAAAAAGATCATCTATCCGGGGTAATGGGTACCGATTCTTGATGGTGATCTTATTAAGTTCGTGGTAATCAATACAAAGTCTCATACTGCCATCTTTTTTCTTCATAAACAAAACTGGAGCTCCCGACGGGGACACACTTGGGCGTATAAATCCCGTATCTAATAATTCTTATAGTTGTGTCTTTAATTATCGCAATTCAGCAGGTGCCATTCTGTACGGAGCCTTCAAGATCGGTTCTGCTCCCGGTATCAAAATAATCTCAAACTCTACTTCTTGCTCAGGGGGTAGTCCTGGTAATTCTTCCGGGAATACATTTGGAAAGTCACACACCACTGGTATGTCTTCAAATGTTTGCTCTCTCTTCTGAGTATCCAATGTGTAAGTTAAGAAACCTTCACATCCTTTTTGAATATCTCTTCGTACCTTTATGGCTGGTATGATTGGTTTCAACTTGCTCGCCCGCTTCTCCAAACCTCCCAGAAAATGGGATTCGTCTTTCCCTGAAATTGTAAAATTTATCTTTTTGCCCTTACAGTCGATCATTGCACAGTTGCAAAAAAGTCAATCCATTCCGAGAATCGCATCAAAATCCACCATTGGAATTTGGATAAGATCAGTATCTAACACTTCATTTCCAATCTCTACCCTACATCCCCTCATCACAAGCTTGGAGACTAAAATTTTTCCACTAGGAATAAACACATGAAAAGGATCAACTAAAGAGGTAGGGGCTAATTTTAGAGTTTTGGCAAAACGATGAGATATAAAAGAATGGGTGGCACTACAATCAAAGAGCGTCAAAGCTGGTACATAATTAATTAGTAGGGTACTTGTAACCACATCATCTGCAATCTCAGCCTCCTATTGAGTTAGTGCAAAAACCCTAACATTCGGCTTCTTTTGCTCCGTTGGCCTTGTGATCGGTTGAGTAGCAGGTCTTGATACTTTCTGAGCCATCATTGGACACTCCCCAATACGATGCCTTATCTTTCCACGCTTGAAATAAGCCCCAGTCTTCCATCTACATTCGTCGGGATGTATTTGTTGACAAGTCTCACAAAGCTTCTTTTTATCATAAGAAGCTACTGCCGGAGTAGTTTTAGGCAATGGACGCCTTTTTGCTATTGGGGGTCCCACTGGTCTTGAACATTGGCTTTGACTGAATATAGGTCTCGGTCTCTTCTTCTCCCTTTCAACATCACCTTTCTTAATCTCCGCCTCAATGTGAAGACACCTGATATAGGATTCTTCATAGTTCTTCGAGGGCATCGAGGATAACCGATCCTTAATTCTCCTTTGCAATCCACTTTCAAACCGTTGCAGCTTAAGTGTTTCACTGGCCATGATCTCCGGTGCAAACTATCCCAAGACATTAAATCGTGATGCACAGTGAACCACACTCATCCTTTCTGTCTGTATCAAATCAAAGAATTCATTCTATTTTTATAGTCTGATTGCCACGGAAAAGTAGTAATCGAGAAATGACTTCTTGAACACCTACCAAGTCAATGATCTTTCACCTTTAGTATATGCTGGTTTTGCCCCCCTCCACCATTGGTTTGCATCTCTAACTAGGAATGGAGGTACAATTTTCGGCTTGACATTATCTGGGATTTCCAGAATCTCAAAATTTTCCTCTAACTCTTCCAACCACTTGCTCACCTTTAACGGATCTGCAGTTCCATCAAAAGTAGGCATCCCCACCTTCTTAGGTCGTTCATAATATGCTCTAGGCCCCAATGTCAGTCTTTGTTGCCTCTGTTCCTGCTCTAGTTGCAATCTTTGTTGTTCTTGTTGCACCCGTTGTTGATTTTGCATAACTTGTGCCATCATATTTAAAGTCGCCATTAATTCAGATGGCGTTGGCCCAGGCACAGCTGTTGGTGTAATTTGCGGAGGAAGCCCGGTAGGTAGCATCGGCACATGTTGATTGGTTCCACCTGTCGGTTGACGTGGTATTCTTCGTCTCCATTCTGCTAATGGCACGCTCATGTCATCCGATTCGCTATTAAAACCCTCACCATCGTTTCCGTGCCTTCCCTCACGTGCCATCTATCTCGCACACACAATAAGTAATTATGTGAAAACTAATATCACCAGGATAAGTAACTAAGTATTTAAATAAATAAGTAGGTAGATAAAATAATTAAGGGATTTTTTTTTTGTCAAATAAATTAATAAAACTACTAAGAATAAACCATAATATTTAGACATAAAACATCTGATATCCTATCTTATCTCATGATTCGTAGTAAATTAAATCATAACTTAATATTAAAGATCATGTACCTAACCTGACTCTGATACCACTAAACGTAACGCCTCGAATTCGAAACCCGAAATGGAGCCCCAGTCCGTATCCGAAACGCTACACGGCAGTATCTCCAGGAAGACACTAAGTCTCTAACTAAGAAATCACTTTAATTAAACTAATCACCTCTAAAGGAAAAGGAAAAAACATACATCCTAAAATATAATTCAATGAACAAAATATAAAACCTTTAATACAACCAATATCTTGCTCAATCTTAACTAAAGATTTATGCGAACAACGTTGTCTAAACCAAAGTAAAAGTCATAATAAGTAAAAACTCTCAAAAAGCCAATCAATCTAAAAACGTAGTTCAATCCCATCCGTCTCTACAATTAGAGCTGTATTCGAATATGAACGAACCGAGTATTGAATTTTCGAGCTCGAGTTCGTTCGTTTATTAATCGAGCTCGAGTTTATGTTCGAATTCGTTCATTTATTCTTTAATATTATTAGTGTTCGTTCGAGTTCGAGTTTGAAAAACTTGATTAATGTTCGTGTTCGAATTATTCATTTATTTTGTATTTTTCATTCTAAAATTTAAAAAATAATAATCCTAAAATTCATTAAAAAAATCAATTTCAAACATTTAAAATACATTAGTAATTATATTTTTAAAATACAACAAAATAAAAAAAACTAAATTACAAACATTTTTAACATTACATAATTCCCTAGTCCACAACAAACTAAAATTAATTAATGGCCATAAAATACCATAAAATAATTAAAAATCTCTCTTAAAAACACTCCATAAAGAGAACTTCAAACATAGGCACCATCACTCTTCAAGAAACAACGTGTTCTACTGCATTATAGTTCCTGAAATTTCATGAAATTAAAATCATTAATTCAACACAAAATTCCAACTATTTGAATAAAGAATCTACACAAAATTAACAATAATATTAACCAGTGGGCAAGTTGAGAGCTAAAGTTTTATGATACCAAGTTTACTGAAGAACATAATGACAATATCAGAAAAAACTAGAAGGCATATCTAAAGTGAACAAAGTGACTTCCTCTTCCTAATCACAGTTTTGTATATATATTCATTTTCCAGCATTCAAATTTTATACTTGAAAACAATATCCCTAGAGTTTTTCTCTCCAAAACTAATCTATCTCAAGAAAATTATGTACACGAAATTGAGTAAACAAAATCATGTTACTATACAAACACAAACACAATTGTGTATTTAATGAACAGAGGCAAAATATGCCAACAACAGCTTGAACATAACATAATTACATATATAAATTAAACAAAATTTACCAAATGGTAACTTTAATCCACTACTACAGGAAGCATAATTTCTTTAAAAGAAACTTGTTCATCATCATCCTACAAAAAAAGTATAAATTAGTATATTTAATATGAGTAGTATACTATATAAATTTTTTATCACACTAACCTTTGAGCGCATTTTAAGTCCATGAAAATTTCGTACCCAATCAGATGAGCATAGGAGCATCTCTATTGTATCAATAGACATTGAGGCTCGGCGATTATCGATAACCCTACCCCCAGCACTAAAAGTTGCTTCAGAAGCTACAGTAGTAATAGGAATAGCTAATAATTCACATGCCATTCTAGCAAATCTAGGATATTTTGATTGATTCACCCTCCACCAATCTAAGGCATCAAAATGAACACTTGAATCACAAATGTAGACACTTTCTTCAAGATAAATATCTAATTCTGATTTTACTGATTAAACAGTCTCTACTTGTCTAATAAATGATTCAAATTTAGCCTTCCCAGTGATGATACTCCTTCCAATTCCTTGAGAATCAATGCTGCATTTATTAGATGAAGTACTCTCTCCTCTTGTACTCTTTTTTGTACTTTGTCCATGTTCACATTTAGATTCATTATAAGCACTAAAATACTCTTCATAAAGGTTATCCAATGCTTTTTTAACCAAATAAATATTCTTTTCAGCATCTTTATCATAGATCACAGGAAAAGCAAATTCAATAAGTACCATTTTATATCTAGGATCCAAAGCAGCAGCCAAGGAAAGCAATAAGTTACATTCACCCCAATACTTGTCAAATTGGGCTATCATTCGTGAACCCATGGCCCTTATGTGATCAGAAATATCAGAAAATTTTTCATTCAATAGCTCTTTTATTCTGTAAAGCTTAGGTAGAAAGAGGTTTGCAGTTGGATACTCAGAACCAGAAATCATGTTTGTAATTTCATGAAAAACACCTAGAAATTGACACACCTCTTCCACTTTCATCCAATCAACTATACTAGGAACATATCTAAAACCAACATCGATATCAGCATAACGAGAAAAAACATCTTTAAACACTAATGCAGCAGCCAACATCAAATAAGTTCCATTCCACCTAGTTGGACAATCCAAAAGCAATTTCTTAGAAGGTAATTGGAGTTGTCTTGCAATTTTAGCAAATTCCTTAAGGCGACTCTCTGGATTGTTCAAATACTTTATTCATTCTCTAACAACTTCAATCACTTCTCCAATTTGATCAAGCCCATCTTGAACTAGCAAATTTAAAATATGAGCACAACATCTAACATGAAATAACTTTCCCCCAAGAGACAACTTTTTCCTCAATGCAAAATCCTCTTTCAATCTCCTAATACAAACATCAATATAAGAAGCATTATTATCTGTAATAGAAGCCACTTTATCTTCAATACCCCAATCAAGAAGACATTTATTGAGAGCATCAGCAACAAGAACACCCGTATGTGGGGGAGGCACATTTTTAAAACTCAAGACACGTTTTTGTAACATCCAATTAGAATCAACAAAATGACCAGTGACAACCATGTATTGAATTTTTTGTCCAGAACACTTCCACAAATCAGTAGTAATACTAATTCTTCTCATATCCTTTAATAATGACTTCAACTTTTTTTTCTCAGTCTCATAAGTTGATATACAATCCTTCTTCACAGTATTTCGACCTATTTTTTGGTAAAAGGGTGATGCAGCTTTCATAAACTTATTAAAAATCACATGATCCATCATTGAGAAAGGATATTCATGACCTAAAATCATATGTGCAGCAAGCTCCCTAACTTTAGAATGATCATACGAAAAATTAGCAATAGAACTCACATTTTCATTCTCTGATTGAGTAAAAGAAAGTACTTGTTGCTTCATCATTATATTTTGACCAAGGGCAAGCTTCCTTTGCAAACAATTTGCCAAGTGCCGGTTGAGTTGAGTGGTGGTCGACGTCTTGTTTAAAGGCCATGACTCCTTGCAATAGGTGCACTTAGCCATCTTCACACCTTTACTGTCCACAATTTCTTCCATTTCCTTCCAACAAGCAGCAGCTTTTTTTCTTTTTTTTCGTTGAAATGCATTAGTTTCTTATTCTTGAACCCCTTCTTCTACCACTTGTTCTTTGCTTTGGCTAGCATATTCATCATTTTTCCCCATATCTATCTCATTTAATTGAAGTAACCCATCATCAAAAGAGCTATTGGCCATTCCTGGACTTGTAGAAGAACCTTGAAATGATGAAAATGGAGGACTTGACATACCTATCATGCAATAAATGAACACAAATCAATCATTTTAGATTTTCATAAACAAAGAACAAGAACAAAAATATAAAACAATCTTTATAAATGACATATGAAATGATACTAAAACAAAGATAAAAACATCAATTTATCACCAAATGCAAAGGGACAGAAAAAATTGAAAATTTACTGCATTTAGATGATAATATAAAACAAACACTACATCCCAACAGTACACTACTGAAATCTTGAACTTGAACATCCTTTTTCAGATCAAATGATCAGTTAATGCCAACCTCATCAATCAAAATTCCAGTACAGATGGCAGACTAAAGGGAATTGGTAAAGCAAACCAAAATCATATGGAACCTCAATTCATAAACATCAATTCATGAGTAATCTAACATGCTCCTGAAAGATCCACTGGATCACCATTTCAGGGTAGAGAGTAAAATTCAGTCATTCTATAGTGAAACTGTAATATAAATGAAAGATATTAAGGAATGAAGAACCAAAGTCCAAAGAACAAGAACAGAAATATAAAACAATCTTTATAAATGACATATGAAATGATACTCAAACAAAGATAAAAACATCCATTTATCTCCAAATGCAAGGGGACAGAAAAAATTGAAAATTTACTGCATTTAGATGATAATATAAAACAAACATTACATCCCAATAATACAATACTGAAATCTTGAACTTGAACATCCTTTTCAAATGATACAAAATAATCCTTATACCAAGTTCTTTAGTTAATGCCAGCCTCATCAATCACAATTCCAGTACAGATAGCAGACTAAAGGGAATTGGTAAAGCAAACCAGAATCATATGGAACCTCAGAATCTAACATACTCCTAAAAGATCCACTGGATCACCGTTTCAGGTTAGAGAGTAAATATCAGTCATGATATTTAGGAATGAAGAACTAAAGTCCAAAGAACAAGAACAGAAATATAAAACAATCTTTATAAATGACATATGAAATGATACTCAAACGATGAAAAATGCCAATTGTCCAAAATTTGAATAGGATCTGAATACAGATTTGTATATCTAAGGAATAGAACATAAAGGATTTAAGGAATAGGAACACCAACCAGAAAATGGAAGCAAGATCTGACGTGCCCTCGGTATCAGAGAGGTTGAAGAACGGCAGGGAAGTGCACGCCGTTGTTCGTCTCAGACGATAGAAGTTTGTGTCGTGCCTCTGGTAGCAGTGAGAGTAAAGAATGGTGGGGGAGAGCGTGCTGTTGTTTGTCTCAGGCGAGACAAGTTTGTACCGGGGGAGTGTCTGCAATTGTTGGTCTCAGACGGCGATGAAGTCGGGAGGATAGATTTGAGGTGTCACGGCCGAAGAGTCTGAAGAGTGGTAAGGTTGTGAGGGTGAAGAGTCCGAGAGAGGTAAGGCCGCGAGGGTGAAGACTGAAGAGTCTGAGGAGGGGTGAGGCAGTGAGTACTGAGGGTGAAGAGTCTGAAGAGAGGTGAGAAGTGAGACTGCGGCTGCAAGCTTGCAATGGACAATAGTGAAGGAAGAGAGACTCAAACAAGACTAACCCTACATGTTAAAAAATATATTATTATAAAATATGAATATAATATAATTATTTTATAAAAAATATATGTGTTCGCGAACATTCGAATATGTTCGCGAACATGTTCGTGTTCGTTCGATTAATAAACGAATTTAATATTTTGTTCGAGTTCGTTCATTTATTAAACAAACGAGCCTTAGTCGAACACGAACGAACGCGAACGAGCTTTTGTTCGCGAACGTTCGGTTCGAATTCAGCTCTATCTACAATTCTCTTCATAGTCTTGATTAAAATTTGCGAAATGTTAAATGGAGTGAGCTATACTAGCCCAACAAGTAGTCTAAACATCTTATTGGGAAAGAGGATGTTACATATAATATATTTTCAATAAAACACATTGAATAATACTTCATAATTAGATGAAACGATCTCTCTTTTTTTTAATATATATGAACATACAAATGATATAGGACTTAGTCTAATATTAAATAAAATAAAACACCACCTCAATAAAAATAATAAAATAGAATAAAAGTATGATTTAATTCTATTTTAAATCTAATTAGTTTAGTCTAATCTCTAAAACAAAACAAATTGAACCCACAATTATACAAAGAAAATAATATATAAAGAAAACAATTTGATTTTTTTAAAAAAAAATGATTAATGCCCATTGAAATAGCCCACATCAAGCATCCAATCATTTAAAATCAATTGTGACAACTTCAAACTAAAATTCCCCAAGAACCTACTGTGTGCACGTTCAATGAACAGCCAAGATTTTTTTTTTCTTTCTTTTGTGGAGGGGGGAACAAGAGTCGTCCCCACCCCAAGCAAATCAAATAAAAATACTCTTGAACAGAGCATTGAAGACTTTTTGTGTGTGTGTGTGGGGGGGGGGGGGGGGGACAACAGCCTTCCCCACACCAAGCAAATCATCCGAAAATACTCTTTGCCCAGAGCATTACGTGAACGACCCATTCGAGATTTTTTTTTGCTCTTCTTTTCAACATTACAAAATCAAAACATACACATAAACAATCACACGTATGCTCATGAATTTCAAATTAGGAAGAGGATTACTGATATTAGTCCTAACTATTTATCCCGTCAGGGAGGCCAAACTTATATTTCTTATTGATTGAGAGGGATTTCAATCACACAAACAAATTTTAGAACATGTTCTTCCTCTCCTTCTTTAATCCCATGAGCCATTAAACACATATCACACATAGCCTACATGATACTATGATTCAAAATCAAAATAAAATAACCAAACTCAATTCTCAAATTTTATACAGAAAATACAAATTGTAGACTATTTCGAAAAAATAGAAGATGTCTGAACCACTTATTTCAAAAGTTAGACTAATATGTCCAATTCGGACTAATTACTCAACATAATCGCTCTCTAATATTAAACCACACAATACCAATATCGATTCAAGGAACTAAAACTCAATGAATCAATTAACCTTATTATATAGGATTCCAGAAATAAAGAGGAAGAGAACATCTTAATATTTACTCCTCAGCCTCTGACTAAATTAATAGTCGAAGCCAATAGAATTCACCTTCACGATTGAAGCAAGTTAGAGCTTTCTTCCCCAGAGTCTTGAACATTTGAATGATTGCTTTGGGCAACTGATGATAAAACCAAAGAACGTTGTTTAGATTAAGATGCAGGTTTAACTTTTAAAAATACTAAATAACAAACACACCCCTCAACTTAATTAAATCCCTCATGACCCCTAAAACCTTGTGGACTATCTTATGGGTCATAAAAAAAAAAAAAACTTTATGAGTCGGTTAAAATACAAGACCCATAATCAATTGGGTTGGATATTTACATTCCACCCCCCTTACAAAAGTTTCGTCATCGAAACTTATACGTATCTTCCAAGTCAAACAAAGATAGATACTTCTTGTGCATGTCCTTCTCCAATTCCCATGTAACTTCACGAGAAGTATAATTTGTCCACTGGACCTTAACATATGGAATGATACATTTTCGCAATTCTTGCTCCTTACGATCTACGATCCTCAAAGGAATCTTTGCGTACGACAAGTTTTCAGTCACTCTCAATGGTTCAGCCTCTAACACATGACTTGGATCTGAAATGTATCTCTTCAATTGAGAAACATGGAAAACGTTATGCACCTTAGACAGTGCCGGTAGTAAAGCCAAATGATAAGCAAGTCCCCCAACTCTTTCTAGAATATTATAAGGACCTACGAAACGGGGACTTAGCTTTCCACTCTTTCCAAACCTCATCACCCCCTTAGTAGGAGAAATTCGAAGATACACCTTCTCTCCCACTTTAAACTCTAATGGTCGCTTTTTGCTGTCTGCCCACTATCTTGTGCTGCCTTAATTTGCTCGCGGATCAATGGTACTTTCTTCAAAGTAATTTGTACTAATTCCAGTCCAGTAATTATCCTCTCACCAACATCATCCCAGCACACTAGTGACCTACACCTCCTCCCGTACAATGCCTCATATAGAGCTATCCCAATACTTGTCTGGTAACTGTTATTATAAGAGAACTTTACCAATATTAAATGATCAACCTAACTACCTTTGAAATCCATCACACCTTCCCGCAACATATTCTCCAACGTTTGGATAGTACGTTCGGATTGCCCATCAGTTTGTGAGTGAAATGCAGTACTAAGTGCTATCGTAGTCCCCATAACTTTATTAAAACTCTTCCAGAATTGTGAAACAAACCGTGGATCCAATCCAGACACAATACTAACTGGTATGCCATGTAATCGCACTATTTCCTCTATGTACATCTTTGCCAACTCATCTATTGTTGATGTAGCCTTCATTGACAAGAAATGCGCGGATTTAGTCAGTCTATCTACAATCACCCAAATAGTATCCTTCCCTAACTTTGATATTGGCAACCCAACGACAAAGTCCATAGTGATATGCTTCCATTTCCATACAGGTATCTCCGAAGGTTTTAGCAATCCTCCTGGTCTTTGGTGTTCGGCCTTCACTTGGGGACATACCATACACCAAGAGATATATTCCGCTATCTCCCTCTTCATTCCGCTCCACCAAAAGTTTCTCTTCAAGTCCCTATACATTTTCGTACCCCCGGGATGTATCGACAACTTAGAGTTGTGCGCTTCATTCAATACTGTCAAATGGGAGCATATTTAGATAATATTTATATTTTAAAAAAAAAATTTCATTTCAATACTGTCAAATGTCAACACCCACTTGTCTGTTCAACAAGCCTATGTTGTTACTTATATATATGTACATTTGTTTGGGAAAAAGAAAAAAACTCTTCATTTTAATTCAATTTTGCTTATCTGAATTCTTATCTAAATTCAATTAATTAGTAAAATTAAATAATTAAATAATTAAATAAATTTAGATAATATTTATATATATTTAAAAAAAAACTCTTCATTTTAATACTGTCAAATGTCAACACCTAACGATGCTACTTGTCTCTTCAACATGCTTTTGCTGCTACTTTTGCGCGCGCACACACACACACACATATATATATATATATATATATATATATATATATTAAATAATCTAATATTTATTTAAATTTAATTTTCACTGGCCGTACAAGTTTGACACCATACTACAAATCTAAGTGCAACTATTTGCAATTAGATATTTATTTTTTCCAAGAAAAGAATAGCTAAGTTGGAGAATGGGGTGAATTTTTTCATCCTTCATTAGGATTCAAACTTTTCATAAAATATAAAATCTACCTCAGCGTTTTTTATGCAAAATATGAATATTTAATTTTAAATGAAATAAATATAATTTTATAATATCAATATAATAATACTATAAAGTTAAACAAGAACTTAATCATTGCATTTCGGAAATTCATTTTTTCTAAAATGTAATTCCTAATCTATCACAATGCCTCCCCTTGATTTAATAGTTAAATAATCAAATGTCTAACTTCTACCGGAGGTAGTCAAAATTTGATACTCTTCAAATCTAGGTTACATTGGAAAAGAAGAAAATGGAAAAAAAAAAAAAAGAATGCTTTGAAACACAGAATTTTCTCAAAATGGGATATCATACCGTGATTTACCAAATTGGCCTTATTTTTCGAGTACAATCTACCAAAGGACACCCATCGATCCAATTGTTTTGGCTGCACATAGATGGGCTTTTTCCTTCTCACCTCAATCCAAGCAAGGACGCCTTTAATCATTAATTTTTAATTCCATTACTCTTTGACATAGAATTATTTAAAATAAATAGTGAATAAAAATAAATAAATATTTAATTTTTAATACTATTATATAATTTTATCTCTATATTCATTAGATAGTGTAATAAATAAATTCTGAAAATTTTAGGACAGGGAAAAAAAAAAAGAAAAAGGACTGGTAAAAGATTTTAAAAAAATGGGCCAGGTGAGCCGGTTTCTTATATTGGGCCTTCTATGGCTGCCCATGAAAGTGGACAAGTACCCGCAGCTTCAGAAATGTATATATATAGAGGGAAATTTACCCTCCTTTTTGCTCAGGTGAAGAAGGTCGAGAACTTAGCTTTCATCGTCTCTTCTCTGCAAATACAGTGCAGATTGTACTAAGAGCAAGAGAATCAAAGATGATGCTTGAACTTCCTCGCTTAACAAACTCTCTTCGTCACCCTTTTGATGTCGATCAAGCTTATCTCCAACGAAAAACCATACTCCAAAACCTTAATTCTCGCAGGTACTCTATTAATTTCATTTTTGTTCAATTTCGTTGCCTTTTCCATTTATCCGTTTTTGTATAATCTAAGAAAATTTTCTGCTGTTTCAGGTCTTTGCAGTTGATTCAGGAATCAGAACTCGCGAGAAAGATTGTATGTAATTGGGATGAAGGTACTGCCGTGGATTTCTTTGTTGATGAATTAATGGCGGTTTTTATGATAAGTTTTTTGATTTTTTATGTGTGGTTTTCTGTGGTGCAGCGTCTAGTGAAGTGCGGCAAGTGTACAAGCAATTTATTGCTGCTATCGTGGAGTTGATGGATGGTGTAGTGTCGGAGGACTTTAGGGAGGTAGCGTTGAATGTGTATAGGCTATTCAGTGAACAAATAGAGGAGGACGAAGACGAAGAAGACAAGAGAATTGCGGAGAAGAAGTAAGAAATTTCGCCTTTAGCTGGCAATTCTTGGGAGCTTATCTGTTCCCAAGTTGTTAGTTATTATGTCCCTTGGCTTAATTTATGGAGCAATACTTAACACAGTTTTGGGTTCTTTGTGTGTGTGGTGGTGGTAGGGGGAGGGGAGTGGCGCCTATTTAGCCTTCTGAAACTTCTATTGACAAAATCTTCATACACCTGTTTTTGCTTGTCAAATGATTAAGTTGTAATGGACTGCAAGTACGAAACTTTTGCTCGCTTAAAGGATGTTCATGGTTATTGGTACTGTTATAAAGCTTTTATCATTCAAAATATTGAATCTTTAAAGCACTTCATGACATTGATAGGCAAAGTAACCATGATTACCTCTTTTGATTGGATGCGACTCCTTTTACATTGCTGTTTTATTTGGTGGATCCTTGTATTCATCTGGAGGCTCGAGTTCATTTTTTTTTTCCTGCTTTCAGATTACAGTTGCAAAAATTTGTTGGTCATGATATTCCTGATGCAAAGCTACGAAAGGTTGTGAATCTAGTCAAGAGGCTTTCTGGATTACAGAAAAATGGCCAGGAAATTGTTTATGTACCTGAAAGACATGATGGGAGTGCTGATGATCTAGAATTTGGGTCAGATCTTGTTTTCCATCCCCCTGCACGGTTTGTAGTTGATGTTGCTTTGGATGATAGTGACCTTCTTGTTGAGGAAGTTTTTGCATTTCCACATAATGGCAGACCATATGAGCACATTGATCCTACACATTACCATCCACTTGTAAACCAGGGCAACTTTGACTTGGCATGGCTAAGGGATGCTTGCAGTAAGATAGTCAATGAAAGTATTTCGCAGCTACCCCAAGATGAACTGGCAATGGCCATATGCCGCATACTTGATTCGGAGAAACCCGGCGATGAGGTGAGAGGACAATGTCCAAGAATTTGTTTTGCAGCATATTGTTATGTTGCAGATTTGAACATTATTTGGTGCTCAAGTTCTTAAAGCATTTAAAACTTTTATTGGTGAAGATTGCTGATGAATTACTGGATCTTGTCGGAGATAGTGCGTTCGAAATAGTTCAAGATCTTATCACGGTATGTGCAGGAGTACTCGTCCACTCACATTTTACTCTAATCAGCTGGTTATTTGGGTGCTTCCTATTTTCCTTGCTGAACCTTTGATCACTTGATTGTAATATCAGAAAACCATTTCTTACTGTCTTTGTATGAGCTACTATTTACAATTTTCAAGTTTGGATTGCTACTGGTTTTGCTGTTGGTAGCAAGTTTCAAGGGAGATTATTGAGCTCTATTAAGATCATTTAGTAAATGTATTGACAGTTGTGATATAGAAATGTATGAATTTGAATGATTATGCCATTTGGGATCAATGCTTGTTGCTTATACTTCTCCTTCTCCCTTTTCAGCACAGAAAGGAACTGGTTGATGCTATTCATCATGGGCTGTTTGTACTAAAATCTGACAGGGCTGCTTCGAGCACACCGTCCCGCATGCCTAGTTATGGCACTCAGGTTATAATGTGAATTTTTGTGTTGTAGTTTTTCTTATTCATTAGTAGTCAGTATCCAATTTTCAATCTGTCCTATTCTTTTAGGTTACTGTTCAAACAGAGTCAGGAAGGCAAATGGATAAACTCCGGCGCAAGGAAGAGAGGAAAAACAGGCGTGTTGCTGATCAGGGGGTTGATAATGATTTGTCTGCTATGGCTTTTAGTTCTTTACTTCAAGCAAGCGAGAAGAAGAACTTATTTGATGATTTTATTGGGCATGGTGATGGAGCTCAATCATTACCAATCACTAGCCTTCCTCAAGGAACTGCTAGGAAGCATTTCAAAGGATATGAAGAATTCATTATTCCTCCCACAGAAACTGCAGCAATGAAACCTGGAGAGAGACTGGTATTTTCTGTTCATTTTGCAGCATCACATTTCTGTTAGAATGTGGTGGTGTATCTGTGACTATTATCAGATATTTATGCATACGTTGATCATGAGCATTAGTTACTTTGTATTTGGCAATATTACATGTTTTACTCTTATTACTGTTGTGTCAGCAACATGAGGTAAAAGTGATTTAGAGTAGTGATTGGATCAATGTGTCATCTTTTAATGGGCCATCCTAATTTTCTTCTTGTAGTCACTTCCTTAACTTGTGGCTTATGGAGGTTTGATTTCCCTTGTACAAATATGTTTGGTCGCTTTATCTTGTCAGATTGAGATAAAGGAGTTAGATGACTTTGCTCAAGCTGCTTTCCAAGGTTACAAGTCGTTGAACCGTATTCAGAGCAGAATTTACCAAACTACATATAACAGTAACGAGAACATACTTGTGAGTGACACTTATAGATCCTCTATAGTGATGATCTAATTAGTTTGAAACTTTGAGTATCTCTGAATTTGCTTCCATTTGTAGGTTTGTGCTCCAACTGGAGCTGGAAAAACAAATATAGCAATGATTGCCATTTTGCACGAGGTATGCAGTCACTGGCCATTCATAGTTGTTTTTATGGAATAGGTGACACTGCAATTAGATGGGAATAAGGTTCTCTGAATGCAATCCATCCATTGCTTTGGAATGTAATCTTGAGACATCTACATAATTGTTTCTCCTCCCAAAATAGTTGGATGTGTGAATTGCTACAGATTGAAGACCTTCAGTGCAACTGGTCTAAATAGAGAAATACACTGATGCTGATTAATCTTTTCCTTGTGGAGTTGAGCAGATTTTGATTTGATGGTGCAATTCATGAGTTGTTGCAGTCTTTATCATGATACCTGTTAGGGCTATTCTAAGGGAGATTGTGAAAGTTCCGAACATTGCCTTATGCTTGGTTTTGATTGTGATCCGTGCAAAATTGCATCTTTAAATGCTTAATTAGAGGTGTTTGACAACATCTTAGAATGGTAAAAGTTGGAGTTTGATTCAGCTGGATACTTGGTGCTGTATAGTGACTGTTGAAACTTCTTACATAATTGATGCAGTGATTCTTAGTATATTTGGTGCTCTTTGTTTTGTTAATGAAATGACTTTGCTTTAAAAAACATTTTCTCAACAAATCTTTCATTGTATGCAGATTAAACATCACTTTAGAGATGGTTACTTGCATAAAGATGAGTTCAAGATAGTTTATGTTGCTCCGATGAAGGTGAACCTTATCTTTGAGTAATCTTTGATAATTTTTCTTGAGTCCGAAGGTAATTTTATATCATGTCTTTTCTAGGCATTAGCTGCCGAGGTGACTTCAACCTTCAGCCACCGATTGTCTCCTTTGAATGTTGTTGTGAGAGAACTTACAGGGGATATGCAACTTACCAAAAATGAACTTGAGGAAACACAGGTTATCTGCCATACCTGTGACATAGATTCTTCCCTGTTTGTTTGTATACTTCTATGATAATCAGCCCTCCATCTTCTACTGGCTATCCATTTGTTGGACATAAAATGAATTTTTTTTTTTTTGGGTTGATTTACACATGTTTATTAGATGATTGTGACTACTCCTGAGAAGTGGGATGTTATTACTCGCAAAAGCAGTGATATGTCACTCTCAATGCTAGTGAAACTCCTTATCATTGATGAAGTCCATCTGCTGAATGATGATAGAGGACCTGTAATAGAGGCATTAGTGGCTCGAACTCTTCGCCAGGTCAGCCATTCTTTTTGTTCCAAATCATTTATCTGATGTATTAAAAAAAAAATGATAATCAGCTTTGGTTAAATCTCTTAGGGTTCTTTCTTGTTCTTTCTCAATCCATATTTTACCTGTTCCAGAACTCCCACAATTTGTCATGTAATGTGGTTTGTTATGCATTAAAAGGCGGTAAGAAGAGAATTATGAGTCTATGTAAAATGGTGAAAGAATGATTTTGCAAAAGATGTTAGGAGTGGTGGGGATTATTTGTGCACAAAAGTTTTCTGGTATAATGAGAGATTATAGTCATAGGGGGAATTGAGAAGATATCATAGCATATTAGTCAGGAATCAGGAACTGGAAAAAGAGAACTTTTGGTGGTTTAGAGAAAGAAACTAAAAATTTGGTACCATGAAGTGCTTTCTGTAGAAGATTGAAGAGAACAATTTTTCCATATGAATCTTCCAGTGTATGGATTGTGGTTTTATCAAGAAGCTCAACAATTGTTGCTGATTAAAAGAGCCAGTACCCATCTAGGGTTGGCCACATCACACTGATGAGTAACTTCCTTTTTAGGATCCCTTCTTTTATTCTTTAGATGATGTGTAAAGAAACTTTCTATTGGGAAGTCTTGACTTTTATTTAACACTAGTTGACTGGAACCTCATTGAATATCATTTTTAAGGGTGGGGTTGAAGTTTAGAAAGTTACGGTTTCAACTGTAGGCTTGCTTGGAAAAAGCCTTATGGAGGTTCTTCGTGTGAGGAGATGGGTTGTGGAGAAGTATGGCTAGTCTATTGAATTTGAGTGAGCAATAGGACTGTTAAATCACTGATCAACATACCCCATGGGTAGTTTATGAAGGATAATTAAACCTCAGTGGGATGATGTAGTTTATGTGTAATTTAGAAATCATATAATTGTTGATTTTCTGCTCTAGAAAGGTAGTAAGAGCATACTTGTAGTCTTGTACATAATTTAGTAAAAAGTTGTGCAAATTGTACCATTAATTACTTCCATTAGATTCACAAATTGCAAGACTGGGATATTTTAAGGATTTCTGATGTTTGAGCCTCATATAAACCTGATAGCTTACTAGGACGCTATTTAACTCGTCTGATTATATGCATGTTGTATACTGAGATACATAAAAGTGAGTTTGCTTTGTAATTCTTTCTCTTTGTCCCTCTCTTGGCTTTTCATCTTATCTTAATGCCAAGTTTTCCTTGCCTAAGCATAGTCAAGTTCAAGCATACTGATTCAGTGTTTCTGACAGGTGGAGTCCACACAAAGTATGATACGTATTGTGGGCCTCTCAGCTACTTTACCAAACTATTTAGAGGTAGATATTTGAGATAGTCTATGGCCACTCCCAGGTTATACTGCTGCATATATTTTTCGTATTTTTTGTTTCCATTTGTGCCATTTTAATGATTTGTAAATGTTTCTTTATTTTTATTAGGTTGCTCAGTTTCTGAGGGTCAATCCAGAGACAGGTCTTTTCTTCTTTGATTCTAGCTATCGTCCAGTACCTCTTGCACAGCAGTATATTGGAATTAGTGAGCATAACTTTCTTGCTCGCATTGACCTGTTGAATGAAATATGCTATAACAAGGTTTTACCTTTCCTTTGAATTTTTGGATTTAGATATAATTATCCGTTCATGAATTTTTATAGTGTAAACTTTCCACTTCCACTAGGTTGTTGATTCTTTAAGGCAAGGGCATCAGGCTATGGTTTTTGTTCACTCAAGGAAAGACACTGGGAAGACAGCTGAGAAGCTGGTATTTTTTTATTTGAAGCTCATAGACAGTTATTGACAAAGTGTTATAACTTCTAAGCCCAGGTTCTTATTATGCCAACTTACGGTTATTCTAGAGACTGATTTTGGAAATTTTTTTAATTTACCTTAAAAATTTTAAAAAGAACCTTTAAAATTTTATATTTTGCTCCCAATCCCCCCCCAACCAAAAAAAAAAAAAAAAAAGACATCATAGTATTGTCCTTTTAACCATCTTTTTATATAATTTGCCCCCAATCTGAAGTTTTTGGTTCTATCCTTGGCTGGAGCGTAATTGATTATCATTATCTCTAAAGCCCTATATAGACAAAGTCCAGCTTATCTGTGATCCTTGGAATGCAAAAAGAAACCCTTCTTTATTCTTTTTGGCATGAAAGTCCAAGAAGAGAGGAAAAGCTAAGTTTTGAAACAAACTTACTAAGATTACATTATCTTGCTCCGAACTGGTGGTCTAGAAAAGAATTGAATTCCAAAATTACTTTTTTGAATAATAGAAGTTTAAATTTGAGATCAACTTTTGGCTGAAATTTTAGGTATAGTCTAGTCTATGAATTGATAGTTGAATGGGAGATGGAGTTATTGATGATTGGTAGTAAGATTTATGTACTTTTTGCCTTTGATACTTCTGTACATTTTTCACTGATAAGACATATCCAATCATGGCACAAAAGTAGAAGCATATAGTTAGTGTCCGGTTCTTAGCAAATTGAATGTGGCCTAAGTAGTGAGTATTTGTGCTGAATTGGAACTCAACATGCTTCAGTCTGGTAGATAGGAAAGGGAACTATATGCAATGACTTATTTACTTGGCAGGCAGTGCTCTAATACTGTGATTTACTTATGTCTACTATAAGAAATTGGGAGAGAATAATCTCTTTTCATTATAGCATAAAGTTTACAATGGGCTGTTTATATACAAGCTGTCTAAGAAGCAAATATGGCAACTACCCTAATAAATTGATTATAAAATCTCTTAATCAATTCCCTAATTACTGCTCACAAGATCTCCTAATAATTGATTACAAAATTCCCTAATTTAAGGGTCAAACTTCCCTAATTTAGTCCAATTCTAGTATTATAATATTTACAACATTACTTTCCTAAAATGCACCTATTAGCCATATTTTCCGACACTCCTCCTCAAGCTAGTGAATAGATATTCTCCATTCCTAGGTTGGATACAATACTTTCAAATATTGGACCATTTAACCCTTTGGTTAACACATTAGCAAGCTGATCGTTTGCAGACACATAAGGTGTGTAGATCAATCCACTCTCCAATTCCTCCTTGATAAAATGTTTGTTAATTTCGATATGTTTTGTCCGATCATGCTGCACAGGATTGTGAGCTCTGCTAATTGCAGACTTATTATTGCAGTAAAGCTTCATCGGACCCCCTAACTTGATTCTTATGTCTTCTAGAATGATCTTTAACCAAAGTAACTCACATACTCCTTGAGCAATCGCTCAAAACTCAGCCTCTAGACCATGCGACCACATTTTGTTTTTTACTCCTCCATGTCATAAGATTTCCACCAAGGAACGTACAATATCCAATGGTCGATCTTCTACTAACTGATGACCTAACATAACTAGCATCTGTATAGGCTTCAAGCATTAGACCCCCACTTCTTCTAAAGAGAACCCCTTTTCCTGGTGTACTTTTAAGATATTGCAACACTCTGTATGCTGCTCGAAGATAAACCTCTTTTGGATTGTACATGAATTGACTAATCAAACTCACAACAGAAGCTATATTTGGTCATGTGTGGGACAAGTAAATGAGCTTTCCTACCAAATGTTGATACATCTCTTTGTCCACTATAGCATCTTCTTCTGCTATTCAAAGCTTTATATTCGGATCACTGGTTTGCATATTGTTTTTCTTGTCTCCTTGAGTAGATCAATTTCATATTTTTGTTGAGAGAGAAAAAAAAACCCTTCTCTGAATGTGCTGTTTCAATTCTGAGAAAGTGCTTTAGCTTCCCAAGTGTCTTAATCTTGAATTCTTTTGCCAAACACTCACTCAAAGAATGTATTTTCTCATTATCACTTCGTGTAACAATTATTTCATCCACATAAACTAAGAGAACCCTGAATTCTCCTGAAGACGAGTGTTTGATGAGAGTATGATTTCCTTGACTTTGCTTGTATCCTGACATCACTATAACCTTGGCAAACTTGCCGAACCATGCTCGGGGAGATTGTTTAAGCCCATACAATGCCTTCTTTAACCTACAGACTCTATGATCAGTAACTCCTTTTCCATAATTAGGTGGTATCTCCATATATATCTCTTCCTGGAGATCTCCATGCAAGAAAGCATTTTTGACATCAAACTGTTGTAAATCCCATCTAAATTTTGCTCCTAAAGACAATAGGACTTTGACAGTATTCAACTTTGCAATTGGAGCAAAAGTCTCTAGATAGTCCACCTTATACGTCTGAGTATAACCTTTGGCAACCAGCCTTGCCTTGATTCTTTCCATTGAACCATCATCTTTATATTTCACTGTATATACCTATTTACACCCTACTGGTTTCTTCCCTGCTGGTAACTCTACAAGCTCCCATGTTTTGTTCTTTTCCAAGGCCTCCATTTCTCCATTCATAGCTTGTTTCCATTTTTCATTAGATAAAGTTTCAGATAGATTGGAAAGAATGTCAATGGTTTCTAGGTTGCTAAGGAAAACGTTGAAAGGACAGGAAGTGTGCAAGGGGATATAAAGGTCTTTTATGCACACTCTTTCACCTTTTCTCAAAGCAGTCGGCAAGTTAATATCACTACTATCCCCATCGGCAAGTCTATGTCACTACTACCCCCATGGATCTCACTCTCTACTTTTGATTCTGTTTCAATTTGTAATGTGGGTTCAGAAGTCGTTACCTGATTAGACTCTTGGACTTGCGTAGGGTTGGGGACTACCGTCTTCTTCCTTGCGTACATCTTGCCTTCACCATATTTAACATCCTTAGGAACAAACTCGTTATCAGATTAAGTAAATAAAGGTTCAGAGGGGATTGTTACGGACTCAGGTAGTTCAGAGTGAATTGAGGCATGATCACTAAGGGATGAGGAAGTAGGATAATTTGAAGTTGAAAGATTCAACAGCAAGTCAAAACCCAAACTCTTATCTTCTCTCGCTAACTTCTCCCCTTGAAGATAAGGGTTTGGAAAGTGAATTGGAAAGTAAGATTCACGTTCATTAAAGGTAATATCTATACATACAAAGAATTTTCGGGAAGGTGGATGATAGCACCTGTATCTTTTCTGGGTTGGCGAATGTCCTACAAATGCACATTTTATAACTCTTGGATCTAATTTTCCATTGTTGTGACTATGAACATGTACAAAGAATTTACATCCAAACACTCTAGAAACAAGATTATTTGTGGTGTGGAAATTAGGATAGAAGGTGGACAACACATCCATTGGACTCTGAACTCTAGGACTCTAGATGGCAATCGGGTTATGAGATGTGTTGTTGTAAGAACAGCCTCCCCCAAAAGGTTTTAGGTACGTGATGTTCAAATAACAACACTTGGGTTTTTTTTCAAGTAGATCACAATTTTTTCTCTCTACAACTCCATTTTGCTATGGGGTATTATCCCTTTTGAAAATATGGACTTAGAAATTGATTGAAATAGTCCCGTGCATTGTCAGACCTAACACTCTTAATGGTCACTCCAAACTGATTTTTCATCATATGGAGCAAAAATTTGGTAAAACAGTGTTGACATCAGATTTTTGTTTAAGAAGAAAGACCCAGCAAACTTGGGTACAGTCATCAATAAAGGAAACAAACCAACGTGCCCTAGAGATATTAGCAATAGGAGATGGACCCCAGACATCACTATGGATTAAATGAAAAGGAATGAAACTTCTTTTATTGCTCACTGGAAAGGGTACACGTTTGTATTTGGCAAGTTCACGTTTTTCACAATGAAAAGGCATAACATCTAAATCTTTAAGCAAAGATGGAAGCAAGAATTTTATGACTCGAAATGTTGGATGTCTAAGTCTGCGATGATGAAGCCAAAATTTCTCTTTATTGAATGACAAAGACTCGGAAACAAATGACACTGGCTGTTTACCTTTGGTGATGGTTGGTTGACTTGCTTCAAGGAAGTAAAGGCCACCTCGTTCTCCAGCATGTCAAATCATCTTCCCCGAACCCTTTTTCTGAAATACACAACCATTATGATGAAAAATCACATTATATTGTAAGTCATGGGCAAGTTTTTGATGGATATCAAATTGGTAGCTAGCTTAGGGACATGAAGAACATTCTGTAAGGTTAGCATTGGGTTAATTTGGACACTTCCAATTCCTGCTATAGTGGCCAAAGAACCGTCTACAGTGGCTATTTTTCTACTGCTTGGGCATGGATAATAGGTGGTAAAGACATTTGGTGTGTGGGTCATATAATTGGTAGTTCCTGAATCCATGATCCAAGAGGTGGCAAAAGTTACATCCGAAACATTTAATCCAATGAAAAGCGGAAACTCACCTGAACATGCCACAGAATAAGTAACTGAGGGCTTTTCTAGACTGCTGATGAGAGTTCTCACCCTTTCAAATTCATCTTGGTCAAGACCAACTATTTTCGATTTTGGTGGCTCATCAATTTAGCCAGCAACTACATTGGCTTGTCCACTTCTGGATTGGCCCCCATTCTGTTCCCATTCTCGGCTGGGTGGCTTCCCATGAAGCTTCCAACATTTTGCTTTTACAACTTGTGTTTGGGAGGTTGACATGGTGAAAGAAAGATATTTGTAGCAATTAAGGCTGCCCGAACAGGAAGTGGAGAAGAAAAATAAAGAGAAAATGATAGCAATGAAGGTTGCTCAAAAGAGAAGACTGCAGCAATGAAGGCTGCTTGAAAGCGAAGAGAAAATAACAGCAATGAAAGTTGTTCGAAAGAGAAGACTGTAGTAATGAAGGCTGCTTGAAGAGGAAGAAGAATCCTAGAAAGCCTACGGGAGAGAATAATCTCTTTTCATTATACCTTAAAGTTTACAATGAACTGTTTATATATAAGTTGTCTAAGAAATAAATACGGCAACTACCCTAATAAATTGATTACAAAATCTCCTAATTAATCCCCTAATTACTGCTCACAAGATCTCCCAATCACTGATTACAAAATTCCCTAATTTAGTCTAATTCTAATGTTATAATATTTACTCCCCCGTCTCTATTTATCTGTCACAATTAACTACCTCACACAGTTTAAGAAAAACTAGTTAGTTTCTGAAATTCATACAACTTTGTTTATACATTCCAAAAGTACTATTGGATTTAATGTTCTCTACAACTATTTTATTGCTTTGTTTGTTCAACTCTCTCTTTAAAGTTATTACACTTTCATTTTTCAAAACTTTTTAATACAAGGGTATAGTAGTAAAATTAACATTAATGGCACTTAAATTTTTTTAATGTGACAGATAAAAAGGGACACCAAAACTTTTTAGTTGTAACAGATAAATAGGGACGGAGGGAGTACAACATTACTTTTCTAAAATAAACCTATTAACCATATTTTCCCACATCTATTACAACTGTAAAAAAATCAATTTTTGTGTATGTTTCGGAAGTTTGATTCTAATAATTGATATTTTACTTTTTTCGCAAGAAAAAGAATTTAATGAACAACACACAAAAGTATGATCAGATAGATCCTCCTACAATGTAGTAGTGGTCATACAAAAAATCGTTTCACATACCTATGCAAGTAGAGACTTTTTGTTGGTAGTCCAAAGGGAAAAAAGAGCTGGAAGAAATTGTTCCATCAAGGTTTCCTTAACCATATGATGCTTGTTGCATACTTTATTGTTGTTATTAGCAGTTGTAACTAGATATCTACCTAATTACTTGCTCCCTCCTGTTTCATTTTGTTGAGTAGTAAGCCTCAACCTTTTTGATTGTAACAAAATATGAGAAAGGGTTCTAAATCTCTTCATTTATGAATTGACTTTACATGGTATTATATAGTAGATTACAAGAGGAAAAAAGGCTTGCTCCTAAATCTGGATAGCTATCTAATAAAATCCCTCCATTTAAGGGATTAAATTAATTCATTTTGTTGATTAGTAAGCCTCTACCTTTTTTACTGTAACAAAATATGAGAAAGGATTCTAAATCTCTTCATTTATGAATTGACTTTACATAGTATTATATAGTAGATTACAAGAGGAAAAAAGGCTTGCTCCTAAATCTGGATAGCTATCTAATAAAATCTCTCTATTTAAGGGATTAAATTAATCTAATCATATCCCTTTATTTAAGGAATTTAACACTGATCTTCCTAATCTATTTTACAGCTCATCCTAATTACTTTGCAGCTCATTTACACCTCAACATTGACTAATCAGTTTCTTTGAGGATTTGGATATGTAAAATGTATTATATGAAGAGTTGCTTTTAAAAGTAACTATCCTTGAAGTTGTTTTTGTTGTTCACATCTATCTACGACATATTGCATAGGTTGAACTGGCAGGGAGGAATGAGGGCTCGGAGCTCTTTGATGCCGATACTTCCCATCCACAGTATGAGTTCAAGAAGGCAAGCAATTTATTCTCTTTGTTCCAGCTGTAATCTGCATTCAAGTTTTCTGTTAACATAATGTATGTATGCAGAGGGAAGTTCTCAAGTCCAAAAATAAGGAGGTTGTCCAGCTTTTTGAGCATGGAATTGGAATTCATCATGCTGGGATGTTACGTGCTGATAGAAGCCTGACTGAGCGACTTTTCTCAGAAGGACTTTTGAAGGTAAGTTTCCATTAATCAACCTAATATTTTAGGGTTCCGATTATTTTTCTTTCCTAATCATTGTCTTTCTGTGCCAAACTATTGTTCTTTTGTCTAGGTGCTTGTATGCACAGCAACACTGGCATGGGGTGTAAACCTGCCTGCTCACACAGTGGTGATCAAGGTTAGTGCAGGACCTTGATGTTTATATTGCTGGTGCACAATGCCTCTGAGGGCCTAAAAAGATTGAAAATTTAACTTAGCTTTATTTGTGAAACATTGTCAGCTTAATGGGCAAAATTTCCACATTAATTGCCTGAGTTTTTCCCTTCTCTGTTGATTCTCTATAACTAATCAGGGTCTCTGTTTATTCTCTGTTGATTCAATTGTTGCTTGACAATGTTATGTTTTCTCACATGATGACTTTGCAATTAGTTTTCAAATGGGCTTAATATTGTCAAAACCTTCTTGGGTTCTTTTTAGTTCCTTATCTTGATTCTATGCCCATAGGCATTTGAGTTGTAAATTAATATAAGGAAATTGAAAAAGAAGATGGAAAGGGAGGGAGGGAGGGAGGGAGGGAGAGGGGGGGGGGCGCTAAATGCAGATCAATTCTTAAGTATGAGAATGTTGCATTCAATTTTGGGCTTTTGGGCTTAACTGACGGGGCATATGTAGGTTATAAGTCAGATGCAAACTTAAGACAAACATTGTGCATGTGCCTTGTACTACTGCAGCTTCAAAGCACACACCTTGGCTGGCATGTAAGATACTATGCTCCTTGAGCTTCATATGGTAATGCAATTATTTTGTAATCTGATTGCTTTGACTTGTATGTAACTTCTAAGACTTTGAGCACTTTGCATTTTCTAAATCTTCTTTCAAGTTAATGAACCATGTTACAATTGAAGCGCAAAAACCAAGAAAATGAGGCCGTTAATTTCCCACCCTCTTATAATCATTTTACGACAACTTTTTGTAGCTGTGTACTAAAATCTGGCAGGAACTCCCATGTTTTCTTCATCTGCTTCTCTTTATGTTGCACAATAATTGCTGTGGAAATTATTGAATTACATGTATCCTTGACAGATAGCTTGTCTTTGTGTTTTTGTTTTTTTTTTTTTATAAAAGATGACATTTTTGCACAATTTTCTTCATTGAAAACTTTCATGCATCCAAAAACTCTAAAGAAGAAATTGCGGATAAGGCAATTCTTAATTATAATGTAGAAGAAGATATCTTCCTAAATATTCTCTTATGTTATTTGCAGAATTTGGGTTCACCCCTTTCAGAATTTTCTTCCTATGTGTTCGTTAAACCTCTCTAGTGGTTTAGCGAGTGAGTTGCAGTTTGCCACATGCAGATAAAAGCTTTTAAGTTTTATATTCTGGTTTTCAGTACGATAACTTTTATATTATGTGTGTCAAAAACATAGTGTATCGTAGAGTCCTTAACTCCCTCTTCAGAGTTGACTTTTGGGTTCAATTATTGTATGCTGTAGATTTCTTTTGTCAATAAAAAACAAAGGAAATGCCAAGCTATTGTAGTATCCCAACAAAATTACCACGCCATTGAGGGCAACATCTTTTGTCACCATATTCAATTCTCTTGTTTTACACGCTAGTTTGTCTGTTGTGGTTGAGTTGTTCAAACATGCTACTGAAGAATTTCTTTGTCTTCAAAGTTAGAATTTTGAGTTGGTTTCCTAAGCTGGTGGCTAGGTGATACAAGATGAGAATATCAGGAGTTTTCTGAAATATAAGGGAAAAACTAATATTCTGCAAAAGGCTTTATTGACCTTCTAGTACAGTCTGTAAATGTGTGATCCTGTTACAGTACGTAATATTCTCTATATCGTATTTCTCCAGGGAACCCAGATATATGATGCAAAAGCTGGTGGCTGGCGAGATTTGGGTATGCTTGATGTTATGCAGGTGAGATGCAGTGTGTAAATTTTGAATTATTCCCATTTCTAGCTTCTTCACAATGTAAAATTTTTATTTCTAACATTTTATTTTCTTCAATGGGTTCTGGTTATAGATCTTTGGACGTGCTGGGAGGCCTCAGTTTGATAAAAGTGGTGAAGGCATTATAATCACTACTCATGATAAATTATCTTATTATTTACGACTTTTGACTAGTCAACTGCCAATTGAAAGTCAGGTAACTTTCTAGTTGCTTTAATTTATTAACAGAGGTTTGCTTTTCTCTTTTTGACATGCTTATTCTTGGTTTGCTATGGGATTTGAAAGTATCTGTGTCTTATAAGAGAACTGCAATACGTTATGTTTTATTCTAGAGGACTACAAAGTCTACCAGTTGATACCAGCTTTTGATAGCCATATGACAAGTATTTATGAAATGTTTTGTTCTGTGCTTAGATTGTGTAGTTGGATCTTTGTCTATAAATCTATAGGTTTTTGATACAAATTTCTGCGGTTTGGAACACTCTACATTGTGTATCGGAAAGGCTTAATAGGAGGAAGGTTTCCAAGACTGCTTTACATGATTGTTTCTCCATGTTGCAAAGTCTGAGTTTTTCCTAGTCTACCCATTCAGGCATGCTGCTTTGTGGATAAGACATTTCAACAGACAAGGTTTTGAATAATCTTTTCTCAATTTACTGATAATGTGTATCAAGCAATGCTGTGATTACAGTTAAAACATAATAACTTATTAGTTTTAGTGGCAGTCAAAAGGCTATCCATATATTTGAAGACCTATTCCATGAGAGAAATCTTCAGCTGTTCGCAGTGCACTTCATCAATGTTTATTTTATTTTGACCAGTACCTTCTAAATTGATCTTGTAGTCTTATACTTTTGCATTAGTGATGGGAGTAGTGTAAGGAGTTATAGTGGAATCTTAGCCTTAATCCATGAAGCTTATTTCCTTAAGTAGCAAGTTGATGTTGTTGATGACTGTTTCCTTTTTCATCCCTCTGGTCTCATTCTTTGTTGTTTTGCAGTTCATCAACTCTTTGAAAGATAATTTGAATGCAGAGGTGGCTCTGGGTACTGTGACAAATGTAAAGGAAGCATGTGCATGGCTGGGATATACATACCTTTTCATAAGAATGAAAAAGAATCCCTTGGCATATGGTATCGGATGGGATGAGGTATCTTTTAATCTTTGATTTTCAGAACCATGAATCATATCAGGCACTATTTTTTGAATATGTTTCCATAGTGCAAATTTTTGTTGGGTCTGATACACAAGGTTAACGTTGTATTTAACTGCTCTGTGTGTGTCCACCTACTACACACTGTTGTCCACCAGTGAATTTATCCTGTGCCCTATGGTGCATGGACTCTTTATGCAGGTAATGGATGTTGTATTGCTTCTTTTAACTCAGAACTTAGGATTTCTCCAAATCGCGGAAGTACTTGATTCAAATAGAGGTTATTTATGCTAAGAGACACATTTCATAGAAATATGAGGATAAGATAAAATGATTCATATTTTTCAGATGATTTAGAAACCTTAACTAAAACTTGTAATGTTTTAGAGGCAAACTGACAGAAATGTAATGATGTAGGGTTATAGTAGAAAAGAGCTGGAATATTCTGGCAATTTTGATATTTGATGTGAAGTTAGACAATTTAGTTGTCAAAGAGGTGTGATACTATTAGCGCTTTGCGGAAAACCTAGCATTTCAGTGTGTTGCACCTCATTCTCGGATTGATCTGTAAACACGGTCTCATTTGGAGTCATGTATTCTGCAATTTCTTTGGGATAAGGTTTCTTTTTGAGACTATTTTTATGGTTCCTTCTGGGACTGTTTTGATGGCATTTTTATCACTTGTATTGTTGATCTCCTTTTTCTTTTCCTTGTAGACCTCTGGGCAATGTAGCCTGGTCCTGCCACTTTCCTACCCCACATCCTTGTTGTCTACTTTCTGCTTTGGCACGTACAGCCAAGAGATATTCCTTATGACATAGCTCGCTCCTCTGATTAGAATTGTAATAAGTTTTATAATCACAGGGCAAGTGCAATGTTCAACCCCACCAAAAAAAAAAAAAGCGCACGCGCACACACACACACACACACAAAAGGTTTGTGGATTACTGAATCTAACAAGAAAAATAAGATATATTTCTAAGAAATTTATTGTTTTCAACTGGGAATGTTCTATTGTAGGGGTAGGCAATTTCTGCTAGTATTTTATGCTCATTTGTCACTAAGGGGTTGCATTTGTAAGTGATGATCAATCTTTGGGAGAGAATGGTGGCAAGAAGGGAAGGAGAAGAGAGACAAGAAAAGAACAGAAAATTTGAAGAAATTCCTCAAACTTCAGTAGCTCAATATGTCTCTTTTATGCCATGGAGCACAAGAAAGATGGGTTTTGGCTTTTCCATGGCACCTTTAGGTTAGTTTGGCAGAAAGTGGGTCATAACATGTTTTTAATTTTAATTTTATTTTGTTTAATGAGAAGGAAACAAACTAGGGTGTCTGCATGCTCTTCTTATTTGGTACTGAAAAGTGGAGCTGTAGAGAGAAAACATTAGGGACCTTCAAGGTCAAAATCAAAAGTAGGGAGTAAATCTAGACTCAAGAATAATTTTCTAAGCAAAATTGTCTTTCCTGGGTGTGAGGAGAATGATTTCATTTCTCTTAATATTTGTTATCTCACGAGAGCATGTGATTTACTTTTTGTCTAGCCGGTGACATGAGTTGCATCTCCTTTGGCTTTAATGTGACCATATGCCATTGACATTTCTAGATGTAGGTGTGCCTTGGAATTGCTTTCAACTTTCTGTAAGCATTCTCGGACAAGCACTGACAATAATTTAGGAAGGGGTTTGTTTACTTTCTTATCATCATCACACTAGATGCATAAATATGTTTCATTACATAAAAAGGAAAAAAAAAAGAAAAAGAAAAAGAAAAAAGCGAGTTGGAAAGTTTTAAATAAGCCCTCTTTTTTCAAAGGGGTGGCAGTGCCTATAGTGTAACTGGCCCATCAGGGCCCAAACAGAATGGTGTGTGATTCCTTTTCAGGGTGGGGATCAAATTTAGGTGTCCAGGCAGGGATTGTGGGAAGGGTCCCTTTCCCATTTTGCTCCACTGCTATTCCCATGTCCTTTAATTTACCCTATTTGTTCGTGTTATCTCTCATTTTGTTCTTTCATCTGTACCAAAAAAGAAAAAATAAATTAAAAAATCGTGCACTTTTCTTCTGCTAATATTCTAGTTTCTCCTTTCTTTTTATTGCTTTTTTTCCCCCCTTGCTAATTTACATTCCTTTCTCAATGAAGGAAGGCTGATAACTAAGAATGTTTTTATTCACAGGTCATTGCAGACCCTTCATTGAGCTTAAAGCAGAGATCTCTAGTAACAGATGCTGCACGAGCTCTTGACAAAGCCAAAATGATGCGTTTTGATGAAAAAAGTGGCAACTTTTATTGTACAGAGCTTGGTCGTATTGCTAGCCATTTTTATATCCAATATTCTAGTGTTGAAACTTACAATGAGATGTTGGGACGCCACATGAGTGATAGCGAGGTGATTAAGATGTCTCAATTTTCTTTTCCTACCTCATTCTTCAGCAGTTATCTATTGCTCCATCTTTTGAGAATTATTTTTGCAAGCAGAATCATCTCTGATTCTTTTCTTAACTTGATTCCGAGTGCTTTCTCTGTGATATTTTCAGAAATAAGTAATAACTTGATTGTGAGGGAAGGGGCAAAAAAGTGCTTCAATGCCCCAAATGAGGAGCATACTTAAGAGTGAACTCTTGGAGTAGATGTTTTCATGCCCTCCACTTTTTTGCTTTATAATAGGATTAGGATTTGGGTTTAAGGCAGAAAATTCACAGAACTAGCCGGGGTTTTTCATTCATCTTTGAGTCTGGAGGTGCTTATGTACTGATCTGTCAGGATGGGGGCATATGTAATTCCCCATGCGTGGAAAAGAAATAAGAAAAGATATTTAACTTTGATCAAGCCTTGTGATTGTTTAAATTTAATTTGTTTTTGGATGTTTAAAATGGTAGGAAATTGATCTGTCGATGGTTTAATGGTAACTAATTTCTATGTTTCTAAAATTGGTCAGTATTTGATTGAGCACCTTCCATTGGGGTGGATATTTTTGTATGTGTTTATGAAGAATGTGACATTTGTTTGAAGTGGAAGGCACAGTTTATGATAGAATTCCCTGCTATCTTGGGTGCGCTTACAGTACTCACTTTTTATGTACGGGTTCTTTTTTTTTTGAATGATTTACTCTGCATTAAAAACTTAACACACTCTTACTGGTGAAAAGGATGCTCCACGGTTGACTGCATTTTGTCTTTGTAGATAATTGATATGGTGGCCCATTCTTCTGAATTTGAAAATATTGTTGTTCGGGAAGAGGAACAAAATGAGTTGGAAATGTTAGCCCGCACATTGTGTCCATTAGAAGTTAAAGGTGGTCCATCAAATAAACACGGAAAAGTTTCCATCCTCATTCAGGTAATTTTGAATTGGTTTCCTGACTTATAGGTATTACTTGTTCTCCAAGTAGATGGAAGTTTCTCATTGACAATGATATGCTAATTTTACCTTGCAGCTTTACATCTCTCGGGGTTCAATCGAGACCTTTTCACTAGTTTCTGATGCAGCATACATAAGTGCAAGCTTGGCTCGTATTATGAGGGCACTATTTGAGAAATGTTTGCGTAGAGGGTGGTCTGAAATGTCTTCTTTAATGTTGGAATACTGCAAGGCTGTGGACCGTCAAATATGGCCCCATCAACACCCTCTTCGACAGTTTGACAAGGATATATCAGCAGAGGTTAGTCTACCACAGTGGAAATTTTTCTCTTTAAATTGTGAGTCTATAGCTTGAAATTGTCTAATGAATTACTGTTTTAGCTATTGAGAAAGCTTGAAGAAAGAGGAGTTGACTTAGATCACCTACAAGAAATGTCGGAGAAAGATATTGGAGCTCTGATTCGATATGCTCCCGGAGGAAGGGTAGTTCTTCTGTTCCTATTTCTACTAAGTATCGGCAGGAATATCTTCTTTGGCTGATCTAATAGCTTTAAATTTGATCTGAATTCTTTTGATTATAAAGGTGGTGAAGCAGTACCTAGGATATTTTCCTTCAATCCTGTTGTCTGCTACAGTAAGTCCGATTACGAGAACTGTTCTGAAGGTAACTATCAATGTGACAATGTTGTATCTTGTTCTTAGTTGTTGAATTTGTTATGTCAAATTGAAGTAAAATTTTGACATTTTCTCTTCTAGGTGGATTTGACCATAACACCAGATTTTGTTTGGAAGGATCGCTTTCATGGCACTGCACAGCGGTGGTGGATTCTGGTTGAGGTAAGGACTTTATAGATGTTGTTTCTCATTTGGCAAATCAAGTAACCTAATGAGTCTTTATTAGTTCATTAGCTTTCCATAGTTATGAGGCTAGTGTGTTTGCAGTTTGGAATTATGGATGATGTCCATGTTAGTTTAAGATGATAAGTTATTGAGTCTCAGATGAGTTTGAGATAAGGTTATTCTTATGATCAAATGACGAAAGCAACCTGAAAGTAACAAGCTCTCAAAATGCAAGCAACATGACCATGGCTTGAAAGGGACAATCATACTGCCTTCAGTGAATAAAAACAAGTTTAAGGTGTTTAAGGTGTAAAGGATATCTAGCCGTAGAATTACTATCAAATGCAATACTGAGTTCTTTTCAAGTAGCTGCTCGACATTAAAGCATCGAGAGAGAATGCTTAGTTTTTATATTCATGTATTCCTCTAATATGAAGTTAATGTTGTTATAGGTGATTTGTTCAGTAACTAATGGATCTAGTTTAAGTCCTTGTTCTGTAGCAAGAACTGAACTCTTTTCATTTGTTTGTTATATCTATGTGGTTTATTTTTCTGATTAAGGGTTTATATATGGAGTAAATTTGAGTCTTAAAAATGAATTCTTGATCTCAAGTTTTTGGCAATGTAAGTGGGGTAATTTCATTTGGCTCAGAACCTTGGTGAGATCTGGAAACCTTATAAAACAAAATCTCAGAACAGTTTATAAGAACAGATGCAGTGCTTTTCTTTTTGCATTATGTTTTTTGTTTTCAGTGGCTGAATCCTTGTGAAATATTAAAGGATATATGGCTTGCATTTTAAAAAAAAAAAAAAGCCTGTGGGCATACTATTTAATGTTCAATGATTTGAACTTTTTGCCTTTCCATTGGTCACAAAATTGTCGTGTATTTAAGTTGGATTCAGTTTTCTTCTGCCTTCCATCTTTAGACTTTGATGATGCATATACAGTGTATTGATTCATGATCCAGATTTTGCCCTGATTCTGATCTAATATATATTGTTGACCTCAATTAGTAATTAAGGAGGGGAAGCAAAATTGCTTGTTACATGTGGAAGTGGAGCACTGGAAAGAGACCATCAATTCATATCCATTGCTAGATTGTCTTCCACAAAACATGTGGTGGCGTACTATTTTGGTTGCATGATACTAGGGGAAGCTAAATTTAGTCAATGACCAACCTAGCTGCTAAGCATGAATTTATGGATGAGGGGAATGGATTCTGCAAACTTATTCTTCAAGTCTGTGTTCCTTATACAGATGGAAGAAAAATAAAATATACATGAGTAATGTGTTCATTGAGAGAATAGAACAGTTTGTGTACATTAAGGTGGTTCCCAAATATGATTTTAGCTGTGTTTTTGGCTTCTTTTTGCACCCTTCATCATCTGCTTTTGACTGTTGTTGCCTCTAACTGTTGAACCTTTACATGCTAATTTGAATATTATGTTTATTGATTCTAATTACACTTTGATCCTTGGATGCATCTAGGATTCTGAAAATGATCACATTTACCACTCTGAACTCTTTACGCTCACCAAACGAATGACCAGAGGAGAACCGCAGAAGCTCTCCTTTACTGTTCCAATCTTTGAGCCACATCCACCTCAATATTACATTCGGGCAGTTTCTGACTCTTGGCTGCATGCAGAAGCATTCTACACAATATCTTTCCATAATCTTGCTCTGCCAGAGGTCTTATTAATAGCTTATCTATTTATTGGCATTTTTGCAATGAATTCAATATTACTTTACTGGTTTCTCGGAGTAACCAAATGAATATTTCTTCCAGGGTTGTACAACCCACACTGAACTTTTAGATTTGAAACCCCTTCCTGTAACTGCACTGGGCGATGAAACTTATGAAGCTTTGTATAAATTTTCACACTTCAATCCTATTCAGACTCAGGTTTGTATAATTTATTTTCTTCATATTTAACCTTTGCGTATTGCTATCTGATTTCACTATTTCTAATTCAGTATACTAATTAATCTTTGTCAGGCTTTTCATGTGCTCTATCACTCGGACAAAAATGTTCTGTTGGGAGCTCCAACTGGAAGTGGAAAAACCATTTCAGCTGAGCTTGCTATGCTGCATCTTTTTAATACTCAACCTGATATGAAGGTTTTCTTCGCATGCTCTGTTCTTATGGTAGTTTAATTTTTCATTATTTTTTCTGCCAATTCTAGAATTGGAAAAAAATGTTAATTCGTCCACATCTTAATCATGAATGCATGCAATCCTTTCTGATGCATAAGTTAATACTCAGCCCTTTCTGCCCATCCCTTCTCCTTTTCAAGTTTCACGAACAACCGGACATTGGTTGATCCCCATTAGTTAATTCTAGCTTTAGAAATACACACCTTCTATGTTAACTTCTGCAGCTGAATAAGCAAAAGTAAAAAATCTATTCGGAAAGTGTTTTAACTTTCTTGTATGTAATGAACTGTATTATTAGATATTAGCTTTTACCTCATTATATGCTTAAAGAACATAGTATATTAATTGAACTATTTTAATAAAGAAAAGCATGTAATTTAAGCAGAGGATGGGAACAGCCTCTGAAAAGTTGTTTATTGTGGTCATTTCATTGAGATCTTTCCTTGATATTTTTCTATGATAGGTTTAGAGTAACATATTACGTATGACTGCAGGTTGTCTACATAGCACCCTTGAAGGCTATAGTTCGGGAAAGAATGAATGACTGGAGGAAGGGTCTTGTTTTGAAATTCAGGAAACAGATGGTGCTAGCAATCTCTCCTGTTTATCCGCTACTAGCAATAAGCAACTAGTATTAATATGACCTTTTTGTTAGGTGGAAATGACTGGAGATTATACCCCAGATCTGAACGCTCTTTTATCAGCAGATATCATAATTTCGACGCCTGAGAAGTGGGATGGTATCAGTCGCAATTGGCATAGTCGAAATTATGTGAAAAAGGTGAATAACTCATTGAATAAATAAGCAAGTTCATGTTCTTGTGGCCAAATAATTCATCTTGATGTAATTTTGTCATAAATGAAACCTTCATTTTGGGGTTATTTTAATATCTTTTACTTTTTTGCCCTTTTGGGGCATAATGCATCAATTACTTTTGTAGGTTGGACTAATGATTTTGGATGAGATTCATTTGCTTGGAGCTGATCGTGGACCCATTCTTGAGGTACCAAACCACAATTCCTAATAAAAATTTTATATATTTTTTATTATTTCTGGTCAGGAATTGGACCAGGGTATTAATGTTGTAAGGGAAGGGAAATAGCCACAGATGAAATCTAGGCTAGATAGAGAGTAAAACTCTGAAATCTAAATTTTATTCATGAATGAGTAATAATGCCTAAACTAACTACAGCAGCCATTGTTGAATAGTATTCTAAACCCCAGACTAGAAGACTTGCCTAAAACAATAGCCAAAATGCCAAATAAAAGAAAACTACTATTAGACTAAAATCCTAAAACACACAGGTAACCAGTATCTAAAAAATGTAGAATAATAATCTCCTGTAGCATGACCAATAGTTTCTATTTTTAAAAAAGAAAAAAAACCTTCAATTTAGGCTGCTGCTTTTTCTTCCCGCATCAGGAATTTTGCTAATTATTAAATACAGTTAATGTGCGATTCCTCTCACTTTCTATTTGATCAGGGATTTGTGAATAAAGATTGTATAACATATTTTAAACAATTCTTTTTCACCTTCTTGTACATGAAGGTCACTTGAAAACTTGTCCTATCATGTATGGAAGTGTTAAGTAATGTGCCTGCTGCCATATTATAATTGATTGTTCCTGTTGTATGCTTATTCCAATCAGATACTGATTATAATTTTTTGAACCTTTATATTCCGGATGTTTCATCTTGGAACATGGAAACTTTAATTTATAAGTCTTTAAGTTCATGATAGAAAACCTTATTGTGCCTAGTTGAATTGGTTTGAATAATCTAATTAAGTACAAGCAGGAGAAAAAGATGCTATCACTTTTTTTTTTTTGGGGCTCGGTAAAGATGCAATCACTTTATACAATAAATATTGTACCCTTTCTGCTTCACTCATTTTTGGTTTCTTTTTGCACGTGGGGTTATTAATAACATTCCAAATCCAAATTTTCTTTACCAAAAAATGTTACAATGAGTAATGTAAATTTTCCAAATTACTGCCTTGCTATGCCCAAAACTTTTCTTCAGTAGTTTCACTCTAGTGGCTCTTCCACTTTAGGTTATCGTATCAAGGATGCGGTACATATCATCCCAAACAGAGCGTGGAGTTCGATATGTTGGCCTTTCAACAGCATTAGCAAATGCACAGTATGTATTGTGATCTTTGGCTTTGCTTCATTACTCTCTTTCTGTCCTTGCATTAATTCGTTTCGGGTGCTAATTCTGATGACTTTGCCCTGTAATGTAAATGTAACTCATGCTTTTACGTTCCCATTAGTTACTGCAATGCAGAAACTATCATTCACTACTCCCTGGCAAAAACCCCTATTGATTTTGAGACATGGGAGGCATTGACATTTATGAAATATTTGTTCTTTATTATTCAATAGTGGTTCTCATATTTTGTAATTTATTAGTGATTTAGCTGACTGGTTGGGAGTCGAAGAAATTGGCCTGTTCAACTTCAAGCCTAGTGTGAGGCCTGTTCCTCTCGAAGTTCACATACAGGCAAGTGGTTGCTAGTTTCTTTCTTAAGTTTTACTTGAACTGCTCCTTGAATTTAGTTTGCATGCAAGTTTTCTATGCCTGTTTAGATGAACTGAACCCACATGCAACTCATATTTTAAGAAGTAAGAAGTTTTATCCTTTCTAGGTTATAGATTTTTTGTAAGAGTTGTGCTAGTTAACTTTATGTAGTTTCAGCAGAGTAAGCAGTTGTTAAGATTGGATGAAGTCATCCAAAACTATTCTTTAACATTTGAATAAAATGATCCAAAATAAACATATGTTATGCATGATAAACTGATAAGTTGTGGGACTATTAGCTCAACAGACTGTTGCTAGCCTTCACACTAAAGAGTATCAGCATGACCTGATTCTCCCATAAAAAGGGCAGTCAGCTCGAATCATGCATATGAGGATGGAATACTGATGTCAATCTACTTTCCTTCATCCTTGTTTATGTATTCTTGTGATATTTTCCTTTGTAGTTCTGAAATTCTAGTTAGTCAATTCATTGGGTAGTATTATCTCAGACATGTAAATCTCATATACAGGGATACCCTGGGAAGTTTTACTGCCCAAGGATGAATAGCATGAACAAACCCTCGTATGCTGCTATTTGTTCTCATTCACCTACCAAACCAGTTCTGATTTTTGTTTCATCACGTCGTCAAACAAGGCTTACTGCTCTGGACCTTATCCAGGTGAGAATTGGTATATTTTTTGAGTTATGCATTTAATATTCATCCATCTAACTTTTATTTTTCTTTTTCCCATTTGAAGTTTGCAGCATCAGATGAAAATCCTATACAGTTCTTGTCCATGTCAGAGGAAGATCTTCAAATGATTCTTTCTCAGGTCACAGATCAGAATTTGAGGCATACTCTGCAGTTTGGTATTGGGTTGCACCATGCAGGGTTGAATGATAAGGACAGATCTCTGGTTGAGGAGCTTTTTGCAAACAACAAGATTCAAGTATGTGTCATATGCACAAACACTCGAGAAGGAAAACATGAAGAGAATAAATTTCTACAAAGATGTTTCTTGATATTCATTTACTGACTGCATGCTAAATGTTTGTTTTGCTGGCAGGTACTAGTTTGCACAAGTACATTAGCATGGGGTGTAAATCTTCCTGCTCATCTGGTAATTATTAAGGTGAGAATAATTTAAATAGTTGTGCTCTCCTTTTTATCCATTATTTCACATTTGATATCCAGCTGACCATGGAAGGAATCATTGTTTTTCCATTCGAAATACTATTGAATTTTATTCTTCATCTAAACAGAGATGGAAACAGTGGTGTGGGAGTGTTCGAATGATTTGAGATGTTTCAAATTTTTTTCCCCCTATTTTAAAAACTGGTACTTGTTGACATTTGTTGGAATATGTCTGGAGCTCTTTGGTGTACCAAGGTTCTTGGGTTTAATGGCATAGTAGTACCATAAGAATTTTTTGTGGCAGTTTAATTGTGAGTGTGGTATTCTATTTTTTAATCATTCCTTGTGTGCTTCCTATGTATCTGCTCTTGCTTATCCAATTGAAATCTACCTCAGCTACACTTAACCTGTTAGGACAAGAATTATCTGCTAAGCAGCTTCCACATGTGCAGTTTTATGCGCCTGTTCAGTAGTATATGTTCTTGATGCAGGGGACAGAGTACTATGATGGAAAAACCAAGCGATATGTTGATTTTCCAATCACAGACATTTTGCAAATGATGGGCCGAGCAGGCCGACCTCAGTATGATCAACATGGGAAAGCCATTATTCTTGTTCATGAGCCAAAAAAGAGTTTCTACAAGAAGGTCTAAATTAGCAGTTGTCTGCTTAAAACAGATTCTTTGTAGTTGGAGTTATTTTCTTGTTGCTTGAGCTCATGTTAACATAAATATATGCAGTTCCTATATGAACCATTTCCAGTTGAAAGCAGCCTACGGGAGCAATTGCATGATCACTTCAACGCGGAGATAGTTTCTGGAACAATTTGTCATAAGGAGGATGCTATGCACTACCTTACCTGGACTTATTTGTTTCGAAGATTGGTAGAATTTTTGTGATAATAGTACAGTACATAAATGACTTGTGGTGTTTTCATGTTTTACTCTATATTTTTGTGGAAGAAATGTGTCCTGAGTTGCTTATTGTTTTCTCCTAATTTTTCTGTGTGTTTTGGTGTAGTTCAGGAAGCTAGACGCCCCCTTTGGTTTAAGGATTTTACTTCATGGACTGTTGGTGTACTAAAAGTTTCACATTGATGTTTATATTTGTACAATGTGTGTAAATAAATCTCTTAAAACCATGCATGGGATTGTGGGGTAATAATCAAAATATGCATGCTCATGTAATAACTTTTTTACATCGACATTGCATGAAATATTAGTCCTAAGTGCAAAAGTTGTTTGGAAGTGACTTGAAAGATGGAAAAATACATTCCTTTATTCAAAATCTGTTACAAAAATTTTAAGCTCATCTTTTTCCTGCTTTGCAAGCAAAAGTTGTTCCAAAAATTATATTTTAGGGATTTATTTGGAAAACTAAATCAGAACACTTGGCATAGATTTGTAATGTTTTGGAAAATCATGAGCCAACAGCAAGAACATAATCAATCTAGAAATAGGATGCCTGTTTTTATACCTTGCTTCCAAACATTTATGCTGCGTATGAACCTGCTGAAGCTTGTTTTTTAAAGTAATAATCACTTACAGTAACTTTAGCATTGTTTTTTAGGCAAACAATCTAATGCAAAAGAGCAAGCCACAAGCCATTCATCAGTCATAGGTTTACTTTTAGATATAGTGAAGTTGGAATCATAGTAGTCGTCTGGTTTGTACAGTTAAATATACATAACAAAATTTCAATGTGTTACTTTAGAGGTTACAATTGTACAACCATAATCAGGAACTTTGGCCTTAAAATTCACGGCACAAGATGGAAAGTAGAAGTAGATGGTACCAAAACAAAATCGCAAAGTGTGCGCTCTTGGATCAGCTTTGGATTTGACAACTGTAAACTCCTGTTGATCCTTGAAAAGATCTGTTGGATTATTCTATGTTAGCTTTTATTGTTTTTGTTTTTTTGTCCTAGGAAAGAAAACATCTGTTGGATTCTCTATGCTAGTTATGCTTTAGTTTACAAAATGTTAACTTCCTCATGTATGTAAGTTTGACAACATCTGAATATTATTCACACATTGGCCCTTGATCAAGTAATAAAATGATCCTTTGTGCATTGTCAGAAATGTGTTGCTGCATGTTGGTGCTTTCATAACTGGCAGCAATGGTTGGTATAAGATATATATGCATATGAAATATCAGAATACGTGTGTGTGTGTGTTTGCACCATGGTAAATGAAGAGAATACCTTTTGTATCATGAAAGACTTCTTTAAATCATGGATTTTTGAATGAGAGGTTTTAAACATATGATGATTTTATAGCACTTCAAAGTTGCCATTGCCTTTGATTTCTCCTCACAGTGGTAATTTCGTTCAACCAGATGGTAAACCCTGCTTATTATGGCCTGGATAACACTGAACCTGAACTTATTAGTTCTTACTTGTCAAGGTAATGCTAAATAAGATGTAGCCTATTGTGAATTGAAATAGGTATTGTCATTTCAGTCATCAAGTGATGCTATGTTTTGATATTAATATTCTTTTAACAGTTTAGTGCAAAACACATTTGAGGACCTGGAAGACTCTGGATGTATCAAGATTAATGAGGACAGCGTGGAGCCCATGATGCTGGGGTCAGTAGCATCTCAATATTATCTTAAACACACAACGATTTCCATGTTTGGTTCTAATTTAGGACCAGACATATCTCTCGAGGTTAGTAAAATCCTTGGAGACTGTCTGACAGTGCTGCTTCTATCTCTCTCCCCTCTTCTTCTAACATCATATTTTGTTCTGAAATATTTATCCTGGGATATGTATTGATTTTGATGTACAAGGTTTCCCTTCATATTTTGTCTGGTGCTTCGGAGTATGATGAGCTTCCAGTGCGACATAATGAGGTAATTTATTTTGATGGTATTTACATTTTAATTAGTGAATAATAAAGAAATTTCTGCTGCTGTTTGTGAAACTTGTCAGTGTTTACTATTTCTTTTTTCTTCTTTTTAATATTTCACACCAGGATCTATGGGCACACCAACAAATTATTGTGCTGGAAAAATGCTTTTCATTTTGCATTGGCTTTTATCTTTGTGGAATGTCATTGACACCTGTTCTGTCTCACTACATTAAGTATAGATACTGGTGTACACATATTACATCTATCAGTGAATTGTAGATTTCTCTTGTAATTCCTTTGCTGTATGTGTGTCCTCCTTCCTATTTTGTTTCTTTGTTTTCAAAAAGGATCATGTTGGTGTTTAAGAGTGTTGCATCAGCAAGGCTGATCTGGCAATTCATATCATCTTGATTTTTATAAAGCATCTGTATGTGGGAGTTGTCTAATTCTTCTGTAGCTACCAGAATGTGATTTACATCAGTTAGATCATCTATCTGGTTAATAATGTTTCTACTTGTCTTGTTTTTGTGACTGTTGCTTGTGAGATCAGATGCAATTTCCCTTTAGGCATTGTTTATTTTGCTAGAAAATGGAGGAAGGGGAAAGAGGTGGGGGACGAAAGTTCCAAGGTGAACTTCCTGGAAAAGAAATAAGTTCATTTTCCATGCATTTGATATTTCTTCAAAACTTTACCTGGAAATGTCTTTAACTTCTATATGGCTAGACTTGTTTTCAAGGTTTCCCATAGTTCTAATCCATCTTATTTTCTTTTCCAAGTTTTCTGACACAATAAATAGCCAAGAGTTATGGTAAGTGTTTATCTAATAAATGCAGAAAATGATTGGTTTGATTTGTACTGCTTTTAAAATAGCTCTTGGTATTTGGTTGGGATGAAATTTGAACAGAGGAGGGAAAGTAAGTATGGGAAAAAAATGTGTCTTCATTTATTTGGAAGGAAAACTGGGGGGTTGGAAATCAAAGAGTGCAAGAGCATTCCTTTGCCCTTGCAGATCAGCATTTCCTCTCCCAAATTGTAGGGGGTTGGAGGCTGCAAAAATCACTAAAGACAAAATTAGCCTACTTTGAATTTTAAAATAAAAAGAAAGAAAGGATGAGGACAAAATTGTGAAGTAAACCATGCTGCTTTATTAATTGTATTAACAATTATCTCCTCAGTTAGCCTTGGGTTCTTCTATCCAAAAATTGAAAAAGATAGCCTAAAGAGTGTAATGGAGAAGCATTCTCTCTCCCTTCCATTCTCTATCCACCATCCTTGTCTGAGAGTCAGATATATTATTAGAGAACCTACTAAGATGGAGTTACTACTGGGTAGTGTCTTTCTCCTGCCAAACCTTTTTGTTGTTCTGTGATTTGACGGATGGTTTCATGTTCGCACAATCGTAAGGCAGTGTAGAGATATGTTTATATTTTTTCACATTACCTTCTGATATTTTGTCTCAGGAAAAGCACAATGAGGAATTGTCTGAGAGAGTTCCACTGGCTGTGGACAAAAATTGTTTTGATGACCCTCATGTGAAAGCAAATCTTCTTCTTCAGGTGTGTTCCATTTCTCCTTTGGGATCATAAGGTATTTTCTTAATTAAAAAAAATCTCATTGAATGTTGGTTAATTGTTCATCAGGCACATTTTTCACGACTACATCTACCAATCAGTGACTATAATACTGACTTGAAGTCTGTCCTGGATCAAAGCATACGTATCATCCAGGCCATGATAGATGTATGTGCTAACAGCGGATGGCTCTCAAGTGCCCTTACTTGTATGCATCTTTTGCAAATGATCATGCAGGTATTCTTCTATTTAGCAGCATATGCACTAAGATAGATTTTTCTTTTTATTTGAAGACCCAGTTCACAAAAGTGAATGCAGTAGTGTTTGCAGGAAAATGAATAGTGTGCTTAGATTTTGTCCAAAAAAAAACTGAAGGAGTCTTTTAATTTGTTCAGTATATAACGCTTTCTCTAACGTTTATTTTGCATTGCATTTTTTCTGTTAGATTGTGTTTCTATGATAGATCATTATGAACATCCTCAATTTTTTAAGAATATTCTCTTTTTTCTTTTTCAAGGAATTCTTGTTGCCCAACCATCCCATTAATTGCAAAGCCCGTTTCTTGTTTTACTTGTCATGTGTAACATTAGTTTCCAATCCTTCTGGTGATTCCTCCTGTAACCTAAATCAAATTACTCCAAAAACCGCACTGTATCCTTCTAGATGTTTGATTGATGTTCTATACTCAAATTGTTCAACTTAAATGACTTTTTATTTTTTATAAAGACTATCAACTTTTTTCCACAGGCATATTCAATTGCCTTATAGTTACTGAAGTTACTCTTGAACATTCTGAACTATTTTCCTCACTCTTTCCTTTTTGTAGTACTTGTGGATAATTCAGTAATATACCAAAAAAAGCTTACTTTGTTTTGCTTGTGGATAATTCATCTGTAATCGGCAGAAGAATGAAAAATGAAAATTCCACTCTCTCGTAGAACCTCAGTTGATGGTAAACTTTGTGGCGTACTTTACAGTTTTCTTGCATTGTGTTCATAGTCTCATCAAATTTTCTGACAGTCAAAATTTCCTGTTAAATCAACCATCAGTGAGTGTATGTACTTGTCATACACTTCAAGTTAAAGCTACCTAATTTCTGGTTGGTTCTGCAATTGTTATTTCAATTTTTAACTTAAATTTAGTTTGATAGCACCCAGTCTGTGCCTCTTTGCGCATATGTTGATACATTTGAACAGAAGTGGTTAATATCTTTTATCTGCAAAAATGTTTGCTAAAGTCTTTATCCTTCACCTGTTCCTCCATCCGTCTACCATCGTTAGATGCCTATATTCTTCACCCTAAATGCACCGAACTCCCATATCTAATTTATGTGAGACTTTTAATTGAAGGCGCATAAGAATTTTATTCAACAACTATATTGGGCTTTGATTAGGCTTAAATTAGACCATTAAATAACACAGGATCTTAAACACCCCCCCCCCCAACCAAAAAAAAAAAAGGTTAAAGAGTAGATGTAGCTGTTGTTCATATTCTTTAACATATCTTTGCTGTCATCTCGTGGCAAACTAACAGTTTCTCAAAGTTATTGTTTGGTTTATTGTTGTCTTTGAAAGAAGCCTGAATTTTGGCTCTCTGGCTAGTTCAAAAGATACATAGTACTCTTGTTTTGTTGTTCTAATATGCCCTTATATGTTTGTAGGGATTATGGTTTGATAGAGATTCTTCCCTGTGGATGTTGCCATGTATGACTGATGATCTTGTCAGGTCATTAAATAGAAGCGGAATAGTAAAGGTTCCACAATTATTGGATATTCCTTTTGCAACTTTACAGGCTCTCACTGATAATTCTACTGCCCCAAGACTGCAACAGGTATTGGTATTTTGTCAGTACTTTCATTGATTTTATGCATTTACCAGCTGCAAGATGATCAATTCGTCTTAGGAGTTAAAAAGGTACTCTGACTGTTGAGAACATGTGTGGTAAATACACTGAAGCTTCTAAACATACTTGACTTGATGGTGTAGGTGTAAACTGGAATACCACCAATGAACCAGAACATGTAGTTGGTTTTTGAACCCACACAAAGCTAAGTGGATGTACCTATGGTTTGTGTCCCCTTCTACTTTAGCAAGCTATGAAGGCACATTACCTACGTGGCTTACTGTTAATTTGGGTGTTTTAGAGAGGAGCTAGACAGGAGAAGACTGGGTAGCTAACAGGCAAAAGGCTAGCAGGATATTATAGGCCCATTCACTATGTTCTTAGAAATGGATTCAACAATTATGATGAAAATGACAAAGTAAATATAAGGAGAGTCAGGGCAGGGGTAGAGCCACATAGATTTCTCTGGGATAATAGCATGGTCCTTTATTTCATTTGTGTAGATTTGATAAGTGCTTACATGATGTTGAGTGTGTTCAATGAAGTCCTCATATACCTTGCTTTTCCACCAATTCTTGATTCTTGTTCCATTTATCTTTGCTAGTCAAGCCATCCTAATTCCTAACTCCAATATGGATGCTTATGCTTGAACCTGTATGCTAGTAGGTCATATTTGCTTTGTGCTGAATTCCTTGATGTGATCTACATGCAGTAAACCTGAGAGCACCTTGATAACCTATTTTTACAACTATTTTTGTTTCAATAGGATCTGCAACGCTTTCCTCGTATTCATGTGCAATTAAAAGTTCAGATTAGGGATTCTGACAGCAGCCAGCGAATGAGTCTGAATATCCGGTTGGAAAAATCAAATTCTGACCACAGAACATCAAGAGCTTTTACCCCTCGATTCCCAAAGGTAAATGGTTTCTATTTTTCCTTTTTCTCATTGATGGTAGGGTTCAAGAAGTTTGACAGAGTCTTATTCCTCCAGGTAAAAGATGAAGCATGGTGGTTAGTCCTAGGTAGCTCCCGTACCTCTGAGCTGTATGCTCTGAAGAGAGTTTCTTTCTCCAATCGTTTGGTAACCCACTTGGACATTCCATCAACTGCAAACTTGCAGGTTTGTGCATATCTAATTTCCTTTCAAAAAACATCTTAACTTTAAAATCAAACATACAAACAAAAAGCTGCTGTATTTTATGATGTTTATTGCTTGGGTTAACTTTCTAGGCATTTCGTCTCCACGTCCTCTGCTTTTCTCTGAAGAACTAATCTTTGTTTTACGCCATGCATGACATTTACTGCCATGTCCCCACTGAAATTGTCCTCTTATGATTGGGAACACTGATTTTTACAGGGAATGAAGCTGATTCTAGTTTCAGATTGTTATCTTGGGTTTGAACAGGAGTACAACATCGAAGAATTTGCATAATCTTCCACCAAAGCGGATCAATTGTGTACACTTAAGATTCGACAAATTTTTGCTGTACAGATCAGGAATATTTCTTTTGTTGTATCAACGACCATTTAAATTTAGGTGCATATTCCGTTTTTTTTTTTTTTGGGGTGGGTGGGGGCGCCCTAAATCTCTTTCTTTAACAGTCTTCCTCCCATCCTACTTGTCACGATTATTAGTCTATATATACTATGCTTCTATTTTGCTATATGTATGTCTAGTTTCATGTATAATGAACTGCAGGACAACTCAATCAACCCACCCTTTAGTAACCGACACCACATAGGCACAATTTATCAATCCAGGGAGGGAAAAAAAAACAAAAAACAAATCCGACTTTAAATATTATACAAGTTAAGCCCGGGGGGAGGGGGTGCATTTACAAATTTGATACATCAATTCCTCGTGTAGAAATGGATTAGGGTTTGATGGTAAAGAACATGAGTAATGAGGCTCTAGTTCTTCGGCTCCTGCAGTTAACCAATATTTATTTACAACTAGTGAAGTAATATCTGCATTTACAAGTAATTGTTTGGCTAATCCCATTCGGCATCAAAAAATCCTGCATCTCGCATCTCTGAGTAGTATGCGTTATCCAGAAGCCATTCATCCTCCTGTAAATAGCATAAGATGAGCACGTGTAGCTTGCAATTAAGCCCAAAATAACTCAACAAATAATTTGCTCGTTATGTCTCCAACAAATGCTTACGACCATTACCCGGAAAAAGTCGGCCAGAAAAGTAACATACAGACAAGGAAGATAAAGGGAGTGATAGCATATAGCAGTGAAATTATACAACCTGTAGAGGAGAGGAAAAATTTGTAAAAATTAATAAAGCCGAGCAAAAATGAAAGGTTCATGTCTCAATTGATTCAGCAATTCCAACTGTACCAGAGTCCAAAACCTGAGCCAATCACAGCAAGCCCACTGGCACACAATGCTATTGCATTAAGAACAAACATGGCAATAACATAGTTATAGAATGCCGGTCTTGCTGCATGAATTCCAAGACAGAAATTTGGAACGGGAAATTAGCTAACAAAGAAGAAGAGAAAGGAAAGGAAAAGCAGGTATTATTATGATAAGAACTGAACTTACGAGGCAATTTATCTCTCCACTTTGAGTAATGCACAAACAGTATGTAGCCGTAAATTGCTGTGAGCAATAGTTTGTAGGTAAACAAGATTCCCCATTTTCCTTGATGTGTGATTTCAACATCAACAAAGAGTGGAACACCAAATCCAAATATGCATATTGCCTGCAAAAGGATTCACTTAAGAGACACTGCATTGAGTCCATCTACATTTCATTATCTAATTACTGCTTGACAAAGCATGCAATAAGTTCAGCTGTCCACAAGCGATGAAACTAAAGAAGACAAGAAAAATGAAGGGTGGGTGAGGAAGAAACAGGTGATGCCGGTCCTTCATTCTTAAACTAACATATACATCCCAAAAAGCACACAAGAAAGAAACCACTACTTCACAACTAAGGGAAATGGACAAACAAAATGAAAACAATAAGTGGGCTCCAATCAAGAAGATGTCAAATGACGCCAAAGGAAAGAGCTACTCAGCAAAGAGCACAATTACACACGACTGGAAGTACAGTATTTAAAATTTTGAACTTCAATATTAACCAAACAGGTATTACCTTGAGAAGGATGTCCGCGCCAACAAAGATGCCTGAAACCATAAATGTATGTGCAAGATTTTCCAATCCACTAGCATAGTTCTCCTGGAGTAAAAAGGCTATTATGCTAATCTCTAAACACAGCATTGCAGCAGTTGTAAACAGCGTCAATAGATTCCAAGAAATCTCTTTCCCAGGAGCACACTGCCACCCCTGTTGCATAATCATTTAATTTAATGATTGAATAACACCTAAATCAGATTAAATTTTGACTATCATAACTCAACAAACATGAAATAAGAAAACATGATATCAAGATATTGACGCAAGTAAAATCACAAAAATAGTTATATGGGTTACCAAAATCTTATATCAAGATTCTGAGATACACTAGCATCCTTTTTTAGGCTAGGAGAATCATCACACAGAAACTTCAACCTGAAATAATCTCAAATTTCCAACAATCACATATCAAAGAACTAAAGGGAAAAAAAATCAACAAATTCATAATAATGGATATAGGGGGAAAAAAAACTATAGAAGGAGAGACATTTAGTTGTTTCCTTGTCTTTGGGAGAAGAGTGCTGAAAAGAAAACATATTTTGCTTCTTCTGCCCTTAACTAGGGGATCCATGACTAGGGAGAAACTTTTGTGTCTATCACTAATACGACTAGAAAATAAAAGTTGACAATAAGCAAGAGGAAAATGCATGCTATTGTAGGCCATTGGAGTATATATAATTATCTATCAACCATCAACCAGTTCAAAAAAAAAATCCAGTATAACAAATTACTTGATCAAAGCTTCTTTTTTGTCCTCCTTTCCTAGGTTGATCAATCACTCATCCATATTTTCTATTAGAAAGAGTTCTTGAATCTGCCAAGTTTTTAAGTCATGATTCTTCTAGAATTAGAAGCAATCATTTAATTTGATTTGATTGAAATCCAACACTCAATCAAGAAAATTTTCCATAACTTTTGGAAGATTGCTTGCTCAGATGTTAGCTCACCCACCAGAGGAAACATATCAAAGAATGTTGGATGATCTTTCAATTGGAACTTGTTTTGCATGCAGTTCTTGCAATAGTCACAAAATGAACTTATTTTTTAAATAAAGAATTTCATTAAGTAGCTTCTTGCTAGATAATCTCTTACCAACCAAGTAACACCATTCCTAACTAAATATAAACATTCATGAAAATCACATAAAAACACTATAGGAGTACATAAACTTGTCTACAGTTACCAAGTCCAGAAGAGAATCATCATAAACTGAAACTTAAATTTTAAATAAACAGAGAAAGATCTTTAGATTATTTTCAGTCACTAAAATCTGATAATTTTACTATACTTGAGTCCACAAGCATCCGATCTTCTACAGTCTTTCTGGTCAAATGTGAAAAGCCAATTCCTAATTCAATCGAATTTCCTTCCATTTATAGATCGTACTAGTAACCAAGACTTGTTTTGTACAAGTCATTCACAGCTAGAAGAAAAAAAATAAAGAAAAGATAGTACTTTGTATTGAAATGTGAAAAAATGCAAAAGCTTGCCTCTTTCAGTTCTTGCACAACTAAACGTAATAGCAATGCAAACGCAGTATTATCTAACCTTTCGTAATCTGCTCTCAATTTACTATTACGAAATTGCAGAAAATAACCTACACAAACTCCAAAATCAAAGCTATTCAAAGGGAAAGAAGAAAGAAGCACCTGAAAAGAAGACCATGCTAGACCTAGAATAGCAGCCAACCAGAGAAGAACATAATACGCGATCATCACATAAGACCTACCATGCCCCAGCTTCTTGACATTACGCTTGGCGTGAAACCCTAAATACGCTATAAACACGGCAGACGGTATCACCAGAGCTGCGTTATGCCAGAAACCATGGCACGAACTCGCAGCCGACAAAAAACTACCGTAAAATCGAGAAATTCTAGAGTGATGCTCCCCGCCGTCAGCTGCCGCCGTAATACTCGAAGCCAGCGCAATCAAAATAGTTCCCTTTAATTTCGACATTGTTGTATAGAAAAAAAAAATCCAAAATCCGAGAAAATCACAGCATCGTGAACCAATTCAACCAAACAATCTATAAATCTAATTGAATATCCACACAAGCATATAGAAAATGAGGTCAAATGAGAGATTTGTGTAATAGAAATGGAGGAGAGAGCAACGCAGCTGTGTGCTGATGTGAAGCTAAAGAAGAAGCTTTCAGGTAGTTAACATTGGAAGGAAAAACGAATAAGGACTATTATACAATTCCACAAAACACTGGCCTTGTGGGGCGCCCATTCTTTTGTCTCGTACTCACTTTTTTTTATATATATTCATTTCCGTCCCATAATATAATTCGTTTGATTTAATTTCACACGTATTAAAATTCTTAAAAATAATATTTCATCCGTTTCAAAATACTTATTCATAAAACTTTTTTATTTTGTTTTAAAATAATATATTTCTAAAATTAATGAATAATTTTTTTCAATTATACCCTTATTTATTCCAAGTCAACTACACAATTTTCCAAAACTCTTCATTCTTCTTGAGAATTTTCATTAACCAATAGCTACAATATTTTTAATATGGGTAGAATAGAAATTTTATTTAAATTATTGTATTATTTTTAATACCCTTAATCTGTGTGCAAAAGATTTTATAAACAAGTATTTTGAAATGGAAAGAGTATGACTTTATATTTTTTTTTCTTAAAACACTCCTATTTAAATGTCTTGGAAACCATAGAAGAGATGCGAGAGAAAGAGAGGAAAAGAGAATAATAAATAAGGATAAAAATATAAAAATAGATTTAAAACTTTTTTAAAAAGTGTTCAATTGACTTATAATTTGAGATAGTAAGAATAGTCTCTAACGATTTATATTATAGGATGGAAGGAGTATTAAACATTAAATATTTTTAATTTTAAAATTATTATTAACATAATACATTTTAAAAAAATATATACAAAGCGAAAATCTACTCACCTATTATTGATGAGATTTTTTTTTGGAATATATCAAAATAAAAAAATAATATTGAACGAATTTAAAATATTTTATCTAATGATATTTAGTAATTAAAGTATTATATTTTTATATGATTTGACACTTCACCATAAATAAAAATAATCCTTCAACAATTTTATTTAACTCCTTTACTAGCATGGATTTTTTTTTTTTTTAAATGTTACTTTGGTTGAAAAAAATGGTAAACAAAAATAAGAAAATTGGCCTTCTAAAATTTCTGATTTTGGAGAAGAGTAAAAAATAGAATTGTCAGACAGACGGCAGGCAGAATTAATTAAGTTTTGACCCCAAAATAATTGGATAATATTTTAAATGGAACGTTTACCACCCAATCCACAAAATTCCATTTCTATATTATCTTAAACCATGTCGGTCGGTTTGATTTGAGTTCTCACCTTTTTTTTTTTTTTTTAATGTGTATTTTCTTTCCCCCAACCCCCACACCCCTCCTCTCTCTCCCCATCACTTGAACATTTGTTACCATTATATTTGTAAGGAACAAAATGATAGACCAAGCCTCTTTTTTTTCTAATAAATAAAAAACAAAGTTAAAAATGATGAAGGAATAATTCTCTTACTATTTAATATTTTAATTGGTGTGTTCATTTTGTAAAGAAAATAAGTCAATTTAAATAATTAGCACAAAATATTAATCTATCAAAATAACACAATCTGTTCAAATTTATAGTACTTTTTTTTTTTTTAACGCAAAGATTCATGTCTTTAGTTATCTAATATTCAAAATATAATTATACTATTTTAATAATTTGTAATTAAAAAATTAAGATTTAATCTCTAGCTGCCTAGCACCAAGGAAAATGATAGACGTGGACATTCAATGTATAATGGACACATGCATAAAAACAAATATGAATGGTGACAAGAGGCATATAGGTCTAGTCACTAGAAACATATTAACATATTATTTAACTACAACAACACATGTATGCTCCACTTTTATGTATCATCCTTTAATTTTTTGATTTTTCAGGGTCCTACAATATACCAACCACCACCACCCCCCCCCCCCCCCAAGCCCCTCTCCTCTTCTCCCCGAGTCCCCACTCTACAAAAGGCCACATTCACTCATTTCTAGTGAGCCCTTTGAGATATCCACAAGCAACTTTTCTGACCAGGAGCATGGAGAAAGTATCCCAAAATTATAAAATAAAATATGTTTTTGACTGTAAAAGGCGGATAAACTTTAAGAAAATCATCAAAGTATTTTTAATTTTTATAATGAAAAAAATGTTATAATGACAAAATACATGTCTAGATTTGCTTGCTTTTCAAGTGCAATGTTAAGCTAAAATCATAAAATAAAATATCAGATGATAATATGATAAAGCTTTTACCTTAAAAGAAATATAAGTAAACCTTTTTTTTTCCCCCTAAATTGGGAAAAATCCAAAATACTAGCATTCTAATTAGTGCAGACATAGTTTCTTTTTGGGCCTAGGCCTCTTCCAACTATTTAAGCCCAATAAACATGGGGTCCAAGCCTAGGCCTCGGATGAACCACTAAGGGTGAGGCCCTTTGGAGGGTCAGCCCAAAAGCTTCCTGCATGTTAAGTTTCTCAACCTCTTGTCCATTTGGCAACTCCCAATCAAATGCATGGATCAGAGAAGCAGTTAACAATTGGACCATCCTGAGGCCCAGGCTCATTCCAGCACAAATCCTACGTCCAGCACCAAATGGTATGACCTCAAAATCATTTCCTCTCACATCAGCATTAGGCTTTTCGCCACCAGGTAGAAACCGGCTAGGCCGGAACACTAGCGGCTCAGCCCATGCATCCGGATCACGAGCAATGGCCCAGACGTTGATGAGAACGGTCGCGCCTTTGGGAATGAAGTAGCCATTGATTTCACAGCTCTCAGCTGCCATTCTGGGAAGAGAGAGAGGGGTGGATGGGTGGAGCCTGAATGTCTCTTTGCTGACGGCTTGGAGGAATGGTAGGTGGGGTAGATCAGCTTCGGCTACAAGGCGGTCCGGTCCAACAACTGTGTCCAGTTCTTGTTGGGCTTCGGCCAATAAGTTTGGGTGGCGAATGAGCTCAGCTATGGCCCATTCCACAGTGCTTGATGAGGTGTCTGTCCCCGCAGTGAACAAGTCCTGCAATGGCAAAACAAAGAATTGTTGACATTATTTATTTATTTATTTTTAATTTAGGGTGATTGTGTTGGTGTGACAATAAATTAAAATAATTTATTTAATAAAAAATATTTCTAACTCATTAATATACGAAAAAGCATCCGTTTAAAATGAGTGGCTCCTAAAGGACCTAATCACGCACTCATAACACAGAGAGCCTTCTACACAAATGCATTGATGTACTCCAACACCCCCTCCCCCTCCACACACACACATCTACCCACCCGCCACCAAAAATATATGGGTACTCTAGGGTGACAAATCAAATTCATTTGAAGAAAATGAATGACACATGAGATATGAGGTAAAACAATAGGGTAAGTTGCAAAAGACATACCAAAAGCAAAGCTTTAATTTCTGTATCAGTAAGTTTACCCCCGTCACCATCAACATTTTCTTTCAAGGACAACAACGTGCTTAGCAAGTCCGTGTTCTCTTTAGCTCCACGAGAACCCTTTTGGTGCTCTTCAAGAATCGTGCTCAAGAACGCATCGAAACGTGCATGGAGTTTCTTCATCTTTGCAGAAATACCTTGTAAGTCTAACCAATCAAGAGCTGGAATAAAATCACCCAAGTTGAAAGCACCGGCCAACACCATCAGCTCCACCACCATCGACTTGAACTCATCAGCCTTAGGATCTCCGCCACCACTACCATCCCCAAACACTCGCCTTCCGATCATCACTCTTCCTAGAGCATTGGTGGTGCATACATTGAGTAACTGTCCCAAATTTACCGGAACTTCTTTCCCTGCATTTACTAGAGCACGAGCAAGAATTCCTATCTCTTCCTGCAAATGTACGTCTTAAATTATAAGTCAAATCGTTAAGCCAAACAATTCGTCAACTAAGCAAAGATATCAAGAATTCACCATAAAGTCCAAAGCTAACTTTAAATAGCCAAGCACTATTGGACCATTTTGTGTATATGAAAAGAGGGAATGAAGTGAAAGTTACTCCTTGGAAAACCCTGTGTCCTCAAACTTCAATCTCATAGCTTGCAATTCATTATGTTGTTTGCCTTGAATAAGCTCGTTGATAAAAGTGTTGATAAATAAATGGGACAAGACAAATATATGTTGTCACTTGCATCATTATACCATATGGTAATAAATGTGAAAATCGCTTATTCGTTTCAAAATACTTATTCATGAAACTTTTTTACACAAATTAAAAGTATTAAAAATAATATTATAATTTATTACTATATTAAAAACACAACAGCTATTCTATCTATATTACAAACACCACAGCTATTGATTGATGAAAATTCTCAAAAAAAAAAAAAGAATTTTAAAAAATTATACAATTAAATTAGAATAAATGATAGTAAAATAAAAAAAATTTAATCATTAATTCTAGAAATATACACATAAATATCTATTTTGAAATTTAAAAAAAAATTGAACAACAAGTATTTGAAAACAGAAAAAGTGAGTTCTAAATTTCAATATATTATAATTTCTGCTATAATTATGAATCTAACAGAATTACCATTTTGTCACGTTTTGACCGTACCAATGTATTCATCCTAGAGTCAAATTTCCCTTCTTGGCTAACCTTATCGGTCCTAACACCTAAATAGGGCTCTCTTTTTTTTTGTTAGATACTAAACAGAGTTCAATCTTTTAATTTCAAATAGCACTATATATCATATACGTACTAATTATCAAAGGTAGCAAAATAGTTAGAGGCAGAACTAAAGGGGTAGCAATATTGAAATCTACACTAATTACTTTTATAAAATAAAGAACACTCGCCAATAATTTTATAAATATTACATCATGCTTGAAAAACTTTCACAAAATATGTTAGATTATAATTTAGGGCGTTAGTAAGATTAAGAATGATAATTTACTCGCTTAAATCGGGATTCAACTGATCTTATTAGATTGAGGATTTTCTCAATTTAAGTGGGAATAGAGACAGCATGCTTAATTCTTTGGCTTGCTATTTGAAACTAGCATGGAGGGAGAAACAAAGCAGTGCGTGTTGTGTGTGTATGAGAGAGGGGGGGAGGAGAGAGAGAGAAACCTGTCGAACACGATGGAAATCATCCAGAGCCTTAGCAGAGAAAAGATGGACAGAGCAAATCTTCCTCAGCATTCTCCAACGAGGGCCATATGGGGCAAAAACCAAGTCCTGATAGTTATAAGCTATGTGTTTACCACCGGAGTTGGGTGGTCGGCTAGAAAAGTTGGCATCATGCGTCTTCAAGAACTGCGCCGCAGCCGAGGCTGAGGCGGCCACCACCACATGCACAAAACCAAATCTCAAGTGCATGAGAGGGCCATAAATTCTAGCCATGGCTGCCAATGACTGGTGTGGCATCGTGCCAAGGTGTGGCAGGTTTCCAAGAATCGGCCATGGTTTTGGCCCTGGTGGGAGCGGCAGAGGGTGGCGATCATGAAAAAACAGCTTAAACAACAAGTAGAAAAGAAGCCCAGAAATGGCAGTGTAGAAAATGAAGGGAAGAGTGACCATAGCCATGGTTTTCTGCGGATTTGTGTCGTGGGGTTTGCTATTATATAGAAGAAATAGCTGACAAATTAGGACAGTTAAGATTGGGGATTAGGTACGAAAGTCAGATTCAATGAAGGGGGCATTTAGCACACACAAGGCCAGTTAACGGCCACGCCCACGAGGTTCCTATCTAACGGAGGTCGCGTTTCTCCATTTTTCCATTGAGACGCATTAAAAAGTTTGTACTATGTGTAGGTGTAGTTGTACGTATAAATTTTTAAAATATATGATTCATATAGACTAGAATTTTTTTTATAATTAAATATTTTTTGTTTGATATCCGATTCAATTCTGAGACTAATATTTTTCTTTTATACCTTTAAATAAATTATATAATATTAAATACTTTAAAAATCAAATAAACTAATATTTATAATATTCCACCTAAAAAACGTCTAGTAGTTGTAACAGTAAAAAGGGGGATTGTCCTACAAACACAAATCGATTAATGTGAACAGTAATGATTAGTTGAAATGTATTATTATTAGGTAAACAATTCCAGAATTATCTCCACTTGCATAAGTTTTCATTAATTCCGACCAATTATCATTTTTTAAGTATTCTTACGAATAATTTACCTGATTATATAATTGGTTAACAATCCATTAAATTTTTAATTTCTGGATACTGGATAGGTAATCAATTTCAATTTTAATGAGCTAATTTATAGTAGCACATATATCCAATCTACTACCACTCTTACTTAAAATATTCTTACATTAATCTTTCTATATAATGGTCCTTCAAGTTTTAGATATGTAATATTTTCGTATTTATTTATTTATTTTTGCTATTATAGTTCGTAATAATTTTTTTTACTGTCATTAGGGTCCCAATATATTATACAAAAAATAAAAGAATTAAGAATCATAATGACAAAAAAAAAATTATTAAGAATTATAACGATAGAAAAAAATTATTAAAGACAAAAATAATATAAACTCTAAACTTTAATAATCAAATAGACTATTTTTTCTTAATCTTTCTATATAATGATTCCACCCAATTACTTACATCATAAATTATACTCTTTTCGTTCAAAAAAGAATATCTTAATTTAATTTGATAAAAAATACATAGAAAATATTCAATAGAAAATAATTACCACCTTATTCTTATAAATTAAAAGATAATTATAAAAAATATGAGTTAGTGGAACTTTTTTTAAAATAAAAAGAGTAAGTTATTAAAATTTAGATACAAATAAATTTATTTTAAGATGATAAATATCTTTCTTTCTACATCTAAAAATAAAATATTGACACTTCATTTCAAACGAAAAATATTGTATTAATTTTTTATTTAATATCTAAATTAAGTTAGTCGTATCTTAACTTGAAACTAATAAAACATACTCTTACCACCTCAATTAAATTGTTAGTGATTGATCTGATATGAAAATTTATATAAAAATAAAAATATAATATATATACAAAACATGTATATATAAATATAATACTCTCTTAATCAAATTAAAAATGATTAATTTAATACGAAATTTTATGTAAAAACATAATAAATAATATAACATAAGAAAAATAAAAATATATGAACTCGTAATATTTTATGTCAATATATATATATATATATATAAGAGATATTAATTATTTTATAATATATAATATATTAAAATTTTAATTAATCAATTTTTAAAGAAATGAATCAAAATAATAAATAAATAAATTTCAGTAGAATAAAAGAAATAACATTCTTTAAGTAAGAATTAACCAAGTTAAAATGATAAATGATATTCTTTATTTTCCAACCAAATTTAAACGTATATATTTTGCTCAAATTATACTCTATTCATCTACCCTTCGTTGTGCTCAACTAACCTCTTCTCAATGGTAGGATTGGATAGTCCATACAAGTGGCCAAGTGCACGGAGAATTTATGAAGGCAACAAGTGACAGGTGACCTACTAACATTTTCTTTTTCTTTCAAGTTTTAACCGTATTATTATAATTTATCCCAACGGCCCCTTAACGAAAGAATCAAAACCTTCCCCGCCCCAAGCTAAATTTACAGGGTGTACTTTTTCCTAATAAAAGTACTATAATTATTCTTCTTCTTTATACCATGAGGTAAAATTAGTACCCCAGCCTTTATTTTTATTTGTCAGCTGCTAAATTATTAGTTAATTCAAAAAAAAATCAAATTTTAAGGGCAGATCTTATCCTTTAAGAGAGATTGAGGGGGAAGAAAACCTTTGGAATTATAAACAAAAACAAAGTATTCTGGTTACATTGCCATTTTCTCATGGGGGAAACCCCTAACAGCTATTATACAATTGACCCGAAAAAACCAACAAGCCATTAGATGATGGATGAGAAAACATCTATCCATTATTACTGCTGATCAAACCACTTGTTTAATCCCCCATTTCTTCATCATCATCATCATCTATTTCTTGAATCTTCATCTTCTTCACTGCGTTAGCAGTAGGTTCATTGGGAAGCTGAATCAGTATGTCTGATCTTTGACCTGTAGCAGCATTCACAAGCCCTCCATTCTTTTTCACACTGTATGCTAGTTCTTTTCCATTGTAGGCAGCATCAATATATACAGTCGAGTTTTCATCGATTTCCTCCTTGATAAGCATCTTCGACAGCTCGGTTACTACATGCTTCTCCAGCCATCTTCTGATAAGTCTTGCACCATAAACCTGGAAATTTTGGTCTCGATATGTTAGTCTTTGTGTGTAATGTTACAAAGAGCCAAACTATACAGACAAATGGAGCAAGAAAACTTACAGGGTCATAGCTCTCTGCTAATATTACATCTACCGCTGCCTCTGTCACTCCCAGGGCAACTCCCCTCTCAGCCAAGCGGCTTGCAACATCTTTCAACTGAAGGCGGCCCACCTTCTTCAATTGCTCATGCGAAAGGGGATCGAATACCACAATTTCGTCAAGCCTGTTCAGCAGCTCTGGTTTGAAGTGCTTTCTTACCTGAAGGTGCAAATAAACAAACAAATGTTAGCAATCCAATCACAACTCAATGTTGGCCAGCAGTCAAACATCTAGATCAGTTCTTGAAGATCAATCTCAGCTGACCTCTTGCAGTACCATCTCTCGAGCACTTTCTATCGAAGACTTGCCAATTAGTCCCTTCAACAGATACTCAGCTCCAAGATTTGAAGTCATAATGATGACGGTATTCGTAAAATCAATTGTACGTCCTTGGCCATCTGTGAGCCTTCCATCATCCAGAACTTGTAGTAGAGCGTTGAAGATACTAGGATGTGCTTTTTCCACTTCATCAAACAGGACAACACTATAAGGTCTCCTCCTTACGGCTTCAGTAAGTTGTCCACCTTCCTCATGTCCAACGTAGCTATACAGAAATTCACAAAAACCAGTAAGAACATCCATCATGGCTTGATAAAAATACATAGCCGAGAAATACTGATAAAAGGTTACCATCTTAGCTGAAAAAGAAGATAAACTTACCCAGGTGGAGCTCCAATCAAACGAGCCACTGAATGTTGCTCCATGTACTCGGACATATCAATTCGTATCATTAATTTATCATCATCAAAGAGTTGTTCTGCAAGTGCCTTTGCAAGTTCAGTTTTCCCAACACCAGTTGGTCCCAAGAAGAGAAATGAACCAGTTGGTTGTTGAGCTCTTCCTAGTCCAGCCCTAGACCTCAATACAGCCTCTGCAACAGCACTAACGGCATGATCTTGGCCTACCACCCTTTGGTGCAACCTTTCAGCAAGTCCAATCAGCCTTTCTTTCTCATTCTGGCCAAGACGGGTCACAGGTATACCAGTCCAACGACTCACTACTTCTGCAATTTGTTCTGGACCAACAGTCTCCGTCATCATTCCAGTGGAGTCTGTGTCTGCTTCAAGCCTTGCTATGGCACTTTCCACCTCCTGAATAGCACCATATCTCAAGTCTGCTGCTCTAGCAAGATCATATCTCCTCTCAGCCTCTTGTAATGCAGTTTGCAGCTCATCCCTTTTCTGCTTAAGTCGACGAAGTTCATCAATCCGTTGCTTCTCCTTAGTATATTTCATCAGCAGCGGCTGAAGCTTGTCTCTCAAGTCATCAAGCTCCTTCTTCACCTGAATATGCATTATATTGAGTCACAAAGCACAATAAAATCCTCACAAATCCCAACTAAAGAGAAAACTTCTTATGAAATACTCACCTCAACCAGCCTAGCTTTGCTTGCTTTGTCCTTTTCCTTCTCGAGAGCATGTTCTTCAATTTCCAATTGAATCCTCTTCCTCTCGAGATTATCAATCTCTTCAGGTTGACTATCCAATTGAACTCGTACATTAGCACAAGCTTCATCAACCAAATCAATTGCCTTGTCCGGCAGATGTCGCCCTAGAAACACAGAACACATAACGCAAAGATTCTGTCACAATCCACACAAAATTCTAGCCATCATCATGCTATGGAACTAAAAATAAATCAATGGAGATTATCTCAGAGGCAAGAGAAGAAATTAGGACTAGTTTAACATAACCACCGCAATCACTACCAAGAAGATAGATGGCTAAAGACTTCCATACCTGTAATATATCTTGCAGACAGTTGAGCAGCAACAACAAGAGCCCGATCTTGAATTCTTACACCATGATGTCCTTCATACTTCTCCTTTAGACCACGAAGAATACTGATAGTATCAGCAACACTAGGCTCAGCAACATAGACTTGTTGGAATCGCCTCTCAAATGCAGCATCTTTTTCTACATACTTCCTATATTCCTCCAAAGTGGTGGCACCAATGCACCTCAACTGGCCTCTAGCAAGCATTGGCTTGAAGAGGTTGGCAGCATCCATAGACCCCTCAGTTCGACCAGCTCCCAGTACCAGGTGAATTTCATCAATGAAAAGGATAACTTTTCCTTCAGCATCTTCAACTTCCTTCAGAACAGCCTTCAGTCTCTCTTCAAATTCACCTCTGTATTTTGCTCCAGCGATTAATGCACCCATGTCCAATGCTACAAGTCTTACATCAGCCAAATTACTGGGAACATCACCTGCAACAATTCGTTGGGCTAGTCCCTCAACAACTGCAGTTTTACCTACACCTGGCTCTCCAATAAGTACTGGATTGTTCTTAGTTCTTCTAGAGAGAATTCTAATCACTCTTCGGATCTCTTCATCTCTTCCAATTACTGGATCAAGCTTTGCAGCTTGCTCAACGAGGTCACGACCATATTTCTTCAAAGCTTGAAAATTGGTATCTCCAGAAGCACTCTCCACCTTTTTACCTTCCTTACCACGTAGTTTCTCAACCTCTGATTTCACTCGAGCTACAGTAACACCAGCTTCTTTCAGAAGATCTCCAATTTGGGAATCCTCCAAAAGGCCCAATATTAACTGGTCAACAGCCAGATGAGTGTCACCCCTCGACTTTTGCAAAGATTGAGCCCGTCTAATCACTTTAATCAAGGAGGTACTTGCTGGGATCTCATCAGGGGGAGGAGTTTGAGAGGGGAGTTTCTTCAACGCTTGATTAATAACCCTTGCACATGAATTTGCAGCATCTTCCCCACCTCCGGCATTGACAAGTGCCTGCCGGAAAATACCATTAGGTTCAGACACAAGAGCTGCTGCCATATGCAGCGGTGTAAATTGAGCATGTCCAGCATTCATGGCCAGTTCATGAGCCCCGGCCAGGGTCTCATTAGTCTTGTGAGTGAATTTGTCCGGATTCATGGTTTAACTAAAAATTCCTGCAAAACAAAGAATATGCTACATTAGGTATCCACCTCCATATCCATTTTAATCTAAAGAATAGACAACCCAATTAGAGAAGGAAATGCCCAATTGGCATTCGTTTCCTCCCATATCGTTGCAAATCAATAGCAATTGCTCTTCCAAATAGGTTCATCCCATGTAAGAATGGAATTATGAGATCAGTGAAATCAATGCAGATTATTCTTGCAATTATTTCCCTCACATTTCATTGCAACTAATAACAACATAAACACTTTAAAATAACAAACAATTAGATCGGAAACAGCTATAAACCCAAAATTGCATCATACAAGAAATTCAGAAGCAAGAAACAACCAACAACCATACTAGCATTATCGACTTAAAATGGCCTTTTCGAAAACAGGAACGCGAGAACAGAGACTAAAAAACAAATTCTTGATATCAGCAAAACATCAAACTTCAACACCGGAATTTTTGAAGCAAAGCAAACTTACAAGAAACCCCAGAACAAAAACCAGCAAAAGAACCAAAGACCAGTATAAAAAGCATATGGATTCACTTGGAACCGTACCTTAACGCAGAATAGATTGATTCTTGGTACTCAAAAGTTCGATACGAATGCTTTCCCTCAACTTTCAAGACTTCAAAAAAAAAAAAATCTTCGAAAGCTATGTGATTGCTTTGGTAGCGAACGCCGACACTGAGAAAACTCGAAATTAGAAGTATGGAAGCAAGAAAATCCCGAAAATGTTTGAGTTAAGAGAGAGGAAGAGGTCCCTTTTGAAGGGGCAAGAGAAACTCCTGGAAGTTGGAAGATGGAACTAGAAAGAGAAACTACTAGACTTTCTCTCTCTTTCCACTTTTAGGTGTAGAAACTGTTATGAATTATTGGAATCTTTATTAATTAGTGGATGCTCCACTAATTATGAATTTATGTAAATTATTATAGAAGATTTTTATGGATGTCCACTAGAGACACCACTAATTAAGATTAGTGGAAGATGATGTATGCCATGATGTAATCCACTAATTAGAGCTCTATAACTAGAGCTATTCTCTAAGCTTGTAATATACCATTATTTTGTGAAAGAAAGATTAGTGAAAGAAATATTAGAGAAAGAATTGTGAGAGAAAGAAAGAGAGAAGTTTGAAGAGAAATTCTTATGCAAAGAATAGTTAGAATTCTCTTAGTGTGTAGTGTGTAGATTTTATTCTAACACTACCCTAATTTTATAACGCGTTATCAGCACGAGTCTCTACCGGTACAAAAGTCAGAAGATTAAGCACGAGTTTTTGCCGTTACCAAAGCCAGAAGAAAGGTACGTATTTATTGATCTCTATGGCTAACATCGCTAAACTCGAATTTGTAGCTCATGATATTTCTGAAAAAAATTATATGTCATGGGTTCTCGATGCGTAAATGCATCTAAATGTCGAAGGCCTTAGTGAAACTATTCAAGCAAATAATAGTGCATCCGCACAACACAAGGCTAAAGCTTTGATTTTTATTCGTCGTCATCTCGATGAAAATTTGAAAATGGAATATCTTACCGAAAAAAATCCATATGGCCTGTGGGTAAATTTAAAAGAAATATTTGACCACCTGAAGATGGTCGTACTACCTATTGCACGGTATAAATGGTTGCACCTGAGGTTGCAAGATTTTAAAACCGTGAATGAATATAGCTCCGCAATGTATAAAATTACATCTCAATTAAAATTATGCGGAGAAAAATTGACTGATGAAGATATGTTGGAGAAAACATTCTCCACATTTCATGCCTCAAATATTGTCCTGCAGCAACAATATCGAGAAAAGGGGTATACAAAATTTACAGATTTAATTACTGCCCTCCTCATTGCAGAAAAGAATAATGAGTTATTATTGAGAAATCATGAAGCCAGACCAACTGACTCAACAGCACTCCCAAAAGTGAATGTTGTTGGCTCTAGCAGAAGCCATCGTTATAGTCGTGGTCGTGGCCATTGCCGTGGCCGTGATCGTGGTTATGGTCGTAGACACGCTCGATATTTCCCTTATCACAATCATAATCAAACTGTGAGAAATACTGGCCACCTAAAGTGGAACAGAAAAGATCATAAGGGAAAAGAAAAAGAAATTGAAGAAAAGCATGAGGATATATGTTATAGATGTGGCATGAAAGGTCATTGGTCACGTAAACCGTCAGTACGGCTAAGCATTTAGTTGAATTGTATCAAGCTTCATTGAAAAATAAAAATGTGGAAGCAAATTTTTCTCAACATCCAATAAATAATGCTGAGGATGATGATATTGATCCTGAAGATCTTAATATCAATATTATCCATATGGATGTATCGGATTTTTTTGAACACCCGACGGTAGGATAGACCATTTAATTGGTGATGGCAAGTGTCCGTAAGAACTAAAGCCTCACCTCGATATTTTTGTATTTTCATTTTCATTCTATTCTAATAATATTTACGTTTACATATATATATTTGTGTTCAGATGGTCGTTGTTAATGATGATGTATGCATTATTGATAGTGGAACTACACACACCATACTAAAAAATGAGAAATATTTTTCTGATCTCAAAATGGGAGAAATAAATATTTATACGATAAACGGTAGTGCAAATGTAATTGAGGGCTCCTGAAGAGCTAGTATATTGTTGCCTAAAGGAACAACAATTATTATTGATAAGGCACTATTTTCCTCAAAATCCGTAAGAAATTTATTGAGTTTTAAAGATATCCGCAGTAAATGGGTATCATGTTGAAACAAATGAGGAAAATGGGATTGAGCATCTTTTTATTACTCAAATACATTTGGGTAAGAAATCGGTATTAGAAAAACTGCCATCTTTTTCTACTCGGTCTATATTTTGTAAAAATACGTACAATTGAAATTCATCATCTAGTAAACCGTAAGTTTACTGATCCTATTACTTTTAGCATTTGGCATGACCGATTGGATCATCCGGGATCTACCATGATGAGAAGAATCATTGAGAATACACATGGTCATCCTTTAAAAATAAAAGGATATTAACATTAGAAAAATTCGCATGTACCGCATGTTCTCTAGGAAACTTAATTGTTAAACCATCACCAAGAAAAGTAGGAGCTGAAAGTCCTACATTTCTCGAACTGATTCACTGAGATATTTTTTGACCTATTGATCCACCATGTGGACCGTTCAAATATTTTATGGTCTTAATTGATGCATCATCCCGATAGTCACATGTATGTTTATTATCTACTCGCAACCTGGCGTTTGCAAGATTACTTGCTCAAATAATTAAATTACGAGTACAATTTCCTGACCATCACATTAAAAATATCCGTTTGGATAATGTTGGTGAATTTTCATCACATGCTTTTGATGCATATTGCATGTCAATTGGGATTAATGTTGAACATCCCGTAGCTCATGTTCACACACAAAATGGTCTTGTCGAATCTTTGATTAAACGATTACAATTAATTGCTAGACCATTATTAATGAAAACAAATCTCCCAACATCTCGCTCGGGGACATGCTATTCTACATGCCGCAACACTTGTACGTATAAGACCAGCTAGTTATCATAAATTCTCTCCTTTGCAATTGGCTTTTGGGTCGAACCAAATATTGCTCATTTAAGAATTTTTGGGTGTGTCTGTATATATTCCAATTGCACCAAACCAACGTACAAAGATGGGTCCTCAAAGAAGAAATGGGATATACGTTGGATATGATTCTCCTTCTATTATCGTGTATGTTGAACCCCCGACAGAGATGTATTCACAACAAGATTTGCTGATTGTCATTTTGATGAATCATTATTCCCTAAATTAGGGGAGAACCAAAACAAAGATAAAAAGGATCTTGCTTGGACAACATCATTAAATTATCTTGATCCGCGCACAAGCGCATGTGAACTTGAAGTTCAAAAGATAATTCATTTGCAAAGCATTGCAAATCAAATGCCGACGCTTTTGTTGACTCTGAAGAGTTACAAAATCGCATATTCCAGCTTATAAATGCTCCTATTCGAATTGAAGTTCCAAGCAGAACAAAATATTATACCTATAGTCATTGAGTCAAAAACACGCTGTAAGCGTGACCGACCTCTTGGTTCTAAAGATAAAAATCCTCGAAAGAAAAGAGGATTAAATGATCCAAAAGATCATATTGAAGAAAAGAATGATAAAGACCAAGAGAGAACCGATGACAAAGAACCGTAAGTTGATGAAAGTAACACCGAAATTTCTATCAATTATACCACTTCCAGTAGAAGTTGGAATCGGATAGAAACCGTTATTGATAATATATTTGCATACAATATATCTCTTGATGTTACACAGATAATGATGATCCCGAACCAATATCGATTGATGAATGTCGAGATAGAAAAGATTGGCCGTAATGGAAAGATGCGATTCAATCGGAGTTAAATGCACTCGACAAAACGTGAAGTCTTCGGACCGCAGTCCGAACACCGTAAGGTGTAAAACCTGTTGGCTACAAATGGATATTTGTGCGAAAGCGCAATGAAAAGAGTGAAATCGTTCGATATAAAGCGCGATTAGTAGCCCAAGGTTTTTCACAAAGACCAGGTATTGATTATGATGAAACTTATTCTCCGTTGTTGATGCTATTACACTCCGATATCTTATCAGCTTAGCAAGACATGAAAAGATAGATATGCGCCTATTAGATGTTGTCACCGCTACTTGTATGGAAATTTAGAAAATGATGTTTACATGAAAATCCCCGAAGGATTTCATATGCCCGAAGCATATAAACATTATCCTCGTGAAAATTACTCCATCAAGTTGCGTAAATCATTATATGGCCTCAAGCAACTCAGGCGCATGTGGTTCACACGCCTTAGTGAATATTTATTGAAAGCTGGATTTAAAAATGACCAGGTATGTCCATGTGTTTTTATTAAGAAATCTGGTTCTAAATTTGTGATATTAGCTATATATGTTGATGATATTAATCTTATTGGAACTCCTGAAGAGCTCCAAGAAACAATTGATTATTTAAAAAGAGAATTCAAATCAAGGATTTTGGTAAAACCAAATTTTGCCTTGGTTTACAAATTGAACATCTGGAGAGTGGAACATTTATTCATCAATCAACATATACAGCAAAAGTGCTAAAAAGATTTTACATGGACAAAGCACATCCATTGAGTATTCCAATGATCGTCCGATCATTAAATGTGGATAAAGATCCTTTCCGACCTCAAGAAAATGATGAAGAACTCCTTGGTCCTGAAGTACCATATCTCAAAGGCAATTGGTGCATTGATGTATCTTGCTAATAATACACGACCTGATATTGCTTTTGCTGTCAATTTATTAGCAAGATTTAGTTCTTCACCAACACGACGACATTGGAATGGAATTAAACAAGTCATTCGATATCTCCAAGGTACAATTGATCTCGGATTATTTTATTCAAATAAAACTAGTCCAACATTGATAGGTTATGCAGATACTGGTTATTTATCTGATCCACATAAAGCACGTTCTCAAACGGGCTATCTATTTACATGTGGAAATACTGCTATATCATGGTGTTCTCTTCTTTATGAAGACAATGCGGCTTGCATAGCTCAATTACGAGGAGGATATATTAAAGGAGATCGGACAAAACATATTTCACCAAAATTTTTCTTTACTCATGAACTCCAGAAAAAAGGTGAAATTGATGTGCTACAAATTCGGTCATGTGATAACCTCGCAGATATTTTCACGAAGACTTTACCGACTGCAACATTTGAAAAGTTGAGATATAAAATCGGTATGCGTCGGTTTAAAGATTTAAAGGAATCATCTCATCAGGGGGAGTAATAAATAGACATATAGAATAGTGTACTCTTTTTCCTTCACTAGATTTTTTTTCCCACTGGGTTTTTATCTAGTAAGGTTTTAACGAGACATATTCTTTATGTAATGGATGGACATCCAATGGGGAGTGTTATGAATTATTGGAATCTTTATTAATTAGTGGAGGCTCCACTAATTATGGATTTATGTGAATTATTATAAAAGATTTTTATGGATGTCCACCATTTAGTGGAGACACCACTAATTAAGATTAGTGGAAGATGATGTATGCCATGATGTAATCCACTAATTAGAGCTCTATAACTAGAGCTATTCTCTAAGCTTGTAATACACCATTATTTTGTGAAAGAAAGATTAGTGAAAAAAATATTAGAGAAAGAATTGTGAGAGAAAGAAAGAGAGAAGTTTGAAGAGAAATTCTTGTGCAAAGAATAGTTAGAATTCTCTTAGTATGTAATGTGTAGATTCTAATTTTATAAAATTACAGAAACAACAAACTACTGGGATATTCTTCGCTATTCTAGATGTACTTGGATTGAACTCTTTCCAATTCAATTCTTTAATTTAACTTAAATAATTTCATTTTACGAATTAATGTCTCTATAAATTCTACTTTAATTTCACATATAATATTTCATCAATTTTAAATTATCTGTCATATTTAATTAATTATATATATATATTAAAATAAATAAAATTTAAAATTAATTAAATATTTATTTATATTTTTATTCTTAAAATTTAATTCATTCTCTTTTTATTTATTAAGAAATACTCAAATTTTAAAATTTTTATATGCTCTAAATTGTTTTTCTCTCTTATTATTTAAATGAGATCATCTTATTAGGAAAAAATTATTTAATATATTTAAAAAATAAAATGTTATTAAATGGAAGAAAATTAAATGTTAAATCTTAATTTCTTAACAAGACAGATAATTTAGAACAAAAATTAAGTTAGAGACATAATAGATACTTTAAGAATGGATGAGTAATTTTTTATTATATTAATTAAATTTATTTTAAAATAAACTTATTTTAACTATTTATATATTTATTTTAATTTAAAATTATTTTAATTTAAAAAATTATTATTTTTTATTTTTAAAAAATTATCATATATTTACAACATATCATATTTTATTTTTATCTCATTTTAAGTACGGTATATATTTTATACTTTTTATTATATTCTTACAAATTTATCTCAATTTTATTATTATTTACCGTGGATTCTTATCCAAATTAGTACACTTGAATTGGAATTTTTAAAAAAAATTTAAATAATATATAATTTTAAATTTATAAAAATTATAAATTGAAAGATTAATAGTATAATTTATTTAAAATAAATAATAAAGTTTATTTATAAAATAAAAACAGTCTCAATAGCTGCAATAGCAGAAGCTACTGGATTGTTCTACCGACTGTCGTTCTTTGTTTCCACTCTGACTCTAGGAGTTTGACTTCACACTCCAACTTTGGTCCTCCCATGAGCGCGTATTCAACACGGTTAACCAAAGCACGTGATTGCGACTCCTGCTACTACTGGATTGTTCTATCAACTGCCATTCTTTCTTTCCACTCTCACTCTAGGAGTTTGACTTCACATTCCAATATCCTCCCATGAGCGCGTATACGACACGTTCAACTAGAGCATGTGACTGCGATCCCGACCGTACGTAAGAGATATTCAATGCAAAAATATTTATGTCAACTGTCGTCAGTGAAAAGCCAAGCTCTATTAAACCGCAGATATATTCCCTTTTATACCCTCGACAATATCGTGAAGGACAAAGACCGTCCACATGGTACTACTCTTTTTTTTAATTTTTTTTTAAGGTAATAAGAAGATTTTATTTGAAGCAGTAAAGTAAGGCATAGCAATTCGTCGGTAAATAATGATTATTTAGGAAAGGAAAGTGCAATGATAGAGAAAATATTTTTGTGGTCTTCTAAATCCCTCCCTTGCATTGCAAATAAACTAGTCAGTTACTTGCTTAGTCTCCTGCCGTGTGTTTCGATGGAGAAGAAATACTCTGCAATCATCAAGAATATTTGCACTTGAAAGTTAAGAAATAAGATGTAATTATAATAAAATTAATTTATTTAAATATAATACAAATTAGTGAATATGTGCAATCTAATAAAACTTAATGTGAAATTAAAAGAAAAGAACAAATATATAGTAAGTCTCAAAAAATAAAAAATATTTAAAGTGTTATTATTTTAAATTAAAATAAAATTTTAGATTAAAATAGATTTTTAAAAACCTTTGTCCAATCACAATGTTAAACATAAAAATTACCAATTGAGAACAATTTCTAACTTTCTTCTTAGGCCTGTGATTTCTGCCATTGTGTTTGTGGCATTCATAAGCAAATTGTTTACTTAGCCCTGAATTTGACTTTCGATGGTCTAGCGGTCCTCAAATGATGGGATTTTTTATCAAATCGGGTCAAAAACCTATTAATATGCCGCGACAAAGATAGAATTATGGGGTATTCCCATCTACGAGGTATTTCGCTATTGCCAAGTAAGAAGTCACGCACGACCTCGCGCCAGGCAACAACGAGGAGTGTTGTGCCCCGTGAACTGCCCGCCCGCGAAGAAACGGCTACTCACTCGGGAATTTCGGTCAAAAAGGCTGCATGTTCTTAGAGGTCCACGCGACTGAGGGTCGCGAGGTCCGAGAACCATGCGACTGCCATTCGCAATGTCCTCAAAACCATGCGACAAGCTATCGCGAGGTAGAGGACCACGCGACTAACAGTCGCGCGGTACTCAAAGCACGCGACCAGCTGTCATGCGGTTCTCAGACCACGCGATAAGCTATCGCGCGGTGAAAGCACCATGTGCTCCAGACTTTCTCTTTCTCGATTGCAGGGATTCAAAAGAATCTCTGAAAAGCATTAGAAATTCTTTTGATCAAAATTTTGGGTTCACGGGTTGGGAAATAGCCACCTTCTTTCGGCTATAAATACCGCGTTTGCAAGTGGTTCTCAGATTGCTGAATTTCTCTTCTTTGCATTGCATTGTTGTTCATTCTTCTCTTCGCATTGCATTGCATTTCTACTATTCTCCTCTTCTATTTTTTTCTTAATTTGTTTGGCTAAAAAAATTATTTCCTTTGTTGCTAAAGGAGAATTACATTTTTTGAGTAAAGTGTTGCTGCAAAAACTATTTCAGATAAAGAGAGTTACTACCAAAATTACTATTCTTATATATTGACTGATAGTGTTCTCCACCTATACCAAGTTTTTTTTTAACAATAAAATAGAAAATTACTTCGATTCTATATTTATTTAAAATTTAATTGAATACAATATTAAAATTTATTGTTGAATTGTGGACAATATGTATTTGAGATTATGTTGAATAATTTATAAATATATTTCTTGTATTTATGTGGAATTAAAATTTTTATTAGATGTTGTTTTAATTTGTATTCTGTTGTCTTATGATTAATTATTTTAGCCTGTGATGAATAGATATGTACGAAGAATTTTAACATAAATTTTGATAGATTGGATGGATAGTAAATTACAGCATAATAGCACACTATGACATGAATAATAAATGAAGTTTTGGTGATAGTTATTATTATAGATAGATTTTTGGTGTTCTATATCATAGATTTTTTGTGCTAACCTTACTTTACATAATTAATTAATTATGTAAAATAATAATTAACTATACATTACATATTTTAAATATTTTGGTAATTTAATTAATTATAAAATATTTAATTAATTTAATTAATACTTGAAATTTTTAATTAATTATTTTAAAACATTTTAGTAGATATTTTAATTAATTAATACTTGACATTTTTAATTAATATTTTATTTAATTATTTATTTTAGTAAATTTAGATAATTAATTATCCTTATAATTTTTAGACTTTACACATTTTAAAATATTATATTATTTTAAATATTTTACAAATTGATAGATAATTAAAATATTGTTATATTTTAAATATCTTAGTTAATGAAATAAAGTAATAACATAAATAAATCGATGATGTGCCATAAATAGTAAATATTAATTAAAATTATTTTATTGAATATTTTTAATTCAAACTATAACCAAATAAATTTGCTAGCCTTACTTTACATAATTAATTAATTATGCGTTATATATTTAAATATTTTTGGTAATTTAATTAATTATAGATTACTTAATTAATTTAATTAATACTTGACATTTTTAATTAATTATTTTAAAATATTTTTAGTAAATATTTTAATTAATTATACTTTATATTTTAATTCATTAATACTTGATATTTTTTAATTAATATTTTAATTAATTAATTAATTTAGTAAATTTAAATAATTAATTATACTTAAATAATTTTTAGACTTTACACATTTTAAAATATTGTATTATTTTAAATATTTTACAATCTACGAAAATAATTTAAATTTATTAAGTTTTCAAATGTTTGTGATTTATTTTGTTATTAAAATCTATTTTCATTAAACAATTTAATATTTAATTTTAATTAAATGACAATAAAAGAATTCGATCCTCAATGTAGTAGAAAATATCAAACTAGTTTGGTATATATTTCTTTATAGTGATTGTCGATATAGGATGATAGCTTTTTTTATATTTTTTAAATTATTTAATAGACAAATATCTCTAATTTTATATAGGTACAATGTCATTAGAACAACTTGTTAGATTAAGATTGTATTAGGATTGCGATATTATACGTACCGAACACGATGATTTTTTTAATGGTCCTTGTCGTAAAGCATTGATTGTTAGAAATTGAGTTAATTTTCTCGATTTAATCAATAAAATATGCAATCCGAGGATTTGATATGGCTATTGTTTAGTTACAAATCACAATGAGGGAAAACATTGTTATTGGTACGGTAATAAGATCTACAACAACTATCATAACGGATGATGAAGATATGAAAAGTATGTGGTACTATTCATCTATCGTGCAAGGACAACCAATTAATCTGCATATTAATCATGAGATTATCCAGATCCCGAATGTACTAGGAACAGAAAGTCAAGAGCAAAACCGCCTAGCAGATGCCACTGAGACAGTCACTGAATTATTGATCTCAGCTACTCCTAAGAACATACCTAATTTTGATTTAAATCTACCTACACCTATTGACCTCAATATTCAATGACAACTCCCGAATGACACTTTCCAATCCCCCCAGATAACATTCAATCCAAATACTCTGGCTATTGGATCAAGCAATCAGTCATATTCAACCCCGACATGGTTTGTTACATCTCCACTTCATGTCAACACTCAATCCTTCCAACCAGGTGCTACGACACAGCTATTTTCAACTGCGGAAATTGGTGTACTCTTAGATGTAACTCCAGTTGATGAATGGGTTACTTGAGAGCACAATCGGGTTGGTGCACCGGAAGCGACGATAGACGGTTTAGGACCTACGCTTGACATTAATGAGCCTACTATGGAAGATACTCCCGATAAGGACGAAGATTCTAAGAGGGGTGACGATGCTAAAGAATAGATTCCCGATCCTTTCGTAATGCAGCAAGAGCCTGATAAACCCGCTGAATCAGGACTTTTACATAATCCACCATATGTAGTGTACTTTGATAGGTTGGATGATGCTCTGGAAATAGAAAACGAAGCTGATGGTTTTGGAATAAGTAGTAGTATGATGAATTTTTCGTCAAAATCGAACAATGATTTGAGGGTTAGCATGTGTTTTAGGGATAAAAATGAGTAACTTTGGGCTGTTCAGTCATGGTCAATTAGGATTGGACGTGAGTTTAGGATAGTGGAAAGCAAAAGTGCAATGTGGATTGCCGAATGTAAAAATTCAACTCAGCAACACCCTTGTCCTTGGAGAATCCGTGCGCGAAAGAAGAAAAGTCATGGCTTATGGCAGATATCTTGCTGGAATGGAGAGCACATTTGTCTAGTGCGCGAAATTGCACATTTTGACGATGATTCACGATAATCCAGAGATTAAAGTCGGCGAGATAAATAGTCATATTCAAAATACATTGCATTTCACTCCGTCTTACAGAAAAGGGTGGAATGTTCGGAGGTTTACTATTGAGATGATATACAGAGATTAACCTAGTTCGCCCAGCTACCGTGGTATATGCTAACCTTATAAGATGCGAATTCTAGTTTCGTCGTGGCGTGGCACCTCCTACCCATCGAATCCAATAGCGCCAAGATATTTGGGTATGTTTTTTAGACATTCAAACTATGCATTGATGCATTTCTTCACATCAAATCAGTTGTCAGTGTTGACGGGACATTTTTTAGGGGCATATATAAGAAAAAACTCTAAACAACAGTTGGTCAAGATGTCAATAATCATATATTGCCCCTTACATTTGCAGTCGTTGATGAAGAAACGAACGAAAATTGAGGTTGGTTTTTGTCCCTTCTCAGAGAGCAAGTACTAAAGGATCGAAGAGTGTGTTTAATATTAGACAGATACATCGGGATAAAAAATACTGTTGACAGACTACTCAGCTGGCAAGGGCCAATGGCAGTGTACAGATTTTATCTTAGACATATTCGAAGCAACTTCAAAACAAAGTTCAAGAACCATCAACTGAAGAAGTTGATGTACGCAGTTGGAGATCAAAGCAAAGAGCGCATATTTCTAAAGATTATGGAAGAAATAAGTTTGAAACCCCCAAGAGAAGGTGTGGTTGGATTTGATCCCGAATGAGCAATAGACGCTTGCTTATGACGGCGGACATCAATTTGGTAATATGACAACTAATCTAGCAGAGTCGTTTAATAATGTTGTCAAAGCCATATGTGCTCTACCCATCAAGGTGATTGTCGAGATTTCTTTCAAAAAAATAGTCAAATACTTCAACGATCAAGTACATTTTGGGATAGTCAATTGAACTCGTATTTGCGAACGTACGAGATACCTTGTTCGTACGTATTTGCAGCTTGTCAACAATACGGTTGAATTCAAGAGATCTTGTGTCACCCTTAAACACCATAACATACTACCAGATGGTTTATTCAGGACAATTCAGGCCCATTCTACATGAGCATTACTGGTGCAATTCTCGTTTTATGTTGACTCCGAATGTTCATCGGTTCAAGAACCCTCGTCACGGTCGCAGTTAAGTATCAGAAATGAGATGAACGAGCGCAACCTTGACTCACCACCTCAGTGTAGAAACTGTCATCATATTGGACATAATAGGAGAAATTGCCCCAATAGTGCAATACATGGTTCATGATGTTTTTTCCTGTAGTAGATTGTATGATTGAAATCTATTGTATCATATATGGTCTTACTATTGTCTTAACGTAATTAATACATTTAATTTTTAACGCCTACATTTCCTCCGTTTGGTTATGTCTTTAGCTGATGTTTTACTTTATTTTCTTGAGAGATAAACTTACTACTCCTCTAAACATGTTTCTCTTTCAGGATTATATGACTGAACCTATAGTTGAGGGAGTTAATCCTAGACCTATTATCCCGAATCTGCTGACCCTACAGCGTAGACATCGGCCGACTTATATTTGGGCAGGGTAGTTAGACAATCAAGTACTATGTGCAAGGCGTCATGACAGTACATTTTTGGGATATTCGACCATTCGATTCCCACGTCGTACAACTTATGGATGCAGCTGGATTTGGTAGAATTATCTGTCTACCTTATATAAAAATTGAACATCCACTTATTACGACATTAGTGGAGAGATAACATCAGGAGACACACATCTTCCTCCTCTCAATTGGTGAGGTGACTATTACACTTAAAGATGTAGAGATTCTATTTGGTTTACGTATCAATGGTGATCCGATTATTAGTCGTGAGTTTAATTGCCCACAAGAGGAACTCTATGTCTTGTGCAATGCACTACTCGATTTTCGACCCACAGGTATAGACCTAGACGAGTTTCGATTGAGATTAAGTGCACTCGAGAGAGCTCTGACTCAACCACTCCCCCAAACGTGACTCTAGATATGGTTACATAGTACACACGGTGTTGTATCATGCAACTTCTTGGTGTGTTCCTATTCTCGGACAAATCCGAGAACTGTGTTCATTTGTGCTTCCTCCGATACATCCGTGAGTTATAATTGTTAGGGACCCTTAGTTGAGGAAGTTCAGTACTAACACATTTGTATCATTGTATGTGTAACGCTACTTCATACACGACGCATCAAATCAGTTGTCCCCTCCTATTGCTTCAGGTACGAAATAAAAATAATTATGAGATCTAATTTTAAACTTATTAGTAGTTCATTGTAAAAAAATTATGAGATCTAATTATAAAATTATTATTACTTTTGCAATAGTTATGGGTATGAGAGCACATTCCTTTATCAGACCGAATAGAATACGTTCAATAGAAGATGTTGCACAATATACGCTGAGAGGGACAGTATGGTAGGGTTCGATAGAACTTCCTGCACCCCAACACATGTCTTGATTACGTATAGGGATCAGTTGGATAGGATGCGATACAATCATGTAAGTATTATATCTTTGAATGTACAATTATGTAAGTATTATAAATTGTCATTATTTATTGTTTGATACTAAAATTGAGTTAATTTGTACAATTTATTTGGAAACCATACAATGAGTACACGTTGGCATCTCTCTTCCATATTGTCAGTATGGATGACAAATCTGAATGTCTGTCATATCACTATTGTGTTGGAAGACGATAGAGTTGCATCGACCCGATAGAGTCAGGCGATAACTTAGAATAGTGTAATCAATTCCTGATACTGTTAACACGAGATCAAATTTGCACCAACGTGACCTGCATACTACTGATGTTGGGTGGGATGAAGTTGATGCGCTATACTGTGCTAACTGGATAAACCGCCACACATATGTTATGGCAGGACAGCTCACTTTTGGTATCGTTGTGGTTTCATCTGATTATGCTTCGTGGTATTGGACTCACATATGGCAATTGATTGGCAATCCGATGGTACAACAATCAAACCCCATGGGTTACTAATTTATTAGTTCAGCACTTGAAGTATATGTAAGTAAATTTTTTTTGTACATGTATGTATATATAAATTACAATTTATTTATATATTTTTATTGACATTCCTGAAAATGCTTACACATTGTACTGGATCTTACACATAAGCAACAAAGTGTCTTAACATGATGATATATCATACGCTCAACAAGGCTTCGGAAGAATATCGGATATTGTCAATTGTACATTGACTATTGGTGGCGAAGTAGATCGTTTAAATCGCAAGCCGTACGAGCCACCCAGATTATCATATTCTTTTGATCCGATACTACAGATTCTGCAACAAGTCCCTCGAGAAGCACTACCAATTCGAAGGGGTAGTAGGTGGGCACGTCGGCATACTGTAGCTGACGAAGTTCCTCAGCAGGATCACTACTCATCTGTGTCGGCGGATGAGGTGATTGTGCAATAGGTGATCCTGTAGCGATTGATGATTTCTTTACTCCACATCATCTAATTTTTTATATCAGGTGTCATTCTTCTATCGGCGAGTATGATATTGGTCCATCTATTGAGTGGTTTCACAAATGGCATATGCAGTCTGAAGAGGATGTAGTTCCCTCATACGCTACAAAAGAACACGATGAGGGACTACGTAAACTACAACCTCAAGAATAACCTCTAAGACGGGTTCAACCTCCGAGGAACCATCGGGGATATCATTATGAGATTAGTTGGCATCATTCTATTAGATGATTTCATGTGTAATATAGCTACTTGATATATAATTTGATATTTTTTTGAATAATTCATTTATATCTTTTACATTCCATTTTGACAAGTAATAAAATTCTTGTTATTAATCGCATCTTTAAAATAATATTATATAATTTAGGGTTTAGAAGATTTAACTTTTAAGACAAAATTTAATATTCAACTTTAAAGTTCATACTTTTTTGTTTGAAATTAAAAAAGCACCTGACAAAATTTTCACGAAATATTCAATCGTAATACATGCTATTATTCATTAAAATATAAATTACTATTTTCATATTTTATTTAATTTTTCATTTATTATTGAGATTTGAAATTTTTATATTTTTTTATAGACAATTGATAATTATAATCAATTGTAATTAAATATTGTAAAGTATACTTTAACGAATAATTAAATTTAAGATTATTTTTGAGAGAATTACAAATAATATTTTCATATTCTATTCTACAGATAATTATTTAAAATTATTTGAAAATTTAAATTAAAAAAATAATACAAATTTATTCAAAACGGTTTTTATTTGCTTATCTAATAATTACTAATTTAAAAAAAGTAAAAGATCCTCTCTTTCTCTATAATTAAGGGATGTAAATATTTATGAAATTATCACAATTAAGGAATGAAAAGAAAACTTATATTTGATTAATAGTCACAATTAGATTCAAATTTTAAATTAAAATAGAAATAATAAAACATTATTCCCAAATTTATGATATTTAAATATATATATATATATATATTTAAAAATCAAAGATTAAATAATACTTTAAATTTATTGTGAATTTTGACAAATAATTAAAATTTAAAATTTAAAATTAATTATAATTAATATTATATAAACTTCACTTAAACCTTTTTAATTTCATACATTTTTTTAAAATAAACAAAATACATAAATCTACATGAAATATTCAATTTAGATAATTGAGATTTGAAAATTTTATTATTTTTTTAAAATTTAAAAAAATAAGATAAGTATTTTTAAAAATATATATATTAAAATTAAAATTTTTACCAGCACGTGAGGCAAGACCTCACGCTATAGGCACGTAGTCCAAGAACTCGTGCCTACCAAGTGCAAGGTGTAGCTTCGCATGGGTAGCGGGAAGGAACGAGGTCTCCTCACTATTGCCTGGCGTGAGATCGTGCGTGACCTCGCGCTTGGTGATAGCGAGGTACCCCTTAACAGGAATACCTCGCAATCCCATCCCTATGGGTTTTTGACCCAATTTGATCAAAAACCCCAAATGATCAACATAAAATACTAGCGCCTTCAAACAATCCCCTTTTAAGTGGGGCTTGGGTTGAGTTATCCCGGGGGAGAGGGGGTTTTTGGAGGGGGGTGGGTGGGGGTGTTCTTATATACACACACACACACTGCAAATTTAACACCAAAAACAAGTAGCCACAATTTTTGCAAAAAGAGCATCAAACTCAACTGGTTTCTCCCCGAGCAGAGAAAATTGCAAACTATAGATTAGCAAGCCATGTGGAATTTGGAAAATAGGGGAGAGAAAATATGGGAATGCATATAAATAAAAAAGTAATTATCAATCTATTAAAATATCTTTCGGACTATTATGTTAGTGTTTTAACCTTCTGTTACACTTCAAATTGAGGCTGAATACAACCTAATTGATACAAAGTTTCTATATATTAAGGAAAATTTTACAGTAAACAAACACTGGGAAAATGAAAATCTTGCTCCATATATGCCTATACAACAATCTTGATTCTTGAAATACCAAGCATATATCTTAAATGGTGACAACAAATTTTTAACTTGGGTATCATCAGGCTCTTGACATCTGTATTGAACTTACCGGGAGGTTGAGCATATTTCTATATTTTGACATTTCTCTCTATAGGTTCCGGTCCTGCAAATTCAAAATCGGTACGTTAAAAAACTAGCGATACTGTTGGTACCCGATAGTGAAGGAGTCATATAGACGATACTAAGAAGATGATTCTACAATGGGACCTTCACCTAAAAGAAGCATAGTTGATTCAGAAAGAATGCCAAATGGCAATAAGTTACAACAAAGATCTTTCTCATTTTTCCCTTTGCCAAGACAAATAAGAGAAAATACCATACTAAATGTTTAAAAATCCACAAAAGAGAAACCAAATAGATTTGTATCACCATTGATACTATGCAAGAGTAATTTCAGAACATTGAGAACTTTCTGCTTACTGACATAAAATACAAAATTCACCAATGCCTACATAAGAAACGAGAGAAGCAACATATTAACTACAACATATAAACATCATGTGAGCTTTGTAGATTGAATTCTCTCAAATTCAGAAGTAGCATATGGCACATCCTCAATTCCAGATGTTTCCACCATTCTTTTCATGATAAAGCCTTTCTTTATAGTTCATTGTGATATTCTCACACATTATACTTGCAACGTACCATTTCCAACTTTTTCTATTCATAAACCAAACACCTTCATATAAGCACATGCTATTTACAGTCACATACATATTTCCTGATGGTAACATTAGAAATCTGTATCTCAACAAAGCCAACATACATATTCGGAATTTGCAAAACTAACTTCGACAAATAGAGCACAAATGGTAGGACTAACATAAATATTCTCAAATAGAAACAAAAAGCAAAAATCAATCAACGTAAAAGTTAGAGAGGGAGAGAGTGAAAATAGTTGAGACATTTGCTAGTGTAGACATAATGAATTTTAGATTTATACAACAACCAGAGTTCCTTTTTATTAAGGAAATAGATTGATGAATATAGGAAAAATGATAACCAAAACCAGTAAATATCGAGGAAATAAATAGAAATCATGACAGAACAAGTAAAAATGGAAGGAAACAATAGCTATCATAAAACAGTTCGAAAACAAAATGGTCATTGATAAATGACAATCAATCAAGAACAAAATATTCATCAAGGCAATTGATTCAATAACTTTTTCCAGATATAATTAGCAAATATGACATATGGGTCATAGCAGTTTTTTTGTTTTGTACTTTTGCAATTCTAGTCCTCGACAATTTAAATTCAAGCAAAACAACTTTCACATGTCAAGCATGCACCAATTTTCCTTATGCTACTAAATTTATTAATTCTAAAAACAAGCACTCACTTTGTCTAGCACCAGCTATTGAAAATCTATTCTTCATCGCTATCATAAACAATTGCCATTCGGCGATGATCTGATGCTTTTCTAGGAGGAGAGTCCTCGTATGATTCAATCTCTTTTCACTTGAAGTTGGATCCAGACTCCTTAGATTTCCTCTTTGGCTCCTGATAAGTTTGCCGGAAGACAAATTAGTCCCACTAAAATAGGAAACATAAAATTTCCATAACTATTCAAAATTGACCAACACCAATGAAGTAAACCGTGCTCAAAGGACGATCTTTAAATGTTTCAAACATTAAATTAATGCAACTATAGTTTCAAAAATCAATAAAGGGTACACCATTGTCTAGCACAAATATGAACAAACAAACAATAAGGTGGTGGGAAAAATTTTTTCCTATTACCCCACAGATTACTTATAAGTAAACTAAATTGTTTACCCATCACATATTTTGATTGTCTTCTAACCATCCACGTTTACTTGTTTTTAACCACACATATTAATTTGCCCTCCATCACAAATCATGTTTTTTTTTAATTAATTCTTAACCATCTCCATCTTAATTAAAAATTCTGCTATCGAGACATTGTCTAATACCGACAATCATAATTCTTAATTTTAAAAATTATCATACTCCACCATAAAGAGTATATCCACTTGAAATTAACATCAACTTTAAGAATTTCACTTCAGCCCATGTCGAAAAACTTGCTAATTATGGTGCAACTTCCATATTGATTTTTCGAAAGTTCATTAGCTATCGATATTCCTTTATTCCACCACACACCTTATATAATTATCAGCCAATGTCGGTGTGCAAATTCGTGGACATGCTACCAATCATACGTCCTCTTTCATGATATCTCCAGTGGTAACAATCATGCCATAAGAATATATTTTTCTTTAATGAAATTCATCACCTCCCTTTTTCAGGAAGACAACATTGGTAACATTATTATTATTTTTTTTTTTGAGCTATTGGTCGAATCAACTCCACCCTTCTTGCAGCTTTTCTTTATGTGGCCCGTTTGCTCACATCTCCAGCATATAATTTTCTTCACAGGGTTCTTTTTCTTCCCATGCTCGTAAACAGTAAACACTGAATTTTCTGAAGGTCTGTTTTCTCCTTTTAATATTCTTTCTTCATAAATTAATTTACTCGCTACCTCTGAGTAAACTATAGTTTTCTTCCATACATTAAAATGAGTTGCATGTGTGTTTGTAAATAGCTGGAAGAGATAAGATGAGTCGCAGAGCTTTATCCTCATCATCTATTTTGACTCCGAGAGTCTCCAATTCAGAAATAATCTCATTTAGGACACTTAAATGGCAGCTCTCATATCTAACTTCTCCCAATCCTCATCGCTCATTGTGAACTTTTCTGAGTCTCCAATAACTATCACTGGATACTTCTGAATCTTTTCTGCTGGTTAAAGAGATTGGCCTCCCCTTCAAGACTTTGTACAATTTAGACTGGATTAACAAATCCTTGACTTGCACTTACCATAAGGCAAAATTAATTTTTCCATCAAATTTCTCAACCTCAAAATTAGTTGCTGACATTTTTCTTGTGCTTTTCTTTTAGTATAAAACACACACTAAAACTCCACCACACCAAAGGTACTTGTAGGCTTAATTTAAAAAAAAAAAGAGTAAATAATAATCTAATTTCTTTTCTGATGTGGAGGGTCCACCTTAGTGGCAATCACAGAGCATATGATAAGTAGATATTAATACCAAAGTAAAGTTCTGATACCAGTTTGTGGGAAAATAATTTCCCAACTATCCCACAGATTACTTTTAATAAAAATAATAAAAATAGTCCAAGCAACTACAAAGAAAAATATTAAGACAAGAATTTACGTGAAGAATTTTAACATTAGAGAAAAATCATGACCGTCGTCAAAAGGCAACAAAAAAAAATATATTCACTATGTGAAAAATTATTACAACTATACAATATAAAATACAATATTTTTCTCACAATCAAAATTCAAGAAAAATACTTAGAAAGTACTCAGAGAATTTTCTCAAACTTTATAAACCTCACAATTTTCTTGAGTTTTAAACTAAAAAATAAACTCACCCACTCCTATTTTCTCTCTTGGTGTTGCATTGTTGTTTTTCCAATGGTGTATTTCACTTGCAAAAAATTACTCCTATTTATAGACAAACTAAATTGCTTGCCCATCACATATTTTGATTGTCTTCTAACCATCATCGTCCACTTGCTTTTAACCACATATATTGATTTGCCATCCATCACAAATCATGTTATTTTTTTTAAATTAATTCTTAACATAAGGTACCCCAGAAAACTGTCACATATCCAACAAAAAAGCTCCACACACACACACACAGAGAGAAAACGTTCATGTAATGTGCATTTATCCTACATCATCTTTCTAATTGGAATGCAGAACATGAGAAACAGTGACAAAAGATGTGGAAAGCCTTTTTTCAGTCGCTCAAGAGAATATTAATTATCGAGCATTCACTTGGTTCATTTTAGTTAGAATGAACTGCAAGATCTGAGTAATCAGATGAGCAAAAATAATACAACTTCATGTTGCTTGAGAATGAAACAAACAAAAACTGTGACTTCTCTGCAAATCCTTAAACTTTCAGAAATGTTTCCTTTCTAAATTTCTAATGTTTAATCAGTCAGAAGGGATTTTAAAAACATTAAAAGTAGGCAACAGATAAAGAATCCCATCTTGCCTTTTCTTTGCAATTTGGAAGGGTTTCTTTCCCTACTCTAGAATAAAACTACTCTAAACAATTTTAATCAGTTGGGATGAACAGAAAGAATGGGCAAACCATGCAGAGATACGAAGCATCTTAGCTTCATCCTGCCATTTATTTCAACCTTGTAAAGACCTAAGAGTTAGAAAAGAACAGTAAATGCAAGCCAACTCATTGAAATTTTAACCAATTCGAATCAACATAAAATGAAGACGAACCCCATAAAAAGACAAGCATAATTTTGGGGGGGAAAAAATTTCCTGGTTGGAAGATGACATGATATTTATTTGACGATAGTAAAAACTAGAGGGGATGGGAGGAGTACCTTCATACGTTACTTTACGAAAATTTGTCATTTCCATCTAAATTTTGAAATTTTAACATGAATAAACCATATACAACTGCCAAAAACAATGAGATTTCCAAATAAGTAGTCCAATGAAAAGCTAAGAAGCATGAACATGTTAGATATGCCCATCGAGTAAATACAATATTTGTATTTTTGAAATTAAATAAAGTATGTCTTTATATATTTATATGTATCAAAATAATTTATTAATTACGTTCCACTCCACTAAAAGAACGTAACTGCACTCTTAGTCTAATCGCAATTACTGGAGTCAATAATTATATCCATTAATTGATCGATCCAACAAATTACCCTCGTCGATCAATATAATACTTTGAATGAGGTAGTATGACCACAATGCCTCTCATTCAAATCCTCAATTCTCATCTTCAATTTGACAGTAACATGTGACCATGTCACACTTACAAATTGAATTCAATAGACACTATTGAATTACTGAGTTTAGATTTAACTGTCCATTAGAAGAATTCATGAGGAAATGATCTTGCCTATTAAAGGTGACGGATTCCATATTGCATAACAATTATTTCATATTTATTTCACTTTAATTCCCAAGATGCTGAGATATTGATTATCTAGTTAATCTCACTCTTTAGCAATTCAAAGAACTTCAAGTTAGTAAATATAAATAATTATTTGCTCATGATTAAGGTATTATGTACGACAATCTTTTAATATTTTATTTGTATGGTCTATTCCACAAATAAATATTGATAGTCCATCCAATATATCAAAATATATCCTTAATTTTATTACCAAAGTCAAAGACAGACTTCAATAAAATTAAGACGATCTTCCAAAATAAATTGTCCAAATTTATTTTAGATCGCGGATAATTTATTTCGAATTAAATTATAAATCAAGTCTTTCTATGTTTAACAAATAAACACTTGATTTGTAATATCTAAATAATTCGTGGACAAAACAGGCTTATACAAAATTCATACATATAAATATATAAAGACATATTTTATTTAATTTAAAAATACAAATATTGTATTTACTCGATTGACATATCTAACAAAAATCCCCCCACTTGTCCTAGAGTAAATGAGACATGTCAGAAATCTCCATACTTTCTATATGACTTCCAAAAATAGTTACAGGTAAACATTTAGTAAAAGGATCAGTAAGATTTTCAGCAGAAGAAATCTTGCACACTTCTACATCTCCACGTTAAACGATCTCCCTAAGTAGGTGATATTTACGTTCAATGTGTTTACCACGCTGATGGCTGCGTGGTTCTTTTGCATTTGCCACTGCACCACTGTTGTCACAGTATAAATTAATGGCTTGAGATGCAGAAGGAACCACTTCAAATTCTATCAAGAACTTCTTCAACCATACTTCCTCTTTAGCTGCTTCACAAGCTGCTACATATTCAGCTTCCATTGTAGAGTCAGCAATACAAGATTGTCTGATACTTCTCCACACAACTGCACCACCACCTAAGGTGAAAACAGAGCCTGAGGTGGACTTGCGAAGATCTCTATCAGCTTGAAAATCAAAATCAGTGTAACCTATAGGTACCAACTCTGGAGCTAAGTAAACAAGCATATATCCTCGAGTTCTGCAAAGATACTTGAATATATGTTTGACTGCTGTTCAATGTTCTGGTCCTGGGTTTGACTGATATCTACTGACCATCCCAACAGCATGACAAATGTCTGGACGAGTACAAAGCATAGCATACATGAGACTTCCTACAGCTAATGCATAAGGAACTCATTTCCTGTACTCAATCTCATTAGGAGTTTTAGGACCATGCTTCTGAGATAACTGAATTCCATGTCTGAAAGGAAATTGACCTTTCTTGGAATTTTGCATAGAAAATCTCGTCAATATTTTGTCAATATATGAAGCTTGAGATAAAGCTATCTGTTTGTCTTTCTATCCCGAAGGATCTGAATGCCCAAAACATATCTTGCTTCTCCCAAGTCCTTCATATCAAACTATTTACCCAACCAACTTTTCACCAATGTTAATGTTCTTACATCATTTCTAATGAGAAGGATGTCATCAACATACAGTATGAGAAAAATCACATTACCATCTATAATTCTCTTATAGACACAAGGTTCATCAGGATGCTGATCAAAACCATAAGTTTTAATGGCTTGATCAAATCTGATATTCCAAGATCTAGATGCTTGTTTAAGCCCATATATAGACCTATTCAGCTTACAAACTTTTTGTTCTTGACCTTCTTAGATAAAACCATCTGGCTGTACCATGTAGATACATTCGTCAAGATTTCCATTAAGAAAAGCTGTCTTGACGTCCATTTGCCATACTTCATAATCGAAGTGAGCTGTAATGGATAAGAGGATTCTTATAGACTTTAGCATAGCCACAGGCGAGAAGGTTTCCTCATAATCAATACCTTCTCGTTAGGTATAACCCTTAGCAACCAATCTAGTTTTGAAAGTTTCCACTTTCCCGTCTACTCCTCTCTTTCTTTTGTAGACCCATTTGCACCCAATAGGTTTTACCCCATTAGGCAGGTCCACAAGTTCCCAAACGGAGTTAGTGTACATGGAATTCATTTCTGAATCCATTGCACTCTTCCAATAGTCTGCGTCTATGTCCTCTACAGCTTCTTTATACGTGGCGGGATCCTCTTCTTCCTCAAAAGAGACTGCTTGAAAAGCTTCTCCATAGAGTAAGTATTTAGAGGGACGTCGAATGACTCTCCCACTACGTCTCAGCTGTGGAGGTTCCTGGATGATTGGACTTTCCTCCTCCTCATTGACTGGAACTAGATCTGCTGATTCCTCAACGACTGAATTTTGAATAGGGGTAGGAGGTTCTTCCACTCTATGTGCCGAAGAGCCAGTGGGTATAGAATGTGTAACATCTATTTCTCTCCCACTGGAATCTGGCATGTTAAGCGGCATAGATACGAATCCTCCACGTGAATCTTGAGTATGGGTTTCAGTAACCATTTGCTTGGGATTATCTCCCTTGGTTTCTTCCAAAATAACCCTACTTTTAGATCCTCGTTCTTCTATGTACTTGTCCTCTAAGAAAATTGCATTTGTACTTACAAATATTTTCTTATCTTGAGGATTATAGAAGTAGTATCCCCTTGTTCCTTTTGGATACCCAACAAACAAACATAAATTTGATCGTGATTCCATCTTATCCATCTTTCCCTTTAGCACATATGCAGGACAACCCCAAATCCGGATGTGTGTTAAATTAGGCTTCCGCCCATTCCACAATTCCAATGGAGTCTTAGGGACAGACTTTGATGGAACCATATTCAATATATATGTCGCAGTTTGTATAGCATACCCCCAAAAGGATGTACTGAGTGTAGAGAAGCCTAACATTGTTCTGACCATGTCTAACAAGGTCCTGTTTCTCCTTTCTGCCACTCCATTTTGTTGAGGAGTGCCAGGTGCACTTAGTTGGGATAAAAACCCATTTTCTGACAAATATGATCTAAAGTCATGGGATAGATATTCTCCACCTCGATCTGATCGAAGTGTCTTAATATTCTTTCCTAACTGCTTCTCAGTCTCAGCCTTAAATTCTTTGAATTTTTCTAAGGCATCAGACTTATGAGTCATTAGGTAAACATAGCCATATCTTGAGTAATCATCTGTAAAAGTAATGAAATACTCATACCCACCTCTAGCTTGGACATTAATTGGTCCACATACGTCAGAGTGCACTAATTCTAAGACTTCCTTTGCTCTATTTCCTTTGGAAGGAAATGATCTTTTGGTCATTTTACCTTCCAAACAAGATTCACAAACTTGAAGAGGTTCCACCTTTAAGTCACTTAAAGGACCTTCTTTTACAAGTCTTTGAATCCTATTTAGATTAATATAACCAAGTCTAAGATGCCATAGGAGAGTCTCATTAGTAGGAGATAACTTAATACGTTTATTAGTTTTCAGTATGATATAATGAACTGTTGGTAGGTTTCAATACATACAGATCATTATTTAAATTTCCACGACATATCAAAGAGTTATTCAAAAATATCTCTATTGAAAATTTATAAAATTTAACGGAATATTTTTGTTTGAATAACAAAGAAACCGAAATCAAATTTCGATAAATGTCGGGAATATAATAACAATCTCTCAAAATCAAGTGTTTATTATCAAAATAAAGACAAACATCTCCAACAACTCTTGCAGATATCACTGATCCTGTGCCAACCCTTAGAGTATGCTCTCCTTCATTGAGATGTCTGGTTACTTGGAACCCCTGCAATGAATTGTAAACATGGTTAGTGGCTCCAAAATCTACTATCCAAGTATTTGTAGAATCAACCACTAAACAAGTTTCAATATAGGATAGCTCACCAGTACCTTGCTTGCGTTTAGCTAAGTAATCTGGGCAATGTGACTTCCAATGTCCTTTTTGCTTGCAGTGGAAACATTTGCCTTTAAACTTTTCATCCACTCTTGCTTTCTTAACCTGCTGCTTAAGCCCTTTATTATGCCCATTAGGCCCTTTATCAATTCTTCGCCGAGCTCCAGTACATTTTTTTTAATAACATATAAAATAAAATAAATTAAAAGAAAAATCAAAAGGGAAACATGGAGACGTAATCCACCCATTTTGTTACAAGACTCGATAATACTTATACATATTTACCGAATCAAAACTATGACCATAAAATTATTTTGAACAGAATTAATCAAATCATTCACCATGAACATAAATGCATTATTCGTACACCGCTCAACTATATATATGCATAAAAGATTTAATCTTAACATATAAACACAAATCAAAACCTGACTCTAATACCAATTGTTAGAAAATAGGATCGATATGCTTATGTGCCTACCAGATTAAATCTTGAGAGTCCGTGGAAACTAAACATACCTTTGTAGATATCGTCTCCACCAATACAATTCTTGAAGTCTTTGGCCTTCTAGTAATGCTCCAGACCCCCAAGTCTTCTTCAATGTAATCTCCTTGGATCAGAAAATTGCTAATCGTATTTACTAATGAGACAGATATATTAGAACAAATATCTTAGTTAAAATAGATAGAAAAAAAGAGATGGATGGAGTATAACTTTAAATTATTTCTCTTTTCTAAATATTTAATTCTTGTTAAAAAAATAGGTCAAAATATTAATAAATATTTAATTCTCTCTTCAAGTTATTATTGATATTTTTTTTAAATTAATAAGATGAGTATAAATATTATAACTCATAAAATAAATTTTTTATTATATTTTAATATATTTTATATAGAAGATAAATTTAGAATATTAAATTTTAATTTTTTAAAAATATAAATAATTTAGGATAAAAATTAAATTAAAAAATTAATTAATAATTTAAAACGGAAGGAGAAATAACTATTCATATGGATTTGAAGTTATTTAGTGAACTTCCTAAAGAATCGCCTGTAGCTGTCAAATTTAAGAGCACATAAGACGATACATATAATATTTACTGTTTCTCACAATGCTTGTCAGCGCTTGTAAAGTACCCTTCCTCATCGTTATCCCTCCTAGTAACTCAAGAATAAGTGGAATATTATTCTTCTTATCTATTTTAACTAAGATATTTATTTTAATTTATTTATTTTATTAATAAATTAAGATAATATTAATTATTATTTTTTTATAAATATTTTTTTAATACAATAAATATTGTGTATTTATAGTAAAAAAATAAAAATAAATTAAATATACTTATCACATATAAAATTTTAGAATTTAATTATTTTTAATAAAAAAAGAGATTTTTTTAGAGTAAAATAGAAAATGTTAATTAATTAATAAATTTTTTTTATTTTTTTATAAAACTTATAAATCAATTAAAATGAATAGATAAAAGGAGACGAAGAGAATAACACTTAAGCTGCTAAATTGCATTCTGGTTTCAAAAATGTCCAGCCATGCCCAATTATCTTCAAGATGCTTTGTGAAAAGTAGCTTTTCTTAGCTTTTAAACTTTCTTTTAAGGAAGATCCCCAAAGAAATAGTTGTTTTAAAGAATCTGCGTCATGTGTTCCCTCAGAGTTACACTGTCCAATAAAAAACAACTTTTTCCGGCTATTGTTGGGGCGGGGTAGAGCTGTATTCGAACACGAACGAACCGAGCATCACATTTTCGAGCTCGAGTTCGAATATAATCGAACGCTGTTCGAGTTCGTTCGTTTATTATTCTAGCTCGAGTTCGTGTTCGAGTTCGTTCGATTATTGTTTGATAATGTTCGAGTTCGTTTAAGTTCGAGTTCGAAAAACTCGATTAACGTTCGAGTTCGAATTGTTTGAGTTCGTTTATTTTATATTTTTTATTTTAAAATTTATAAAAATAATAATTCAAATTTTAATTAAAAATAATTGAATATTATAATATTAAATAAATATATAATAATATTATTAATATTAATATTATAATTATAATATAAGATTTATTCTTAATAAATCTTAATATTATAAAATATAAATAAAATAATTAATAAAATATAATTAATTTAAATATATATATATAATATGTTCGCGAACGTTCGAATATGTTCGTGAACATGTTCGAGTTCGTTCGTTTATTATTCGAGCTCGAGTTCGTGTTCGAGTTCGTTCATTTATTAAACAAACGAGCCTTATTCAAATACGAACGAACTCGAACGAGCTTTTGTTCGCGAACGTTCGGTTCGTTTACAGCTTTAGCGGGGGAGGGTTGGTTGTGGGGGGTTGGCGATGGGCGAGGTTATGCTTCAACTAATTAGATGGCAAATAAAACCTAAAAGCCTGAACCAAGAGGCGAAACATATTTTCAACTAGCACCCAAAACATACAAACAGAAAACTTCCATAGAAAATCATCACTTGTCTGGAGAGGTTCTTTCCATAGAAAATCTTCATTTGTCCAGAATGTTGTCTCTAAAATACTCGAGTTAAGGAAATCAAATCCCAGGCAAAGTTTAGAGAATGTGAAAATTGCCTGTTTTTCAATCTAAATGTCCTATTAAATTTAGTCTACAACACGTGAGGTCCTCTCATTGTGCGGACAGTTCGATACTCCAAATCTATATATATATATATATATATAAAATAAGAGTTAAAGTTACGTCCACCATTACCACTAGAGGTAACTTTTCATGTCTTTTGCCTGTTAAAATATGTTTTCTACATAATGCATAGTGCTTTCTTTCCTTTTGTTTCACTGTTTGATGCAAATTTGGAAATGGTTCGTGCTAATATTACAAGATATGAATGGTCTGCCGTCTAGTACTTTTTCAGCCCAATTCGATATAATCATGTTGCATTTTCTTTCTTTTTCCAGAGCTAATTTCTTCTTTTTTATCATCTATAATTGGGTTTCACTGTGTTTTTAGATTTGCATGTGTTTACAAATGGTTTCCCTACTCTTTGTTTTGTAGTTATTTGTTATAGGTTAAGGCTGAATGAGTGAAAATTTAAAGTGGGATTTCAGATCCTTTGTTGCTTATGGAATTCAGTCTGATTTTTATAAATTGTTTCTGTATTAATCAACTTTTGAATTGAGAAGGCTAATGAATTCTTTGTCACCTATATCTTCTGTCTTCAAATGGAAGAAGGAAATGAGCGGGAAAAACAAAAAAAGATGATCTTTTAACTATCATATAAAAATGGGAAGGGGAACAACCAAAGCAAAAATCAAGTCGAGCCATAATGAAGCAGAGTTAATCAAGTAGGAGCATAGTATTCCACTTGAAGATTTCTAGCTAACGTAAAAAAGATCATGCAACTACAGATACATCTTCCATATCTCTATTAAAAGTGAAAAATAGATAGAGAAGGAAGAGATAAAAACCACTTCAAAGAGGACGATAATCCTCAGGTGCAGAGTTCACCATCTGCTTGTTGGTTTTCCTCTTCAAAGTCTGTAAAGAAGGTGCATTATGATTACTATTTCTGTTTTGAAAATCTATGTTAAGATTCTCTTTTCCTTTTTCTCATGGATATATTTCTAGGTGTTATGAATTATTGGAATCTCCATTAATTAGTGGAGGCTCCACTAATTATGGATTTATGTGAATTATTAGAAGATTTTTATGGATGTCCACCATTTAGTGGAGACACCACTAATTGAGATTAGTGGAAGATGATGTATGCCATGATGTATTCCACTAATTAGAGCTCTATAAATAGAGCTATTCTCTAAGCTTGTAATACACCATCATTTTGTGAAAGAAAGATTAGTGAAAGAAAGATTAGAGAAAGAATTGTGAGAGAAAGAAAGAGAGAAGTTTGAAGAGAAATTTTTGTGCAAAGAATAGTTAGAATTTTCTTAGTGTGTAGTGTGTAGATTTTATTCTAACACTACCCTAATTTTATAACACGTTATCAGCACGAGACTCTACCGAAGTACTGAAGGTTATAATCACGGTGGTACTATTGAAGTGTTCTTGAACAAAAGAGGAAGGTAAGTACTTTTTCTATTTGATTTTGTATCCACATGGCAAATCTTACCAAACTCGAGTTCGCAGCTCTTGATATTACTGGGAAAAACTATTTATCTTGGATACTAGATGCTGAAATGCATTTAGCTGCAATGGGTCTGGAAGATACCATTGTAGAAGGAAATCCATCATCATCACAAAATAATGCTAAAGCTATGATTTTTCTCCGTCATCATCTTCATGATGACTTAAAGGTTGAATACCTTACCGTGAAAAATCCACTTATTTTGTGGACTAATTTGAAAGAAAGGTTCGATCACCAGAAGATGGTCGTCCTTCCAAAGGCACGGTATGACTGGATGCATTTGCGATTACAAGATTTTAAATCTGTTAGTGAGTATAATTCTGCTATTTTTAAAATTAGCTCGCAGCTAAAACTGTGTGGAGAAAATATTACTGATGAGGATATGTTAGAAAAAACTTTTTCTACTTTTCATGCCTCGAATGTGCTCCTGCAGCAGCAATATCGAGAAAAGGGATTCAAGAAATATGCAGAATTGATATCTTGTCTTCTCGTAGCTGAGCAAAATAATGAGTTATTAATGAAAAATCATGAATCTCGACCAACAGGTTCTACTCCATTCCCGGAAGTGAATGATGTTAGAACTCGTAATTTTGGCCCTGGAAGAGGTCGTGGTCGTGGTCGTGGATATGGCCGTGGCCGTGGACATATATATAGTCGTGATAAAAATATTCATTATGATCGCAACAGTCAAAATAAAGTTACGAGAAATAATGACAACCACCAGAAGTGGCCAAAAACTAACGTGAAAGGAAAAGGAAATGATGTTCCTAAAAATTATGAAGATAAATGTTATCGTTGTGGTATAAAAGGTCATTGGTCTCGCACTCGTCAGATCGCAAAACACCTTGTTGATCTCGTATCGAGCGTCTATTGAGAAGAAAGGCAAAAATGTTGAAACAAATTTTACTCTACAACATTCTCTTCATGATAATAATGATATCAACCTTGACGATGTTGATGTAACTCATTTAGACGTGGCTGATTTCTTTGAGCATCCTGAAGGAAGAATTGAGCATTTGATTGGTGATGGAAGTGTTCAAAATAATTAAAAGTTTACTTTTAATATGTTTCTTTTATATTTTATATTTTTGGCATTGTAATAGTACTTATCGTTTAAGGTTTTTATTATTTGAGTATTTACATTTATAAATGTTTTGTTATGCCCAGATGGCTATTATTCCGCTTACTGGATACACAAATGGCATTGAAGATATATGCCTAATTGATAGTGGTACAACACACACCATATTGAAAGATAAAAAATATTTCTCTTACTTGCAGATGGGAGAAACAAATGTTAATACTATAGGTGGTAGTGTAAAGTTGATTGAAGGCTCTGGAAGAGCTAATATTGTATTACCCGGAGGAACAAATGTTGTTATTCCTAAAGCGTTATTTTCTTCAAAATCTCGAAGAAATTTATTAAGCTTTAAAGATATTCGCCGAAATGGATATCACATTGAAACATTGGAAGAAAATAGTTTTGAGTATCTCTCGTATTACTCAAATAATGTCGGTAAGAAATCTTTATTAGAAAAGCTACCATCTCTTTCTTCCGGCCTATATAGCACAAAAATCCATGCAATTGAAATGCATCATTCAAGAAATCAGAAATTTACCGATCCTCGTTACATTTATCATTTGGCATGACCGTTTGGGTCATCCAGGAGCTATTATGATGCGAAGAATAATTGAAAATACGCATGGTCATCCTTTGAAAAGTCAAAGGATTTTGACATCTGATAAATTTTCATGTGCTGCATGTTCTCAAGGGAAATTGATTATTAAACCATCTCCAACAAAAGTGGAGTTTGAGTCTCCAAGTATTTTTAGAAAGAATTCATGGTGATATATGTGGACCAATTAATCCACCATGTGGGCAATTCAGATACTTTATGATTTTAATTGATGCATCGACCCGATGGTCGCATGTTAGTTTATTATCAACTCGCAACCTGGCGTTCGCGAGATTGCTTGCCCAAATAATTCGCTTAAGAGCGCAATTTCCAGATTATCCGATCAAAAGGATCCGTCTAGATAATGCTGGAGAATATTCCTCCCAAGCTTTTGATGCTTATTGCCCGTCAATTGGCATTACTATTGAACATCCAAGTAGCTCATGTTCATACTCGTAATGGTCTAGTCTGAATCATTCATTAAACGGTTACAATTAATTGCTAGACCGTTATTAATGAAAACAAATCTCCCAACATCCGCTCGGGGACATGCTATTCTACATGCTCGCAACACTTGTACGTATAAGACCAACTAGTTATCATAAATTCTCTCCTTTGCAATTGGCTTTTGGGTCGGAACCAAATATTGCTCATTTAAGAATTTTTGGGTGTGTCAGTATATATTCCAATTGCACCAAACCAACGTACAAAGATGGGTCCTCAAAGAAGAAAGGGGATATACGTTGGATATGATTCTCCCTCTATTATCGTGTATGTTGAACCCCCGACAGAGATGTATTCACAAAGCAAGATTTGCCGATTGTCATTTTGATGAATCATTATTCCCTAAATTAGGGGGAGAACCAAAACAGCATAAAAAGGATCTTGCTTGGACAACATCATTAAATTATCTTGATCCGCGCACAAGCGCATGTGAACTTGAAGTTCAAAAGATAATTCATTTGCAAAGCATTGCAAATCAAATGCCAGACGCTTTTGTTGACTCCAGAAGAGTTACAAAATCGCATATTCCAGCCTATAAATGCTCCTATTCGAATTGAAGTTCCAAGTAGAACAAAATATTATACCTATAGTCATTGAGTCAAAAACACGCCGTAAGCGTGGCCGACCTCTTGGTTCTAAAGATAAAAATCCTCGAAAGAAAAGAGGATTAAATGATCCGTAAGATCATATTGAAGAAAAGAATGATAAAGACCAAGAGAGAACTCGATGACAAAGAACCGAAGTTGATGAAAGTAACACCGAAATTTCTATCAATTATACCACTTCCGGTAGAAGTTGGAATCGGATAGAAACTCGTTATTGATAATATATTTGCATACAATATATCTCTTGATGTTACACAGGATAATGATGATCCCGAACCAATATCGCTTGATGAATGTCGGCATAGAAAAGATTGGCTGCAATGGAAAGATGCGATTCAATCGGAGTTAAATGCACTCGACAAAACGTGAAGTCTTCGGACTCGCAGTCCGAACACCAGAAGGTGTAAAACCCGTTGGCTACAAATGGATATTTGTGCGAAAGCGCAATGAAAAGAGTGAAATCGTTCGATATAAAGCGCGATTAGTAGCCCAAGGTTTTTCACAAAGACCAGGTATTGATTATGATGAAACTTATTCTCCTGTTGTTGATGCTATTACACTCCGATATCTTATCGGTTTGGCAAGTACATGAAAAGATAGATATGCGCCTATTAGATGTTGTCATCGCTACTTGTATGGAAATTTAGAAAATGATGTTTACATGAAAATCCCCGAAGGATTTCATATGCCTGAAGCATATAAACATTATCCTCGTGAAAATTACTCCATCAAGTTGCAGAAATCATTATATGGCCTGAAGCAATCTGGGCGCATGTGGTTCACACGTCTTAGTGAATATTTATTGAAAGCGGGATTTAAAAATGACCAGGTATGTCCATGTGTTTTTATTAAGAAATCTGGTTCTAAATTTGTGATATTAGCTATATATGTTGATGATATTAATCTTATTGGAACTCCCGAAGAGCTCCAAGAAACAATTGATTATTTAAAAAGAGAATTCGAAATCAAGGATTTTGGTAAAACCAAATTTTGCCTTGGTTTACAAATTGAACATCCGGAGAGTGGAACATTTATTCATCAATCAACATATACAACGAAAAGTGCTAAAAAGATTTTACATGGACAAAGCACATCCATTGAGTATTCCAATGATCGTCCGATCATTAAATGTGGATAAAGATCCTTTCCGACCTCAAGAAAATGATGAAGAACTCCTTGGTCCCGAAGTACCATATCTCAAAGTGCAATTGGTGCATTGATGTATCTTGCTAATAATACACGACCCGATATTGCTTTTGCTGTCAATTTATTAGCAAGATTTAGTTCTTCACCAACACGACGACATTGGAATGGAATTAAACAAGTCCTTCGATATCTCCAAGGTACAATTGATCTCGGATTATTTTATTCAAATAAAACCAGTCCAACATTGATAGGTTATGCAGATGTCTGGTTATTTATCCGATCCACATAAAGCACGTTCTCAAACGGGCTATCTATTTACATGTGGAAATACCGCTATATCATGGCGTTCTACGAAACAATCTATAGCAGCTACTTCTTCAAATCATGTTGAAATTATAGCCATTCATGAAGCAAGTCGAGAATGTGTATGGCTAAGATCCATGATTCATTATATCCGAGAAAGTTGTGGATTATCATCAATCAAAGATATTCCAACTCCTCTTTATGAAGACAATGCAGCTTGCATAGCTCAATTACGAGGAGGATATATTAAAGGAGATCGGACAAAACATATTTCACCAAAATTCTTCTTTACTCATGAACTCCGTAAGAAATGTGAAATTGATGTGCTACAAATTCGGTCATGTGATAACCTCGCAGATATTTTCACGAAGACTTTACCGACTGCAACATTTGAGAAGTTGAGATATAAAATCGGTATGCGTCGGTTTAAAGATTTAAAGGAATCATCTCATCGTGGGGAGTAATAAACGGACATATAGAATAGTGTACTCTTTTTCCTTCACTAGATTTTTTTCCCACTCGGGTTTTTATCTAGTAAGGTTTTAACGAGGCATATTCTTTATGTATGGATGGACATCCAAGGGGGAGTGTTATGAATTATTGGAATCTCCATTAATTAGTGGAGGCTCCACTAATTATGGATTTATGTGAATTATTAGAAGATTTTTATGGATGTCCACCATTTAGTGGAGACACCACTAATTGAGATTAGTGGAAGATGATGTATGCCATGATGTATTCCACTAATTAGAGCTCTATAAATAGAGCTCTTCTCTAAGCTTGTAATACACCATCATTTTGTGAAAGAAAGATTAGTGAAAAAAAGATTAGAGAAAGAATTGTGAGAGAAAGCAAGAGAGAAGTTTGAAGAGAAATTTTTGTGCAAAGAATAGTTAGAATTTTCTTAGTGTGTAGTGTGTAGATTTTATTCTAACACTACCCTAATTTTATAACACTAGGTTCTTTTTCTTTCTTTCTTCTTTTCTTTTTTTTTAAGCATAAATTTTATTTAAAGAAACATGCTAATCCGTCCTTCCCACAACCATATTTTAACCTTATCTTTTTTGGCTTTTCGTTTAATCGTTCAGGTGTCTTTATCCTCTATCACGCCAACTATTGATGGCCTGAAAAAATTGTATATTCAGAAGTTGAAGCCATTAGAGGTCACATATTGCTTCAATGATTTTGTTTTCCCTGTTGGTGAGTTATAAATTTGTTTGCAACTGCATGTCGCTCTTAATTTTTATCTTTTACTCCCTATTTCCTTCAAGTTCATTAATAACCCCTTCAGATGTTGTTACAGTGATTTTGATGCTAAGCCTATGGTGATGCTTTTGGGTCAATATTCCACGGGAAAAACAACATTCATCAAACATATGCTAAAAAGTAGTTATTCAGGTTTGTAAAGTCTCTTTCCGTGTTTTGCGCATCTATCTCCAATGCTCTCTGTTAATGATTAAAATGCAGGTATAATGTAATTAATGAAGTAGGAGCAGCATATATATATGTTTGCTAAATTAATTGTTGATCAGAATTTATTTGTGGCGCAGATGCCCTCGGCGAAGGTTTCATTGCCAAGGGAATGACATTCCACAATACAGCTGGACCAAAAGGGCATCAAGTGGTGGCTCTTCGGGTCCAGGTAGATAGGGCGGCCATTTTTGAATGCAACATCGAAGGATACCAAGATACGCTGTACTATCAAACCCACAGACAGTTCTATTGCAATTGCGTAATATCAGGTTCAGTGGACTTCATCTTTGGCAAGGGCGCAGCGGTGATCCAAATCTCAGACATCATAGTGAGAAAGGGGGAGGCGGGCCAGTTTAACGCGGTGACCGCAGATGGTAAAGAAATAGAATCAGAAAGAACTGGGTTGGTGCTCCAGAATTGCAGGATCATGGCAGGGGAAGATCTGTTCCCAGAGAGGTTCCAAATAGCTACTACTTGGGGCGACTGTGGAAAATGTTTTGCAAAACAGTTATAATGGAGAGTGAAATTGGTGATTTTATAAGGCCTGAAGGTTATAATCTGTTCGTAACCCAAGCTCCTAATACAAACCAGAAAACTGCTAAATATAGGCCAATGTATGTTAAGCATTGTTCATTGGTTTAAATTCTGCATTTACTTCTCTTTTTTCTCAAGTGTATCGATTACAGCAGTTAGTATAAAACCTTTCTTATTAGGTGTACTTATCTGTACGTCTTTTATGGCTATGATTGAGGGGATGAGGGAATTGCCACAATAAAAAAGGATTGAGCCCCAACCCTTAAGGGCCCCTACCGCCCGCCCCTAGGACGGTGTGGAGGATGTAAATCGAGGAATATGCCTCAATGACCAGTGCACCTCAGGCTGTCTGTACACCTCTTATTGCTGGAAGGGATTCGCCTCTCGTAAGAGTCGAACCCCCACACTCCAGCTCAAAGGCAAGGCGGGTATCACACCACCCAAGGCTCTTTGCCACTGAGCTATGCCCCTGGGGGCGGGAATTGCCACAATGAAAATGGGTGAAAGAGCAATGCTTACAGTGCCACTAGACATGGCCTATGGGGAATATGGTTCTCCTCCTCTGATCCCTCCAAAAGCTACTATAATCTTTGACATAGAGTTGCTTTCATGGTACTCCATCAGAGACATCACTGGAGATGGTGGGATAATAAAGAAAATTGCATAGTAGTTCTGACTTTGTAATTGTTGATGACACCCATACTTCATATCGAAGGAAATTAAAGAAAAACATATAGTTGAAAAATGATCCTTTTGAAACATACTTTCTTAAATTTTAAAATATGGATTTGGTTTTGCAAAATGTTCATTCATTTATGTATTTTGCTAAGTTAGCATTATTTTCTGAAAATATATCTTAAAAGAAAAAAATTCAATTACATATGTAACTATTAAAATTCTTTTATCAAATATATCAAAAATTAAATTTTATAATGTATTTATAATTTTAAATATATATATATATATTTCTTCCGTGCATCGTACGGACAACAATCTAATATTATTCTTAAAAGGAGATTTCAAAATGTGTATCAAAAAAGTAGCTTCACACGTTTCCACCTTCTTAAACTCAATTAACTTGTAGAATGACTCTCATGCTTTCAATTATTATATGTTTTAGTTCTTTAAAACACGACGTACAGTCGACAAGATAATTAGTTGAATAATATGAAAGTATTGGTTTATAACTGGGGAATGTGGAGGCCTCGAGAAATGAACAAGTGATCCACTAATATAGTTGAAATTTTGTGCAATACTTTTCTCCGTACCGGGGTTTACAAGCTGCTCACAGTAGGAACATAAAGCAATTCAATTCCCCAAGAAAATTCTCAATGAGATTCCACATAGGTATTTTATCATAAATATCAAGATGATCAGTTAACGTCCCTATGTATTTTCAGAGATCTTGTGGAATAACTTCAGCAGAGACCATTTCCACCAGTATACACCCACGCAGGGGTGGCGCAATAGACAGCAGTGTCAAGGAAGATATCACTCAAAAGAACTGAGATAGGCCAAAAATGTACTAGAAATGGTAAACCTCAAGAGGACAAGACTTTGGCACAATTACAGGGTGGGTTGCTAAGAAATGGAAAGAACCCGAAGGAAAGAATTACTCTTGTTTCTGAATGGGAAAGATTATTGTGTAACTCATTTGAAACCTTAGAATGGAAGAATTATAAGCATGCTGCTGTTACCCCGTAAGCTTTTCCTATCTCCTCTCCAAATTTACCTTGTAGAGGTAGAATAGTTACACGGCCATCCACTATTCCTTATGCATGGATCACGTGGAAAGAACCTCTGTGGTTTACAGGGGGGCTGAAATGCACCAATTGACATGAACAATCACTATATATCATCATGTGATATATGAAAAATAAAATATATATGAACTCATAATATTTTATGTCGAAAAAATTATATATATATATATATATAAGAGATTAATTATTTTATAATATATAATATATTAAAAATTTTAATAAATTATTTTTTAAAAACGAATCAAAATAATAAATAAATTAATTTCATTAGAATAAAAGAATTAACATTATTCAAGTAAGAATTAACCAAGTTAAAATGATAAATGAAATTCTTTATTTTCCATCGAAATTTAAACATATATATTTTGTTCAAATTATACTTTACACATCGACCCTTGGTTGTGCTAACTAACCTCTTCTCAATGGTAGGATTGGATAGTCTATACAAGTGGCCTATTGCACAGAGAGAATTTATGAAGGCAACAACCAACAAGTGACAGGTGACCTACTAACTTTTGCTTTTACTTTAAACCTATTATAGTAATTTTTATTAAATATGCCCACCGTCCCGGTGCAATATGCTGAGAGTCTATTTCTCCCAGAATTAAAGAATCAAAACCTCCCACGCCCCATGAGGTAAAATTTTACAGGTTGTACTTTTTCCTAATAACAGTATTACAATTATTCTTCTTTTTTATACCATGAGGTAAAATTAGTTCCACAGCCTTTATTTTTATTAGTCAGCCGCTAAATTATTAGTTAATTCACAAAAAGAATCAAATTTTAAGGGAAGATCTTTTCCCATAAGAGAGATTGAGGGGGAAGAAAACCTTTGGAATTATAAACAAAAACAAAGTATTCTAGTTACATTGCCATTTTCTTAGGGGAGAAACCCCTGACAACTATTATACAATTGACCCAAAAAAACATACACTCAAAAAGCCAACAAGCCATTAGATGATGGATGAGAAAGCATCTATTATTACTGCTGATCAAAGCAGCTTGTTTAATACTCCATTTCTTCATCATCATCATCTATTTCTTGAATCTTCATCTACTTCACTGCGATTGCAGTAGGTCCATTGGGAAGCTGAATAAGTATGTCTGATTTTTGACCTGTAGCAGCATTCACAAGCCCTCCATTCTTTTTCACACTATATGCTAGTTCTTTTCCATTGTAGGCAGCATCAATATACACAGTCGAGTTTTCATCGATTTCCTCCATGATAAGCATCTTGGACAGCTCGGTTACTACATGCTTCTCCAGCCATCTTCTGATAGGTCTTGCACCATAAACCTGGAAATTTTGGTCTCAATATGTCAGTCTTTGTGTGTAATGTTACAGAAGAGCCAAACTATACAGACAAATGGAGCAAGAAAACTTACAGGGTCATAGCTCTCTGCTAATATTACATCTACTGCTGCCTCTGTCACTCCCAGGGCAACTCCCCGCTCAGCCAAGCGGCTTGCAACATCTTTCAACTGAAGGCGGCACACCACCTTCAATTGCTCATGTGAAAGGGGATCAAAGACCACAATTTCGTCAAGCCTGTTCAGCAGCTCTGGTTTGAAGTGCGTTCTTACCTGAAGGTGCAAATAAACAAACTAATGTTAGCAATCCCTCCACAATCCAATCACAACTCAAAGTTGGCCAGCCGTCAAACATCTAGAACAGTTTTTGACGATCATTCTCAGCTTACCTCTTGCAGTACCATCTCAAGAGCACTTTCTATCGAAGACTTGTCAATCAGTCCCTTCAACAGATACTCAGCTCCAAGATTTGAAGTCATAATGATAACAGCATTCGTAAAATCAACCGTACGTCCTTGGCCATCTGTTAGCCTGCCATCATCCAAAACTTGTAGTAGAACGTCGAAGATACTAGGATGTGCTTTTTCCACTTCATCAAACAGGACAACACTATAAGGTCTCCTCCTTACGGCTTCAGTAAGTTGTCCACCTTCCTCATGTCCGACGTAGCTGAACAGAAATTCACAAAAACCAGTAAGAACATCCATCATGGCTTGATAAAAATACATGGCCGAGAAAATACTGATAAAAAGGTTACCATGTTAGCCGAAAAAGAAGATCAACTTACCCAGGTGGAGCTCCAATCAAACGAGCCACCGAATGTTGCTCCATGTACTCGGACATATCAATTCGTATCATTAATTTATCATCATAAAAGAGTTGTTCTGCAAGTGCCTTTGCAAGTTCAGTTTTCCCAACACCAGTTGGTCCCAAGAAGAGAAATGAACCAGTTGGTTGTTGAGCTCTTCCCAGTCCAGCCCTAGACCTCAATACAGCCTCTGCAACAGCACTAACGGCATGATCTTGGCCTACCACCCTTCGGTGCAACCTTTCAGCAAGTCCAATCAGCCTTTCTTTCTCATTCTGGCCAAGACGGGTCACAGGTATACCGGTCCAACGACTCACTACTTCTGCAATTTGTTCTGGACCAACAGTCTCCGTCATCATCCCAGTGGAGTCTGTGTCTGCTTCAAGCCTTGCTATGACACTTTCCACCTCCTGAATAGCACCATATCTCAAGTCTGCTGCTCTAGCCAGATCATATCTCCTCTCAGCCTCTTGTAATGCAGTTTGCAGCTCATCCCTTTTCTGCTTAAGTCGACGAAGTTCATCAATCCGTTGCATCTCCTTGTTATATTTCATCATCAGTGGCTGAAGCTTGTCTCTCAAGTCATCAAGCTCCTTTTTCACCTGAATATGCATTATATTGAGTCACAAAGCACACTAAAATCCCCACAAATCCCAACTAAAGAGAAAACTTCTTATGAAATACTCACCTCAACCAGCCTAGCTTTGCTTGCTTTGTCCTTTTCCTTCTCGAGAGCATGTTCTTCAATTTCCAATTGAATCCTCTTCCTCTCGAGATTATCAATCTCTTCAGGTTGACTATCCAATTGAACTCGTACATTAGCACAAGCTTCATCAACCAAATCAATTGCCTTGTCCGGCAAATGTCGCCCTAGAAACACAAAACACATATCGCAAAGATTCTGTCAGACTCCACACAAGATTCTAGCCATCATCATGCTATGGAACTAAAAATAAATCAATGGAGATTATCTCAGAGGCAAGACAAGAAATTAGGACTAGTTTAACATAACCGCTGCCAAGAAGATAGATGGCTAAAGACTTCCATACCTGTAATACATCTAGCAGACAGTTGAGCAGCAACAACAAGAGCCCGATCTTGAATTCTTACACCATGATGTCCTTCATACTTCTCCTTTAGACCACGAAGAATACTGATAGTATCAGCAACACTAGGCTCAGCAACATAGACTTGTTGGAATCGCCTCTCAAATGCAGCATCTTTTTCTACATACTTCCTATATTCCTCCAAAGTGGTGGCACCAGTGCACCTCAACTGGCCTCTAGCAAGCATTGGCTTGAAGAGGTTGGCAGCATCCATAGACCCCTCAGTTCGACCAGCTCCCAGTACCAGGTGAATTTCATCAATGAAAAGGATAACTTTTCCTTCAGCATCTTCAACTTCCTTCAGAACAGCCTTCAGTCTCTCTTCAAATTCACCTCTGTATTTTGTTCCAGCGATTAATGCACCCATGTCCAATGCTACAAGTCTTACATCAGCCAAATTACTGGGAACATCACCTGCAACAATTCGTTGTGCTAGTCCTTCAACAACTGCAGTTTTACCCACACCTGGCTCTCCAATAAGTACTGGATTGTTCTTAGTTCTTCTAGAGAGAATTATAATCACTCTCCGGATCTCTTCATCTCTTCCAATTACTGGATCAAGCTTTGAAGCTTGCTCAACGAGGTCACGACCATATGTCCTCAAAGCTTGAAAATTGGTATCTCCAGAAGCACTCTCCACCTTTTTACCTTCCTTACCACTTAACTTCTCAACCTCTGATTTCACTCGAGCTACAGTAACACCAGCTTCTTTCAGAAGATCTCCAATTTGGGAATCCTCCAAAAGGCCCGATATTAACTGGTCAACAGCCAGATCATTGTCACCCCTCGACTTTTGCAAAGATTGAGCCCGTCTACTCACTACTTCTGCAATTTGTTCTGGACCAACAGTCTCCGTCATCATCCCAGTGGAGTCTGTGTCTGCTTCAAGCCTTGCTATGGCACTTTCCACTTCCTGAATCGCATCAGATCTCAATTCTGCTGCTCTAGCCAGATCATATCTCCTCTCAGCCTCTTGTAATGCAGTTTGCAGCTCATCACTTTTCTGCTTAAGTCGACGAAGTTCATCAATCCGTTGCTTCTCCTTGTTATATTCCATCATCAGTGGCTGAAGCTTGTCTCCCAAGTCATCAAGCTCCTTTTTCACCTGAATATGCATTATATTGAGTCACAAAGCACACTAAAATCCCCACAAATCCCAACTAAAGAGAAAACTTCTTATGAAATACTCACCTCAACCAGCCTAGCTTTGCTTGCTTTGTCATTTTCCTTCTCGAGAGCATGTTCTTCAATTTCCAATTGAATCCTCTTCCTCACGAGATTATCAATCTCTTCAGGTTGACTATCCAATTGAACTCGTACATTAGCACAAGCTTCATCAACCAAATCAATTGCCTTGTCCGGCAAATGTCGCCCTAGAAACACAAAACACATATCGCAAAGATTCTGTCAGACTCCACACAAGATTCTAGCCATCATCATGCTATGGAACTAAAAATAAATCAATGGAGATTATCTCAGAGGCAAGACAGGAAATTAGGACTAGTTTAACATAACCGCTGCCAAGAAGATAGATGGCTAAAGACTTCCATACCTGTAATACATCTAGCAGACAGTTGAGCAGCAACAACAAGAGCCCGATCTTGAATTCTTACACCATGATGTCCTTCATACTTCTCCTTTAGACCACGAAGAATACTGATGGTATCAGCAACACTAGGCTCAGTAACATAGACTTGTTGGAATCGCCTCTCAAATGCAGCATCTTTTTCTACATACTTCCTATTTTCCTCCAAAGTGGTGGCACCAATGCACCTCAACTGGCCTCTAGCAAGCATTGGCTTGAAGAGGTTGGCAGCATCCATAGACCCCTCAGTTTGACCAGCTCCCAGTACCAGGTGCATTTCATCAATGAAAAGGATAACTTTTCCTTCAGCATCTTCAACTTCCTTCAGAACAGCCTTCAGTCTCTCTTCAAATTCACCTCTGTATTTTGCTCCAGCGATTAATGCACCCATGTCCAATGCTACAAGTCTTACATCAGCCAAATTACTGGGAACATCACCTGCAACAATTCGTTGTGCTAGTCCCTCAACAACTGCAGTTTTACTCACACCTGGCTCTCCAATAAGTACTGGATTGTTCTTAGTTCTTCTAGAGAGAATTATAATCACTCTCCGGATCTCTTCATCTCTTCCAATTACTGGATCAAGCTTTGAAGCTTGCTCAACGAGGTCACAACAATATGTCCTCAAAGCTTGAAAATTGGTATCTCCAGAAGCACTCTCCACCTTTTTACCTTCCTTACCACGTAACTTCTCAACCTCTGATTTCACTCGAGCTACAGTAACACCAGCTTCTTTCAGAAGATCTCCAATTTGGGAATCCTCCAAAAGGCCCAACATTAACTGGTCAACAGCCAGATGACTGTCACCCCTCGACTTTTGCAAAGATTGAGCCCGTCTAATCACTTTAATCAAGGAGGTACTTGCTGGGATCTCATCAGGGGGAGGAGTTTGAGAGGGGAGTTTCTTCAACGCTTGATTAATAACCCTTTCGCATGAATTTGCAGCATCTTCCCCACCTCCGGCATTGACAAGTGCCTGCCGGAAAATACCATTAGGTTCAGACACAAGAGCTGCTGCCATATGCAGCGGTGTAAATTGAGCATGTCCAGCATTCATGGCCAGTTCACGAGCCCCGCCAAGGGTCTCATTAGTCTTGTGAGTGAATTTGTCTGGATTCATGGTTTAACTATAAACTCCTGAAAAACAAAGAATATGCTACATTAGGTATCCACCTCCATAGCAATTGCTCTTCCAAAAAGGTTCATCCCATGAAAGAATGGAATTATGAAATCAGTAAAATCAATGCGGATTATTCTTGCAATTATTTCCCTCACATTTCATTGGAAATGATAACAACATAAACACTTTAAAATAGCAAACAATTAGATCGGAAACAGCTATAAACCCAAAATTGCATCATGCAAGAAACTCAGAAGCAAGTAACAACCAACAACTATACTAGCATTATCGACTTAAAATGGCCTTTTCGAAAACACGAACGCGAGAACCGAGACTAAAAAAACGAATTCTTGATATCAATAAAACATCAAACTTCAACACTCGAATTTTTGAAGCAGAACAAACTTACAAGAAACCCCAGAACAAAAACCAGAAAAAGAACCAAAGATCAGTATAAAAAGCATATGCATTCACTTAGAACCGTACCTTAACGCAGAATAGATTGATTCTTGGTACTCAAAAGTTTGATATGAACGCTTTCCCTCAACTTTCAAGACAAAAAAAAAAAATCTTCGAAAGCTATATGATTGTTTTGGTAGCGAATGCGACACTGAGAAAACTCGAAATTAATTATTGACTTCGGTAATTATAATTAAACTAACGGAGCGACAAAATAATTTATTATAATTTAATCTAATTGTATTCGATTAATTATACATATTAATATATGACTCTATTTTTATATATACGAGAAATAAAGTTTTTTCAATTTTTGTGTAAGTCCATTCTTAATAAAGAGAGAAAAAAAAATGATTAGTGATTTGCTGGTTTTGAGAAATTATATTGAGGAAGGCTTGGGGTCTAGAGCATTATTAGAAGGTCAAAAACTTCAAAAATTGTATTGGTGAAGACGATATCTACAAATATGTGATTTATTTTTACGTACTCATAGGATTTAATATAATTGACACATAAGCATATTGATTTTATAACTAATAATTGGTATTAGAATTTGATTTTGATATGTGTTTATATATTAAGATTAAATCTTTTATGTATATATTTAGATGAGTGATATAGAAATAATGTATTTATATTTATGATGAATGATCTGATTAATTCTATTTAAAATAATTTTATGGTTATAATTTTTAACTTGGTGCATATGTATAAATATTATCGAACCTCGTAATAAAATAGATGGAGCACGTCTTCATATTTTTCTTTTTGAGTTATTATTATTATTATCAATAAAAAGAAGAAAATTTGTAATCAACTCGCAGAGAGAAGACTGGAGAAATCCAAATTGGTGTGGAATTTTGTGTAATCGGACGAAAGCAATTCGCGGAGGCCAAGAATGGAGAAATCCAATAGTTTCCAAATTGACATGGAATTTCGTCAACAATAATTTTCAAATTGCCGTGGAATTTCGTGAATGGAGAAATCCAAATTAGTGTGGAATTCGTCAACAATAGTTTCCAAATTGACGTGGAATTTCGTCAACAATAATTCTTCGACACGCCAACAATAATTTTTCATGGAATTTTGCCAACAATAGTTTTCAAATTGACATGGAATTTCGTCAACAATAATTTTCAAATTGCCGTGGAATTTTGGCAACAATAATTTTCAAATTGCCGTGGAATTTCGTGAATGGAGAAATCCAAATTAGTGTGGAATTCGTCAACAATAGTTTCCAAATTGACGTGGAATTTCGTCAACAATAATTCTTCGACACGCCAACAATAATTTTTCATGGAATTTCGTCAACAATAGTTTCCAAATTGGCCGTGAAATTTCGTGGGCATTACAATGTTGTTTCTTGGTGCTGGGCAGCCAAGGGCGCCGCCTGGGCTGGAATTTGATCTCAAGACCACCAATACGAAGACATAGCATTCTATTCAACATTCCTCAATGTTATTTTCTTCCTACGACAAATTAATATAACAAAAGATTAAAGATTGGCTGTTTTGTCAGTCAATTAAATTTTTAATTGTAATTTTATTTTAGAATCTAGGTTGGCCATAAAATTATTTTTATTTTTTAATTTTTATGATATTTTATTATTTTAATAGAATTATATTTCATTCATGTTAACATGACATATAGTTTGTATTAACACCCCTCTAGGTACTATTTAGTTATGCATAAATAAATTAATATTTTTTATTAAATTAAAAAAATAAGTGTAAAATAGTTAATTTTAATTAACTTTAAGCCTCCCCTATTTGCCCATTAGTAAAATTAACGTTTGTTTCATACCATTTTAAATAGTCTCCCTATAGGAAGGCTACGTTATATTGATTACTAGACTGTGCATCAAAATTATTTTTAATTATTATATATATATATATATATATATATATATATATATATAAAGTATAATTCATTCATAATTACCCTTTAGGTGATGTGATTGGATTGAAAACTTTGTTAAAAATATGAATATATGGGTTACACTTAAATCAAAGACATTATAAGGATTTCTTATAGAATATCCAAATAATGTTTATGATGGCCAAAATATTAATATCACTAAAACTAATATTGTATTTAGATGCAAGATATATTAATTTTAGTGGGATGATCCAAGCTTAATTATAAGTTATATTGTTATCTCCTATAGAGGTGCATATTACTTTGGGATTTTAGGTTGTGGATTCTAACCTAACTATAAGTTACATTGTTATCTCCTATAGAGGTGCATGTTACTGGAATGATCCAAGCTTAATTATAAGTTTATTGCATGTTACTACAGAAATCATGAGAAGCCTCCAGCAAATGTTTGAGCACAAAGGACGTCAGGCCCACCAAGTAGCAATGAGGCCCATAATGAATATGCGTATAAAACTTGGAACGCCCGTGAGGGATCATATGTTAGAATTGATCGCTCAATTCAACATGACAGAGGTCTTAGGAGCTGAAATTAAGCTTGAGACTTAGGTTGATATGGCTCTAGAAACTCTTCTAGAGATGTTCTTACAGTTCAAAGCTAATTATAACATGAACAAGATGGAGATGTCTCTTACAGAGTTGATGAAGGAGCTTAAGAGCGCCGAGACTATCTTAAAAGTGAAAAGTGGCAACGCTCTTATTTTAACTTATACTAGATCTTCCTCTTCCAAGCCTAAGGGTAAAAGAGGAAATAAGAGGAAGCAAAATAATAAAAAAAGACCTAAGCAACAGGTTAAGAAAACAAAAGCGGATGAAAAGTCCAAAGGCAAATGTTTCCATTACGAGCAAAAAGGACATTGGAAGATACAGTGCCCAAATTACTTAGCTAAATGCAAGCAAGGTACTGGTGAGTTATCCTACATTGAAACTTGTTTAGTGGTTGATTCTACAAATACTTGGATAGTAAATTCTAGAGCTACTAATTATGTTTGCAATTCATTACAGGGGTTTAAAGTAACTAGACATCCCAATGAAGGAGAGTATACTCTAAGGGTTGACACGTGATCAGTGATATCTGCAAGAGTTATTGGAGATGTTTATCTTTATTTTGATAATAAACATTTGATTTTGAAAGATTGTTATTATGTTCCCGACATTTATCAAAATTTGATTTCGGTTTCTTTATTATTCAAACAAAAATATTCTGTTAAATTTTATAAATTATCAGTAGAGATATTTTTAAATAACTCTTTGATATGTCGTGGATATTTAAATAATGATTTGTATGTTTTGAAACCTACCAACGGTTCATTATATCATACTGAAACTAATAAACGCATTAAGTTATCTCCCACTATTGAGATTCTCTTATGGCATCTTAGACTTAGTCATATTAATCTAAATAGGATTCAAAAATTTGTAAAAGAAGGTCCTTTAAATGACTTAAAGGTGGAACCTTTTCAAATTTACGAATCTTGTTTGGAAGGAAAAATGACCAAAAGATCATTTCCTTCCAAAGTAAATAGAGTCAAAGAAGTCTTAGAATTAGTGCACTCTGACATATGTGGATCAATTAGTGTCCAAGCTAGAGGTATGTATGAGTATTTCATTACTTTTACGGATGATTACTCAAGATATGGATATGTTTACCTAATGACTCATAAGAACATTAAGGTTGAGACTGGGAAGCAGTTAGGAAAGAACATTAAGACACTTCAATCAAATCGATGTGGAGAATATCTATCCCATGACTTTAGATCTTACTTGTCAGAAAATAAAATTTTATCCCAACTAAGTGCACCTGGCACTCCTCAACAAAATGGAATGGCAGAGAGGAGAAACATGACCTTGTTAGACATGGTTAGAACAATGCTAAGCTTCTCTACACTCAATACATCCTTTTGGGGATATACTATACAAATTGCGACATATATATAATATGGTTCCATCAAAGTGTTGGAATATGTGCCCTCTAGACTAGTTTATTTAATGTAATTATCGAATTTATTAATAAAAGAATTTATTCTCAAAATTTATTTATAAATTTATATTTTATTTGTGCACGATTTTCGTTTGGAAATGACTCATTGTGTTTAAGTAAGTGATCCATGTGAATGGTGATATTTCACAGTAAGGTATAAATCACGGGTTACTTAATACACAAATGTTTGTTCTTAGCTGATTGACGAGAATGGGAATCTCATCATATATAAGTTATTGTGTTATGAATTCCAAATGGAAAATGGCTTACCTTTAGCCAATGAGTAGTCTACTCACTTCATAGCATGATTGTATTTTGAATACGTAGAACAGAACATGTAATAGTGGTTTCTAAAAGTACTATTTAAAAGAAACCCAAACATTACTGCTATAGCTTGGACTAATACTCTACCGCTTGAGTTTGAATTGGTAGTTTGACGAAGCTAGAAACATATACTTTGGTATACTACAGTTGAGGTTCTTTCGTAGAACCAATATATTTGTATGTTAGGTATATGTGACTAGTTAGTTAAGGCAGACTTGTACAAGATAGCTTTTACGCTATATCGTCCTTTGTAACTGTTCAAATGATCTAATTATTCAGGGCCCTGGGGAACATGACTTGGATGTTTACTTTAGGGTAGATCTCTTGAAAGTGAAAACATTCTAGGAGTTGTGGATCATTAGACTAGAGGTCTAAGGATGGTAGATGTCTATTAGAGAGGTGTTAGTACACTATTCCTCTCTAATTGCACTGCGATGTGTAGATGAGTATTTTAGTCATTACACCTATAGGTCGAAAACTTTACTAACGCAACATTGTCTTTGGGGTCAATATTTCCTTATAGTGATATTACGAAATATTTAAAGTGCAAAATATAGCTATTTATATAGTAGGGGCATTTTGATCATTTTAGTAACCAATACGATGTGTCTTTTGGTCTTCGAAATGACCCTTAAGTCATGAAAGATTTGTGTTAAGAAATTGGTCTTGATAATTATGGATTTTATTTTATTAGTCTAATTTATTATTGGATTATAATAAAATAAAAGGTTTGAGAGAGAGTATTTATTTTATCTAATTTAATTGGTTAATTAATTATTCAAGGCTCAAGACTCAGATTGAATAATTAGAAAATTAATTTGGATATAAACTAGATAAAATATATAAAATTTTATATTGGTCTATTTAGGTTTAATTATTTATTGGGCTGTTTAATATAGTCCAAAAAATAAATAATTGAGATTTATTATATATGGGTGTTTAAGCCCAAGAATAAATAATTTTATCTAACCCAATGAATAAGACCAATGTAAAATAAAATTTATAATATATATATATAATTATTAATTTAATAAATAAATAAAATAAAATAAAAATAACACGGGATGGAACCCGTGTTATTTCGCGTGTCAGGATAACAAAAAATATGGATGCTTTCTGTTTGCACGCAATTGTATTCTCTCTCAGGGATAGATTCAAATGAATCGAAATGCAATTGAAGTTATGTTGTTAGTTTGAGCTTTGAGTGAGCTTTCAATTCAAAGAAGCAAAGCAAAGAAAATAGAAGCTTTGCGTATTTCATTTTGCATTCACAGAAAGCTAAATCCATTTTCAACAAAGACTAAAGTTGATCAAAATCTAATATTCAGGCTTTCACCGAGCTGTGCTACGGACACCATTTTGGAAGATCGAAAACTTCGTATGGATGAGATGCAGTAGACGTTTGTAAGGACGTGAGCTACTAGCCTCAAATATCCTTATACAGACATCTACACCAATACGAAGAGGGCCATTTAATCATAAAGGTAAATTTTTCGTTTTCCTAACATGCTTTTGTTTTAATGATTTTTACCATTTTAAGCCTTCACAAAGTCTATCCCTAAGACTCCATTGGAATTGTGGAATGGGCAGAAGCCTAATTTGACACATATCCATATTTTGGGTTGTTCTGCATATGTGTTAAAGGAAAAAATGGATAAAATAAAATCACGATCAAATTTATGTCTGTTTGTTGGGTATCCAAAAGGATTAAGGGGATACTACTTACATAGTCCTCAAGATAAGAAAATATTTATAAGTACAAATACCATTTTTCTTAGAGGACAAGTACATAGAAGAACTTGGATCCAAGAGTAAGGTTATTTTAGAAGAAACCAAGGGAAATAAAATCATACAAATAGTTACAGAAAACTATACTTAAGATTCATGTGGTGAATTCGTATCTATGCTACTTAACATGCCATATTCCAATGGGAGAGAAATAGATGTTACACCTTCTATACATGCTGGTTTTTTAGCAAATAGAATGGAAGAACTTCCTACCCCTGTTCAAAATCCAATCGTTGAGAAATCAACAGATTTGGTTCCAGTCAACGATGAGGAAGAAAGTCCAATCATTCAAGAACCTCCACAGCTTAGACGTAGTAAAAGAGTCATTCGACGTCCCTCTAGATATTTACTTTATGGAGAAGCTTTTCAAGCAATCTCTTTTGAGGAAGAAGAGGATCCCACTACGTATAAAAAAGCTGTAAAGGATATAGACGCAAACCATTGGAAGAATGCAATGAATTCAAAAATAAAATTAATGTACACTAACTTCTTCTGAGAACTTATGGACTTACCTAATGAGATAAAACCTATTGGGTGCAAATGGGTCTACAAAAAAAAGAGAGGAGTAGACGAAAAAATAGAAACTTTCAAAACTAGATTGGTTACTAAGGGTTATACCCAACAAGAAGATATTGACTATAAGAAAACATTCTCTCCTGTGGCCATGTTAAAGTCTATAAAAATCCTCTTATCCATTGCAGTTCACTTCAACTATGAAGTTGTTGGAATATATACCCTCTAGACTAGTTTATCTGATGTAATTATCTAATTTATTAATAAAATAATTTATTCTCAAAATTTATTTATGAATTTACATTTTATTTGTGCACGATTTACATTTGGAAATGACCCATTATGTTTAAGTAAGTAATCCATGTGAATGGTGGTCTTTCACAGTAATGTATGGATCATGGGTTACTTAACACATAAATGTTTGTTCTTAACCGATTGATGAAAATGTGAATCTCATCATGTTTAGGTTATTATGTTATGAATTCCAAATGGAGAATAGATTACCTTTAGCCAGTGAGTAGTTCACTCACTTCATAGCATGAATATATTTCGAATACGTAGAACAAGACTTGTAATAGTGATTTTTAAAAGTAGTATTTAGAAGAAACTCAGATTATTATTGCTACAACGTGGATTAATACTCTACCGCTTGACTATGAGTTGGTGGTCTGATGAAACTAAAAGCATATACTTTGATATACTATAGTTGAGATTCTTTCGTAGAGCGATATATTTGTATATTGAGTATATGTGACTATTAGTTAAGACAGACTTGTACACGATAGCTTCTACGCTATATCGCCTCTTGTGACTGTTCAAATTATCTAATTATCTAGGGTCCAGGGGAACATGACGTGGATGTTTATTTTAGGGTAGCTCCCTTAGAAAGTGAAAATATTTCAAGAGTCATGGATTATTGGACTAGAGGTTTAATGATGGTAGATGTCTTTTAGAGAGATGTTAATACACTCTTCCTCTCTAAATACACGGCGATGCGTAGATGGGTATTTTAGTCATTACAACTATAAGTCGAAGACTTTGCTAACTCAACATTGTCCTTAGGGTTAATATTTTATTATAGTGATATTAAAAAATATTTAAAATATAAAATATAGCTGTTTATATAACAAGGGTATTTTGATAATTTTAGTAGCCAATGCGATGTGTCTTTTGATCCTCGAAATGACTCTTAAGTCATGAAAAATTTGGGTTAAGGAATTAGTCTTGCTAATTGTGGATTTTATTTTATTTTTTTAAGTAGTCTAATTTATTATTAGACTAGAATAAAATAAAAGGCTCAAGAGAGAGTATATATTTATCTAGTTTAATTGATTAATTAATTATTCAGGACCCAAGGCCTAGATTGAATAATTAGAAAATTAATTTAGATATAAAACTAGATAAAAGGCTTGATATTTTATATTGGTCTATTTGGGCTTATTAATTATTTATTGGATTTTTAATTAAACTCAGGAAATAAATAATTGCGATTTATTATTTATGGGTGTTTAAGCCCAAGAGTAAATAATTTTATTTGGCCCAATGAATAAGACCAAAGGTAAAATAAAATTAATTAAAAAATTAAATTAATTAATTAAAATTAAAATAAAAAATAACACGGGATGGATCTCGTATTGTTTTGCGTAAAGGATAACAAAAAGCATGGATACTTTCTGTTTTCACGCAATTAGATGCTCTCTTTTAGGGAATGTGGAAAAGAAATAAAAAGGCCATTCATGCATTTTGTGAGAAGGGCTTTTTCAATTTTTCAATCACAAAGACAGAAACCCAACTAAAAGCATTTTGACGGAGAAGCCTTCAAAGGCTTAGAAAACCCAATTTTTAAATTTTTACCACTGTGCCACAGGCACTTTTGAAAGATCAAAGGTTTTACGTGAATGAGACGCAGTAGACATTTACAAGGACGTGATCTAATAGCTTCAAGTATCTTTGTACAAACATCTACATCAGTGCAAAGAGGGCCATTCAATCACAGAGGTAAATTTTTCATTTTGCTAGCATGCTTTCGTTTTAATGTTTTTTGCCATTTTAAACCTTCAATTGGTATCAGAGCCATGATTTGGCAAATGTAGAAAGCATGCTAGGCTTAATTAAAACATGAAAATATTTGTTTTGGATTTTTTCTGTGATCCTTCGTGTTTACTGGTATGGGTAGTTTCATTGTAAATTTCGCGAGTAGAAGCATAGGAAACTGTATTTTGATTACTTTCATAGATATCATGTAAGTCCAATATTTTTAAGGGCATAGGCGGTTGTTTGGATGAGTTTTGATTGAAAATGGAGGAAAAAATCGTGTCTAGAAATTACAAAGAGATTTCTGGAGAAGAAGGGCCGAGCCATGAAGTCAAACCAAGAAGCCGAGCCGAGCCAAATTTGTGAGAGGAGCTGCGCCGCCTTAGCGAGGAGAGCTTCCTCGTGGAAGCCAATCTTCCTCGCGCCGAGCGGGAAGCTTCCGCGAGGAAGCAAATCTCCAATTTGCATTTTGAAAATTGGAGATTGCCCCAGTCAACGATTTTGAACGCGGCAATAGGCGGGTCGCGGGCATTCGGCCCATGGGAAAACCAATGGGTCATGATCCAGTGTAGCAGGTGCACTGGATCTGAATTTAAAAAATATATATTTTTTGTCTTATACCAGACGAAGTTATTTTTATTATAATAGTTAATATTTTTTGAATATTTTGCATAAAAAATAATAATAAATAAAATTTTAGGATTAAACATGACTATTAATTAATTAATGTATTTAATTCTATTATTTGGACATTTGAGTTAAAAGAATATAAAAGTATGAAAATGTTTACAGTTTTCTAGCATACTTATTTCTTTTTGTACCCTATGTGCGCATTTCCTCAAAGACCAAAGTCTTTGGGAATTTTTGGCAAAGAAAAATATTTTTTTAAATCAAATAGTTAATTTTAATTCGAATAAAAATTAATTCTAGATTATTTTCTCAAATGATTCTATCATTGACATAGAAAATATATTGGATTTAGATGTTTTTATGAATTAAAATAGAAAACTATTTTGATTGAATTTTAACAAGAAAAATTGTTTTTGTCAAATTAATTTTGAGATCAAAATCTCTCGAAAGTTTTATTAAAATTTTTTGAAATTATTAAGTTTATTAACTTAAATAAAATTAGTTCGCAAAAAAATTTCTCAAAGGGTATAAACCTTGACACAGAAATTTTTATGGGTTTAGATATTTTATTTTTCAGTTAAAAGAAAACTTAATTGAATTTTTCAAAAGATATTTTCTAAGAAAACTCTTATTTTACAATACTAAGGGGGAGAGGGGTTCCAACAGCCCCACGACTTCTATCACGATTCTCATTAGAGATCGTGGATTCCCTCGTGTCACCCTGGGAGTGAACCCGTATAGAATGGGGATACCACAAGGATCTAGAACTAATGGATGAGTGTAATTAATAACTCCGAACATGTGCTATGATTGATCAGCCCACATTTGAGGTTATAGTGCGAGGAATGTCCATAGAAAATAAGAAGAAACGGTCATCCCACAATGGAGTTATCTTCTAGATCATTACCTAGAAGAGAATTTAATTTATAGTGGTTAATACACTTAGTTTAGAAAATTATTAATCTTCCCAAAAAGCTATGTTAGTTTTTCTAAGAGTCAAACTAAACATATTAAAGATAATAGTGATGGGGTTAACTATTATCGGATTTAATAAGAGGATAGAGTCACAAATAATTTTGTTTTTCACAAATTGATTTTTTTTTATTTTCGATTTTTCAAAAATGGTTGGTAGAGGTTATTTTAGTCATTTGACCGTTATTCTCCGTGAAAATAAGCTAACGGGTCCAAATTATATGGATTGAAAAAGGAACTTGGATATAATACTCACTGTTGAAGAGTATAAGTATGTCCTCTTTGAAACATGCCCTGTTATCGGGGAAGGTTCCACCGCTGAGGAGCGTGACGCTGAGCAAGCATGGAAGAAGACCCACAAAATGGCTCGATACTACATGTTGGCCTCCATGTCTAATATGCTCCAGTCAAAACACGAGCACATAGCTACTACATACGATATTAGCCAATCATTAGCCACGTTGTTCACCGATAAGAGCCGGCTCGCAAGGTAAAAAGCTCTTAGGATGATCATAAACACTAAGATGGTTGAGGGAGCATCAGTCATGAAGTATATGCTCAAAATGATTGCTGCTTTCAAGGAAGCGGAAGTCTTAGGGGCTGTTATTGACCTCGAAAGCCAAATGGATATAGTTCTCGAATCTCTACCAGGCTCTTTTACTCAATTCAAATTGAACTACAATATGAACAAGTTAAACATAAGTTTAACTAACTTAATGAAAAAGCTCCAAGCGATAGAAAAGGTCATGAAGCCACAATCCAAAGTTATGATTGTTAGGATTTTTTCTTCCAGAATTGAGTCTAAGCCCAAGAAATTCAAGAAGAAGAAGGGAAACGCACCGACCCAACCCAAAAACTAGCCCAACAAGCCCAAAAGCAAAATGCTTCAAATGCGGGCAGAAAGAACACTAGAAAAAGGAGTGTCCAGAACTTCAGGCTAAGAAAAACCCTACGGTATTGTTCTCTATCTACAGTCTATTTCAATGGTTGGATCAACTTCCACTTGGATTGTTGATTCTAGTGCCATTGATCATATCTATAACTCATTGCAAGGGTTTAGGAAGATAAGAAGACTCTAGAAGGGCGAGCATGGACTACGAGTAGGAAAAAAAGCACGAGTATTGGCCCTTAGAGTAGAAAAGTTGGATCTTATTCTCTAGTCTTAATTCCTACGTTATTTTTAATATAATCTAAATTTTCTTTGATTATATTAAGCTCTTTTAAGACTTTACTTTTATGCCTAGCCTGTTCGCTTAATAAATCAGTTATAATTTGATTTAGCTTGAACTGATTATTGACTATAATTGACAGGAAATCTACAACTAAATTCTGATGAGGGTCTGTACCATGAAAGAGATGTTTGAACTTTTCAGTATTTGAAGTGGTTCTCTCAAAACACCAAATATAATGACCATCTGAAGTTTGTTATTTTACAAAAGATTTATCAGCCAGATCTATATACTCCAAATTCTCCTTCTCCATCCTAATTCCTATTATACTAGTAACATACTTCCCTTTTTATATTGCACTAGATCAGTAACATAGATCTTTTCTTTTAAATTACCAGGAATATAATTCTCAGATTTCTAGATACTACGTCTCTGCAGTATTAGGATCACACTACGGGGTCACAACTGCCTCTCACAGGACTTACTAAAGACCACTGAGTTCTTTTTCCCTTACTGAGATTCTTTCACCTTTCATCTGAGTATTTGTGATAACCAAAAGATCCCTATACTAGTTGATGTAATGCAAATAAAATCAGTATGCTAGTTAATATCATAAAAAAAATCAAGTGAACAACTCATATATAAATATTTCTGAGGTACTGGTAGAGTGACTCTATCCGTGTAATGGGTTACTTGCTTTACCCAATTTAAAAGAGTTTCATTAATCTTATATACCTCAAAGATCTATATACTTATGTCCCTCAAAGAATATTGAGAAGTGGAACATGATTATACAAGACAAGGCTAATAAAAACAACACTTCTTATTCATTATGCAGGGAGTCTTGAGAGACCAAAGGTCTCTACTCCATAGTTACCTTACAAAGAAGACAAACAATTTTACAGACTCTGTGACAGACTTTGCTCAGGTACTACTGAAGCAGTTGAGCTATCCTACCTCCACAAACAGTGGCTCTGATACCAAAAGAAAGAAAGAAATGGAAACGAAAGAAAGTTTCTCTGAAGTGTATGTGTGGGTTCATAACTTCAGAAGCAATGGCTTTATATAGCCATGTAGAAACTACCCAAGACTCTCTAAACTTTTCAAAAGGCAAATGACCCTTCCGAAAGGCAAAAGACATCAACGACTCTTTAAGAAAAGCAGACGACTCTTCAGAAAAGTAAAAGACACTAATGACTCTTTAAGAAAAGTAAACGACTCTTCAGAAAAGAAGGTGACACAACTTCTTCCTGATTTGACGCTTCTCACACAGTTTTTCCACAAAGTGGTAGTGATAAAGGTGAGAATCACAGCTTTTAAGTGGGGACTACATTCCACATACTACAATTTTTCTAACTTTCAGATTTCCATGGCATTTACTAGATTGCCAAACTCATCATCTAGGTCTTCTTCTGCTATTCCAGCATCTTCCATTGAATTAAAATTGTCGAGGCTTCCTTGAATAGTAATATACTCTGGAGATGGTTCCTCTGATAATAAGAGACTAATTCAGGGTCTTCAATAAATAAGCTCGGAAAAGGAACATATATTTAGGTATACTTGAGGAGGGACTAAGTATTGAGAAAGATTTCGAAATGTCTGAATTCACAAATTAGTTTATGAGTTATACCGAAGGAGGTGGTGGCCATGTGGGTAAGCTTTAATGCCCTATAATTATAAATCTGATCAAGTATAGAATTATGGGTTTCGGGTATAATGATCATATTTTCATGAACATAAGGAATCAAGGGCTTAGTATGAGGAAAAGCTGAAAATAGAATTTCTGTTCTGCAGTCATCAGGATAATTAATATTAAAAGATGGGGGAACTGCACAGAAATCCATCTTTAAGAACCCTCTGGAATAAGCATCCATTTTTGTAAGTAGGGTTACCACATGATTCATTTGTCTGTCGGTAAGTATTTTATTAGCTAGGTCATAAAATCCATCAGGGATATAGAGCCTTGTTAACATGCCATGCTAAATCAGATTCTTAACAGACAAATCTAAACCAAGAAAATCCACAAACTTAAGCCATCTGTGATGAGATAGCTTGGAGTTTGTCATTTTATTATAAAATGCGACAATAGGTTTGCAATCAGTGCATAATGTAAATTCCTTGTTATTTCTGACATGTATGGAAAATTTATTTAATACATAAATACATGCAAGGATTTCAGCATCTGTTGCACTCACTTGGCTTTTATGTAGGCCACTACAATATCCAGCTATTTTTTTCTTCTTTTCTGGAGGCTTCTTTGAATGGCTTCCATTTAAGAATTCCTCCCCATTCTTCTAAACATCCATCAACTTCTATCACTATGTAAGCTAAAACAGGGGCTAGATCTAATGGTGGAAGATTTTTAAATATTTCTTTTATTTTAGCTACTAACTTCCAATCTTGGTCATTAAACTTCCTTTGACCTTTAATCCTAGTTTTAGCATAGAATGGTCCTACTAATTTACTATAATTGGGGATATATTCTCTACACCAATTTAGTAATCCTAAGAAAGATCTTAATGATGTTATATCATTATCAATGATTTCTTTCTCAGCTACTGCTTTAGCAAAGTGTTCTTGTAATTTAATTTGACATTTGCCTATAATAATTCCTAAGAATTCTATTTGGGTTCTACCAATAGACATTTTCTTTTTCGATAGTACTAACCCATTTTTAATGCATTCATCAAAAAATATTTTTAAATGCTTGATATGGTCATTTCTGCTTTGACTAAAGACTAAGATATCATCAATATAGCAGACTACAAATGGATATTTTTTGAATATATTAGCGTAGTTATATTAAAGGATATTTTATGTGTATCCAGTTTTAGATAGAATTTGATTTCAGTTGCAAAGCTAATAAATTATGGATATTCTGTTTCTTACCATTCTAGTATTACTATCAGTAGAAATGGAGAAATTCTATGTACATGGCACATGTATGGAGACTTATTCTTTTTAAATCCTACAAACAATCAAATAAATAATACTAAATCTGAACCTTTAAGAAAGAAGAGAAAGACCAATGTCAATGACTCATATTTTTTATATCTAAGGTTGGGCGATATTAACTCAACCAGGATTCAGAAGTTAATTCATGATGGCCCTTAGGCTCATTAAGATTGGAAAGTTGGCCTCAGTGTGAATTATGCCTTATGGAAAAGATGATCAAAATGTCTTTACCCAAACAGTTGATAAAGGCAATGAGATATTGGGCCTTGTTCATACTGATGTGTGTGGTCCTTTGTCTACACTTGCTGGAGGGGGTTTTGAGTACTTTATTACTTTCACGGATGATTGTACAAGGTTTGGTTATGTCTATCTGATGAGGTGCAAGTCTGACTCTTTTAATAAGTTTAAAGAGTTTAAAGCTGAAATGGAGCGTCAGACAGGTAAACTGATCAAAACCTTACGATCGAATCGTGGTGGAGAATACCTCCTCGGTGAGTTTAAGGATTACATGGTACATTATGGAATGGTATCTCAACTCTCTACGCTGGGTACACCTTAGCAGAATAAAGTGGCTGAGAGAAAGAATAGGACATTAATAGAAATAGTCCGGAGCATGATGTCTCATGCTACTCTTCCGGTCTCTTTTTTGGGATATACCTTAGAAACAGCAGCATACATTCTGAACTTGGTGCCTTCCAAGTCAGTACCTAGGACACCCTATGAGATGTGAACTTGGTGTCCAAGTCTAAATCATCTCAAGATATGGGGCTGTCCAACTTATGTACTGATCAAGGGAAACAAGCTAAAACTAAGATCAGAATTATGCTACTTTATTGGGTATCCAAAATGGACGAAAGGAGGTTACTTTTATCATCCCAAGGAGCAGAAAGTACTGGTAAGTACTAATGCTAGATACTTGGAAGATTATCAAAGTACTTCCACTAAAGGTTCAGCAAGGTTGGAACTCGAAGAGAAGTTATCTTCGAAATCAACTTCTTCAAATTCGATTATAGAACAAGAAAAGGCACAGCCTCAAGAACCTCGTACAAACGGAGCTTCGTCGTAGTGGGAGGGTATCTAGGGTTCCAGGAAGATGGATACGAGAGGCTTTCGAATTGGTTTCAACCATCAGAAATAAGATCCCACTAGATACAAGGAAGCTATTTTTGATACCGATGCAGATATATAGCATGAAGTAATGAAAGTTGAGATTAAGTCTATGTACTTCAATCAGGTTTGGGATCTTGTAACTTCACCTGAAGGAATAAACCCATTGGGTATAAGTGGCTATACAAAAGGAAGAGGGGAGCAGATTGAAAGGTGGAAACCTTCAAAGCTAGGCTTGTGGCAAAATGGTATACTCAGAAAGAAGAAATCGATTATGATGAAACATTTTCCCCGATAGTCATGCTTAAGTCCATCCATATTCTCCTTGCTATTATTCTTCTTGCCATTGCATGTCATTACGACTATGAGATAAGGTAAATGGATGTCATGACGACATTTCTTAATAGCTATCTTAATGAAAACATCTATATGTCCCAATCGAAAGATTTTATTACTAAAGGCCAGGAACATATAGTCTGCAAGCTTAGAAGTCCATTTATAGACTTAAGCAGGCATCTAGAACATGCAACATTCATTTTGACAAAATTGTAAAGCCTTACAGTTTCATTCAAAACGAGGATGAACTATGTGTGTACAGGAAATTAGAAGGCATAAATGTGATTTTTCTATGTCATATATGTGGATGATATTCTACTCATTGGGAATGATGTAGGGACATTGTCATCTATTGAGGTTTGGTTGTCTAGTCAATTTAGTATGAAGGATTTAAGAGAAGGCAGTTACATTCTCAAGATTAAGCTTCTTAGAAATAAGAATTAGAAAATGTTAGGATTGTTAGATTGTATGCCCTCTTAGACTATGTTTCTGATGCAAAATCGAATATTTTAATAAAAGAATTTATTTTCAAAAATTGTTTGTGAATTTACCTTTTGTTTGTGCACAATTTTCGTTTGGAACAGACCCATTGTGTTTAAATAAGTGATCCATGTGAATGGCGGTCTTTCACAGTAAGGTATGGATCACGGGTTATTTAACACATAAACATTTGTTCTTAACCTATAGATGAGACTGAGAATCTCATCATATTTAGGTTATTATGTTTTGAATTCCAAATGGGGAATGGCTTACCTTTAGCCAGTGAGTAGTCCACTCACTTCATGACACAAGCGTATTTCAAATACGTAGGACAGGACCTGTAGTAGTGATTTCTAAAAGTACTATATGATAGAAACCTAGACTACTACCGCTACAACGTGGATTAGTACTCTACGACTTGAGTATGAGTTGGTGGTCTGGCGAAACTGGAAGCATATACTTTGATTTGCTATAGTTGAGGTTCTATCGTAGGGCCAATATACTTGCATGTTAGGTATGTATGACTAGTTAGTTAAGACAAACTTGCACAATATAGTTTCTGCACTATATCGTCCTTTGTGGTTGTTTGAATGGTCTAAAATGTCCAGGGCCCTGGGAAACATGACTTGGATGTTTGCTTTAGGGTAGCTCCCTTGGAAAGCGGAAACACTCCAGGAAATTGTGGATCATTGGACTAGAAGCCTAAGGATAGTAGATGTCATTTAGAGTGGTGTTAGTACACTTCTTCCTCTCTAAATGTATGGCGATGTGTAGAGGGGTATTTTAGTCATTTCACTTGTAGGTCGGAGACTTTGCTAATGCAGTATTGTCCTTGGAGTCAATATTTCCTTATGGTGATATTAGAAAATATTTAAAATGTAAAATACAGCTATTTATATAGCATGGGTATTTTGGTCATTTTAGCAGCCAAGGCAATGTGTCTTTTTGGTCCTCGGAATAGCCCGTAAGTCCTAACTAATTTTGGATTGAGGAATTGGTCTCAGTTGAAGAGGATTTTATTTTATTTTATTTTATTTTGTTCAGAAAATCTAATTTATTATTAGATTGGAATAAAATCAATAAATAAATAAAATAGGAGATGAGAGAAATTAATTATCTGATTTAATTTGTTAATTAATTATTCAGAGCCTAGGTCCAGTATGAATAATTAGAAAATTAACCTGGGCTTAAATTAGGAGAAATAATTAATGTTTAATTATTTATTGGGTTATTTATATAAGCCCAAGAAATAAATAATTAAAGGTTCATTGTTATGGTTCATTTGGGCTCATTAATTATTTATTGGGTTGTCTATATAAGCTCAGGAAATAAATAATTAATGTTTATTATTTTGGGCCTTTGGGTCCAAGAAAAATAATAAAATTTATTTTGGCCAAATAGCTTAGATCTTAGGATTTTTTCCAGATACGATTAAGAAGAGTTTAGGGTTAAGCTAAACTGATTCTCAGGATAACATCCGGGTGTTTGAAATATGATATCCTGGGGATATGTTTATCAGATAATGAGAAACCTAATTTTGGCTGACCAATAAAACAAGTCTCTGGGAAAAAGAAAACCTAATCTCCTAAGCCTAAGAAACTCACGGAGCTCTCCCTCTCTCAGACGTCTCCTTTTATTCTCTGTCTTCTTCTTGTTTCTTTGCTAATCAATAGCAAGAGAACCAAGGAGAATTGAGTCCGTTCCTCTTCACCATTGTGTTCACCGACTAGAGGTTAGGCAGAGGAATATTCCGAGAGTTGGAAAGCTTGGCATTCATGCAAACAAGGCGAAGTAGGAGGCTAGCGGGTTTTCAACCGGAAGCTTCTTCAAGTGGGTAAGGCGAAATAATTCCCGTCGTTCAATCCACTTCTACTCAACCTAGAAGGCTTAAGGAGCGCAAATGTATGATCTTCTCGCTTCCGTGTGGCCTTTAAGGCTTGCGTTTTTTTTTCTCTGTTTTTTTTCCCGCCAGTGCATACTCTCTGTTTTTCGTCCCCTCAAGGATTATTCTAAACGACATACATTGACAATATACTGGCCAAGTTTAGTATGGACTCATGCAAGGGAGCTCTAATCCCTTACAAACATGAGTTGTCTTTTTATTCTAAGGACTGTCCTAAGTCTTAAGAAGAAAAAGACTCAAGAAGAAAAAGATAGAATAAGTAGGATTCCCTATACTTCGGCTGTGGGAAGTCTCATGTACACTTTGCTGTGCACTAGGCCAGATATCTGCTTTACCGTAGGCTTAGTTAGCAGATATCAGTCAAACTCTGAAGAGGTTCATTGGCAAGTTATAAAGCATATTCTTAAGTATCTCAATGGTACGAAAGATTATATGCTAGTTTACAGGGCTGACGACTTAATTCCAATTGAATACACAGACTCAGATTTCCAGGTAGATAAGGATAAGAGAAAATTCACTAATAGATATGTCTTCACCTTGTCTGGAGGAGCTATTTCATGGAGGAGTATCAAGCAATCTTGTATTACTGACTCAACTATAGAAGTTGAATATGTGGCAAGTTCGAAAGCATCTAAGGAAGTAGTCTGGTTCTGGAAGTTCCTTTCAGAACTTAGAGTTGTGCCACACATGGACAGACCGATTGTGGTGTATTGCGACAACTCTGGAGCAGTCTCGCAATTCAAAGAACCCAAGAACCACAAGAAGGGGAAGCACATCTAGAAAAAGTACCACCTGATCCTAGATATCATTCAGAGATGAGAAATCGTAGTGGAACAGATAGCTTTGGAGAACAATTTCACATATCCTTTTAAAGATTGCAAAAAAGACAGAGGAAGGCATGCACGTAGGAAGCTAAAAAAAACAAAGGCAAAAAATAACGAAACACAACACCACGGAAGTATTTATTCAATACCTCTGTGGGCCTTAAGCCTTTTTAGTTGTAAAGAAGTCGACTGAACCACAGGGATAACTTCTTCTTCTTTGCTTGATGAAGCCTCTGGTTGAAATCTCGCTATTCTCCTGCTTCGCCTTGTTTACATGAACGCCAAAGCTTTCGAGATCTCAGAATATTCCACTGCCTCAATCCTTGTTGGTGAAACAAAAGGTGAGAAGCAACGGTCTCAACGTTCTTGATCTTTTGCTATTGATTAGCAATATCAAGAACAACAAGAAAAAGAACTCACGAGAGAGAGCAGAGAGAAAAAGAAAATACAAAGGCTTGCTGCTATTTTTTTTTCACAGAGACGTGAATCTCCTATTTCAAAAACAAAAACACAGTATTAGATATCTGATAACAATATCCTCAGGATTTGATATTTCAAACACCCGAATGTTATCAACAAAGTGAGTTTGGCTTAGCCTTAAATTCTTCTGAACCGTATTTGGAAAAACCCTATGGTCCAGGTTATTGGTCCAAAATAATATTTATTATTTTTCTTGGATCCAAAGAGTCCAAAATAATAAATATTAATTATTTATTTTCTGAACTTATAGAAATAACCTAATAAATAATTAAACAAGCCTTTTTTTCATCTAGTTTAAACTCAGGTTAATTTTTTAATTATTCAAACTGGACCTAGGCCCTGAATAATTAATTAACCAATTAAACCAGATAATAAATTTCTTTCAACTTTTTATTTTTATTCCAGTCCATTAATAAATTAGACTTCCCGAATAAAATAAAATCCTCTTTAATTGAGACCAATTCCTCAACCCAAAATTAATTAAGACTTACGGGCTATTTCGAGAACAAAAAAGACACATCGCCTTGGCTACTAAAATGACCAAAATACCCCTGCTATATAAATAGTTGTATTTTGCATTTTAAATATTTTCTAATATTACCATAAGGAAATATTGACCCCAAGGACAATGCTGCGTTAGCAAAGTCTCCGACTTATAGGTGAAATGACTAAAATACCTTTCTATACATCACCGTGCATTTAGAGATGAGGAAGTGTACTAACACCTCTCTAAATGACATCTACCATCCTTAGACTTCTAGTCCAATGATTCACGACTTCTGGAGTGTTTCAGCTTTCCAAGGGAGCTATCCTAAAGCAAACATCCAAGTCATGTTTCTCAGGGCCCTGGATATTTAGATCATTCAGACAACCATAAGAGGCGAAATTATATAGAAACTATCTTGTACAAGTCTGTCTTAACTAACTAATTACATATACCTAATATATAAGTATATTGGTTCTACGATAGAACCTCAACTAAAGCATATCAAAGTACATGCTTCCAACTTCGTCAGACTACCAACTCATACTCAAGCTGTAGAGTATTAGTCTACACTGTAGCAGTAGTAGTCTAGGTTTTTACCAAATAGTACTTTAAGAAACCACTACTACAGATCATATTCTACATATTCGAAATACGTTTATGTCATGAAGTGAGTGGACTACTCACTGGCTAAAGGTAAGCCATTCCCCATTTGAAATTCATAACATAATAACCTAAATATGATAGGATTTTCATTCTCATCAATCGGTTAAGAATAAATATTTATGTGTTAAATAACTTGTGATCCATACCTTACTGTGAAAGACCACCATTCACATGGATCACTTATTTAAACATAATGGGTCTTTTCCAAACGAAATCGTGCACAAAAATATAATAAAAATTCACAAACAATTTCTGAGAATAAAACTTTTATTAATATAAATGACTTTTACAACAGAAACCTAGTCTAAGAGAGTATACATCCTAACACTATTCACCAAGCCTTTGGTTGAAAGAGTCTTCAAGAGACACTTAGATGCCATGGGGGTGGGTACCTACGGACTTTCTTAATCTTAGAGTGCAAGTAGGAGATTATTGGAATATATGCCCTCTAGACTAGTTTATCTAATGTAATTATCGAATTTATTAATAAAAGAATTTATTCTCAAAATTTGTTTGTGAATTTATATTTTATTTGTGCACGATTTTCGTTTGGAAAGGACCCGTTGTATTTAAGTAAGTGATCCATGTGAATGGTGGTCTTTCACAATAAGGTATGGATCACGGGTTACTTAACACATAAATGTTTGTTCTTAACCGATTGATAATAATGTGAATCTCATCATGTTTAAGTTATTGTGTTATGAATTTCAAACGGAGAATGGATTACCTTTAGCCAGTGAGTAGCTCACTCACTTCATAATATGAGCGTATTTCGAATACGTAGAATATGACCTATAATAGTAGTTTCTAAAAGTACTATTTAGAAGAAACCTAGACTATTACTACTACAACGTGGACTAATATTCTACCGCTTGAGTATGAGGTGGTCTGACGAAGCTAGAAGCATATACTTTGATATAATGTAGTTGAGATTTTTTCATAGAACCGATATACTTGTATGTTAGGTATATATGACTAGTTAGTTAAGACAAACTTGTACAAGATAGCTTCTGCTATATCGCCCATTGTCACTGTTTAAATAATCTAATTATCCAGGGTCCTGGGGAATATGATTTGGATGTTTACTTTAGGGTAACTTCCTTGAAAAGTGAAAACATTCCAGAAGTTATGGATCATTAGACTAGAGGTCTAAGGATGGTAGATGTTTTTTAGAGAGATATTAGTACACTCTTCATCTCTAAATGCACGGCGATGCGTAGAGGGGTATTTTAGTTATTACACTTGTAGGTCGAAGACTTTGCTAATGCAGCATTGTTCTTGGGGTCAATATTTCCTTATGGTGATATTAGGAAATATTTAAAATGTAAAATATAGCTATTTATATAGTAAGGGTATTTTGGTCATTTTAGTAGCTAAGACGATGTGTCTCTTTTGGTCCCCAGAATGACCCTTAAGTCATGAAAGTTTGGGTTAAGGAATTGATCTTGCTAATTGTGGGTTTTATTTTATTTAAGTAGTCTAATTTATTATTAGATTAGAATAAAATAAAAGGTTCGAGAGAGAGTATATATTTATCTAATTTAATTAATTAATTAATTATTCAGGGTTTAACACCCAGATTGAATAATTAAAAAATTAATCTAGATATAAAATTAGATAAAAGGTCTGATATTTTATATTGGTCTATTTGGACTTGTTAATTATTTATTAGGCTATTTAATGAAGTTCAGAAAATAAATAATTGAGATTTATTATTTATGGATGTTTAAGTCCAAGAGTAAATAATTTTATCTGACCCAATGAATAAGACCAATGGTAAAATAAAATTAATTTAATTAATTAATTAATTAAAATAAAAAACAACACGGGATGGATCCCGTGTTATTTTACGTGAAGAAAAACAGAAAGCATGGATGTTTTCTGTTTTTACGCAGTTGGATGCTCTCTCTCAGGGAATGAAATGAAAAGGCCATTCATGCATTCTGTGAGAAGGGCTTTTTCAAATTTTCAATCACAGAGATAGAATCCCAGCTAAAAGCATTTTGACGGAGAAGCTTTCAAAGGCTTAAAAAATCCAATCTTTAAGCTTTCACCGGTTGTCCTGTGTGCACTATTTTAAAAGATCAAAGGCTTTGCATGAATAAGACACAGTAAACGTTTACAAGGACGTGATCCAACGCTTCAAATATCCTTATACAGACGTCTACATCAGTGCGAAGAGGATCATTTAATCACAGAGGTAAATTTTTTATTTTGCTAACATGCTTTCATTTTGATGATTTTTGTCATTTTAAGCCTTTAAAAGTATGGCAAATGGACGTCAAGACAGCTTTCCTTAATGGAATTCTTGACGAATGTATTTACATGGTATAACCAGATGGTTTTATCTAAGAAAGGCAATGACATAAAGTCTACAAGCTAAATAAGTCCATTTATGGGTTTAAACAAGTGTTTAGATCTTGGAATATTATATTAGATCAAACCATTAAATCTTATAGTTTTAATCAGCATCCTGATGAACCTTGTGTCTATAAGAGAATTATAGATGGTAAGGTGATTTTTCTCATACTATATGTTGATGACATCCTTCTCATTGGAAATGATGTAAGAACATTAACATTGGTAAAAAATTATTTGGATAAACAGTTTGATATGAAGGACTTGGGAGAAGTAAGATATGTTCTGGGCATTCAGATACTTCAGGATAGAAAGAATAAACAGATAGCTTTATCCCAAACTTTATCTATTAACAAAATATTGGCGAGATTTTCAATGTAAAATTCCAAGAAAGGTCAATTGCCTTTCAGACATAGAATCCAGTTATCTCAGAAGCATAGTCCTGAAACTCATAATGAAGTTGAGTACATAAAACGAGTTCATTATGCATCAGCTGTAGAAAGTCTCATGTATGCTATGCTTTTACTCGTCCAAACATTTGTCATGCTATTGGGATGATCAGTAGATATCAGTCAAATCTAGGATCGGAATACGAGACAACTGTGAAGCATATATTCAAGTATCTTCGTAGAACTCGAGGATATATGCTAGTTTACTCAACTCCAGAATTGGTACCTATAGGTTATACTGATTTTGATTTTCAGGCTGATAGAGATCTTCGCAAGTCCACTTTAGGCTCTATTTTCACCTTAGGTAGTGGTACAGTCGTGTGGAGAAGTATCAGACAATCTTGTATTGTTGACTCTGCAATGGAATATGAATATATGACGGCTTGTGAAACAGCTAAAGAAGTAGTATGGTTGAAGAAGTTCTTAATAGAACTTGAGGTGGTTCTTTCGCATCTCAAGCCATTAGTTTATACTGTGACAATAGTGGTGCAGTGGCAAATGCGAATGCCATCAGCGTGGTAAACACATTGAACGTAAATATCACCTACTTCGGGAGATTGTTCAACGTGGAGATGTATAAGTATGCAAGATTCATTCTGCTAAAAATTGTACTGATCATTTTACTAAAAGTTTACCTGTAGTTGTTTTTGGAAATCATATAGAAAGTATGAGTATTTTTTATATGTCCCATTTACTTTAGGACAAGTGGGAGAATTTTGTTAAATATGCTCATCGAGTAAATACAATATTTATATTTTAAAATTAAATAAAGTATATTTTTATATATTTATATATATGTATGAGCATGTTTTGTCCATGAATTATTTAGATATTATAAATCAAGTGTTTATTTGTTAAATATAGAAAGACTTGATTTATAAATTAATTCAAAATAAATTATCTGTGATCTAAAATAAATTTGGACAATTTATTTTGGTGAAATCGCCTTAATTTTATTGAAATTTGTCTTTGACTTTGGTAATAAAATTAAGGATATATTTTGATATATTGGATAGACCATTAATGTTTATTTGTAAAATAAACCATACAAATAAAACATTAAAAGATTATCATACATAATACCTTAATCTTGAGCAAACAATTATTTATATTTATTAACTTGAAGTTCCTTGAGTTATCAAAGAGTGAGATTAATTCTATAATCAATATCTCAGTATCTTGAAAATTAAAGTAAAATAAATATGAAATAATTATTATACGATATGCCACTACTAAATTATAGGGCAAATACGACAGCTGATGGTTTAGCCGTCGTATTAGCCAAATATGATGGCTAAATGACGGTTTCATAGCCGTCGCAATTAACCTCGTCACTTTTGTTCGGCAACGGCTACAAAACCGTCGTATTAGCCTAATACGACGGTCAAATATGACGGCCTAAGGGGAGGGTCGTTTTTGCTTGGAATGATGGTTTTTTGTCACGATTTTGACAAACCATCGCTTTTGGACGCTAAGCCGTTGTATTTGATTACCAAATACGGCGGCTATAGCCGTCGTATTTGGTAATCAAATACAACGGCGTAGAAGTCATCGTATTTGTTTATCAAATACGACGGCTGTTAACCGTCGTATGTTATATCAATTACGACGGCTCTTTTAGCCGTTATATTTGATTGCCACAAAGCAAATACAACGGCTACAGCCATCGTATCATGACTTATTTGGTTTTTAAAATATTTTTTATTCATACAGGATCCTGTACATGTATAATTTAAATCCAAACACAATAAATCAACTCATTCAACACCACATATAATAAAACACAATCTCTTCATTGCCAAACAACTCAAAAGCAATATCCTCAATAGACAAATCATAAATATAATCTTCCAAGTACAAAAAAAAAGATAGTACTACATATGTGAGAAATGGGAAATATCAAGAAATTGAACAGAAGTAGTAGTACAAATACAAACAAGTAGAAAATCAAAATGTCACTCATCATGACAAATAGGTTCATCAGAATCACTCGATCTAATAGGTAGAGAAGTGGAACCAACACCAGGAGATGCTGTAGAAACACTAGATGGAGGTATAGGCACTACATCAAATGCGCCTGCATCCAATCTACGCGATAATGCTTCCATGGTAGTCTGCAGCGCAGCTATATGTGACTCGTAAGCTTCTCGCTCACGCTGTATCTCAGCTCGCATCTCAGCATGCATAATATCTCGCATACCTACATACGTGCCTCAACCTCAATCCTGACGACCTCCTCAACATTTGTTGCAAAACTTGATGATTGACCGACTGACGTTGGTGTTGGACCATTTCCCTTACACTTAACACGACCTCTTGTTTCTGGACCAAACAATCGCCGAAATGTATGATCCTTCGCTTCCTCTGTGCGCTCAGACTCAGGCAATGCCTTCCACTCTGTCTCTAATCGATCCTACAAAATTAAGAAACATTGTATCAAATTTATATTAGATTAATGTAATGTTGTTATCATATTTTAATAACTCAAAAAAATTAGTATTTGAATATAACTTACAATCATCTCTGCAGTCAAACCATCAGCCTTCCGACCGTGCCACCTTCGTGTCGTAAGGAACATATCATATTGTGATATCGGTTGGCCTTGCGAGGCCTCTGTAAAGACGTGTCAGAAATTTCAAGCAAAGTAGATAAATTTCATCTGAATAGTGTATAACATAAACTGAATACCTGATCCTGTATAACAGAATATGGCATTCTTCCTGTGACCGGTGGATATGCCAAATGCGATCGATTTTGTCTATTCCGCTTAGCCTTCATCTGTGATTATTTAAAATAGTTAACATAGAAAAAATTAAACAAGTTCTGAGACATAAAAGTAGTCAATTTCTATGGTACGACCTGTGTATTCTCCAAACGCCAGTGATCAACTAACATCCTCCATTGATTTTCGTCAACCCGTTTATCTTGACAAATAATAGGCTCTGTACTTTTCTGGAAAGGAACGTAGTATTTTTGTTTTAACTTCGACTTAAAATCCTTCCACGATGCGCATATAATCTTCATTGTGACACTACATCCTTCTAGTGGGATCGTGGTGTTGTCCTTGTACAAATTTTAACAAATGATTAAATAAACAAAATGTTAATTTTTGAAGAAAACACTCTTGGCTATGTTAAAATAAAATTAGTTACCTATATTTCTTGCCAAACTTCGTCTTTAAGTCTCTGAGGTATGGAATGCCAATCCCTGTAATTCAAAGGGAACCTACTGCTCATGCGTGCAAAACAGCCTACCACTGAACTATAGCGAGATGCATCTAACCCAACAATCCCTCCGTGTTGGTTAACACCAACATCGTACTTTCGAAACTCTGACTCACCCCATCCGGAAGGTAACTTTCCACCCCCGCAAGAACTCCTCGCTGTGGAACCTACAAAATATTAACATACTTATTAATTGAAATATCAACAGACTTATCAACAAAAAGAAAAAAAATTACCAAAGCATTTTCAACAACTACATAAATCAATTTCTCGTAATATTTACTTCATATTAACTTAGCACACCTGAGGCACTAAGGTATAAGGAAGAAGGTCCTATGCCACTGGAACCTACATCAGAAGTGGGTATAGTTGTCGCATGATTAGATTCCTGATCCGTGGAACCTGTGCGGACACTTATATGTGATCTCTGACCAACCTCGTATGCTTGAGGTAGCTATGACATCCTGCATCGATCCACATCGAGAACTCTTGTTTACCATTTGCAAAAACAAAAGACTTAACATTGAGTAAAAGATTTTAACAGCTGCGGCACACTTAGTAAATGATTAAGTAATTTAAGTACATTTAAATTGTAGGTTGTATTCTTCTTCCATCTAAGTCTACTTCCTCCCTAGAAATCCCATTTCTAACCCATACAGCATCTACTTCGCACGAAACAGGACAAGTATCTAACTGCTGCACAAGAAAAGTTTCTAGATCATGGTCCCTTGAATACACATCATAATTATCTTTTCTCATCATTGGCTTTACCACATGCCAATCTCTTTCTTTAGAATAGTGAGAAAACCAAACTTGTTCCACTTGGTTTGCTAATATGAATGGCTCATCCATCTCTTTATTTTCCCGGTACAACAAACGGTCCAAATTCACCAAAGTAAACTTTAGTTCATCAACTCTAACACCTCGATGAACATCAACCCAATCACATTTAAATAACAGAAATTTTAGTTCACTATTATATCGGATCCTTATAATATCAGTAAGCACTCCATAGTAATTAACACCAACTGCTACGGGATTCATATTTCTTGGACTGGAATAACTCGTAGTATCAGCTTTATACATGACGCCAGAATTTTGGGTTAACTTGTTAGCCTCGTATGTTATTGTACGAAATCAGAAGCCAATCACGTTGCATGCATTGTAGCACAATCCTCGATTGAAAGGATCATTTGCAAGCTTTTTAACTTCAGTAGGAATATTAGGGCATTCTTCATTCTCATCAACCTATAATAAATATAAGTGTTATAAAGACTAAATGTTCTAGAGAAAAACTTGCTATATTGTCTGTGTTTTTGCTTAAATAATGACTTAGCCAACTGTGAAACATTTGAGAATGAATACGTTGTTTATCATGTAACCGAGATCTTGGATGCTCCCTATTTATAACAGACATGTGAAGACTGCAAATAGACCACACGTGAAAATTTAAAAGTTATAATAAAAGAAGCATAAAAAATGAAAGATAATGATTCAAAGGAAAACTGACTTTCTATAAGGTTTAAGGATGTCAGAGTTGGCTAAAACCCACCGATATGCTTGCATCAATGTTACCCGATCAAATATTACATCAATCTATTTTCCAACTGGTTTACCCATCGGGTTGTCATAATCAACATATCTTGGAGGCCTATTCTCTTTGCTCTCAACATCATCTAAATATCTCGACACAAATGTCATACATTCTTCCATTAAATATCCACTATCTATCGAACCTTCAGGTCTAGCACGATTGCGCACGTAACACTTGAGAGTTTTCAAGTATCTTTTAACTGGAAACATCCATCGACATTGAACTGGACTAGCTAATAATGCATCATCGGCCAAATGTATCAATAAATGTTCCATTATATAAAAAAATTAAGGATGAATGTCTTTTCAAGAAGAAAGAGTGTAACTGCGAAACGGTCTTGAAGATACTCAAGATGCCTTTCTTTATTGACTTTAGAACACAACTGCCTAAAACATGAAGCAATCTCAATCAAAAGTTGTACTACATTCTTGGGCAAAGTTGTGCGGGCTGCTAACGGGATTAATTGCTGGAGTAAAATGTGGGAATCATGACTCTTCAAACCTCCCAAAGTCTTTCTCCTCATGTTTACCCGTTGAGAAATATTAGAACAATAGCCATCGGGGACTCTCAATTCCTTCAATATTGTCAAAAAAACTTTAACTTCCGACCGACTCATTGTATAAGGAGTTGGTGGCAAACTGTATCCAGTTCCAGACGATTTTAAAATTGGATGTAAAGACTTTCTAATATTCATTACCTGCAGGTCTTGATGAGCTTTGAAGTTATCTTTTGAAGAAGTACTATCACCTAGTATTGTAAACAACAGATTCTTTGCAAAATTTTTCTCAATATGCATCGGGTCCAAGTTGTGCCTCATCAAATTACTCTCCCAATATGGCAACTCCCAAAAAATACTCTTCTTCTTCCAATTATAAGAATTTATGCCAAAATTCCGTTCGTAATCAGTCTGTATTCTAATTCTCGTATCATCTACTGCATATTCTATTAAACAACCTTGAAGATGTGTTAAAATTTCTGTCCCCGTACACCTTTTCGATGCTTGTCGTAATTCCATTCCACCATAGAAAGAAACTTTGTCCCTACGGAGCTTATGTGATGGTTGGAAAAATCTACGATGATATAAGAAGCAATATTTACCACTATTAGGCAAACGGTAAGACAAACAGTTGATACCGCATATCGAACAAGCTCGCTGGTTATGAACACTATAGCCAGAGAGATTACTATACGTTAGAAAATCACTTATGGTCCACATAATAGCTGCACACAGACGAAACATCTCTTTTGCTTCAGCATCATAAGTAAGCACACCGTCAAGCCACAACTGTTTCAACTCCTCGATCAATGGTTGTAAAAATACGTCAATTTTGTTTTCCGGACTCTTTGGGCCATTGATAAGAGTTGACAGAATAAAATAAGGTTGCTTCATGCATAGCTAAGGTGGCAAATTGTATGGTATTAAAATAACAGTTCAAGTACTATGTGGTATGTGCATATTTAAAAACGGACTAAATCCATCTGAAGCCAATCCAAGTCTAACATTTCAGCAGTCACTTGCAAATTCCAAATGCAACTCATCAAACTTTCTCCAAGCCTTAGAATCAGTTGGGTGTCTGTAGACTCCATCTTTCACACGACATTCCTGATGCCACCTCATAAGGAATGCAGTTTTGCGAGACATGAATAATCACTTCAATCTCGGAGTCAACGAAAAATACCTAACACGCTTGCATGCAACTGTACTACCCTCTTTCTTGTACCTCGGAGCATTGCATACCTCACAAAGTTGTGCGGCCTCATTTTCCCCTTTGTATATTATGCAATTATTTGGACAAGCATTCCAGACTTTGCATTCTATTCCTAACACGTTCGTTATCTTACTAGCCTCGTAGTAATTTTTGGCAATTTTCACTTTCATCTCACTAAAAGCATCCGTTAGAAGCTCAAGTGGCATATCAATTGACTTGTTCGACCACCCATTCAGGACTTTCAAATGTAATAATCTTATAATGAATGAAAGTAAAGAAAATTTAGTACAACCTAGATACAATTCTACATTAGTCTCTCCCAACAATTCATGCATCTCTCTCAAATCATCAGGCTCTTCAGTTGTATTATCGAAGTCACTAATGCCACCAATATCTTAAAGCATCCCAACCATATCATCCCCATGTTCGTTTTCAGTCGAAAGGATGTTGCTAAGTGTATTGTGAGAAGATAAGTATGTTTCCCCATGAACACTCCACTTTTTGTACCAACGCATGGAACCCCACATTTAGCAATACTGTTTGACATCTATTGTACCATAAAGATACCTATTCTGGTACTTCATACAAGGACAATGGATTTTGGATCTATTAGGTTTGTCTCTTAACGCAAATTCTACAAAGGCATCCAAACCTTTACTATTTTCATCACCTAAATGGTCTTGTAAGTCAATCCACGATCAGTCCATCTTCCTATTCATTTATCCATATTTTCAGTCGATCTACAAGTTTCGTTATGATAAACATATTCAAGAATGAAGGAAATGAAGGAAATGAAATTTTTAGTAATAGGTCAAGATATCTTGAGAGTTTTTAAAAGAGAGAAAATAAAAGATTTAACTAATCAAGATATCTTGAAACTCCAAAATCCTCTGCCTCTTAAGGTAGATCAAGTTAACTTTTTGAGATGCACAATATATAACTGGTTGGTCTAGATATTATGTAAATGATCTACTTAAAAAAATAAATTTATTTGTAAAAAATTATCTCATAAAACTATTTTATTTAGATTCTTTGAAAAAAATTTTAAAAAAATTTTGACGGAGTTTCCCCTATAAAATGAATATTTTTCAGGCACTAGGCCACCTCAAAATGCGCAATTATGCAATTCAACCAATCATGTTTATAACAAATTTCCAAGTAAATCTCCACTCATCCAACTAGGTCCTCTTCAAAACACATAATTAAGTTGCATTTTCTACATAATTAGCACTTGCATTCACCATGCAGTTGCCAAACACACTTGCACATAACAAATTTCCAAATAAAAAAACTCATTCAACACAATCCAAATACTAAGAGAAGTATATGTTGGCTCTATAAAACAAATAAGCTAAAATGAAGTATAAGTAGCTAACAAATAAACTAGTATTCCTAACCTAAGTAACATCTCTATACTGATTTGCATCTAACTCCTCAAATAAATATGTAAGAGGTAACAAAGTTTGCTACATCATCTATATGCAAGGTCCACTGAAATAAATCTAACATTTTTCCACCACCAAATTAAACAACTAAATCCATTCAAGGAAAAAAGTCTAATTTATTGTCTATAAACTAACAAATCAAACGTAACTTGCACCATCCAAACCATTCAACGATATTCAAAACACCAACAAAATGCTTTAAGCATAAAATATATTGATCCCAACAAATAAAAGATTCAATTAATATTCACTCATCAAGAGGAAACCAAATTCACTAATTAAATTGCTATCAGGACCAGCATCCTTGCTTTCCTGTAAAAATATATAGTTAAAGCTAAGTATTCATACAGTAATTTTCAAAGAACCTGGACTATATAAAAGAAATTTACCTTCAATACTTATTAAAACTTTGCAGTTCCCTTCTGTGCAATAGTGCCAAGGCAGTCAACAAGTTCTTGGTAAGTCACACCAATCCTGGAGTCCCGGCAGAGAGTGTGAAATTATGATTGTACCTAGTACAAACCATACATAGTATAGTAGATAAGAATAGAAATTATTCCCCATGTAACTTACATGATTGTAATAATACCATTATCTTTATCAGTTTGAATATAAATATGAAGATCAACAACATCCTTCAAAAGTTCTAGCTCTGTAACGCTAAGAAACCACAACTTATCCAAGGCAACACTGCATTGCTGAGATTAGGAACAATGTTCATCAAGAAAATAGGGGTACATTTAATTTCGATTAGGACAAAAGTGCCCTAGGTTATCAACTAGCCAAACTACTTTTCCATATTTAAAATGCAAGAATACAAGGTAATCCAAATTAAGATATCAGTAAACAATTAGGAGTAGTTAATGATAGAACTTGATATGCTTTAGAGAAAAAAGAATTTTATGGATATCTAGAATATCTGAAGCACCCCTTAAAATACTACAAACAAGGGCACGAAAAATTCAAGCTTAACATAAGACTTTCCGCACTCGCTAGAAAACAAAATTATAATACTTCATTGGAACAACATTTATCTAACCATTAATTCCTTGGCAGAATAGCACTAGAAATAGAGACAAGCAGCAGTCAGATTTGAAGGACATACCATATGCAGATGCGGTTGAGATGTGGAGGCGGAGCTAGGCGGTTGAAATGCGACGGAGAAGAAGACAGCCCGACTTGCCGAAGAAGACGACCTGCCGGAGAAGAAGAGTTGTGCTGAACGAAGAGAATCGCGCGGCGCCGACGAGCTCAACGAAGAAGAGAGAAGCCGGGAGAGCTAAAATTATTTCTTTTCTTACCAAGGAAAGTAGATAGTGTGGATCTTCACTTCAATCATAGGAATACTGTTACATACAATGGTTATAATAACTGTTGTATTAAACATCACTTAATACGATGGTTAGAATAACCATCGTATTTAATCCGCTATAAAAATATTAAAAAATTAATTACTTTTAAATTTATACACACACACACTAATATAACACAAAATTACATTAACTTTAATTCTACAATATTAATTATATTATATATATACTACATAAAGATATACGCACACGCATGCATATTTGTAATTAAAATTTTTCATATTATGTACTACATCCGTTCACCAATAACTAATCTAATTGTAAAAATTACGCATTTTAATGAATTGTGAAATTATATAAAAAATTGATTAAAATGTCCATTGCTTCCTTATAAAATTGTGCTAAGGGTAAAATTAGAAATAATACTATAATTAAATACAATCTACTTATTTTTAAAATGGACAGTTATTTTTGGACAAATTAAAAAAAAATTAGGACATTTATTTGTCGATGCATGGAAGGAACATATTAATCTAATACTCACTAATTAATAAGCATATGTTATAATGTATAAAAGTACACACACACACACCACACATAACATACTATAGAATAATTAACTAACAAAATGAAATTCAAACTTGATCTTTAATACAAATATAAGAAAATTGAATTCATAAGATGCAAACTAAAATTTATTTACAAGATTAATGATCTAAGTATTAGCTAGATATATTTATAAAGTTAAAACAAGTTAATTTAATTATACTAAATTTGAAAGTCATTTGTTTTATTTTATCACATTTTTTTAGTAATACTTATAAAATAGTAATAAAAAATAGTGTATTTACAAATATAAGTATATATCAAATAAAGAACCAACCGTTAAATTTATTAAAATCATTACTAAAACTACTGACTAAATTTGAAAAGAAATAGATAAAATTCAAACTATTTTCGATTCATTTTATTTTACTTCAAAAATTAAAATACAAAGTATAAATTACAATTTGACTCATATGACGGTTGTTAAAGCGTGATATTTATAAAAAATAGTCAAAATTTAATTAAATTTAACTAACCAAATACGACGGTTATAAATCCATCGTAATTTGTATACTAATACGACGGTTGTTTGAAACCATCGTATTATGTCGACTTTTTGCGATGGTTGTATCCAGTCGTTGTATTTGTTTGACCTAATACGACGGCTATATTCAAACCGTCGTATATACTGGTCTAATACGACGGCTTATTAACCGTCGTTAAAAGTCTTCAATTACAACGGTTTTATGTCCGTCGTAATTGATGTCGTCGAATTTGATGTCGTCACCTTTAATAGGCAAGATTATTTTCTCATGAGTTCTTTTAATTTACAGTTAAATCTAAACTCAGTAATTCAATAATGTCTATTGAATTCAATTTGTAAGTGTAATGTGGTCACATGGTACTGCCAAATTAAAGATGAAATTGAAGATTTGAATAAGGGGTACTATGGTCATACTGTCTCATTCAAAGTATTATATTGATCTACGAGGGTAATTTATTGGATCGATCAATCATAAAGATATAATTATTGACTCCAATAATTGCAATTAGACTAAGAGTACAATTATGTTCTTTTAGTAGAGTGGAACGTAATTAATATATTTTGGTTGACAAAATAATTTATTGAAGCTTAGTATAACTGTATTTGGTCAAGTCCCTTCAGTAGCTTCTAATTATGGGATAGTAATAAATTATAAATATTTATAATTTATTAATAAAAATCACAGGAAACCAAAAATCGTATTTGAGATGAAATAGGATAAGTGGAAATAGTTATAATTAACTATACTTTTCTTATTCTATCAGAATTTATATTTTCAGATAGAATCAACTATACATATTGATATATGACTCTATTTTCGATATACGTAAGAAACAACGTTCTCTCAATTTTTGTGTGAGTCCATCCTTAACAAAGAGAGAAAAAAAATATACGATTAGCGATTTGCTGATCCTAGAAAATTACATTGAAGAAGGCTTGGGGGTCTAGAGTATTACTAGAAGGCCAAAAGCTTCAAGTATCGTATTGATGAAGACGATATTTATAAATATATTATTCTTTTTCACGTACTCATGCGATTTAATTTGATTGACACATATAGCATATAGATCCTATAACTAATCAAGAGAGAGGAAGAGGTCCCTTTGAAGGGACAAGAGAGACACCTGGAATTTGGAAGGTGGAACTAGAAACTACTAGACTTTCTCCCTCTTTTCCATTTTTAGGTAGAAACAACAAACTACTGGGATTTTCTTCGCTATTCTAGATGTAGTTGGATTGAATTGAACTCTCCCCAATGCAATTCTTTAATTTAACTTAAATAATTTCATTTTACGAATTAATCTCTCTATAAAATCTGCTTTAGTTTCACATATAATACTCTCTCAATCCTAAATTATCTGTCTTGTTTAATTGATTAATTAAATATTTACTTCTATTTTTACCTTTAAAATTTAATTCATTCTCTCTCTATTTATAAAGAAATACTCAAATTCTAAAATTTTAATATACTCCAAATTGCTTCTCCCTCCTATTATTTAAATGAGATAATATTATTAGAAAAAATTTATTTAATATATTTGAAAAATAAAGTGTTATTAAATAGGAGAAAATTTGGTATATTAAATCTTAATTTCCTAATAAGACATATAATTTGGAACAAAAACTAAGTTAGAAGTAGGATTAGATAATTTAGGACGAAGTGAGTAAATTTTTATTATATCAAATAAATTTATTTTAACTATTTAAATATTTATTTTTATTTTAATCTAAAATCAATTTAATTTTTTAAAAAAATATTATATTTTTATTTTTTAAAAATCGTTATATATTTATAACACATCATATTCTATTTTTATCTTATATTAAGTACAGTATATATTTAATACATTGCTATTATATTCTTACAAATTTATCACAATTCAATTATTATTCACACTAATAGGATTAGAAGTATTTATGGGATTCTCACCCAAATTAGTACACTTGAATTGGATTTTTTTAAAAAAATTATAAATAATATATAATTTTAAATTTATAAAAAAAAATTATAAATTGAAAGATTCATAGTATAATTTATTTAAAATAAATAATAAAATTTATTTATATTTTATAAATAAAATTTATTTGTAAAATAAAAACAGTCTCCATAGCTGCAATAGCAGAAGCTACTGGATTGTTCTACCGACTGTCGTTCTTTCTTTCCACTCTCACTCTAGGAGTTTGACTTCACAGTCCAACTTTGGTCCTCCCATGAGCGCGTATTCGACACGGTTAACCAAAGCACGTGATTGCGACTCCTGCTACTAGAGTGTTCTATCAACTGTTATTCTTTCTTTCCACTCTCACTCTACGAGTTTGACTTCATACTACAATTTTGGTCCTCATACGACACGTTCAACTAAAGCACGTGACTGCGATTCCGACCGTACGTAAGAGATATTCAATGCAAAAATATTTCTGTCAACAGTCGGCAATCAAAATTGTCAACTATCGTTAGTGAATAGCCAAGCTCTGTTAAACCGCAAAATATATTCCCTTTTTTACCCTCGACAATATCGTGAAGGACAAAGCACCTCTACGGGACTACATGGTACTACATTTTTTTAAAATTTTTTTTTAAGGTAATAAGAAGATTTTATTTGAAGTAGTAAAGTAAGGCATAGCAATTCGTGGGTAAATAATCATTATTTAAGAAAGGAAAGTGCACTGATAGGGAAAATTTTTGTGGTCTTCTAAATCCCTTCCTTGCATTGCAAATAAACTATGCTATCATCAAGAATATTGGCACGTGAATGTTAAGAAATAAGATGTAATTATAAGAAAATTAATTTATTTAAATATAATAAAAATTAGTGAATATGTGAAATCTAATAAAACTTAATGTGAGATTAAAAGAAAAGAACAAATATATAACAATTCTCAAAAAATAAAATTTATTTAAACTATTATTATTTTAAATTAAAATAAAATTTTAAATTGAAATAGATTTTTAAAAATATTTATCCAATCACAGTGTTAAACATAAAAATTACCAATTGGGAAGCAATGTCTAACTCTCTTCTCAGGCCTGTGATTTTCTGCCATTGTGTTTGTGGCATTCATAAGCAAATTGTTTACTCAGCCTTGAATCCAACATTCGACGGTTTGACGGTCCTCAAATGATGGGGTTTTTGATCAAATCGAGTTAAAAACCTATTAATCTGTCGCAACAAGGATAGGATTGTGGGGTATTCCCATCTAAGGGGTATCTCGCTATCGCCAAGCAGGAGGTCACGCACGACCTCGCGCCAAGCAACAGCGAGGAGTGCTGTGCCCCGTGAACGGATTTTTGACCAAATAGGAGCGAAAAACAAATCAAAATTCAAACGAAGGGCGAAATATGGGGTGATGGATGACTGGGGGTACCTCGCAATCCCTGAATGCGAGGCTCCCCAGCATCTCGCATTCAATGAATGCGAGATGTGCCTCATGAATTTCCACATCAATTTCCACGGAAAGGGAGGTGCAGTTAATGCACCTCGCAAATGGTTTATGCGAGATGCTCCATCAATTTCCACGGAAAGGGAGATTGTTGTGCATTTTTTTTTTTTTTTATCTTTTTGCTGAATGCTTTTTGCGCATGCATGCGAGGTTGTTATGTTGATTGCTTTTTGCGCAAATAGCATGCATCTTTGCTTTTTTTATGTAATTTTTTTCTCACTTTTTACAACAAAATATATTTATTTTTTTCAATTTTTTTCTATTGTAAAAGAAATTAATATAAAATAAAAATTAATAATTTAAATTTAATCATTACAAATAATATACATATTTTTACTATAATTAATTTTATTTATATGTACATATTTTGAAATAAATTTTTATTCGTATTTTTAATTTATAATATTTAAGTATTCATTAAAAAATTAAAAAATTTTAAATTCTTAACTATCTAAATATACTAAAAATATTTTCTTCTTTTTTTATATTGGAACAAGTTTATCATTTTTTGTGACTTACTCCTCTTATTTATTTTCTATTATATTTAAAATCTCTACTATAATCATCCGTTCATTATATTTTTTTGTAATTTCTTTCTCTATTGTAAAAGAAAATAATGCCTTTAAATAATACAAAATATATAAAGACCTGTATAAATAAATTTAAATAATTAATAATTAAATTTTATTAATTTAAATATGATCATAACAAGTAATATCTGTATTTTTACTACATTTAATTTTATATATATTAAATTTTGAAATAAATTTTTATTTGTAGTTTAATTTATAATATTTAATTATTCGTTAAAAAATTATAAAAATATAAATTCTCAACTATCTAAATATACTAAAATTATAGTGTCAACTATTTAATTAAATATCAATTATCTAAATTTGACAATCCCCTTACATTTCATAATCAAAATAATTTATAAATTAACTGAATTCAGATAATGTGTGAAATATTAAATTTAAATTATTAATTTTTATTTTATATTAATTTCTTTTACAATAGAAAAAAAGAAATTGAAAAAAAATAAACATATTTTGTTGTAAGTAGTGAGAAAAAAATTACAAAAAAAAAATAATGAACGGATGATTATAGTAGAGATTTTAAATACAATAAAAAATAAATAAGAGGAGTAAGTCACAAAAAATGATAAACTAGTTCTAATATAAAAAAAAGAAGAAAATATTTTTAATATATTTAGATAGTAAAGAATTTAAAATTTTTTTATTTTTTAATGAATACATAAATATTATAAATTAAAAATACGAATAAAATTTTATTTCAAAATATGTACATATAAATAAAATTAATTATAGTAAAAATATGTATATTATTTGTAATGATTAAATTTAAATTATTAATTTTTATTTTATATTAATTTCTTTTACAATAGAAAAAAAATAAATATATTTTGTTGTAAAAAGTGAGAAAAAAATTACATAAAAAAAAAGCAAAAATGCATGCTATTTGCGCAAAAAGCAATCAGCAAACAACCTCGCATGCATGCGCAAAAAGCATTTAGCAAAAAGATAAAAAAAATTTAAAAAAATGCACAACAATCCCCCTTTCCGTGGAAATTGATGGAGCATCTCGCATAAACCATTTGCGAGGTGCATTAACTGCACCTCCCTTTCCGTGGAAATTGATGTGGAAATTCATGAGGCACATCTCGCATTCATTGAATGCGAGATGCTGGGGAGCCTCGCATTCAGGGATTGCGAGGTACCCTCAGTCATCCATCACCCCTTATTTCACCCCTCGTTTGGATTTTGATTTGATTTTCGCCTCTATTCGGTCAAAACCCCAAACCGTGAACTGCCCGCCCATGAAGAAAAGGCTGCTCACCCGTGAATTTCGGTCGTAAAGGCTACATGTTCTTAGAGGTCCATGCGACTGAGGGTCATGAGGTTCGAGGACCACAGGACTGCTAGTCGCGATGTCCTTAGAACCACGCAACTAGCTATCGCGAGGTAGAGGACCATGCGACTGACAGTCGCACGGTACTCAAAGCACGCAACTAGCTGTCGCACGGTGAGAGCACCACGCACTCTAGACTTTCTCTTTCTCGGTTGCAAGGATTCAAAAGAATCTCTAAAAAGCATCAGAGATTCTTTTGATCGAAATTTTGGGTTCACGAGTTGGGAAATACCCGCCTTTTTTCGGCTATAAATACCGCGTTTGCGAGTGGTTCTGAGATTGCTGAATTTCTCTTCTTTGCATTGCATTGTTGTTCGTTCTTCTCCTCTTCTTTGCATTGCATTGCTATTCGTTCTTCTCTTCACATTGCATTGCATTGCATTGTATTGTTGCTATTCTCCTCTTCTGTTTTTTTCTTAATTTATTTGGCTAAAAAAATTATTTCGTTTGTTGCTGAAGAAGAAGCACATTTTTTGAGCAAAGTGTTGCTGCAGAAACTATTCCAAATAAAGAGAATTACTACCGAAATTACTATTCTTGTATATTGACTGATAGTATTCTCCACATATACCAAAATTTTCTTTTTAAATAATAAAATAGAAAATTACTTTGATTCTATATTTATTTGAAATTTAATTGAATATAATATTGAAATTTATTGTTGAATTATGGACAATATGTATTTGAGATTATGTTGAATAATTTATAAATATATTTCTTGTATTTATGTGGAATTAAAATTTTTATTAGATGTTGTTTTGATTTGTATTTTGTTGTCTTATGATTAATTATTTTAGCCTGTGATGAATAGATATGTACGAATAATTTTAACATAAATTTTGATAGATTGAATGGATAGTAAATTATAGCATAATAGCATACTATGACATGAATAGTAAATGAAGTTTTGGTGATAGTTATTGTTGTGGATAGATTTTTGGTGCTCTATATCTTAGATTTTTTGTGCTAGCCTTACTTTACATTAATTAATTAATTAATTATACTTTACATATTTTAAATATTTTGGTAATTTAATTAATTATAAAATATTTAATTAATTTAATTAATACTTGACATTTTTAATTAATTATTTTAAAACAATTTAGTAAATATTTTAATTAATTATACTTTACATTTTAATTAATTAATACTTGACATTTTTAATTAATATTTTAATTAATTAATTATTTTAGTAAATTTAGATAATTAATTGTACTTAAATAATTTTTAGACTTTACACATTTTAAAATATTTATTATTTTAAATATTTTACAAATTGATAGATAATTAAAATATTGTTATATTTTAAATATCTTAGATAATGAAATAAAGTAACAACATAAATAAATTGATGATGTGCCATAAATAGTAAATATTAATTAAAATTATTTTATTGAATATTTTTAATTCAAACTATAACCAAATAAATTTTCTAGCCTTAGTTTACATAATTAATTAATTATAATTTATATATTTTAAATATTTTGATAATTTAATTAATTATAAAATACTTGACATTTTTAATTAATTATTTTAAAATATTTTTAGTAAATATTTTAATTACTTATACGTTATATTTTAAATAATTAATACTTGACACTTTTTAATTAATATTTTAATTAATTAATTAATTTGGTAAATTTAAATAATTAATTATATTTAAATAATTTTTAGACTTTACACATTTTAAAATATTGTATTATTTTAAATATTTTACAATCTACAAAAATAATTTAAATTTATTAAATTTTCAAATGTTTGAGATTTATTTTGTTATTAAAATCTGGTTTCATTAAACTAGTATGATAATAAACTAGTTTAATATTTAATTTTAATTAAATGATAATAAAAGAATTCGATCCTTAATGTAGTAGAAAATATTAAACTAGTTTGTCATATATTTCTTTATAATGATTGTCAATATAGTATGATAGCTTTTTTTATATATTTTTTAAATTTGTAATAGACAAATACTTCTAATTTTATATAGGTACAATGACATTAGAACAACTTGTTAGATTACGGTTGTATTGGGAATGTGATATTATATGTACCGAACACGACGATTTTTTTAATGATCCATATTGTAAAGCATTGGTTGTTAAAAATCAAGTTAATTTTCTCAATTTAGTTAATAAAATGTGCAATCTAAGGATTTGATATGGCTACTGTTTAATTTTTTTTTTTTTTTTTGCAAGATAATGGCTACTATTTAGTTACAAATTACAATGAGGGAAAACATTGCTATTGGTATAGCAATAAGATCTACAACAACTTTCATAACGGATGATAAAGATATGAAAAGTTTGTGGTACTATTCATCTATCGTGCAAGGACAACCAATTGATCTACATATTAATCATGAGATTATCCAGATCCTGAATGTACCAGGAATAGAAAGTCAACAGCAAAACTGCCCAACATATGCTACTAGGATATTCACTGAATTATTGAACTCAGCTACTCCTGAGGACATGCCTAATTTTGATTTAAATCTACCTGCACCTGTTGACCTCAATATTCAACGACAACTCCCGACTGACACTTTTCAATCTCTCCAGATAACATTCAATCCAAATACTCTGATTGTTGGATCAAGCAATCAGTCATATTCAACCCTGATATGGTTTGTTACGTCTCCACTTCATGTCAACACTCAATCCTTCCAACCAGGTTCTACGACACAACTGTTTTCAGCTGCAGAAATTGGTGTACCCTTAGATGTAACTCCAATTGATGAATGGATTGCTCGAGAGTACAATTGGGTTGGTACACCGGAAGCGACGGCGGACGGTTTAGGACCTATGTCTGATATTGATGAGCCTACTGCAGAAGATACTTCCAATGAGGATGAGGATTTTGAGGGGGGTGACGATGTTGAAGAACATATTCCTGATCCTTTCGTAATGTAGCAAGAGCATGATAGACCTACTGAATCAGGACTTTTATATAATCCACCATATGCAATGTACCTTGATAGGTTGAATGCTGCTCAGGAAATAGAAAACAAAGCTGATAGTTTTGGAACAAGTAGTAGTGTGATGGATTTTTCTTCATAATTGAACAATGATTTGAGGGTTGACATGTGTTTTAAGGATAAAGATGAGTTACTTTAGGCTGTTCAGTCATGGTCAATTAGGATTGGGCATGAGTTTAGGATAGTGGAAAGAAAAAGTGCAATATGGATTGCCGAGAGTAAAAATTCAACTCAGCAGCACCCCTGTCCTTGAAGAATCCGTGCACAAAAGAAGAAAAGTCAAGGCTTATGGCAGATATAATGGAGAGCACATTTGTCTAATGCAAATAGTGGGTAGGAACCATCGCAATATAAGCGCGAAATTGCACATTTTGACAATGATTCACGATAATCCAGAGATTAAAGTCGGAGCGAGATAAACAGTCATATTCAAAATACATTGTATTTCACTCCGTCTTACAGAAAAGGGTGGAACGTTCGGAGGTTTGCTATTGAGATGATATACGGAGATTGGCCTAGTTCGTTCGCCCAGCTACCACGGTATATGCTAGCCTTACAAGATGCAAATCCTGATTCCGTCGTGGCGTGGCACTTCCTACCCATCGAATCCAATAGCGCCAAGACATTTGAGTATGCTTTTTGGACATTCAAACTATGTATTTCTTCACATAAAATTGGTTGTCAGTGTTAACAGGATAGTTCTTAGGAGCATATATAAGGAAAAATTCTTAATAGCAGTTGGTCAAGATGTCAATAATCATATATTGCCCCTTACATTTGCAGTCGTTGACGAAGAAACGAACAACAGTTGGGGTTGGTTTTTGTCCCTACTCAGAGAGCAAGTACTAAAGGATCGAAGAGTGTGTTTAATATCAGGCAGACACATTAGGATAAAGAATGCTATTGATCGATTACCCGGTTGGCAAGAGCCAATGGCAGTGCACAGATTTTATCTTAGACATATTTGAAACAACTTCAAAACAAAGTTCAAGAACCATCAGCTGAAGAAGTTGATGTACATAATTGGGGATCAAAGCAAAAACGCATATTTCTAAAGATTATGGAAGAAATAAGTTTGAAGCCCCTAAGAGAATGTGTGGTTGGATTTGATCTCGAAGGAGCAATGGATGCTTGCTTATGACGGCGGGCATCAATTTAGTAATATGACAACTAATCTAGCAAAGTCATTTAACAGTGTTGTCTAAGCTATACGTGCTCTGCCCATCAAGGTGATTATCGAGGCTTCTTTAAAAAAAATAGTCAAATACTTCAACGACCACAGAGAGGTAGCTAATCATAGTAGATATCACTTTCCTTCTCGAATATGGTCCAAATTTATGAAGAATGAGCTAAAGGGAAGAAGCTACCGTGTGCAAGCTTATGACCAAGGCCGAGGTATTTTTAGTGTTGTATCACCATTTCATGAGTATGAGAAGGGAGATAATTCATACCAAATTGATCTTGGTTCAAGGACCTGTAGCTGCTGCAAATGGAAAATATACGGGATACTTTGTTCGCACGTATTTGTAGCTTGTCAACAAATATGGTTGAATCCAATGAATTTTGGGTCACCCTTAAACACCACAACATGCTACTAGATGACTTATTCAAGACAATTCAGGCACATTCTACGCGAGGATTACTAGCGTAATTCTCATTTTACGTTAACTCCGAATGTTCAGTAGTTCAAGAACCGTCGTCGCGGTCGCATGAGGACGTCGCGCATCAGAAATGAGATGAACGAGCGCAACCCTAACTCACCTCCTCGCTGTAGAAACTGTCATTGTACTGGATATAATAGGAGAAATTGCCCCAACAGTGCAATACATGGTTCATGATGTTTTTTCCTGTAGTAGATTGTATGATTGAAATGTATTGTATCATATATGGTCTTACTATTGTCTTGACGTAATTAATACATTCAATTTTTAACGCCTACATTTCATCCGCTTACTTTATGTCTTTAGCTGATATTTTACTTTATTTTATTGAGAGATAAACTTACTACTCCTCTAAACATGTCGCTCTTTCAGGATAATATGACTGAACCTATAGCTGAGGGAGTCGATCTTAGACCTATTGTCCCGGATCTGCGAACCCTACAATGTAGACATCGATCGACTTATATTTGGGCAGGGCAGTTAGATGATCAAGTACTATATGTAAGGCGTCATGACAATACATTTTGGGATACTTGACCATTTGATCCTCGCGTCATACAACTTATGGATGTAATTGGGTTCGGTGGAATTATCCGTCTACCTTATATAAAAATTGAACATCCACTTATTAGGGCATTGGGGGAGAGATGGCGTCAGGAGACACATCTTCCACCTCCCAGTCGGCAAGGTGACTATTACACTCCAAGATGTAAAAGTCCTATTTGGTTTACGCATCGACGATGATCTGATTATTGGTCATGGGTTCAACTGTTGGGAAATATGCCCTTTTAGACTAGGTTGCTTATATAAACATCGAATGTTTTAATAAAAGAATTTATTTTTAGAAATTATTTGTGAATTTACATTTTATTTGTACACAATTACGTTTGAAAAAGACCCATTGTGTTTAAGTAAGTGGTCCATGTGAATTGTGGTCTTTCACAGTAAGGTATGGATCACGTATTACTTAACACATAAACGTTTGTTCTTAACCGATTGATGAAAATGGGAATCTCATCATGCCTAGGTTATTATGTTATGAATTCTAAACGGGGAATAGCTTACCTTTAGCCAGTGAGTAGTCCACTCACTTCGTGACATAAGCGTATTTCGAATACGTAGAACAGGACCTGTAGTAGTAATTTCTTAAAGTATTATATGGAAGAAACTTAGACTACTACTGTTAAAGCGTGGACTAGTACTCTACGACTTGAGTATGAGTTGGTGATCTGACGAAGCTGGAAATATGTACTTTGATATGCTTTAATTGAGATTCTATCGTAGGACCAATATACTTGCATGTTGGGTATATGTGACTAATTAGTTAAGACAGACTTATACAAGATAATTTCTATACTATATTGCCCCTTGTAATTGTCTAAATGATCTAAATATCCAAAGTCCTAGGAAACATGACTTGAATGTTTGCTTTAGGGTAGCTCCCTTGGAAAGCGGAAATAATCTAGGAAGTCGTGGATCATAGGAATAAAAGCCTAAGGATGGTAGATGTCAATTAGAGAGATGTTAGTACATTTCTTCCTCTCTAATGCACGACGATGTATAGAAGGGTATTTTAGTCATTTCACCTATAGGTCGGAGACTTTACTAACGCAATATTGTCCTTGGGGTCAATATTTTCTTATGGTGATATTAGAAAATATTTAAAATGCAAAATACAACTATTTATATGACAAGGGTATTTTGGTCATTTTAGTAGCCCAGGCGGTGTGTCTCTTGGTCCCCAGTATAGACCGTAAATCCTAAGTATATATAAGCTAAGGAATTGGTCTTAAATTAAATAAAACTTATTTTATTTAAGTAGCTTGATTTAATTATTGGGCTAGAACAAAATAAAGTTCCACAGAAAGAGAGAATTAATTAAACTAGTTTTGTGGGTTAATTAATTATTCAGAATTTTGACCCAGTTTGAATAATTAAATATTGACCTGAGATTAAACTAATATATGCTTATTTGGGCTAGAGAATTAATTATTTATTGGGCCATTTATTTGATTCTAATTAGAATAATTAATTTGGTCTAAGAGGCTAAATTCAGAGTCCAATGAGCCAAATTAAAAATTCAGTTTAACCTAGAGTTTTATTTAGGTTAAACAGAAAAATAAAGACGTAAGTTGTTTCTTCTTCTTTTTCTCAAAGAGAAAGAAAACAGACGGCTCTTTTTCTCTCTGAAAAATCCCTTAGTCTTGTGAGTTGTTCACTAAACGTGGATTAGGCAGGCCATATACTGGAAGATCAAGAAGGTTTTTGGCGGTCATATGCATGCACAGACGCAATAGGAGGCTTGCAGAAATCGCATCAGATGCTTCCACCAGCGCACCTACCCCGGTTCCACATACTCTGATCCAGCCAATTTAGAAAACAAGAAAAGGTAAAAAAAATTTCCCCTCTCAGAGTCCGGACAGACCGAGATTGGCACCGGCTGAGGCGGCTAGAACCAGCGCCGGCTCCGATCTGCGTTGTTTCTTGTTCTTCAGTTTGTTTTCCGCTGTGTTTTGCTTCCCCTTTAAATCTTAAATTGGTATCAAAGCATGAAGATTTTGTGCAAATATAGGAAGCATGTATGCTAGTGAATAAAACTGGATACATATGTGTGATTAACTGCGATCCTTCATTATTTTTGGTATGGATAGATTCTCTGTTAATTTTCTCGGTGGAGGTATAGAAAATTTGTAATTCACTGTTTTTCCAACGAGCAAATTGTGTAAACCCAATCTTAATGGGTATAGGCGGTTGTTGGTTTTAGGTTTTACTGATTTTGGGTTGAAATCGGAGAGCCAAAAGAGCCTAAAGTTGCACCCAAAAAAAAAACCAGAAAGAAATTCAAAGAGAGAAAAAAATTGCAGCAGAAATCTGTTGGAGAAGATCGACTGTTCATCGGCTCGGCTCTCCAGTAGGTTTTTGTTCCTGGAGCCGGGCGGCTCGACTTGACGCAAAGGACGGCTCAATGGATTGCAATTCAATTGCAATTTCGTCCGCAATTCGGGAATTGCACGCGAGTTGCGCACTAGAGCGGGTCGGCTCGCGGGTCTAGATCTTGGATGGTCCATGAGGCAATTGATCCAGTGTGGTGGGTGTTGTGGACCGCAGTGTAGATGGGTGCTCAAACCTGTGCGACGGCTGCAGTGGATCAAGGAGAAATTTTTTATTTTTCCTTATAATTTTCTTGCATTTTTTTTTTTTGTTCCATACAAGGTGAAGTTAATATTTTTGTAATAGTTAATATTCGTGGAATATTTTTACATGAAAAATATTAGTAAGGGATTTTAGGATTAAACAAGACCATTAATTAATTAATTAATGTGTTTAATTCTATTATTTGGGTACTTAGGTTTAAAAATAGAAAAGTATGAAGACATCTACTGTTTTCTAGCATGCTATTTATTTTTGAGTACCTATGTGCGCATTTTCTCAAAGACTAAAATCTTTGGGAATATTTTTGACAATAAAATATTTTTTTTCTAAAAATTAAATGTTTATTTTAACTTTAACAAAAATTAATCCTTAGATATTTTTTTAAAGGATTTAATCATTGACATAGAAAATATATTGGATATAGATATTTTTGTAAGTTAAAAATAGAAAGCCATTTTGTTTTATTTTTGTGCAAGAAAAATTGTTTTGTCAACTAAACTTGACACCAAAGTTTCTAGAAAGTTTTAATTGGAAAATTTTTGAAATCATTAAGTTTTTAACTTAAATAAAATTAGTCCATGAAAAAATTTCTCAAATGATATAAACATTGACATAGAGATTTTAAGGGATTTAGATGTTTTATTTTTTAGTTAAGGGAAAACTTAATGAAAATTTTCAAAATGATATTTTTTAGAAAAACTCTTATTTTAAAAGACTAAGTGGGAGAGGGGTTCCAACGGCTCTATGGCTTCCATCACGATCCTCATTAAAGATCTTGGGTCCCTTCGTGTCACCCTGAGAGTGAACCCGTATAGGATGGAGATACCACAAGGATCTAGATCTAATGGAGGGATGTAATTAATAACTCGAGACATGTACTATAATCGGTCAACCCCTCGTTGGAGATTATAATACGAGGTATGTCTATAGGAAATGAGAGGAAATGGCCATCCACTCGATAGAGTTATCCTCTAGATCATTACCTATAATGAAAATTAATTCGTGGTGGTTAACACACTTAACTTAGGGAATTGTTAATCTTCCGAAGAAATTATGTCAGTTTTTCTAAGAGCCAAATTAATTATTTTTAGTTTTTGATATAACGATAAAGTGCACAAATTTATTTTGTTTTCACAAACAAAATCCTTTTCTTTTATTTTTCGTTTTTCAGAAATGGTGGGAGGTTCATTTAGTCCTTTAGCTGTTATTCTTCGAGAGAATAAGCTAACGGGTCCAAACTATGTGGATTGGAAGAGGAACCTGGATATAATACTCACAATTGAATAGTATAAGTATGTCCTCTATGAAACATGCCCTGTTATCGGAGAAGGTTCCACCGCTGAAGAGTGAGAGGCTAAGAAGGCGTGGAAGAAGGCTGACAATATGGCACACTGTTATATGTTAGCCTCCATGTCTAATGTGCTCCAGTCAAAACATGAGCACATGGCTTCTGTGTATGATATTAGCCAGTCACTAGCCACTATGTTCGCGGACAAAAGTCGGCCCGCAAGGCAAGAGGCTCTTCGAACAATAATTAACACTAAGATGGCTGAGGGAGCATCAGTCAGAAAGCACATGCTCAAGATGATTACTACTTTTGAAGAAGCAGAAATCTTAGGGGCTGTCATTGACCCCGAGAGCCAAGTGGACATAGTTCTCGAATCTCTACCGAGTTTCTTTACTCAGTTCAAGTTGAATTATAACATGAATAAGTTAAATATGAGTTTAACTGAGTTGATAAAAGAGTTTCAGATGGCGGAGAAGGTCATAAAGACTCAATCAAATGCTATGATTACTAAGGCTTCTTCTTCTAGAATTGGGCCCAAGCCCAGAAAGTTCAAAAGGAATAAGGGAAACGTTACGGCCCAGCCCAAGACCTAACCCAAAGACAAACCAAAAGGCAAGTGCTTCAAATGTAGAATGAAGGGACACTAGAAAAAGGAGTATCCAGATCTTCAAGCCAAGAAAAACCCCACAAGTAATATTTTTCATCTAAAGTCTATATCAATGGTTGGATCAACTTCCACTTGGATTGTTGATTTAGGGGCTACTGATTACATCTGTAACTCCTTGTAGGGGTTTAGAAAGATTATAAGACTCAAGAAGGACGAACATGGGCTACGCGTGGGAAATGGAGCAAGTCTGGGTCTTTTCAGTAGGAGAGCTGGATCTTATTTTTTATTTTAATAGAATAGTGATTTTAAAAGATATTTTATATATACCTGGATTTCGTCAGAATTTGATTTCAGTTGTAAAACTAATAAATCAATGATATTTTGTATCTTTCCATTCTGGTATTTCTATTAGTAGAGATGGAGAAATTTTATGTACTAGGTACATGTATGGAAATTTATTCTTCTTAAACCCTATTAACAATCAATTAAATAACTCTTAATCTGAACCTTTAACTAGGAAAAGAAAGACCAATATCAATGACTCATATCTTTAGCATCTAAGGTTAGGTCATATCAACTCAACCAGGATTCAGAAGTTAATCCATGATGGGCTCTTGGGCTTATTGAGATTGAAAAATTGGCCTCAGTGTAAATCCTGCTTAATAGGAAAGATGACCAAAAGGTCATTTACCCCAAAGGCAGATAGAGTTAAGGAGATATTAAATCTTGTTTACACTGATGTGTGTGGTCCCTTGTCTATACCAGCTAGAGAAGGTTTTGAGTACTTTATCACTTTTATGGATGATTGTACAAGGTTTAGTTATATTTATCTAATGAGACGCAAGTCTGACTCTTTTGATAAGTTCAAGGAGTTTAGGTGGTTACTTTTATCATCCTAAGGAGCGGAAAGTACTGGTTAGTACCAATGCTAGATACTTTGAGGATAATCGAAGTACTTCTACTAAATGTTCAACTAGGTTAGAACTTGAAGAGAAGTTATCTTCGAAATTAACTTTTTCTTACTCGATTGTGGAACAATAAGAGGCACAGCCTCAAGAGCTTGTACAAATAGAGCCTCGTCATAGTGGGAGAGTGTCTAGAGTTCCAGAGAGGTGGACTGGAGAAGTTTTCGAGCTAGTCTCCAACCATCAGGAACAAGACCCTATTAGATACGAGGAGGCTATTGCTGATACCAATGCAAATATTTGACATGAAGCAATGAAAGTCGAGATTGAGTCTATGTACTTCAATCAGGTTTGGAATCTTGTAGCTTCACCTGAAGGGATAAAACCCATTGGGTGTAAGTGAGTATACAAGAGGAAGAGGGGAGCGGATGGGAAGGTGGAAACCTTCAAAGTTAGGCTTGTGGCAAAAGGGTATACTCAGAAAGAGGGTATCGATTATGAGGAAACCTTTTCCCCGGTAGCCATGCTTAAGTCCATATGTATCCTCCTTGCCATCGCATGTTATTATGACTACGAGATATGACGAATGAATGTCAAGCAAACCTTTTTAAATGACCATCTTAGCAAAGACATCTATATGTCCCAACCGGAATGCTTTATTGCTAAAGGCCAAAAATATATGATTTGCAAGCTTAAAAAGTCCATTTATGGACTTAAGCAGGTATCGAAAATATGGAATATTCGTTTTGACGAGATTGTAAAGTCTTACGATTTCACTCAAAACGAGGATGAACCATACGTGTATAGAAAACTTGAAGGCATAAATGTGATTTTTCTTGTACTCTATGTGGATGACATTCTACTCATTGAGAATTATGTAGGGATATTGTCATCTACAAAGGTTTTTCTGTCTAGTCAATTCAGTATGAAGAACTTGGGAGAAGCCAGTTACATTCTCAGGATTAAGCTTCTTAGAAACAGGAAGTAGAGAATGTTAAGATTATCCCAAGCGACATACATTGACAAGATGCTAGCCAAGTACAGCATGGACTCATGTAAGGGAGCTCTAATTCCTTACAGACATGGGTTGTCTTTTTCTTCAAGGGACTGTCCTAAGTCTCAAGAAGAAAAAGATAGAATGAGTAGGATTCCCTACGCTTCGGCTGTGGGAAGTCTCATGTACGCCATGCTATATACTAGACCAGATATCTGCTTTGCCGTAGGCTTAGTTAGCAAATATCAGTCAAACCCTTAGGAGGTTCATTAGCAAGTTGTAAAGCATATTCTCAAATACTTCAAAGGAATGAGAGATTATATGCTGGTTTACAAAGCTGATAACTTGGTTCCTATAGGATACACAGATTCAGACTTCCAGGCAGATAAGGATGAGAGGAAATCTACTAGTGGATATGTCTTCACCTTGTTTAGAGGAGCTATTTCATGGAGGAGTATAAAGTAATCTTGCATTGCTGACTCAACCATGAAAATTGAGTATGTGGTAGCTTCGGAGGCATCCAAAGAAGCAGTCTGGCTCTGGAAGTTCTTTTTAGAACTTAAAGTCGTGCCACACATGAACAGGCCGATTATGATGTATTGCGACAACACTGAAGCATTATCACAATCTAAAGAACTCATGAACCACAAGAAGGGGAAGCACATCGAGAGGAAGTACCACCTGATCTAAGATTTCATTCAGAGACGGGAAATTGTTGTGGAACAGATTACCTCAGAGAACAATCTAGTAGATTTATTCACCAAGACTTTGGCTGAGAGAGTCTTCAAGAAACACTTAGACGCCATAGGGGTGGGCACTTATGGACTTACTTAGTCTTAGAGTGCAAGTAGGAGATTGTTGAAAAATATGCCCTCTTAGACTAGGTTTCTAATGTAAACATCGAATGTTTTAATAAAAGTATTTATTTTTAGAAATTGTTTGTGAATTTACATTTTATTTGTGCACAATTACGTTTGGAAAAGACCCATTGTGTTTAAGTAAGTGGTTCATGTGAATGGTGTTCTTTCTCAGTAAGGTATAAATCACGGGTTACTTAACACATAAACGCTTGTTCTTAATCGATTGATGAGAATAGAAATCTCGTCATGTCTAGGTTATTATGTTATGAATTTCAAATGAGAAATGGCTTACCTTTAGCCAGTGAATAGTCCACTTACTTCGTGACATAAGCGTATTTCGAATACATAGAACATGACATGTAGTAATGGTTTCTTAAAGTATTATATGGAAGAAATCTAGACTACTACTGCTACAACGTGAACTAGTACTCTACGACTTGAGTATGAGTTTGGTGGTCTGACGAAGTTAGAAGCATATACTTTGATATGCTTTAATTGAGATTTTATCGTAGGATCAATTTACTTGCATGTTGGGTATATGTGACTAGTTAGCTAAGACAGACTTATACGAGATAGTTTCTATACTATATCGCCCCTTATGGTTATCTGAATGATCTAAATATCCAGGATTCTGGGAAACATGACTTGGATGTTTGCTTTAGGGTAGCTCCCTTTGAAAATGGAAATAATTCAGGAAGTCATGGATCATAGGACTAGAAGTTTAAGGATGGTAGATGTCATTTAGAGAGGTGTTAGTACATTTCTTCCTTTCTAATGCACGGCGATATATAGAGGGGTATTTTAGTCATTTCACATGTAAGTCGAAGACTTTGCTAACGCAGTATTATCCTTTGGGTCAATATTTCCTTATGGTGATATTAGAAAATATTTAAAATGCAAAATACAACTATTTATATGGCAATGGTATTTTGGTCATTTTAGTAGCTAAAGCGGTGTGTCTCTTGGTCTCCAATATAGACCGTAAGTCCTAATTATATACAGGCTAAGGAATTGGTCTTAAATTAAATGAAATTTATTTTATTTAAATAGCTTGATTTAATTATTGGGTTAGAATAAAATAAAGATCCACAGAGAGAGAGAGAATTAATTAAGCTAGTTTGGTGGGTTAATTAATTATTCAGGGTTTTGGCCCAATTTGAATAATTAAAGGTTGACCTAGGATTAAACTAATATAGGCTTGTTAATTGGACTAGTTTATTTGGGCTGGAGAATTAATTATTTATTGGGCCATTTATTTTGTTCTAATTAGAATAATTAATTTGGTCCAATAGACTAAACTAAGAGTTCAATGGGCCAAATTAAAAATTCAATTTAACCTAGGATTTTATTTAGGTTAAATAGGAAAATAAAGATGTACGTTATTTCTTCTTCTTTTTCTCAAAGAGAAAGAAAAACAGACGGCTCTTTTTCTCTTTGAAAAATCCCTTAGTCTTGTGAGTTGTTCACCAAACGTGGATTAGGCAGGCCATATACTGGAAGATCGAAAGGGTCTTTGGTGGTCATATACATGCACAGACGCAGTAGGAGGCTTGCAGGAATTGCACCAGAGGCTTCCACCAACGCACCTACCCGGTTCCATATATCCCAGTCCAACCAATTTTGAAAACAAGAAAAGGTAAAAATTTTCCCCTCTTGGTGTCCGGACAGACCGGGACTGGCGCTAGCTGAGGCGGCCGGAACCCGCGTCGGCTTCGGTCTGCGTTGTTTCTTGTTCTTTAGTTTATTTTCCACTGTGTTTTGCTTCCTCTTTAAATCTTCATCAACAGCCTACAAAAGAAGCTCTATGCCTTGTGTGATGTGCTACTCGATTTTTGACCCACGGGTACGGACCTAGACGAGTCTCGGTTGAGATTAAGCACACTCGAAAGAGCTCTGACTCAACCACTCCCCCCAAATGCGACTTCAGATATAGTTGTATAATACACACGGTATTGCATCATGCAACTTCTTTGCGGGTTCTTGTTCTCAGACAAATCCAAAAACTGTGTTCATTTATGCTTCCTTAGATACATCCATGAGTTAGAATTGTCGGGGGCCCTTAGTTGGGGAAGTGCAGCATTAGCACATTTATATCGTTGTATGTGCAACGCTACTTTATACACAACGCATCAAATCAATGGTCCCCTACTATTGCTTCAGGTATGAAATAAAAATAATTATGATATCTAATTTTAAACTTATTAGTAGTTCATTGTAAAAAAAAAATATGAGATCAATTATAAAATTATTATTATTATTGCAATAGTTACGGGCATGGGAGCACATTCTTACTATTAGACCGGATAGAGTACGTCTAATAAAAGATGTTGCACAATATGCACCGAGAGGCACAGTATGACGGGGTCCGTTAGAACTTTTTCGCACCCCAACACATGTCTTGATTGCGTATAGAGATCAATTGAATCGGATGCGACATAATCATATAAGTATTATATCTTTGAATGCATAATTATGTAAGTATTATAAATTGTTATTATTTATTATTTGATATTAAAATTGAGTTAATTTGTACAATTTATTTGACAATCATACAATGAACACACGTTAGCATCTCTTCCTCCATATTGCACGCATGGACTATAAATTTGAATGTCTATCATATCACTATTGTGTTAGGAGACGATAAAGCTACATCGACTCGATAGAGTCAGACGATAATTTGGAATAGTGTAATCAATTCCTGATGTTGTTGACACGGGATCGAATTTTCACCGACGTGACCTGCGTACTACTGATGTTAGGTAGAATGAGGTTGATGCGCTACACTATGCTAACTGGATAAACTGTCACGCATATGTTATGGCAAGACAATTCACTTTTGGTGTCGCTGGGGTTTCATCTGATTATACTACGTGGTATTAAACTCACACATGGCGATTGATTGGCAATTCGATCGTATAACAACCGAACCCAATGAGTTACTAATCTATTAGTTCAGCACTTAAAGTATATGTAAGTAAATTTTTTCTTGTGTATGTATGTATATATAAATTATAATTTATTTATATATTTTTATTGATATTCCTGAAAATGCATATGCAGGCCGATGCATTGTATTGGATCTTACACATAAGTAATGAAGTGTCTCAATATGATGATATATCATACACTCAGTAAGGCTTCAAAAAAATATCGGATATTACCAGCCGCACATTGACTGCTGGTGACGAAGCAAATCATCTAAATCGTATGCCGTACGAGTCATTCAGATGATTAGGGATGGCAATTTCCCCACTTAAACTGGAGACTCGGCCCGACCTGGCCAGGTAGGTCGGGGATTCCCCGATTTAAGCGGGGACGGGTTTCATTCCTCGGCCCACCAACCGGGGGCAGGCCGGGAACGGGGATTGCATGATCTCTGCCCCCAGCCCAGCCTACCCAACCCGTTTTGCATATATATTATACACACACACACACATGCATATATATATATATATATATATATATATATATATAAGTGAATTATATATGTGTTGTATATGTATATAGATTATATAGAATATACATACATATATATATACACACACACTATATAAATTATAGGTAGATTATGTATATTATATATGATTATATATATATGTAAAGGTAGATTATATATGTATATAAAATAAAATAAAATAGAAAATAAGAGGAAAAATTTTTAAAAAAAAGTTATCAATTATTAATTTTACTCTTATTAATCTAGTGATATGATAAATACGTGAATTATTAGAAACCACCACAAAAGTTTTCTATATGATTAAAAAAATTTGAATAAAAATATATTTGAGGCAAAAATTTTTTTTATAAAATCTTTATAATTATTTCCGAGCCCAAACGGGCCCCCGCTTCCCTATTGGGCTAGGACCGGGGATTGTTTTGTCCCCAGCAAGACGAGGGCGGGGATCCCCGCCTTTGCCCATGGTGGGGACGGGTTGGGGATAGGGAGTCGGGGGCATATGCAGGGGCCGGGCCGGGATTTCTAGTCCCCGGCCCGGCCGGCCCCATTGCCATCCCTACAAACGATCGTATTCTTCTAATCCGATACCACAGATTCTGCAACAAGTCCCTCGATAAGTATTACCAATTCGAAGGGACAATAGGCAGGTACGTCGGCATGTTGCAGTTGACGAAGTTTCTCAGCAGGATCACTACTCACCTGTGCCGGCGAATGAAGGTGATTATAGGTGATTTTGCAACGATTGATGATTTCTTTATTCCGCAATACCTAATTTTCGATACAAGGCATCATTATTCTATTAACGAGTAGGATGTTGGCCTATCTATTGAGTGGTTTCGCAGACGACATATGCAGTCTAAAGAGGATGCAGGTCCCTCATACGCTACAGAAGAATACGATGAGGGACCACGTGAACCACAACTTCAAGAACAACCTCTAAGACGAGTTCAACCTCCGAGAAACTATCAGAGATATCATTATGGGACTAGTTAGCATCCTTCTATTAGATGATTTCATATGTAATATGGCTACTTGATATATAATTTGATATTTTTTTTGAATAATTCATTTACGTCTTTTACCTTTCATTTTGACAAGTAATTAAATTCTTACTATTAATTGCATTTTTAAAAATAATATTATATAATTTAGGGTTTAGAAGATTTAACTCTTAAGACAATATTTTATATTCAACTCTAAAATTCATACCTTTTTGTTTGAAATTAAAAAAGCAAGTAGCAAATTTTTCACGAAATATTCAATCGTAATACAAACTATTATTCACTAAAATATAAATTATTATTTTCATATTTTATTTAATTTTTCATTTATTATTGAGATTTGAAATTTTTATTTTTTTTATAGACAATTGATAATTATAATCAATTGTAATTAAATATTATAAAGTATACTTTAACGAATAATTAAACTTAAAATATTTTTGAGAGAATTACAAATAATATTTTCATATTCAATTCTACAAATAATTATTTAAAATTATTTGAAATTTTAAATTAAAAAAATAATAAAAATTTATTCAAAACGTCTTTTATTTGCTTATCTAATAATTACTAATTAAAAAAAAGTAAAAGACCCTCTCTTTCTCTGTAATTAAGAAATGTAAATATTTATGAAATTATCACAATTAAAAAATGAAAAGAAAAATTATATTTAATTAATAGTCACAATTAGATTCAAATTTTAAGTTAAAATAAAAATAATAAAACATTATTTCCAAATTTATAATATTTAAATATATATTTAAAAAATCAAAGATTAAATAATACTTTGAATTTATTGTAAATTTTTACAATAATTAAAATTTAAAATTAATTATAATTAATATTATATATAAAACTTCACTTAAAAATTTTTAATTTCACACTTTTTTTTAAAATAAATGTAAATCTACATGAAATATTCAATTTAGATCAATGAGATTTGAAATTTTTATTATTTTTTAAAATTAAAAAAACATGATAAGTATTTTTTCAAAAAATATCTATTAAAATTAAAATTTTTACCAAAGACCTCACGCCAGATAGGTGAAGAGTCCAAGAGACCTCGGCCGAGGTCTCCACACTGTTGCCGGGCACAAGGTCGCACTTGGTGATAGCGAGGTACCCCTCAATGGGAATTCCTTGCAATTCCATCCTGATCCCGATTGGGTCAAAAACCCCAAATGATCAACATAAGATACTAGCACCTTCAAACAATCCCCTCTCAAGTGGGGCTTGGGCTGAGTAATCCCGGGGGCAAGGGGGTTTTTGCGGGGGGTGCAAATTTAACACCAAAAGCAAGCAGCCACAATTTTTGCAAAAAGAGCATCAGACTCAACTAGTTTCACCCCGAGAGGAGAAAATTGCAAACTATAGATTAACAGGCCATGTGGAATTTGGAAAACAGGGGAGAGAAAATATGGGAATGCATATAAATAAAAAAGTAATTATCAATCTATTAAAATATCCTTCGGACTATTATGTTAGTATTTTAACCTTCTGTTACACTTCAAATTGACGCTGAATACGACCTAATTGATACAAAGTTTCTATATATTAAGGAAAAATTTACAGGAAACAAACACTGGGAAAATGAAAATCTCTCTCCATATGCCTGTACAACAACTTCGATTCTTGAAATACCAAGCATATATCTTAAATGGTGACAACAAATTTTTAACTTGGGTATCATCAGGCTCTTGACGTCTGCCTTGAACTTACCGGGAGGTTGAGCATATTTCTTTATTTCGACATTTCTCTCTGTAGTTTCTAGTCCTGCAAATTCAAAATCGGTACGTTAAAAGACTAGCGATACTGTCGGGTACCCGACAGTGAAGGAATCATATAGACGATACTATGAAGATGATTCTACAATGGGACCTTCACCTAAAAGAAGCACAGTTGATTCAGAAAGAATGCCAAATGGCGGCAACCAGTTACAACAAAGATCTTTCTCATTTTTCCCTTTTCCAAGACAAATAAGAGAAAATACCACACTAAATGTTTAAAAATCCACAAAAGATAAACCAAATGAATATGTCATCACCACTGATACTATGCAAGAGTAATATTTCAGAACATTGAGAACTTTCTGCTTACTGACATAAAATACAAAATTCATCAATGCTTACATAAGAAACGAGAGAGGCTACATATTAACTACAGCATATAAACCTCACATGAGCTTTCAAGATTGAATTCTCTCACATTCAAAAGTAGCATATGGCACATCCTCAATTCCAGATGTTTCCACCATTCTTTTCATGATAAAGTCTTTCTTTATAGTTCAGTGTGATATTCTCACACATAATACTTGCAACGTACCATTTCCAACTTTTTCTATTCATAAACCAAACACCTTCATATAAGCACGTGCTATTTACAGTCACATACATATTTCCTGACGGTAAGATATTAGAAACTTGTATCTCAACAAAGCCAACATACATATTCGGAATTTGCAAAACTAACTTTGACAAATAGAGCACAAGTGGTAGGACTAACAGAAATATTCTCAAACAGAAACAAAAAGCAAAAATCAATCAACATAAAAGTTAGAGAGAGAGAGAAAATAGTTGAGACATTCGCTAGTGTTGACAGAATGAATTTTAGATTCATACAGCAACCAGAGTTCCTTTTTATTAAGGAAATAGATTGATGAATATAGGAAAAATGATAACCAAAACCAGTAAATATCGAGGAAATAAATAGAAATCATGACAGAACAAGTAAAAATGGAAGGAAACAATAGCTATCCATCATAAAACAGTTCGAAAACAAAATGTTCATTGATAAATGACAATCAATCAAGAACAAAATATTCATCAAGGCAATTGATTCAATAACTTTTTTCCAGATATAATCAGCAAATATGACATATGGGTCATAGCAGTTTTTTTGTTTTGTACTTTTGCAATTCTAGTCCTTGAGAATTTAAATTCAAGCAAAACAACTTTCACATGTCAAGCATGCACTAATTTTCCTTATGCTGCTAAATTTATTAATTCTAAAAAACAAGCACTCACTTTGTCTGGCACCAGCTATTGAAAATCTATTCTTCATCGCTATCATAAACAATTGCCATTCGGCGATGAGTTGCTGCTTTTCTAGGAGGAGAGTCCTCGTCTGACTCAATCTCTTTTCGCTTGAAGTTGGATCCAAACTCCTTAGATTTCCTCTTTGGCTCCTGATAAGTTTGCCGGAAGACAAATTAGTCCCACTTAAATAGGAAACATAAAATTTCCATAACTATTCAAAACTGACCAACACCAATGAAGCAAACCGTGCTCAAAGGACGATCTTTAAATGTTTCAAACATTAAATTAATGCAACGATAGTTTCAAAAATCAATAAAAGGTACACCATTGTCTAGCACAAATATGAACAAACAAACAATAAGGTACCCCAGAAAACTGTCACATATCCAACAAAAAAGCTCCACACACACACACACACACACAGAAAACGCTCATGTAACGTGCATTTATCCTACATCGTCTTTCTAATTGGAATGCAGAACATGAGAAACAGTGACAAAAGATGTGGAAAGCCTTTTTTCAGTCGCTCAAGAGAATATCAATTATCAAGCATTCACTCGGTTCATTTTAGTTAGAATGAACTGCAAGATCTGAGTAATCAGATGAGCATAAATAATACAACTTCATGCTGCTTGAGAATGAAACAAACAAAAACTGTGACTTCTCTGCAATTCTTAAACTTTCAGAAATGTTTCCTTCCTAAATTTCTAATGTTTAATCAGTCAGAATGGATTTTAAAAACATTAAAAGTAGGCAACAGATAAAGAATCCCATCTTGCCTTTTCTTTGCAATTTGGAAGGGTTTCTTTCCCTACTCTAGAGTAAAACTACTCTAAACAATTTTAATCAGTTGGGATGAACAGAAAAAATGGGCAAACCATGCAGAGATACGAAGCATCTTAGCTTCATCCTGCCATTTATTTCAACCTTGCAAAGACCCAAGAGTTAGAAAAGAACAGTAAATGCAAGCCAACTCATTGAAATTTTAACCAATTTGAATCAACATAAAATGAAGACAAACCCCATAAAAAGACAAGCATAATTTTGGGGGGGAAAAAATTTCCTGGTTGGAAGATGACATGATATTTATTTGACGACAGTAAAAACTAGAGGGGATGGAAGGAGTACCTTCATACGTTACTTTACGAAAATTTGTCATTTCCATCTAAATTTTGAAATTTTAACATGAATAAACCATATACAACTGCAAAAAACAATGAGATTTCCAAATAAGTAGTCCAATGAAAAGCTAAGAAGCATGGACACTCAAAAGCGGGCTACCTGTCCATGTTGGACACGTGTTGGACACGCCCAAGCACTGACTTGAGCACATGTCAGACACTTTTTAAACATGTGTCCAATGCATACAATATATCCATGAAACAAAAGATATTATCCGACTTTGCCATACAATGGAATAAAATATAATACTAATTCATGTAAGAAAAGGTAATCCTAATGTTGAGGATTGAATCAAGTATCTAGACAAATTATACTCATTTATTACATGAGTTTTAATCATGAAAACGGTATTATCCGTACCACTTCATAAGTAGAAATATTGCAGAGAAATACAGAAGCACATATGTTAATTTTGAGCAAATCTTAATACTGTAATGAGCATATTTGGGTCATTGAATATATATGTTAAAAAAAAATTTAAGTTGTGTATTTAGTACACGTTGAGAGCATTTTGCATCTCATATCATTTATAAAAGTGCCGTGTTGGTGAGTATCCATATCTCATGAGTCTCTGCTTCTTAAATGACAATGCCAAGACTTTGCAGAATTCAAAACAATTGACTTCCTTCTGTTTACTTCCTAAACAAACAAGATAGGCTTCGCTCACAAATGAAAAACACCTCAAGTGGCTTAATCAAAGCCAAACATAAGGCAGCCATGCTCATTCCCCCTTTAACGTTTTCTCCATTTTAGCTCCTTGCACTTTGCAAATCAGTATATTTTTATCAAAAATGTTTGTAGTCTATTCTCAAGAAGCACACCCCATATTTTGTAGAAACACTCCCAAATTCAGTTGGAAGCATACAACCCTTCAAATTGTTTTGCAATAGTTCTTGATTTCCACGCTCATGGTGACGTATGCACATAACTGAGGCACCAAAAAACTCCAAAACTTCGTACTCTTACCACTGTCATTCAACAAGGTCAAGGCAGCCATGATAATTCACCCTTAATCAGAGCCAAACATAAGGCAGCCATGATAATCCCCCCTTGACATTTTCTCCATTTTAGCACCTTGTACTTTTCAAATCAGTATAGTTTTATAAAAAATGTTTGTTGTCTATTCTGCACACCCCATATTTGGTAGAAACAATCCCAATATTTAATGATCGTGGTAAACCTTACGACGGTATGTCTCCATGGCTGGAATATCGCTATGAATGGAAAATAAGGAAAGAATTTATCCCCAATTTCCCTTGGAAGCATACAACCCTTCAAATTGCATTGCAATAGTTCTTCATTTCCACGCTCATGGTGACCCGTGCACAAAACTGAGGCACCAAAAAACTCCAAAACTTAATACTCTTACCAATGTCATTCAACAAGGTCAAGGGTCCTAATAAAATGTAGTTCATTCTCTCCAAACAATATTGATGATGAATTAAAATGAGGTAAAAGACTCAATGAGAAGTTAAGTGACCAGAAAAATGTTAAGGGTATACAACTGTAATCATTTCCCTTGAACAGTATCCTTCAGCCTAATTTAGATTGAAGGTTTCTCAGAGAAGCTTCTCAATGTTAGACTCTGTAATCTTCTACATGTCCATCTAATGGGCAATAAAAGGAAAAAGATTTTTTCCAAAAAGAATCTTAGCCCAAAAAGAAAAAATAATCTTTGGGGAAATAATTCAAACGTGCAAAGAGGACCAGGAGACTAAGGTATTCTTCCATGCAAGGACAGACTAATCATATCCACCTCCACAAAGTTTCTTCACATCGATGTACTAGGTTTTCAGGATAGTGCATCGGCATCCTGTTTCTCAAGATTAATTTGATTTTAGCACCATCTTAACCTTAAATGATTCTTTTACCATAAAGAGGAACAACTGCTATATATTTATTCTAGTGAAGGTCAGAAATAGAAGATGAAGTGGCTAACAGGAGCCAGTGGACCAAATTAACAACTCATAGCTCGTAAATTATCTTATGCATGGTGCTTTATTGCTAAACAAAGCAATCACTTAAAAGTCCAAAATTTGTTAATTGATTCCAAGTGCCATATTTGTAGGTCAACAAAGGTAAATATGTTGACATTGAAATTATACAAAATAATAATAATAATTACAAAATAATAATAACTATTCATATGGATTTGAAGTCATTTAGTGAACTTCCTAAAGAATTGCCTATAGCTATCAAATTTAAGAGCACGTAAGACGATACATAATGGATTCCTATAGTATTTACTGTTTCTCACAATGCTTGTCAGCGCTTGTAAAGTACCCTTCCTTGTCATTGTTCCTCCTAGTAACTCAAGAACGTAGAATATTAACAGTTAAGCTGTTAAATTGCATTCTGGTTTCAAAAATGTCCAGCCATGCCCAATTATCTTCAAGATGCTTTGTGAAAAGTAGCTTTTCTTAGCTTTTAAACTTTCTTTTAAGGAAGATCCCCAAAGAAATAGTTGTTTTAAAGAATCTGCGTCATGTGTTCCCTCAGAGTTACACTGTCCGGTAAAAAACGACTTTTTCCGGCTATTGCGTGGGGGGGGGGTGGTTGGCGATGAGCGAGGTTATGCTTCAACTCATTAGATGGCAAATAAAACCTAAACACTTGAACCAAGAGGTGAAACATATTTTCAACTAGCACCCTAAACATACAAACAGAAAACTTCCACAGAAAATCATCACTTGTCTGGACAGGTTCTTTCCATAGAAAATCTTCATTTGTCCAGAATGTTGTCTCTAAAATACTCGAGTTGAAGGAAATCAAATCCCAGACAAAGTTTAGAGAACATGAAAATTGCCTGTTTTTCAATCTAAATGTCCTATTAAATTTATAGTCTACAACACAGTGAGGTCCTCTCATTGTGTGGACAGTTCGATACTCCAAATATTATTCTTAAAAGGAGATTTCAAAATGTGTGTATCAAAAAGGTAGCTTCACACGTTTCCACCTTCTTAAACTCAATTAACTTGTAGAATGACTCTGCCTACTTTCAACTATTATATGTTTTAGTTCTTTAAAACACCACGTACAGTCAACAAGACAATTAGTTGAATAGTACGAAAGTATCTGTTTTATAAAACAGATAGAAAAATCTATAACTGGGGAATATGGAGGCCTCAGTAAAGAGAAATGAACAAGTGATCCACTAATATAGTTGAAAATTTGTGCAATACTTTTCTCTGTACTGGGGGTTACAAGCTGCTCACAGTAGGAACATAAAGCAACTCAATTCCCCTAGAAAATTCTCAATGAGATTCCACATAGGTATTTTATCATAAATATCAAGATGATCAGTTAGCGTCCCTATGTATTTTCAAAGATCTTGTGGAATAACTTCTGCAGAGACCATTTCCACCAGTGTACACCCCCCACTCAGGGGTGGCACAATAGACAGCAGTGTCAAGGAAAGATATCACTCAAAAGAACTGAGATAGGCCAAAAATGTACTAGAAATGGTAAACCTCAAGAGGACAAGACTTGGCACAATTACAAGGTGGGTTGCTAAGAAATGGAAAGAACCCGAAGGAAAGAATTACTCTTGTTTATGAATTGGAAAGATTATTGTGTAACTCATTTGAAACCTTAGAATGGAAGAATTATAAGTATGCTGCTGTTACCCCGTAAGCTTTTCCTATCTCCTCTCCAAATTTACCTTGTAGAGATAAAATAGTTACACGGACATCCACTATTCCTTATGCATGGATCACGTGGAAAGAACCTCTGTGGTTTACAGGGGGGTTCAAATGCACCAATTGACATGAACAATCACTATATATCATCATAATCTGTAAGTCCAATGTCAGAAGATAGCAAGACAAAAAGAAGCCGTTCACCATATCTCCTTCCTTATTGACATCCCTCAATCAAAATGAGAAACCATATTAGTTTCCCTCATACTGTATCCACTGAAGGAGAGCTAGTCAGACAGAATTAACCCAACCAGTGGAAAATAATTGTCTTCTTTTTCCCAGTTAAGGAAAGGTGTTCAAGGATAACCATTGCAGCAGATCCAGTGTACCGTATTTTCTGCATTGCACCATCCTAGGCTCACACTGGAGCACTCTTATGACCCATGCCAAACCCATTTAATCACAGTATGCCTTCCTCCCTTTCCCTCAAGTGATCTTGTCAAGCAGATATTGGCGTTATCTTTTGGGGTTAAAGCACGCACAACACATAGCCAGTTAGTTTAGCACTAATCTCTAAAGTTTCTTTGTTCAGGAAAAGATGAGCAGGATAGAATTAATACAAAAACCTAAATAATGCAAAGTAGTGCTCAATTTGTAAACCAAGTTTATGCACAAAAGTTTATCCAATGACCACCAAATCAGCTAACGTACTCGAGCACTCTTAGACGAAGCAACTTTATTGGACAGATACTTAACAATGGCACCAGATATACTCAATCAAGTAAAAGGAGGAGAATGGCAACTCTAAAACATTTCTTGAAATCAATCGTGCATAGATGTCACTTTCATACATTTGCAATACCAGCACACAACAGGCACAATAGGCTTTGGGAAGATTCACTTTGCTGTGAATGATTGCTCAAACTCAAATACGTCTTTCGCAAGTCAAACTGTGGATAGATTCAACTTGGGAAGGTATGGACCCCTAGAAACCCCCACAGTGCAACAGAAAAACAGAATTGAGCACCAATGATTATTTGGTTGGGGGAGACAAGAACTAATATTTCTAAACAGTGAACAAAATCAATCCATGCAACTCAAAAGAGTAAGTTTCCAGGAAATATAATGACTTATGATTTCTTTTGATTTTTCAGGAAATATAATGACAAGGTATGCTTATGATAAACTAACATGCAATGCCAGCACTCATCTAGAATACTTCAAGCGGCAGTGATTGAAGAGAAGAACACTGAAACATAGAATTTGTTGAATTCCAATAAAATCTTTACAGAAACTACTTAAACTTATCCATCTGATATGGTACAGAAAATTATATAACACCAATATCTGACTGCGAAAGGAAACTAGATTAATCACAGAAGTCAAGAGAAATGACAATATAGAAGTCAGAACTTTCATGAAAGGTAGCATGAAAACTAATCAGAAATAGTGCTGTTTATTTATGTCTCTTTTTTCAGAATGGTACTGCAACATGGAATAGAATAATACTGCAATGGCCTAGGCAAATAGGAGAAATCAAGCCAACCTAGTCAGATTTTGACTATACAATAAAAAACCATCACAATTAGATTTTTGGACAAGCAACCAGGATGAAAACTTTCAGATTGCCAAGCAGCGAAGCTCCGTAAAACATTACATACTAGAGAGATTCTACATAACATATAGAAAATAATTCTGTTTGAAATACCCACATATGAGCAGAAATAGCATCATACCAATAAAGCAACAACCTAAAACTTTCCTTCCCAACCATTTAAAAACAGTTTAAGAATTAAAAGGAGAAAGAAAAAGAAAGTTTCTGGTAACACTTTGCAAGGCCTCTTCTGACTCCACAGTGCAGCCATTCTTTGGAAGTTAAAACCTGAAATCCTAAAATGAGAGATTGCTGCTTACCTCTTCCTCATGTGAGTCCTCATTTGCCTCTTCCTCTTCTTCATCACGTTCTTCATCTTCTTCTTCATATTCTGGCTCCAGATCTTCATCCCTACCATGTGGTGGGGACCTCTCATCCTCTTCCCCTTCGGTTTCATATTCAGACTCCTCTCTCTCACTTTCTGAATAGTCTACTGGCTGTCGAGAAGATTTCAGTGCTGGTGTCGATGACTTGCGCATAACATCTTTGTGCCCCTGAGAATTAGGATCCAAAATCACTTTCATCATTTGTACTAGGTTCAAGCAGCAAAGAAAGCAACCAGAGAAAATGAGAGAGCCTATGCAATTGTTAGGAAATAGGTTATGCCTTCTTTGCACTAATAATGCGCTTTTCTGCCCGAGCTTCCATCTCCAGGTCTTCTTCAAAGCGACGTCGAGCAGATGACCTCCGAGAATCATAATAATCAGTGTCTTCTTCCTGATCAATCAAGAATATGCTTGGATTATTATAGACAGAATATCAAGAAAGAAAGCATAAAACAGAAGCTGACCTCATCAAGTGCGTCCTCTAAGAAACCAGGTGAAAGTTGGCGCTCCTTACGTACAGCTGGTGTATATTTGCGATTCACCTTCTCCTTCCTTCGGTTAAGAAGTTCATTCGCCCTGATTGTTTGACTCTCAGCCTAAACAATGAAAAGAATTACCAACACTATAACTGATAGAAACAGAGAACGAGAGGGACGGAGTTTGGAAGAAACCAAAAAAACAATCGTACTGATTATCTGATTTATATAAAACACCTCCTGAAACTCATATGTGTACCTTCTCTTTTTGTTCTTTCTCCCTCTCAGGGTCAATGTCTGTGATGCAGTTTTTCACCCTGTAAACTTTTTTATGACGTGAATCAACTAAAGCAGTCAACAATCGATGAGAGTTAGACGATAAAGATGAGGGCATAAATCTCATCTTCTTCAGAATTCTCCCTTGTGATTGGAGAATTCCCTGCATAACCAGCACAAAAAATAAAGCCAATTAAAGATGATAATTGTACAATGTCTTAGTGAATTGGAATCCAAATATGCCAATGATTTCATTAGGATGAATGAAGACCATCATGGAAGCATTTGAATGACATCCCATCTGCCGGTGGAGACAGATGTTGGTAAGATCCTTCATTCTAGGGCTCTCTTAATTTGGATTTGAAGCCAGTTTCAGAATCAGGAGAAAAGCAGCAGTTATTGATAAACATTAATGTCTAGCAGTTTTACTTGCAATGCTATCTTCTAGTTCTTTTCTTTCTATTCAAAGATGTATAAAATAATTTCAAAATTTTATCTGAACTGAACTTAGTACATAGAGATGCATTCCAAACCCTAAGAAGACTTCTAGCTCCAGACTATTCTTTTACACAAGTCATGTTTGTCTTGAAGTTAGAGATCTGATATCTAAAGGTCAATGAAAATGATTCTGCCACCATGGCTTTGCGAAGCACAGATTTTAGGTCCTGTTAAGAGGTTGAACATGCCTGGTTCTTAAAAGGACCTGAATAATAGCTCTTAAAGAAACAAAAGTCACCTTTCCATGCCTAAGAAATAGGTGTGCTTGATCATGTTGTGCATCTTGCTCTGATATGTCAAGAACTTCATTTCCAATCATTAACTGTAAGCTGCCATCTGACCACCTCACAAAGCGTGCATTACTTTCAATCTACAAAGCAGAAGCAGATATTGTCCAATTGAGAAAGCTGATACTCAAGATGAAATATACAATACAAGCAGAGAAAGCATTCAAGCAATTTAAAAGGGAACCAACCCAAATGGTGCCAAGATAGCACTCCTACTTTCAATGAAGCCCCAGACAACCACATACAAGATTAGCGATGAGAGTTTTAGTATGAGTGATCAAACTAGTCATGTACTTGCTGGCACACTCCAATTCCTTTACATTTGTAATCACAATTCTAGCCCATTAATTAGTGCTCAAACTCATACTCAACTAAGGGTGTATTTGGATTGGGATGAGAATCCCAATCCAAAATCACTTTAATTTAAAAAATTATTATTTTATATATTTTTGTTTTCTAATATATGTCATATACTAACAACACATCATATTCTCTCTCTTTAGCCCCACATTAGACCCCAGTTGACTTCACATATTTAATATTTTTTTATTATATTCCCACAAACTCATCTCAATCCAATTCCTATCCACTTACACCCTTAATAATGATAGAGATAGCACTGTTCCCGGTGCAGGGGCAGATCCAAACTCTGGCATTCATTTGGAGTGCTGAGAATTGAGCATGATTTACTCATCAATGATATATAATATTGTTAAGTCCAGTGTTCGCAGATGTTAACAGCAAAAACCAGCTACTCTAGTGTGTGTAAACAAACAGCAAGGCAAGGACATGAGAATGCTATGTCAGTCTTTTATAACATCTATCTAACAATTATAGGTCCCTCTTTTCATGATTGTGAACCCAAAAGTGATGTCACAGAGCACAAAGGATACAAATAAAAGCTTATGCAGTTCTTCTGCACTATCAAGACTGCCTTAAAGGAACTGCAATCTGTGCATTAAAAATCGTTATTGATGCCAAATGGATAAGCCCACAACAGTTTCCTATTTCCTTTCCTTTTCAGCAGAAAATAGATCTGTACTTCTTGATCTTTCTTGATGTGTCTTTGTGCGCTTGAGCAATACACATACACATTTTATACAATGTTCATTTACTAATATTAAAAGTTTTAACTTTTCAACCATCCCAGAGTTGACATCTGCACTCTGCAAAATAACAAGATAAGCATTGCAAAGCATGTGATCCATGTCCAATTAAGAAATGTAGTCAAGTACACCCCCAACTAATGGTATCATTTCAAAGACTCAAAATTAGTAGCATGCAAACATAGACATGCAAAGACGCAGAGATGTAACAAACTAGCAAAAAGAGAAAATGTAAGGAAAATTTCACCTCTAGTTCAGGTGAATAAGATGAATAGGTTTCTCATAAAAATGCATCCACAAATGTACTTACAGATGTAGTGCCATCAGGATTTGTCACTTTCCTCCACCGAACAATATTATTCTCCAAACGAATGCGTCTATTATTTCCTGATTCATCTGTCACAAAATGTGCTTCTTCAACATAAGTTTTGGGATCGAAAGGCTTGGGATCAATGCCCATTATATTAGATACTTTGATCATGTTCATCTGCAAGAAATCATAAGAAGAAACAAAGGTATTAACAACTCTCACGAGGGTACATATATTTTGAGTTATCCAACAGACCAGATTGGGCGAATTCTTATTAACATTGAATCATAGGTTGTAAAATAAGAAAGAAAAAATTGCCGTTTGAATTGAAATTTTTCTATACGTAAGTGTATCAAATATATGGAATAATGAATTGCCGTATATTTGTTTATTATAATGATAAAGTATGCTTATGATAATGATTAAATGGGTTGGCAATAATATATTAGTTTATCCAATGACCACCAAATCAGCAAACCTACTCAAGCAATCTTAGGCAAAACAACTTTATTGGACAGATTACTTAACACTGGCTCCAAATTTACTCAATCAAGTAAAAGAAGGAGAATAGCAACTCTAAAACATTTATTTAAATCAAATCATGCATAGATGTCATTTTTGTACATTTGCAATACCAAGGCACAACAGGCATAGTAGGGTTTGGGAAGGTTCACTTTGCTTTGAGTGATTGCTCAAACTCAAATAGGTCTTCCACGAGTCAAATCTTGACAGTGGATAGAGTCAACTTGGGAAGGTATCGACCCGCCTCCCCCCCCCCACCTCAAATGCAACAGGAAAACAGAATTGAGCACCCATGATTATTCAATTGGGAGAGACAAGAACTAATACTTCTAAACAGTGAATAAAATCAACCCACGCAAATCAAAAGATTGAGTATAATGATAAAGTACGCTTATGATAATTTTTGTTTATAAAATATATCTTCCTATATCTAATAAGTTGCACTCATACACATCTAACCCAACATTATTTGAATAAGATTAACATAGTTACTTCTAAACTTCCATGAAATAACCTCAGAGTAAACAGAAATAAGGAACTATATATGACCTGTTTTCGGTATGAATAGTTTAGTGTGACTTGACAGAAGCCACTATCAATGATAATAACTGAATTTACAATATAAGTGACCAAAAACCTTATCTGGGAGAGCAGGAGGCGGATGAAGCGGAATTTCAAGCTCCAATGGAGGACCAACGGGTTTTTCCCTCACTTTAGCCTCAGCATGTTCTTCCTCAGAGTCATAATGGCCCTCCTCATCAGCTAGCATATCCTCTGGCTTAAGTTCCTTGTCATAGCTCCCTTCCTCTTCCATCGGAGATCTCTGCGAGAAGGAAAAAAACAGCTGTATATTTGAGATATACAAACAATGAAACAGCATCCATAGAAATGAAAAAACAAAATAAAGATTTGGTATTTTCATCTAATACAAACATTTGACTCTTCTTCAATTTGGTTTTGAGCTTCATATTCTGCAGGTTCTTCATCATCAGAGTCTCCAAATACATCACGGATTTCTGGAGCTGAGTGCGAAAAATGAGCATCATCTTTCTCTTGACTAGGTGATCTGACATTGATATCCAAAGACAACAAATTAGTGTGTGAAACCACAAGAGATCACAGAATCACTCTATAGTCCAAGGTACCAAAAAGAAGAAAAACATCATTCTTCTGGATTGTCAAGGAGATCTTGGTATACAAACCATCATTGTTCTTATTTTCTTTGAAGAAAAAATCTCAGATATAAAGAAGAAGGAAATGGTATCAAATTTATACAACAGAATACCTCAGAGTTCTAGCCTGATCCACTTCTTCATCTTCATTGTCAGCATAATTGTTTTCCTCAGACCTTTCTGAACCACTATTAATTGCACCATGTCTCCTGCTAGTTACAACCCTTTGACCATATCCAACTTTTCCATCACTTTCCGAGTCCTTTTCTCCACTTTCTTCCCTTTGATCACCAATGTCAACTTCTTGAGAACTCTGTTCTCTTTCGCCCTCACTTTCACCTCGATCATGATCAACATCTTGTAGTTCACCGTCACTCTCCAACTCTGCCTCCCCATGACCTTCTACTTCACCTTCACCCTCAGGTTCTAGCCCTCCATCTCCTTCTTCCTGAACACATAATCATTAAGGCAAAGAGGAACATCAAAAGCAAGGCAAAGTTGGGTTCCACTTTCACAAATAATTTCAGACTAAGAGAATAGTGAAAGCTACATTAGATGGTCATGTATATGACAACAAGACTAAACCAATAATGACTATAAAGCCACTGATGGCTACGCACATTCGCATTACTTCGACCCCAGAATCAACAAAATAGAATTGGATTGGAAGCAAAAGATTTTTTTTTTTTTTAAATCCATTTGATTCAAAATTTCTAACAAAATTCAAAATATCCCTTTAATTCACTTTGGAAAAACCGAAACTCTTTACCCACGAAGGGTTCCAACCAATGCATGCTCAAGATTCAACTTTCAGATACACACCCAAAATATATATATATATGTAAATTCATAGTAACAAAAAACATCCACTGTTTGTATATACAGAAATGCTATGTTTATACATGTTGCACAATTATCGGATAAAATTGACAAGAATCAACAACGGAAAATAAGAACTTTCATACACATCTGCATGCATGCATGTATAGATTCACACATCTCTCCATCCTATGACCTAGAATTTGGGGTTTTGGCCAATTCCACAATTCTGCCCCCATTACCCCCCCTCACTCCCCCCCAAAATAAAAACACACACACACACACACACACACACAAAATCAAACAACATTAATCCTATAACTATAATTGAATCCTTAAAAATAAAAACTTCCAATTGAAACAAAGAAAATATCATACAGAGGCATAGCCAGGCTGACGATTGGACTCATGCTCCGACTCAACCTCCTCTTCTTCCTCTTCCTCCGACTGATCACCGAACAAATTCTGCATCATCTGATGCCTCTTCTCCTCCCCCACCATTTTTCCCTCGAATCCCTTTCTTCTCACTGTCTATGCAACTCCAAGCAGCCCTGCAAGACTCCCACTGTGAGAGAGAGAGGGGGAGAGAGCTTATGAGTAATAGTAGTATTTTGCAACGGTTCCCAAAAAAGAAAAGATGGTAACAAAAATTATTCTGTATTTAAAAAATACAATACATTGCTTGGAGAAATAGCGTCCCTGATTGTGACAAAAAATCAAGAGGCGACAGACGAATTAAGATTAAGAAAAATCGTAATATTTTGTTTTTTATTGGGAAATATGCTGATTTAATATTTTCTGATTTGTTTGTGAGGGCAGGTGAATGTGACAGCGCATGAGCTGTTGTACTTACCTTATTCAGAGTTGCGGAGGATTGTTTTCCCCACACAAGTGTGCTTATATCTCCCCTTGCCTCAGAAAATTGACAAAAATTTTGCACTTACATGATTTTTATAATTATGCCTACTTATACACAGGAGCGGCAATATTGAATACGACATACCAACACGATACGAAAACGACACGGTTATAGTGGATTGGAGTTTCGCGGGTTCAGGTCGAAACAGGTCGACCCGTTTAACTTTAAATGTATACAGGTCATAAACGGGTTCAACCCGTTTTAACCCATTTTAACCCGCGAACTTGTTTAACTTTTTTTAATATTTACATTTAATACTTTTTGTAATATCCTACAAATTTCACTATAAAAAATAGATAATTTAATTTTTTACATGAATTAATTGTATTGTTTGTGTGTCTATTTTGTTTAATTATATGAGACCTCTTAAGAAAAATAAATGATGTTAATGCGGCTATTTACTTGATATATAGAAATGAATCATTATTAATTAATTATTATTTAGTATTTATAATAATAATATTATTACAATGATTTTAGTTAGAGAAAATAATTTTTTGAATAATCCAATTTTATTGCAAAACTATATTTGTTTAGATTTTTAAAATTAAATATTATGAATTTATTAATATCTCTAAATAATGAGTAAAATAGTTTGTTATTTTATTGATTTTTTATGACTTTATGGGTTGTTTTATTAGTTTTTTAAATTTTATATGATTTGATTTAATTTTGTAAAAATTTTTGTGTAATGGTGCACAAATTGGTGGGTTTAGTAAGTATTCAGATTGACGGATTTAATAATTATCTATTTAATTTTTGTGTCTAATCATGTCAACTCGTTTTATAACACGAACACGACACGAGAATAAACGGGTTGATACGACACGACACGTTTATTAAACGGATTGTGTTCGAGTTAGCCTGTTGAGTATAATTATCTAAAGTTGACACGACCTGCCAATTCGAACACGACACGATTGCCACCCTTACTTATATCTATCTTTTACTCTTTTACTTAATGTTCTTTTTTCAAATTTAAATATTTCATATTAAGATTTATAAAAGTATTCAATTATAAATACTCTAATTTATTTAATTTCGAACATTGTGTTGAAAAATTAACTGATTCACGATTCAATAGGCCAACAGTAATTAGATCACAATTGAACAGTAATTGAATCGATAATATTACAATTTAAATATTAAATATATAATTATTCTAAAAGATGAAATTGATTGATAATATAATATAATTCAAGTCCATAAAGACACAAACAACGAAATTTTGAGAATTTTATAGTATTTTCTCTATTACTGTGTAACTTATTTCTTTATATGAATATATTATCTTATCTAGTAAAAAAAAAAAACAAAGAGAGAGAACATCTCAATTCTATTTGACTGGTCCGTTCAATAATTTTTTTTATTAGACCGATTAGTTCAAAACAGTTTAAACAAAATAGAACGATCTTGAAGAAAAACGATTTAAAATAAACGATCGAATCGATTTGGAGACTGATTCACGATTTGGCAGGTCCGATCCAGTTCAAAAAATACTATTGACTATAATAATAATTAAATAAAGTTTATATTTGAAATTTTTTATTTAATGCGTAAGTGGATAACAACTTATTTGAATTGAATTTGCGAGAATATAATAGAAAATTATTAAATATGTAATTTATTGTTGAATTATGAGCTAAAGTGAAATAATATAATGTGTTGTACGTAAACGATAGTTCTCAATAAATTTAAATATATAAAATAATAAAATTGAAATGAAAATCTCAATCTAAATATACCTTTGCCTTAGGCTTTCCTTATGCAATTTACTTCAAAAATTGTGGGCAACTTCCATTGCTTTTAAACCTAGCCAAAAAAAAAAAAAAAAATCCATTGCTTTTTATGACTGCATTGGCTTCCGCAGTAGGAGCATCCAAAGTCATTGTTCCTTATGTCAAAGACAAACCAGATAAGGGTGGAGTAGGGATGGCAATGAGTCGGGTCGAATCGAGAACTAGAAATTCCTAGCAATGGCCAGTGGGTCGGTTCGGCCCGTCAGGCCTGACCCGAAGGTCGAACCGGCCACTGTGCACCGGGCCGGACCTAGGTCCCAGTCCGGTCCGAGCCAGGGGTGAGAGAGCTGTTACCCAATAGCTCTCTTAACTTTTATTTATTACATTTCAGTCCCAAAAACGGTTGAAATATTTTTTTCTATATTTTGGTCTCTAACGGTTATATTTTCTATTTTAACTCCCAAAACTCTATAAATACCTCCCAATTCAACCCAAACCTCATCAAACACTCTCCAATTCTCTCAAACTCTCTCTAATTCTCAATTTTCTCTACAAAAAGTATTAGAATATAAATTATTTTTGTATTATACTTTTTCAATTCTTTAAGAAAGTTTTCATATTTTTGGAAGATTGTTGAGTAGCGGAATAGTGGATACAACATACAAGAAGTAAAAAGCTCCACAAAGTATTGTTATTCTTGAATCTTGGTCATCAACGAGTTAGTATTTCTTAATCTTATATTCTTATATTTTAGCCTTATTAATTGTTTATTTATTTTAATTATTTGTTTAATTTTTAAGTTAATTTATTTTTTATATTTTTCAATTCTCTTATTTCATTATTTGTTAATACTTTAATTTTTTGAACTTTTATTTGAATTTTGATTGCTTTTTTTTTTTAAGAAATAATTGATCTAAATCAATATCATCATTTTTCTTCATCCCAATCATCTGCACATTTTGATTTTAATATAGATCCAACCTTAAATTTAATAAATAATGAAATAGGTAATGAAGACGAAGGTCCTAGTAGGCCTAGTGTTAGTATTTTACAATCACAACCAACTCCAATAATTAATCCTGACGAATCTAATATAGGTGAGGATGATATTAAAACAACGGATGTTATAACTAAAGCAAAAACATCTATGGTTTGAAATCTTTTTGAAAAAAATAATGATAATGATAGGGCAACATGTAAAATTTATAAGGTGGTATATGTATATAAGAAGGGAGGAGGGACGGGAACATTAGTTAAACATATGAAAATGTCACATAATGATTGGTTAGCAAACCTACTTAAATAACAACACATACGTACTACAGGAGGTCAAATTGTCGGTAATTTTCAATATGATCATAGAAAAAATAGAAGTGCATTTGCTAAAATGATTGTTCACACTAAATTACCTTTTAATTTTACAGAAAATCTGCATTATAAACAATATATGCAAAATAATTATCAACCAGCATGGAAAATAGTTCCTAGAACAATATTAAAAAATAATATAATAAAGATATATAAAGAAATGAAAGAGTATCTAATTGCTATGTTTGATTCTTGTAACTGAAAATTTACTTTTACTTGTGATGGTTGGACTGCAATTACTAATGAATTTTATTTGTGCATTACATGTCATTGGATAGATCATGATTGGTTAGTACAAAAAAGAATTATTTGTTTTAAATTATTTGAATATTCTCTTGTACGTAGTAGTATAGCTAGAATAATTACTCAAACATGTCGTGAACATAGGATTTTAAATAAAATTATTTATATTTCTTTAGATAATGCTTCAAATAATAATTCCGCCATAGCAATTTTAAAAAATATTATGAATCCTATGTTAGATGGTATTTTATTTTATATTAGGTGTGCTTGTCGTATACTTAATTTGTATGTTAAAGAGTGATATAAATTTATTGATGATATTATTAATATAATTAGAAATATTATTTTATTTATTAAAACCTCCCCAACTAGGTAACAAAATTTTAAGGCATTATGCTGAGAACAAGGTGTATCTTTTAAAAAATTAGATTAGATTGTAAAATTAAATAGAACTCAACTTTATATATGTTTGAAAGTGTTATGCATTTTCAAAACCAACTTATTAAAATTTGTAATAGTAATAATTTTCAACCTTCACTAACTGAAACTCATTTTAAAAATTGTATTGCATTTTCAACATTTTTATTTACTTTCAAATAAGTTACTAAACTTTTATTGGGATCCTATTATCCCACTACTCATCATATTCTTCAAACACTTGCTAAGATAGTACATATTTTTTATGAGTATATGGATCATCCCTAATATGATTATTTTATGAAAAGTATGTTTGAAAAATATAAAAAATATTATGAAAATATTTCCATTTTATATTGTATGGCATTGTGTATGGATCCTAGAGTAAAGATGACTTATTTTCATAATATTATTGAATATTTATATGAAACATTAGATTTTGATGAATTACAAACACTTAAACAATGTATGATAAAAGATATAAAAGATAAAACAACTAAAGTTTTATCTGACATGTATAGTTTGTATGAGTTTAAGTTTTCTTATTCTAGTTATCCTAATTTAAGTAGGCAAGCTTCATCATCTAGTAGTTACTTTCAACTTTCACGAAAATCTACCTCTTCAATTTCATCAGCATTTAATCCATGGGGTATTATGAAACATAAAAAAAGATCGACTACCACCTACAACGAGATGGCAATTTATGAGATGCAGCCCTTGATGGAAAATGAAGATCAACATTTTGATATTTGTGGTTGGAGGAAGGCTTATGTAAGTCAATACCCCATTTTATCTAAAATGGCACGTGATCTTTTGATACCAACAGTCTCTACAGTGCCATCAGAAAGCGTCTTCAGTAAGAGGACTCGAACAATAGATGAAATAAGATCTCGATTGGCTCCTCAAACTTTGGAGATGTTAATGTGTTATAATAGTTGGTTTGCAGCCGAAGACATAACGACTAATTCGTGAATTATTGATGATGACTCTGATGATGAAGGGGGTGAACCAAATAGTTAGCTTAGTATTCTTGTAATTAGGAATTTAAGATAAGTAATATTATGTATTTAATTTGATTTTTACGATATTTATTATATTTTTAAATTTTAATCATTGTAATATTTTAAAGAAGTTTAGGCATCAAATCCCCCTCTCATATAATCTTTATTTTATTAATTAATAAAACAGGTAGGAGTCCAAGTCAAACTCCCCACTACTTTAAGGTGGCTTTCTTATAATTTTAAAAATTTGTGTTAAGTATGAGGGAAAAAAAAAGAATAAGTATACGGGACAACCCGTCCCGCCTCGCGAGCCTCACGGGCCAAGGTCCCGGGCCGTGCCGGTCCCAGGGCTTTTGGCCCAGGGACCGGCTTGCACACCACGCGGGCTAGCCCAGTAACCATTGCTAGAAATTCTCTTGCTCCCACATATGTCCCCAGTTCTTCATTCTCAGCCCGTCCCTATTACGGGGAAAGGCGGGGATACCCGCCCCCAATCCGTCGGGAATAAAATAATTCCCGATCCCGACCCAATAGGGAAGTTGGAAAGTGGGGGCCCATTTGGGCCTGAAAATATTTATAAATTTTTTTGCCTCCAATATATTTTATTCAAAATTTTTTAATCATTTAGAAAACTTTTGTGGTGGTTTCTAATGGTTTACGTATTTATCATATCACTAAATTAATAAGAATAAAATTGATAATTGATAATTTTTTATTTTATTTTATATACATATATAATCATATAATATATATATATAATTTATATAGTACGTGTATATATACAACACATATAATCTATATATATATATATATACATATAATATAAAATATATGTGAAGCGAGTCTGGTTAGGCAGTGGATCATGCAATTCCCGTCCCCAGCCTGCTCTCGGTTGGCGGGTCGAGGAATGAAGCCTGTCCCTGGTTCCGTCCCTGCTAAAATCAGGGAATTCCCGACCCAACCGGGCCGAGTCGAATCTTCAGTTTAAGCGGGAAAATTGCCAAACCTAGGGTGAAGTCTAGAGATGTCCACCCTTTCTATTTTTTTCTAAATGTGTTTAAACAAATTAAAATTAATCCATTTGATTTATAAAATTTATGACTTATAATATTTTTATTTTTAGTGATTTTTCTACCGCTATGATCTCTAATGAATCTAATAGCTTCTAATATGATCCTTAATGCATTACATTAGAAAATATAGTTATGGACCACTTGACAGGTTATAATTTTATTAAGGATTATAACAATAAAAAAAATTATTATAGACAAAAATATTATAGATTTTTAACTTTAAAAATTAAATAGACTATTTTTTTTTAAAACTTAAAGCTTTTTACAAAAAATCCATTTAAATTATTATTTTTCATACCGTCAACAAAATTTTCAAATATTATAATATTATTTTATGATATATATTTTCACGTAATTTACACTCCAATCTCGATATTTTTACTCATCCAAATTTATGTCCAACACTCCTTGATATTGCCCAAATGATGCATAATAATTGTTGCAACAACATAGGCAGTTCCTCTTTGAATACAGCATCAAATTTCAGTTTCTTGCCAACCAAAAGAGGAGCAGATCCAATCAGTTTGTGATTGCCTAATATGGTTTTTCATTTGTGTTCTTGTATTTTCCTCATTTTATTTTCTTTTATAAGTCCTTTTTATTTTAATAAAATTTAATGCATATATATTTAATACTCCTTACGTCTCACTCATAATATAAGTCGTTTGATTTAATTTCATACATATTAAGATTCCTAAAAATAAGATGACTTTATATTTTTTCTTCTTAAAACATCCATATTTAAATGTATTGAAAACAATAGAAGAGAGGAGAAAGAAAAAGAGGGAAAGAGAACAATAAATAAGGATAAATATGTAAAAATAGCTTTAAAACCTTATTGAAAAGTCCCCAACGACTTATAATTTGAGACAGTAAAAATAGTCTCTAACGACTTATATTATGGGACGGAATGAGTAATATAATAATATTCACTCTCAAAAAATAAATATATATATATATATATATGGAGGCATGGCAGTTGGGAAGAAAAGTTTGTTGAGAATTAGTAATCACACTGTAACTAAAATATGCAATATTCATCTAATAAATAGAAGAGAAGAATGTATCTTAAATGATTGATACAAAAATTGTTCAACCACAATCATACATCTCATAATGCCAAGTGAAATAATACCTATTACTCCTCAAAAACTCTACGCTCTAAATATATTTAATATGTTAATTATGTTGAATAGGGTTTATGTTGGCATTCTTAGAGAATTTCGGAGGCTTATTATGATTTGGCAACTTGGTAATGAGTTATATAATTTTCTATGTAATATTAAAAATTAACTTATAGATACAACATTGATTCAAAAATATCATTGTTTTAGTAAGATTTTTTTTTTTAATGTGGAATAAGTATGCTTTCCAAATATAATAATTCACAAATATCATAGGTGACAAAATGATGCGAACAAGAATTGAAGTTTGATTTTTTTTCCTCCTTTTCATTTTTCCCATTTTGCTTCGGTACTCATTGATTGTAATATATGTAAATGACCATTTTTTATTAAAAATAAATATAAATGCCTTTTAAAAAATAATATATAAATATAAACAAATATTAAAGAAAATGTTCAGGAATTAAAAACGTATAAGAATTGTATTTTATATGAATATCTAAACAGCTTTAGTGATTCTAAGTTTATAAAACATTATTTCATTACTAAGGTGATGCCCGTGCGTTGCACAGGAGTATTGATAATGTTATATTTTAGTTTGATAAAACGAATTTTTTCAAAAATATGTATTGTAAATTTTTATTTATTTTAAAATTGAATTGTCAAGATATTGTATTATATTAGTTTATTTTCTTTTTTTTTAGTTATTTTTTTGTTATAATTTTGTTATATGTGCATGTCCCCAATCATTTTGCATTTGTCATATCCGTTTCTGTACTTAAAATTACAATTACCAGAATGCAAAATGTGCATTTCTCCCTCACAAATGTTAATTGACCAATCTATTATCCATATGAAGCAAGCCATGGTTCATCTTCAACAAAGCATTTCACATGAACTAAAAACGCGAGCCAAGCTGCAGCAATGAATGGACTATTAATGGAATTCTGTAATCATCTATCTTGAATTGCAACACTAATTTCTGGTCCGAAAAAGATTCAAACTCTACTTTTGGCTCTCAAAGCATATGGTGAACTTTTACCATAACACAGTGAATAATATATCATTCAGAAGAAGAAATTAGGGAGATCAATATAGGATGCTCACTTGTTTAAATACAGGTCCATTTTATATGGTATGGAGCTCAATTCATTCAATACGGGTCCATTTTTCCAATTATTCAACCGATAACCTGATTCCCTACATTAGGCTGAATCAATCTAAATAAATAAACTTATAAAATTTATTTTATTTTATTAGTTGGTATAAATCTTGTTTATTTCTCATAAATTTAATTTTTTAATTTTATAAAATTACAATTTAAATATAAATAAATTGATATAATTAAATAAAAATTAAATATAAATATATTTATTTGATTATAATAAAAAAATATTAAATATATAAAATAAATTTTAAAATGAAATTAAAAAGATTATAATATATTCTGAGTATATAATAAATATTGAAGAATAAAAAATATATATAATAATATTTTTTAATTAAAATAAAATTTTAAAAAAATTCCGTTCTATTTAAATACAAATAATTTTGTGTAGTTTAACTATTTTCAATTTTCAGGGATTGCTCCCTTATTGTAGGACACCCAAATCGAGGGGTAACACGTGTGATGTCGATTTTGTTGGTTTAGGATAAGGGAGAAAAAGAAGGAGAAGAAGACAGAACAGCAGTTTCAGGTTTGAGATTGTGTGAGTTTGGAATTTGTCTATGGGGATCCGTTTTGGTTTGCACATCACAATCCATTCTATTATGTGGAAATCAATAAACGCTTCTTCTAAAATTTTCTATTGAAATTCATAGTTGAAACCAGAAGCAGCTCCATCATACAAGTGTTTGTTCGCCCCTTCTCTTCCGCATCTGCCTCTTCTAATTTCTTCCCTGCTTCTCTTCTCCCTTTCCCCCACCCCAGAAAATAAAAACTTCTCTCTTTGTTTTTCCTCTACTCATATTTCTTCAAGAGATCCAAATCCTACAAACTTCCACCCCCATTTTCTTTCTTTTTTTTTTTACTTTTTTTTTTACTCGTATCCCATCGTCTCCAACCATAACCCCATGACAAAGCACCGTCTTTTATGCTGTTGAATAATTGTGTTTAGCTGGGTCTGATGTGATTCAGCAAAGAAGTTGATAATTGTTGGCGAAGAAGAAGAAGAAGAAATGATGATAGAGTATGGTAGGGGAATGGTAAGAAGTGATTGAATAAGACATTCGTGATTGCATAGGTTTTGTGGTTAGTAAGATGATGGAAAGTGGGTTTATGGTTATGATACGAATTTCATCTTCCTCTAAGAAGATCTCTGCCGTGTCGAACTCCTTCGTCGATGTTGCCGGTGTGTTCAATAAGGTTGTTTTCGATTTTGGATGTCAATGCCGACTCAGTCGCATGCAATCACCAATTGTTATTGATTCGTGTATCTATATATTTTCCTGCAATAGACAAAATCCATGTCAATACAATTGTTTACGCCTCATCATGTTCAATTCTAAAATGGAATCCACCAATAATCAAGGAAAACAACGAATTTAAACACTTCAAGGATAGTACCTTTTCATCCATAACCAAGAAATCAAGGCTTATCACTTCGGTTGGTTTTTGCGCATGGTATGTCTTCCATAATCTTAAAATCCTGAAACGTACTCGCTTTTGTTACTTACCTTGGGACAATTGATTTAACATAACAAAGCCCCGTTGTTCCATTGTAGAATGTCTGTAGGTTGTGTTCTATGTAGTCTTTACAGGAGACTATTTATTATGTGATTTAAAACCAATGATGCAATGAATCTTCCTCTGTTCAGATGTACTGAATATAATGCAAAAAACAATGAAAATAATGCAAAGTACAATGTACGAATTTGAAGAGGTTTGAAGGGATTAGGAGTATAGATTCATTGAAGGGACGTTTCATTATTTAATAGGAAGTAAATTTGACAACGTTTACAGAGATTAAGAGTTTCATTAAGTTTCAAGTTCAAGAACCCTTCAAATTCTGTTTCAAGAAATAATAATGCCAGGTGTCAAGAAATTATAATGTCACGTGTCACTATGTAGTGCTTCCCCAACTCCTATTATATATATATATATATATATATATATATATATATATATATATATATGTTATATTTAGGACAAATAAATTTTTGTAAACTCTCAAATTTTTATAAAATATAACTTTTGCCATTTCAATTAAAAGATGATTTCTACTTGTTCTAAAACTATTAAACTGATCAAATCTTGCCATTTTGTCACTTCTCTGACAGTGAATACTAAATTTTTTTAGTTACATGATTATAATTACCTTGTATGGTCTTTATTTTCCTTTCTCATTATCAAACAATTAATTTTTAAAATTCTAAACTACCATTTTAATTAAAAAGAATCGCTTTTACATATCATTCCTCTATGACTTATCAGGTGTTGAGTTTGAAGAGGATTAGAATAGAGTAGGGATTTCAAGAGTTTAGGAATATAAAAGTCAATACAAGTTTTACTTTTTTTTCTTATCAAAATGATTATTTATGAATTAATAAATTAATAATTTGAGAATGAAAGAGTCAAATAATAAGAATAACCATATAAAACAATTATAATTTATAATAATTATAAATTTAGATTTTAAGAGTGTAGATTTAATCTCTCCCTTAAAAATAACATTTTTTTCCTTCTCTTTTTCTTCCCTTCATATTCAACTACCTCATGGCTTTTAGATCCTTCATTAACCCAAAAAAGGAAAAAAAAGAAAAAAGAAAAGATAAAGATGAACAATACTCTTCGAGGGGCAATCTTGTCCTCTGCTGAAGTTTTTTAAACTCCCCAAATCTACCTTTATACTAGATTGAATATTGTTTTTCACTTTTCTTCCTATTTCACACACACACACATATATATATATATATATATATATATATACATATATATATTTTTCTTAAACTATTATACTAATTATATATGTATCTCAATTGTTCACAAACATTAGTGGCCATTGTGCATATTTCCAAACAAAAATTTGGAGGGACTATACTCGGAAAGTAACTTTTTTCACTTCAAACCAAAACTCTAATTTAAAATAATATTAATTTAATTTTAAAAATAATTATATACTAACAACATATTATATTTTATATCTCTCATTAATAATTATCTTACATTTACTTTATATTTTATAATATTTTACTAAATTTGATAAATTCATTTCAAGCAAATCCTTATTACATCCTTAGTTTGTTGATGTGGTGCCAATGGATAGCGATAAGATATTAGTATGGTCTTTAGGTGTGAAAAAAAATTATATTTAAATTTAAATATTGAAGATCAAAATTTATTATTTTCTATTTTAATTATAAAAATAAAATTATAACATATTTTAATTAAGTGACATGATTACTATTTTCTAAAAAGTATTACTACAAGACTAATATAATTGGGAGTTGATCGTTGATATGATTAGTTTAATAGTTTGAGAGTAAGTAAATTTTTTGAATTAAAGAATAAAAATTAAATTTAAAAAATTTTGAAGCTCGTCAAGATATTTGCTTTTTTATTTTTTCTAAATAGAATACACTGCAAAAAGGAGTAAAAAGAAGTAAATAAGTTAGCAATTGAAAGTTGCAAGTGGGCACCACTTACTCCCTAACCGGCCACGTGGCACAAATTAATTGGGGGACCACCAGGTTACCCTAGGCCCCATCTCTTCGCAACATAGCCAATGAAACCAACCTCTTCCCAAGCCTGAGCTGCGTAACCGAACCTAAACCTCTCTCGTTCTCTCGCAGTTCGTTGAAAATTTCGCACTCTATTTTTGATCACTTTTATCTCTCTCCCTGAAAACAACCATCTCTCTCTCTCTCTCTCTCTCTCTCTCTCTCTCACACACACACACACACATACTTACACGCACTCAACTTTCTCTCTCTAAAAAGCAAAAAAGTTCACCCATCTCTCTCGCCGATTCAAAACCCTAGAATTTGCCAAATTGAACGATCGATTTTTAGCTCCATTTTTCAAGGGGTCAACAACATTCATGTAAGTTCTGTCTGTGAACATGTATGCATATGTATCTATAAATATGTGTGTCAAAACGAACCCTAATTTTGTACCACCTGTGTATTATCTATGAACGGCAGCATTTGCACCTACTGGGCTTGATTTCGGTTAGGGTTTTAGCATTTGAGGCTTGGGTAGAGCCTTCACCCAGCTAAAGCTGGCGTTTGTTTTCACTTTCTGATTTGAGGTGTGATTCGTGTTTCAGACTGCGATGCACTTGATATTTTGATTTTTTTGGATATTAATGCTCGAAAATATGCGCTTATTTGCTCAAATGGTATACTCTTAGGCCTTGACATTTGCAGTTCTAGGGCTTTCTATTTGTTCTGTTTCTGTGGAATTTGCTGTCTACATCTCCAGATATGTATAAAAATAACGAGCTTTCGTATTTGGATTTTTTTTGGGGATGTTCTGCGAGCTTATGCTTTATGCTTCTTTCAGAGAGTTGAACGGTTTTATTTTATGTTTCAGTTTAGTTTTGTTGCCTTCTATGGCAACTTAATGGATGTTTTAAGATGTCAGTAAACTTTTTGCTGCTAGAACCGAATGTTTGGAAGTGTCAAATGTGGGGATTCTTAAATATAATTTGAGTTATGAGCTCTTAGCTGATACTATGAATGCTTCTGTTAGTTTTCTTTCAGATGGTAGGAGTTTAAGTTTTGACTCTTTTGGGCTAAAACTTTTCAGGGTACAATTCTATGATGTCGTGCAATAAGGAATGCCTCTTATAATGTTTAGATTTGAAACTTGCACAAGAGCATAATTTGGTGAATTTTTAGCTTCAATCATAAAATTAACTTCCAAGTATAATTTGTTTAGTTATTTTTTTAATACCTGTGGCATTGGTTAGATGAAAGATGCTAATAGTTGACATTTATGAAATGTCTTGGGGCGTGTTTTCTGCTGTATGAATGGAACTAGTGTCTTTATTCCTTCCTATGCCTGTATAAATTGGGGGGACCAATGACTAACAAAAACTGAAAATTGTATATTTTAGCCGAAAATGGCAACTTGTAGATAAGATGGTGGGGGACTAGGTAGGGAAGGTACTGTTATTATTCTTTGATTTGGTTCTTAAGACTGTTAGCAGATTGCTATTTGAGGCTGTGGTTACTGCCAAAATTTATTAAACAGAAGTCTTAGACATGGTGAGCTGGTATTATTATTTTTCTAAATCTTGTACCTTTGAAAATGTGTTGTGAAGACCTAAGTAGGGAATCAGTTACTCTAGGAAGCCAGTTGATTGCTAAGGAATGTGAATGATCATTAATTTATTTGGTGATGGTTCTCAAACGTCTGAGCAGCAACATCTGTTTCCTTCTTTCGATTGGATTTTCTTGCAAGAAACAATCTTAGTGGTTCCATGTTGCTTCAATGATGAGAAAGAGTGAGAGTGCTTGGAGAGTTGGGAGGGTGAGAGAATGAGTATGCACCAATTATCATAGCATTTGAAATCTAGTTGTCATATTTGCGAGCAGGATGAAGATAAGCAGAACCTTGAAGCTGGAGGTGTATAACTTCTAGAAAACCTTAGTTGGTTTTACTTAAATTTTTTGGATTTTTTTTATGCAAGTTTAAATAGATTGATTTTGGATATATGTAGTCAAATATACTTTTTCAGCACAATATATACTTTTTTTGCTTCTGTTTGGCTTTGGACCCTATTTAGTAGGACAAAGGGATGCTACTTAATTCCAATTTCCATTAGTGAGTTCTGCTCATCATTGATTTGTTTGCTGCATGATGCAGAAAGCTCTGACTGAAACACAATATCTTCTGGACTACGAGCATTGACTTTGTTCAAAACCACTTTCTGAGCCCAAATGTACCGGGTCCACCCCCTTTGTTTAACCTCAATTTTGTTTTGGAGGGTTTAATAGCAGTTAAAAAGAGGACTAGTGGTGTTATACTGAAGAAAACCCATGATATCTTTGGATTAGGATTGTTATTATAATTATTTTCTGACATTCATTATATAAAAGTGACTGGTTCAGCGATGGTGTTCTGACTTGGAATTTAATAATGATTTGACATCTGATTTAAAGATATCTATGGTTGCAGACCTGGTTATTGTGTATTTGTTGCACCTTGGACTACTAATAGCAGAACTTGTCAAGAATTGTAAACTTACATTCACACTTTCTTTTGTTATAATAGGCTTAATAGTATTTAAGTGCTGAGATATTTGTATTTAAGTCATCTATGCCTGGCAACGAAGTTGGAGACAGAGTTCACAATTTTTTCGCACAAGAGAACCTGTCTCAGGGGCAGCATAATTCAGAGACTCTGGACGGGAACTGGCCTGTACTGAATAACAATCTGTGGGCTGGAAGCCAGAGACCAGCTGGTATACTGAGCTCAAATGCAAAAAATTACATTGTACAGCAACCAGGTTAAATTGGCTATTATTTCATTGATTTTTTTATGCTTTTGTAAAGCATATCATAATTGCCTATTGCATTTTCTTGTGTAATCACGTGGTCTCTCTGACGTACTCGTGAATATATTGACTCACAGCCTTTTCAACTTGTATTTCTCATTGCATAAGCAGATCATGAGAGAGGACAGATTGGTAATCCTTTGCACGGGCAACATGGCTTGAACTTTATTCAATCAACCCCAAGGCCTGAATTTGCTAGGATTCAGCCTCAAAGCCAGCAGTCAAATCTCAATGGCTTTATATGTGGAAATCAGTTTTATCAGGCTAGGCAGGATGAAACTAACTTTCTGGCAGTGGATACAAATTCTGATCAGCATAATTTAACTTCAAGAGGCATGTCTATGTATGGGTCCCAGCAAGTGAGTGGTCCTGAAAGTCAACCAAAATCTTCAGTTAGGTCTGAAACACCTGGATCTCCTGTAAGTTTTGATTTTTTTGGTGGTCAACAACAGATGAATAATCAGCAATTAAGCATGCTGCAGTCTTTGCAGCGTCATCAGTCTGGGCTGAATGACATGCAACAACTGCAGCAGCAAGTCACGTTCATGAAAATGCAAGAACTTCAAAGGCAGCAACAACTTCAAGTGGATGCCCGGCAACAGAATATGATGAATCAGATTCCCTCCTTTGCAAAGCAGACATCTGGCAGTCAGTCCCTTGCTATGATTAATGGTTCTCTAAATTCTGATGCTCTGGGTTATCATTGGCCAAACGAGCTTGGTAATACAAATTGGTCTCAGCGAAATTCATCAGTGATGCAAGGATCCTCCAACGGGCTTGTTTTTTCTCTCGGCCATAGCCAAACTCCGCGTGTAGCTGATTTTGTACCTCAGCAGGTCGAACAATCTCTTTATGGTGTTCCTATTTCTAATTCAAGGGGCAGTCTAAATCAGTATCCCCACACGGCAACGAATAAACTTTCAGTTCAGCAGTTGGCAACCTTTGGAAATTCTATTCCAGGTAACCAATACAATATCTTCCCTGGACAAGTTAATGCACAGGATGGAGTCTCGACTGCTAGACAGCGATTTCAAGCTGAAAATTTGCTTGAACATGTATCTGGTCAATCTCTTAATACAACTAATACAGATAACCTCCAGCAAATGAATTCCATGCAGAGAAATACGTCTCTGCAGGAATTCCGAGGGAGGCAGGAACTGGATGTTCCATCTGAGACTTTGCAGGAAAAAACAGAGACATTAGTTGAGTCTTCACACGATGATGTTGCCCTAGATCCTACAGAAGAAAGGATTTTGTTCGGTTCAGATGATAATATATGGGCTGCCTTTGGGAAGAGCTCCAATATGGGTGGAGATAGCTCTAATCCATTTGATGGTGGAGGAAACAATGGATTGCCTTCCATCCAAAGTGGTTCTTGGAGTGCTCTTATGCAGTCTGCTGTTGCAGAAACTTCCAGTGGCGATATAGGGTTACAGGAAGAATGGAGTGGTTTGCATTTTCAAAATTCTGATCTTCCTCCTTGGAGTCAGCAATCACTAGCATGTAATGATGGAGGGAAGCAACCAATACATTTTGCAGAAAATTCTTTGCCTTTGGTATCCTCATTGAGTACCGGGGTTGTTCCCTCACCCAATGACAGCAGTATGAATAAAAATTATCAGAGTGTCCTGGGATTCCAGCAGTTTGGAGGCAAATTTTCATCTGAAAGTGGTCAAAGGCTGCTGGCAAGCTCTTCTCAAGGACTTGACCAATCGTTTGAGGATGGTGGTAGGTGCTCAAATGGCGTTCCAGTGCACAAGTTGGTTGCGGAGGGGAGTCAGATACGTGGAAATGCACCCCATTCCCTCCACGGTGAGAACAAGAGTATTTCCAGTCCATTGACACAGGAGCATAGTGGATCTAGACAAGCATCTAATAAACCAAATGGTTGGAATGTATTTGGATCTGGAACACCCTATGGAGATGCAGCATTAATGATTCGTGGAGGTGCAAACTCATTGCAATATTCTCAAGGCAATGATCAAAAGCAGATAATGCATAGGGAACTGGTTCAGGGTGGAACTGTTTGGAAACCTAATTCTGGTCGGGATTCAACAGTTGAATTGGAGCAGTTAAAGTCTTCTGTTGGAAATGCCCAGGTGAATAATGAGGGCTTCGGTTTAAGTAATACTGCTGTATTGCCGGATTCAACCAGCATTAGGAATGGAGAAGGGAGTAGTCAAATTCTTTCGAACAATTATCAAGTTAACTATTGGAAAAATGTTGACCCGGGGACCTCTAAAACAAGTGAAGTGGTAGGGAGTTCACTGCATGAGAAGAAGACCATTTCAAATAAGGAGATTGGTAAAGGGCATGAAATGGAGAATAATGATAAACAGGATAACTCTAATGACAGTTACCGCTCTAATTTGTCTCACCATGTTTCTGTGGGGGCTCCAAGGGAAAACCTGGTTTCAGATGCAAGTGATTTGAGGACTATGTCTGCTGCCAAGCAGAAGGCATCTAGTCAGATGGCTCGAAAGAATTCTGCTCCTCCTCGCAAGTTTCAATATCATCCCATGGGAAACTTGGATGATGATCAGGAACCTTTGTATGCAATGAAACAGCCTATGCATTCGCAGGCAATGTCTCATCTTGGCCAGTCAAAATTCTTTGGTCAGGTTTCTAAAACTTCTATCGAAATGGGAAAGGTGAATTATTAACTTTGCCAAGATACCATATACTTCTTTCAATGCACATTGGATGTATATGGATGTCATCTTGTACATGATTCTTTGTTCCTGAAGGTGCAAGTATTGTTTTGTTTTGCAGGGGCAATCACCTGACCTTCAGACAAGCCCCAAAGGCTTTAATGAAGCACCTTCCCAAGGCAACTTTCTTGGTTCGCTTCCTAATATACCTTCTTCTTTCAATAGATCGGTTGATATACGTGCACCAAACAAGGCTTCTCCTCCGAGGTAATTTATTTGATATTTATTTGTAATATTTGGTTTCCGCTTCAATGCGCTTGGAAACTATTAATTCATGGATGCAATGCAATCCATTGTGATAGGATTTTGGTGTTTTAATATAGAAACTTGCTCATTGCTCCTGTATTAAGATCTTTTTCCCTTAATAATCTAAATTTAAATAAATAAATATGATTATTTGAGTTTTTGTTATTTCTTTAGTGGTTCTTGTTCTAAAGCTTGATTTCTTTTTTTCCTTTTCCCTGTTGCATATTTTTCATGCTTGATGCATAGAATGCTTTTATTGCAGTCAAAACATGCTAGAGCTTCTTAACAAAGTTGATCAATCAAGAGAGCATGGTGCCTCAATGCATGCTGGTTCTTCTGAGCTCAATGCGTCACCTGAAATGCCTCAAACAGAAACCTCTGATGGGTCAGTTAGTCGACTTCAACGAAGTCAGTCCAACAACTCTCAAGGCTTTGGTTTACAACTTGGTCCTCCGTCACAACGACTTCCAGTTCCAAACCCTTCCTTGGCTTCTCAGAGCTCCCTGCAAATGGTTAGTTCTTTACATTCAAGCCACGCTGCTCCAGAGATGGGACAAAATGCTCAAGGACAGGTAGTATTGGCATCTTTTGTTCATTCAGCACCTCCTTCCACTGAAAGATCCCAAGGAGAGTTGAAGATCGAGAGATCTGGAGTTCCAGTCCAGACTGGGAGTGAAGCCTCTCTTTACAAAATGCCTGGAAATATCTCATCAACATTCAATCCTGGTTTTCTCTATCCAGGAGGTCATCTTCAAAAGCAAGAGACAGGTTGGCAAGGTATTGGACAAGTATCAAGATCTTTCGAGAAGCATGGCTCTCATTCTATGCAGAAAGAGGATCCCCATGGTAGACCTGCCACTAATCAATCTGCAGAGACTTCTTTGCCTGATGAGGCGGGGAGTATCATGAATAATAACAATGTTTCATCTGGGAACACCCCCCAGCATTGTAGCATGAATGTTTTCCCCGAAAAATTTTCTCCACACACATCAGGTGTGGAGCCTGTGCCTGTCACTGAGCCTTCATCTATCACTGGTCTGTCTCTGCAAGGTCCATCAAAAGCATTTCCTAATATGTGGGCTAGTATTGCAGCACAACAACATCTATTGGGAGCTCAGTTCCGGAAGATGTCTTCACAATTTGCCTCACCATTTCACGCACACATTGCAAGTTCATCTCCTTCTGGTTCTCTAAACCAAGGTGATCATGATTCCAATAAAGGAGGAAATTTCCCAGCTGAGCTAGGGGCAGGGTCTGTAAATTCACAAGGTTTGGGGTCTGAGGAAGAGCAATCTGTGAAGAAGATCACTGATCTGCAAGCATCATCCGAAAACAATAGCCTAGTTCAGAGGATGACTGAATCACAGGGGAAAGAACCTGTTGTCAGGACTCCATCAGATGGATCCCCGGCAAATTCTGCTTCTACGCAAAGAGATATTGAGGCTTTTGGCCGATCTTTGAAACCAAATAACCTCTTCCAGCAAAATTACTCTTTATTAAATCAAATGCGCGCAATGAAAAATGCAGAGAACGATCCAAGCCAGAGGGTCTTGAAAAGAATGAAAGGACTGGATAGTGCTCTTGGTGGTCAGTTGGCTGCTTCCAACCTGGGGCAGTCAAATGATCCCGCTACCACGGGAGCTGCATTAGTTCCTTCCCATGGATCAGCTCCTCCTGGAGATTCCACCACGGTTAAGTTCTCTGCTTCTGCAAATAATGTTGAACGAAATGCGTCTATTGAACAAGGAAGTGTAGTTTCTCAGGGTATGTTTGGGTTGGGACAAGATGTTTCTCAAAGTGGTAACAATATGACATACAACAAAGTTGACCACTCAAAAATTAGTCCCCAAATGGCACCATCCTGGTTTAACCAGTATGGAACCTTCAAAAATGGGCAGATATTGCCAATGTATGATGCGCATGGAACTGCCGCTCTCAGGACAGGGGAACAGCCTTTCACTCTTGGGAAGCCTTCCAGTAGTTTACACACTTTTAATTCAATGGAGCAAATGACTGCTACTACTGCTGAGACAAATCAAGTTGGTATCACTCAACAAAATTCCACTTCCCTATCACTACCAACTGAGCATTTCTCTTCTCAGTTTTTGCCAACCCATATCGGTGGTCAGCATGCAGTAATTCCGAGAACCAAGAAGCGCAAGAGTGCTACTTATGGCCTTAATCCCTGGCATAAAGAAGTTTCACAGGGTTCCCGAAACCTTCAGGCTATGAGGTTGGTAATCATGAGTTTGGATTTTTGCTTTTATTTATTTATTTATTTTTTCCTGCTTCTTTCTACTAGTTGTGAATTCTTGTAGTGTTGAAACACGTGTAATCCTCACAAAAGGAACAGGAGAAAGAACTTTTAGTTATGAAAATTTTAATTTAGACGTTGACTGATGCTTTGCGGTATCGATAGATACGCCTTTTTCTCTTTTTAGAAATATTATTTGGCATATTTGCTAATATATCTGAGTTGTTGATAGCAGCATTGCTGAACTGGATTGGGCTAAAGCAGCAAATCGTCTCCCTGAAAAGGTCTGGTGATTAGTGACTAGACTATCTTTGATGTTTGCTGAAATTTTCCTACTTGCCTGTTCTAATGGCTTTTCTTATAATAATAGTTTGAAGAAGATGTTGATCTTATGGAAGATGGGCGACTGATGCTTAGACCTAGAAGAAGGCTTACCCTAACTACAGAGCTAATGCAACAATTATTTCGTGCTCCATCAGCAGTAATCCTATCAATGGATGCTAATTCAGATTGTGGCAGTGTGACTTACTCTGTCTCAAGATTAGCATTAGGGGATGCCTGTGGCGCCATCTCTCTTGCTAATAGTGACTCCATTTTGTCTCATGACGGCATGAATGAGTAAGGACTTGTACCAAATTGCCCTAATTGTTGAAAGATGGTCAAGCTCATAATGTATCTTTTATTATTCTCTATTGAATTTTACTTTCTCCTAATATCTGGTTGTAATACTTCTCTAGGCCCTTTGACGTATGCAAACCATCAGAGAGAGTTGATGATCAGCGTCTGTTGAAAGTTGTACAAGAGTTCTCAGTGAGAGCAAGGAAGCTTGAGACTGATTTTTTGAGGTAATTCTCTTTCTGTGTCCTACAAATCTTTTGGCTACTAGCTAGCACAGGTTATTCAACATTATGACAATGGCTCTTTGCTCGTCATAATCTTAAGTTTGAGATAACTGTTGTATGGAGTTATTTGATTTGAGAGATGGAGACTCAGCCATGCTAAGTTATATGTGTATCAGTGTATGGATAAAAGTGTCTGTTTTTCATTTTACTAATTTTGTTGTTAGTTTTATTTTCTCTTCTGGCCCCAGCACTGGGGGAACAGATTATGACCGGTTTGGTTTCTGCTTTCCTACGTCTAATTCTCACTGATTGTGGTGTTGTAGGTTGGACAAGAGAGCATCAGTATTGGACTTGATAGTGGATTGCCAAGATCTAGAAAAGTTCTCTGTCATCAATCGTTTTGCTAAATTTCATGGGCGGGGGCAAGCTGACAGTGCGGAGACTGCATCTTCATCTGATGCAGCCATACATATGCAGAAGCCCTTCCCACAGAGATACGTTACTGCTCTTCCATTGCCTAGAAGTCTCCCTGCAAGAGTACAATGTCATTCATTATGACCATTAATTAATTGAGTTTCTCCCCTTTTCTGGTCAACTGTCTCATCTCATCTGCTTCAATAGTATATTTTCTTGCTGGTTGTACACTGGCACTTGCGACAGCACATAGAACCAGAAAATGGAATTGCAGAAAGGAAGAGTGAACTCAGAAATTCTTCTTGATGAATGCAATATCATTAGCCGGAAATGTAAGCTGGTCCTGTATAATCTCTTTGCAATTTGAAAGGACTGGGAATACCGTGTCATTTTTTGAGAATACGAGTGCAGTCTGGTATAGGGTAGATATGCACACGTATATTGAAATTTTCTTATACATATATATAGCATTTCTTTGTATAACTTGTTGAACATGTTCAATGCTATTCCTTCAGCCAGGGCCGCGGTTCTTGAGAATAGATTACTCGAGAATGTTTAGGGGCTTGAGATATCGCTTTGTGATTAATTGTACAAGTTTTTCAGATTTCGTTTCAACCAAAGGTTCGCACAGCCCCTTTCTAGCAGGATACATGAAGACTGGATATGATCTCCCCTACCCAACCAAAAAAAAAAAAAAAAGAAAGAGTAATTGTAGATCATTTGACACCCATGGAATATATACGCCATCTCACCCCTTACTGGCGTAGCAGAACTCAATGAACCGTGACTAGTCTTATACACATATATATACAGACGGGATCCACTAAAAAACCAAACAATAGGGTGGTTTGCTATTGAGTTTAAGAAAATGTTCAAGAACGTAATTTTGTATAGAGCAAATTCTTGAAATGATACAATGCTGGAGTTCATATAGCATGTGAACCACACAGGCACAAGATTATCCCAAAACGAAAACGGTCTCCATGGACCCCGTCGTTGTATGGTTCTAAAAGGAAAGCAGATGCTTATATTCGCCAAAAGGATGAGAAACTTTTGCCCTCTTGGACATCACATGCTGTTGTCTCCGGCAAAGTGGCTTCAAGAAAGGTCGACATGCATTTCAGCTCCTATTTCAGCAAAAACTTCGCCCAACCTAGGAAGAGATACTAACACTAAATTCTTGAACAAATCAAGTGACAAAATCAAATTACCATGGGAGAATACACGAAGCAACATGTCCTCTACTCATATTTTCTAAAACCCATTTTTGACACAGCAAAATTTTTGGGAGAAATCTTTTCTTGGACTAGTAGGATGGATGGCGGAAGATTGTGGATTCTTTCTCATGGACTTTGCAGAAGTTCATGGTATTTTGGTGCTTCTTTAACACCAAATGGTCCAAACAATCAACAAACCCACGAAGTGCAAGAATATGCAATCAAAGTTTAAAGCAGCATACAGTTATGCAATTGGTCAGTTACTTGATACCTGCTTTGATCTATGTTCACCTCAGCAATCCAAGTTGTTAAATAAACCTGAAAGTCGCGAAATCAACTAGTAAGGATCGGAGAATATAATGAATCCATACTTATACAAGGTCAACAAATAGCTTGAATTAAACATAGTTCCCATTTTTTCCCCCTTAAAGATAATGGATAATTAAAATTTACCATGATGCTTTTATGAGCCAACCTCTGGTTGAAATTTGATTGGCATATGAAATATTTCATCCTCAATTCATGTTTTCACATTTCAGTTTAGCACTCAACTACAGCAACCTATTGGAAGAGCTCAAGTTTTCACTCGGAAGGTTTCTGCGTCTTCAATTGCATTGTACAAAGAATTATGGTTTCAAAACTACTGTTTTCATATGCTCTTTTTGTATAACAATTATGTACATATATTCTTACACTAGCCATTATGACCTTCGATGGTTTTGCTTCCAAAATACTGCAAACATATAAATTACAGTGAAGAATATTGCAATCTGTGAGTAGACAAAAGAGCAACATTACTAAAGGTGCTTTAGTAGTTACTTGTCTATCTGTTAAAAGGCATGTCTAAACAAATTTCTGCTAAGAGATTCTGTTTTCAAGATGCAATGTGAATTAAGCATATACTGATAATGGGCATGCCTATTTACATACATATTTGGTAACTTCAAATTTGGCTAATTGTGTGTCTCCAGATGCAATTATATCAGCCATAGAGGCAAAACTAGTACCTGCAGAACATCGCGGTGTTGTTGATGCCTAGGTTGCACAAAGGAAGATTCGGCCTTGTATTCATGAATGCTTGGAAGAACTGGCTCACGAGCTTCATTTGAGTATAAGTTACATGCATCCAGATCTTTAAATTCTCCTGGATAAAATTCATCTGACCAGGAAAATCGATTGATTTCTGAATCTTTTTCGTTACCAAGAGAAAGAAACTCCATTACTAGCAACCTCTGTACAGTTGCAAGAAATAAAAAATATTAAAGCACAAAACATGGAGAAAAAGTAAGATGCTTCACTGGAGCAAACAGATCTAGAGTTGACCTTCAAGTTTATTTCTGATATAAACATATGAACAAACTCCTCTGCTACCTTCTCTGAAATCAAGAAAGCCAACGACCATTACATCATCTTTGAAGAATAAGAGTGTAGTAACTTTAGCAAACAAGAAGGGTCCAAAGAATATAACAGCTGTTTTACAACATCGAAAAAGTTGACGAAGAAACCATTTACAAAAATGTCATTTTACCTACAATATCAAGTCCTGCAAGACATCTACCAGCTCTCCCCTAAAAAAGGATTCCGCTGTTGATTCCCTCGATAGCCTAGTTGCAATCCTAAACAAGTGAAACACCAATACACGTTGGCTATGCCCCCTTGTCCTTAATTTGGTACAAATATAATTTTGGGAACAATCTACAGGCAACACCCCTATTAGGATGCTGATCGTCAGTGATGTGTCCTACAAAATGTATAACCATATGAAACTGCTAACGAGAGCATAGCTTGCTTCATGGCTACTTAAACTTGGATAATACAGAAAATTTTAGTTTAACTGGTACATGGCATTGAAAGATCAATATCAGTAAAAGGAAAACTTGTTATATTTCGAAGTCTCTCAGTTATTAATAAAAAAGCCAGGCTGATTAAAATCCAATTTAAGCCTTCTCCCCAGACAGCTAAATATAATCCTAATTTCAGTAAAATATGGTGAGTAAAATCTGAAGTGACTGGTACGAGAAAGTGATGCCATAGCATCTACATGGCATATTACAGTTGCTGTAAATTCTCCACTGGAAATTACGTCTGCTTGGATGTCAGCTTCATTTTCATTTCAAATTTGAAGATCCGAATAGAATTTAAATTGCATTCTGAACAGTATTTTCGTGACCTATATCTGAAAAGCAGCTTGAAAATACTACCGATGAGATCATGCAGACTCAACTTACCAAAATGAGAGATTGGCCAAAATGTGAAGACCGGGACTCCCCCACCATCACCAGTGTCATTTTGATTTTCAGAAAAGCAAGAAAATTGTGCTAGAGGACTATTGGTTGCACCTTTAGTGTAACATCTCATAGAACTACAAGTATTGACCATGTTGATCACAATTCTCACCTGCGGGTTTCATCATATAGTCAGGACAGAATGGGTTCTCATACCTTCTTTTTATATTTATACTTCTTATTTAGGTTCTTTTAAAATCTTTATATGCTAATTGCACATACCATGTCTTTGTACGAAGAAAGGAGTTTATTATGCTGAAGATCCTGGAAGCGAAGAAATAGACACAGACAACAAAAGTAAGTACCAAATAGCATGGTTTGTCTTTTCTAGCTCATTCATTAGGTTATCTTTTTGAAAAGAAATATTTTAAGGACTATAAACTACTGAAGTTTCTGAGGTTGTCAACCAAGAACATTTAATAGAAACCTGTCTTAAAACATGTTAATATTTGATATTAAAAAATCATCTAAGTATATGGTTAACAAGTATAAATATCACTTGCACTAGTTACTCTTGTGAACTGCAAAAGATATAGCTAAAAAATTTGTCACTAACCCACCTCCCACAGCCAGAAGGAAGAGAGAGAGAGGGAAAAAAAAGGGGAAACCTTAAAGTAGAGTCAATACGTTTACAGAACTCTGTTCTGTATACAGTATTCAACTCACGTCCTCACCTGCTGCTTGGACAGTTTGAAGCAAGCTTTCTTCCGGATATCAGGCAGGTCACTCAGAACCCCCAACTCCATTGTGTCCATGTACCTGCACTAATCCATTAAAACCAGAACACCTAGCAAGAGCATGCCCTGTTTTGTTTGCACGAGTGCATAATATTCTATTCTGTTCAAATAACTGTAAATACAAATATTTACTTATCTCCAGATTTACTTTTGGGAGAGATACGAGTTCACAAGTGAAGTGGCATAGGAACGAGCAATAGAAGATGAAGAGAGCCAATCATGCCATAAAGAAGCCAACTTTGACCATTGGTTTCGAATGTTTCTTTGTGCTGCTGGTCTCCATAACCTTATGTTTACTGATGAAGGCTGTGGGCTTTGAATTTTAAGACGCTCAGCGGGTTCATTTGAAGAGGTTGCAGTTAAAGGTGTTCGGGTGTCCATAGTTGAAAGTCTACAAGCTATTTCTTTTGATCTCTGCAAATTGTATACACAAACCATATCAGGGTAAAAACTAACTTGGCGCCCAACATTTTCTCAAGTTGGCAGCTTGACATAAAAACTCAACAACTTCTTCCAATTGGCATCTGGGATACATAAATGTGACTTAATCTTCTATCTCCACATACTTATCAAATTAACACGCACATGCTAGGCACATAAAACTTAAATGTTAGAATACCATTAGATATTTCGTTTCAACCTAATTTCTTAAGCACATAAGAAAATCTCTCCCTACTGCAAAATCCCAGCTCTGCTATGACAAAAAAAATCCCCCCACCGTATCAATACCGTTCACCAATAAACAACATCCAAAGGCCAAATCCATTGAAACCCAACAAACATTTGGAACAACTTCTGAAATAGCCTCCAAAAATTTAGCTAAAATTCCACCTCCAAATTCAGTCTTTCATATCAACTTACTGATACAGATGCTCAAATTGATTTCTATAAATTCCATCAAATGTAATGATTTTAGATCATCAAGAAACATGCTTTGCCAACCCAAAACATTCAATTTCAATCAAGAACGTAGCTTGAAACAGGGTCCAAGCATGAAACAGCTTCATGGAATAAACTAGCTCCATCAAGATGAAACTGGTGTAATTTTCTTGAATTCTTGCTCTACTAAGGAGCAAAATCAACATGATCCCATGCCATTACTCGGTATGGTAGAATTAGCAGTGAAAGGTAAACACGTTTGCTAAAAGTTAAAGACTAGAAAACTTGCAAAAGAATACACAATCTTGACAAATAAAGATTTTGAATACCCTTTTCAAATAAAATTCCTGAATAGTTCTTTTCACAACTCCTAAAATAGTCCTAATGCCAGGGAAGAATCAACACATAGAATTTCTCATTGGAAGGAGAAAAAAAAGAAGCCAGGCTACTTCTTGGGTGACTTCAATTAAGGCCATTACGGGAACCTTTCCATCTCTTAAGACCTGTGAACACTGCATCCACCCTTCCCTGAAAGATTATTAATTTCCTAAAATTACAATATTTTCCCCTCAGAAAATGCCAAGAGCAAGAATAGTCTTTTATATAGGAAGAGGGTTTTTATCGACCAATGTGGAAATAAGATGATGCAGCCATATGGAAATAAGATCACTCTAAGCACCAAATGCAAAAGGACCTTCCCAACTTCCTCTGCAACTTCAGAAAAAAAGAATCCACCATTTCCATACAGAAAGCCGAAAACAGATTATAAATAGACCCATGTTCCCACCCCAGAAGGCAAGGAGAACAAATGCTTTAATACATTCTTGGAAAAGCAGCAAAACAATAACAGACAAAGCTTCAACCACAACCGAAGAAAATCAATACAAGCACACCCGCACCACCAAAAGAAAAAAAAACTCAAGAATTTATGAAGTTTTAGCAGCAGTTAGATGGAAGAAACAAAGGGTCTGTCTTCCTATATGGAATTCCATTTTTCCACTACTAAAAAGAAATTTAAGAAACGATATTTCCACGATATTCTTTGTAAAGTGGGAAGGGATGGGAAAACGAAAACAGAGAAGAAGATGATAAAATTCTGTACATATATGCCATACCGGATAGCCAATGAAGATGACGGCAACGCTTCCGCTGGCTAGAGCCCTCGCTGTCGCTGATGATGAAAGCTCTCCTTCGGCAAGCAGCTGGAAGTTTCGACTTTGGAAAAGAGAAGCGAGATGGGCTTTGGTCTCTAATATTTCTTTTTCTAATATGCCTTAGGATGGAAGCCCAACAGCCCAATGCCTCATTACAAAAGAGCCCAAAAAGGAGGAAGACGCCTTCACAGTTCAGACTAATCAACCAGGAATTGAACTGTTGGGGAGAGGGACAGGAAGAGCGAAAGGAGACAGAGATGTCATCGCACGCGCAGCAGGCGAACGATCCAAGGATGCCGTCAGCGGCGCGGGCATACAAGCCACCGGTAGTGGTTGCGCAAGATCTCCCGGTGGATTACTCTGGTTTTATTGCCGTCGTCTTTGGTGTCTTTGGCGCCATGTTCAGAGTCAGTTCTGCTACTTCACTTTCTTTGACTATTTGTACATACAGGCACTTCATGTTCAGCAGATTCTAGATCAGAGAGGCTAAGAATAATTTTTCGTTTGTTTGTTTACGATTCTGGATTACAACATATGTTATTTGTGGGCTTCTGTTGATTAAACATGTCTGTTAACTAATTTTTCACTAGAAGCTGCTTGCAATTATGTTATTTTCTACAACTTTTCATTGATGTAGGAATTTTTGTTTTCTGAATTCCCTATTACTCTTGAATGCAATTTCAATATGAGCTAAAAAATTAAAACTAGGACGTTGATGGAGTACACATTAGCAAGGAAATATATTTGCAAGTCGTTTTTGGGTTAGTCTCATGATTCAACTTCTTTTGCGGGCTGAATGGATGGTTCATATACTTCGGGAATATCTATGCCTGAGTTATTCCTTCTTATTGATTCTGTGCTGAGAGATTATACCACATAAGGCCCTTTGGACTGCTGTAGTTACTCCACATAGTCAACTAAGGTCCAATTTCTAATCTCTAGATCCCAAATGTATTATTGTTATCTGGTTGACTTCACGAGTTTGGCAGAGTGAAGCTTCAGGTATCTAAAGAAAAGTCCTCTGTGTGCTGTTAGTAGTCACAGATGAGTTCCAGGATTAGGCTAGATGTGGGGGGTGGAGAGAGAGAGAGAGAGAGAGGAGGACTGTTGATAGATTTTCTGATTAGAATTCTTTTTCCTTTTAGTGTTGCTGAACTACGGATGATACTGATTCAGAAATCAGAAGTTTATGACTTTAAGATTTGTTCTCTGGAGACTAAAAATGGTTCTACACATGAACGTTTTCTTTTGGAACATTTTTTGCAACATTGATCTGTTGAAACTAAATTGTACCCAGTAGGCATTGATAAAGATTCTTTCTTGGGTGACCAAAAAATTTCCTAGGAGCAGTTTCGCAACGTAAGTGACATTATAGAACAAATTGTAACCAAAAGGAATTGAGAGGCTGGATGAAAATTTAAATCTGAGCTACATAATAAATTTATCGTTACTTTTGTTAGTGATGAATGGAACTCTTCTCTTAGCCTGCCATCTCAAGTTTGAATTCTAAACAATCTCCATGTCACCCCAGATGTCTTATTCTGAATGCTTTTGCAAACTTAAAACTTTTGCATAGGTCTGTACATTTAAGTATAAAGGTGGGGACGCCATTGAAATTTTCTTGTGGTTAGACATGCTTCCCCAAGGCTCTCACTAGAAATTTCTCCACTTTTGCCAAACGCTCCTAATTTCAGCTATTCTTTTATTAGCCAACTAATCCTCTTTTGCTTTTAATTCTAGCTTGAAAGCTAAATAAGATGAATGGAATAATTGTTTGTATAAGGTATACCATTATTGCCCTAATTGGTGTTGTTTACCAGTTGGAAAGAGTAGGATGGTATGGCCATTCCTCTGTTAAGCTGTGTTGGTATCCATCTGGTGTGGGACATTTACCACTAGATTTAGATGTCGAGGTCTTAAAGTCAATTGGTGCTGGCTAGTATGGTATTAAATGAGAATTCCTAGATTGTCAGTTGGCAAGTGGATTACCCTGGTTTTATTGCCAGCATCTTTGGTTTGTTTGGCGCCATGTTCAGAGTCATTTCTGAACTCTACTCTCTTGCACCATTTTTGTTTGCTCATGTATATATAAGCAATTTCTATTTTCAACAGATTTAGGTTATGTGTCTGGGGATTTATGGTTTGTTTGTTTACAGGTGTGGGTACCAACATATGTTAATTCCTTCTGTTAGTTAAACATGTCTGTTGACTGATTTTGCAGTACAAGCTGTGTTCATGGCTTGCAATTATATTCAGTGCACAAGCACTTGCGAACATGAGGAATTTCGAGAATGATTTCAAGCAGATCTCCATGGCCATGATGTAAGCTCAGCTCTCTGTCTCTTTTGTGGGTTTATTTTGTTTCTATCATCTGATTCAGTGCCTAGGTCAATTTTTAGTTCAATGCTATTTCTTCTTGGAATGCTTCACAAGATATCTGTTGAGGTTTCAAATGGTGTATAGATAAGAAAAAGAAGGAGCTTGACTTCCTTCAATTTGAAGTTTTCCTTTCTGGAAGTTGTAAATACTTTTAAGAGTTTCTCTGTTTGAGATAGGAAGATGGGACAATTCAAAGTTCATTGATCAAAAGCCAATACTCAGGGAAGATATCCATTGTCAGTCCCTGGCAGCATATAAATATAACACTGTATACTTGCATTGTTTTCAGAATGAAGGAATTGGATGACAAAAAGAAAGGTTAGAAATTGAAGGGATAGGATCCTGGATTGACTTTTAGACATACTGGAGAATGGAAGGGTAAATTATATGGAATATTGTTTGGCTTGGCAAATTTCAACTTTAGCTTTTTCTAGCTTGTGCTTATCTCCTGCACATTATGATATTGATATCAAATGAACGATTCATACTTGAGCAAAAAGCATTGACTTCATTTACGACATGTTAATGTATTGCAAATGTAAAGTAATTACAAGTTAGGCTATAAAATTTGTAATGGACAAAAATCAAGAATGATGGAAGAGTACCAAAATTAGATATTTTGGTTAGTTCAAATTGCAATAAAGTAGTTGTGATTTCTGCTTAAACTGAAGATAATATATTTGCTAGATACAATATACCCCATTAACTTGAACCTGAACCCGCAAAACGATTTGTCTGGTTCAGTCACATATTTCCCTTTTGGATTAATTTGCATTCATAAAGTTAACTACTATCTATTTAATCTGTTCCACATTGATGCCTATTATTCTCTTGTTATAAGTACCTTCTGACATGCCTATATTATTTGCTCTTTGTAGGTTTGGTATAATGGGGCTAGTAACCAGCTATTTGGGATTGGGCCCTAAGGCAAAACGTTGACTGGTGGCTTATTTGGAAGCAAATATTTGATTTTCTTTTGGTTTTCTTCTTATCATCTGCTATTCTCGATTCCAGCACGAGAACTGTTGAAGAATCATGCTAGAGCTGAATGTTAGTCATTGTATTTCTATAGAGATTTTTGGTTACATAGCAAGTGGAGAAAAATGACGATTGATTTTGCATATTTAACCGCAAGATAACCATGATTTATGCCTTTTTTTTTACCAGGTTCTTGAACAGTTTTTCAGAGTATTGCATGTTATGAAATTGATTTTTATTGTGACTAATCCAAAATAAGCTAGTTTTAGATTGAAAGCAGCATGAATGAGTAAAAGATAGCAACATATTATTTTTACAATGACCATTTTGTAGTTCATCTGTTTGTTTGTCCTTAGGATTTTTACAATGACCATTTGTGATGGAACCAGGCCCCAGGGCATCATTTTCGAATCTTGTACAGTGTCCGAAAGGTGTTTCTTTTAAGATTCTTGATTCAGTTCAGTCTACATGAGTAGAATGAAAAATAATCACAATCTCAAAGGCCAAAAAGAGATTGGAAAGAGGGTGCATTTTAGCTGAATGGCCCTTCGCAGTGATGAAGTAATAGCCTCTTTTTTTTTTTTTTTTTTACTACTAATTTTCTAAATTTTAAAATGTATTAAAAAAATAGTCATTTGTGGTAATAAAATAGTAATTTTTATTTTAAATTTTAAAATAACGGAATCAGTAGCCATTAGGTGAGAATGCGAGAAAGTAAATTGCATAGGTTTAAACCATGGATTGAGGATAGGAAATTTACCTGTCCGTCTGGGTAGATAATAGAAAATTTCACCCCTTTTCTAATTTGAAAATTTTATTCATACATTTTTTAATTCCATTAATTTCTTTAACAATAAAATAATAATTTAATTAATTAAAAAATATATTTTCTTTACTTTTTTTTATTTGTTCATTTAAACTAAGATGTTTGTACTAATTTATCTGTCCCCTTAGCAACTCAAGACGATATTAATTGTTATTTTTTTATAAATACTCTTATTTAATACAATAATTATTGTGCACTTGTAATGAGAAATGAAAGTAAATTAAATATGTTTATCACACATAAAATTTTAAAATTTGATTATTCTTTAATAAAAAGAGAGATTTTTTAAAGATAAAATAAAAATATTAATTAATTAATTAAATTTTTTTATTTTTCTTAAAACGATTAAAATTGGCAGGAGAAAGTAATAAATTATGAATTTGATTCAAAATTCCATCTTGTCATTTTTTTTATCTCTTTTTTTTTTCTTTAAAAAAAGAAGGAAAAAGGCGGAACCCACAAACAAAGGCGTCATCGTCTTTCTTCTTTTTCTTCACTGCTTTCGGCTCCCTCCACTTTCCTACTCTCTACCTGCTCCTCTTCCTCTTCAGGCAGAGGTTCTCCAATCCGGCCACCACCTTCGACCCTCTCTCTACGGCAGCTAAAGCAAGATCCCAACCCGAGTAACTCTTGAATGGTACATCTGCTTGTAAATTTTCATTCTTGATTTTACTCATTCAGAGGGCTATCCTTTGTCTTGCTGTATTGGTCGAATCTCTCTCTCAAGTGAATTAGATGAGCTAATGTCTATCAGTTCACCATCTGGGCTGTCTGTTTCACTGCATTCTGTTTCAGTCTCTTTCTTGGCTTTCTTCTGTGAACCAATGTCTGTTTTCTTTTCTTCGTGATGCAGCAAAGAACCTCAACCCCGTTTTTTTTCTTTTTATATAAAAGGCTGTTCTTTGCTTTTGGAATTATCCGAGGGGAAAATATTGTAATTTTAGGAATAAATAATTTTTCAATATTGTAATTTTAGGAAATAAATAATCTTTCAGGGAAGGGTGAATGCAGTGTTCACAGGTCTTAAGAGATGGCAAGGTTGCCCGTAATGGCCGTAATTGAATTCGCCCAAAAAGTGGCCTTGGCTTCTATATTTTTTTCCCCCTTCCTATGACAAATTCTATATGTTGATTCTTCCCTGACATTAGGACTAATTTAGGAGTTGTGGAAAGAACTGTTCAGGAATTTTATTTGAAAAGGGCATTCAATATTTTTATTTGTCAAGATTGTGTATTCTTTTGCAAGTTTTCTACGTAATGCTTTACTGTTAGCAAACGTGTTTAATTTAGACCTTTCACTGTTAATTCTACCACACAGAGTAATGGCATGGGATAATGTTGATTTTGCTCCTTGTCAAAGCAAGAATTAAAGAAAATTACACCAATTTCATGTTGCTGAGGCTAGCTTATTCTCATTCTTGCTCATAAATAACAGCTTCTGTGTAATGCAGTGAGATTGGTTTTATAGTATTGCCTCATTAGAAAGGAGTTAATCATCTGCAGCAGTTTGGTAAGAGCAGACGGTAAAATGATGCGGCTGATTAGATTGACATGGTTGCGATTCTGTAACTTAATAAGGGTGAGATATTTTAACCTTTTCCCTTCCCTTTTTACTTGTTAGTAACCTTAACTAGAACAAACATGGTTGCAGTAATATTCTGGTTCCATATTATTCTCCTTCAGACATCTAGAAATATGTTTGACCTACCACTTGGATATCATTCTACAGATATCTCACCCTGCTGAGAATCGCAAAGTACTGCGTGATAAAGCAATTGCAGTGGCAGGAAGAGTCTCAGTAGCCAAAGATGGAGAGTTTAGGAAAATTTCCTGCCCTGTGTGCTTGGATGTTCTTTCTGCTTCCCCTGACTCTGATATGAGAATGGTGCTAGCAGTGCACTTGAGCTTATGGCATCCTGATGATGTGAACTTGCAATGGAACATAATGCAGAACAAGAAAGATCAGTCAAATCTCCATGTGCCTTCCTTTGTCCTTGGAGTGGGAATAGCTGCTGGTTTTGGAGCTCTATTGGCTTTTGTCTTCAAGAACCAGTCTCAAACTTTAGTTGGTAAAAGGGAAAGACAATCTGGATCAAGTTAAGTAGTGTTCATAAAATTCATTCTCTGTGCCGGGAGCAATTACTATATGTTACATGTACGGTTACGTTTTTGTGGACAAGGAAGCCAGATTAGTGCAAGCACTTATGCTGTGAATACACTTGAGAATTTCACAGAGATGTTTTTCAGTGTGTATAGACACATCGATTAGAAGATTTTGAACTAGAGTATTCTTAGGAACTAGAACGCAACAATGGAATACTACAGAGTGAATACCTAACAGGTGCTGAACTATATATATCTGGTGTTGGTAACCAGAATGCATAAAGTGCTTTGCTGAATACCTTTACTCCTTTATCTCAAGCACATTGCCTTACTATTATTAATACCTATTTAGTCCCAGACTTGATTAAGGATGGCTATATTTTGCTTCTGTTTCTCTTCAAAACAGTATAATTTGCTGGAAACAAACAAGTATGTCCTAATTTGGGCATCGGATATTTTCGTAGGTCACCAATTCATTTTTGAACATTGGATTTGGTTTTATGTGAAGATGGCTATTCATATACTTGAATTTTCGGTGGAGATGTTTTGTTGCATTTTCCATTGGATGGTACTCTTCATTACATTCCAAAGCCTATATTTTTGGGGGCCTTGCCTCACTCCTACAAATACCTGATTTTACTGGCTTAGAGTCCAGTGTGATGCCATATGCTATGATATAGTGAAGCAAAATGCAATTCTTTTAATATGAAATCATAGTGATCAGCTGAACCCACGAATACAAATAGGAAACATTTTATCCAACACAAGTTTTGATGAGCGTTGAGCTCAAAGACCTAACTTGAATCAAAGATGATGAATCTTTCTCTGCTTCAGATGATTGATGAACTTTTCGAAATTCTCATATGAAGATCCCCCATTGCTGATACTTTTTTCAGCCAAATCTTTGAGCTTTAATGCATTTGCTTTTATGCAATCATCAGAAAGCAGCATTTCAATCTTTCTCATTATTTCTTCCCCTGATCTGATACCGTTTTCATCAGGAATTAGCCTTAATCCAACCTTCCAAACATCACAAATGTAAGTCTGGTTTCGAAACTGATCTACAAAATAAGGCCAACAAAGAAAGGGGATCCCAAGACTAACTCCTTCCATGGTTGAGTTCCATCCGCAATGACTTAAAAAACATGCAATGGAAGAATGAGCTAACACCTTTTCTTGAGGTGCCCATTCGACAACCTTTCCATAATCCGCCACCCTCTCAAGAAATCCATCTGGGAACACAGCAGGTGATCCATTTGCAAGGTCTGGTCGAACAACCCATAAAAATTTTCGTCCTGCTAGTTCAAGAGCTAATGAAAGTTCATTGAACTGGTGCTGACTGAATACTCCTGTGCTACCAAAAGCAACATAAATCACTGAACTGGTTTGTTGTTTGTCTAGCCATCTTAGGCAAGAGGGGTCCTCCAGCCACAAGCTTCCAGAACTTCTAGCTTGGTCACTTGTTAACAATGGTCCAATAGGCACGATTTTCGGGAGCAAGTTACAATTTGAGGAGTCAAGTTCATAAAATGTGTTGCAGATAAGCCAATTTACATGCTTAGTTTCTTCATAGACTCCTAGATCCCATCTAAAGAAGATCCTTTGCGTCTTCAGGTCTTCTGGACAAATCCATGTTAAATCAGTATTGCTCCAAGGAGGGATATCTTTTGAAAGGCTAATTTCTTGATTGTTCACAATAGTGCCTGGAGAGAAATTCACAGTTAGATCACTGAAAAAACAACAAAAATACGAAGCTAGTGCTTCCTACCATTTTCGTCTATAATTCCTGCTTCAAATAGCTTTGGACTGCTGGCTGACAAGGCTAAAGTTGCTTGTCCAAACGGGCAAAAAGCCGCCGGTTCAGCTCCTACGTTTTCAGCAACCTCCAGTATACATCCAATCGTTAGATCTGCTATTACACAAGTAACTGTCTCATCACTGTTAGAATGATTCATCTTTTCAATCAGAGCTCTCAGAGGGCCCGGCATGACTCTCTCAATACTAGCTTTTAACTTGACAGGATCTTCTCTATCAGCTTCATCTTCTATTCCATCAGGGATCGAGGCTAGTGTTATCCCATTTCCTTCTTTTCCCTTCTCTGGGATTGAAGCTAAGATTTTTGCATGTATGAACTCTGTGTTAACTAATGTTACGTTGATTCCTCTCGCAGCAATTCTGTAACACAAATTTAAGAGCGGTTTCACATGGCCTTGGGCGGGGTATGGCACAGCCACTACATGTGGTTGCCCCCTCACGGTAATTGTTAGAACTCCAACTCCTGCCAATCCTCAACTCTCCAATCCACAAATCAAGAAATCTGTATTTGCCATTCTTTTCAAGAACATCAACATTCCAATCATTATTTCTCTTTTCAACGTCCGTGTTTGTCGCTACATTAATGAAGCGAATCGAAATTGGCCCTACTTCAATTGTTTATAACCATTGGCAGCTCATGATAATGACCCCCAATACCACCAGTGGGGAAGAGATAGGCATGTTTTGTTGGATTTTTTACTTCTGGTGTTGAATCCCTCTTGGATTGGTGCCGAGTCAGCATTTTTGGCCTGTCTACGTCACATTTGATGGAAAATAACAGCTACAATATATATATATATATATGTTATGAATTATTGGAATCTTCATTAATTAGTGGAGGCTTCATTAATTATGGATTTATGTAAATTATTATAGAAGATTTTTACGGATGTCCACCATTTAGTGGAGACACCATTAATTGAGATTAGCGGAAGATGATGTATGCCATGATGTAATCCACTAATTAGAGCTCTATAAATAGAGCTATTCTCTAAGCTTGTAATACACCTTTATTTTGTGAAAGAAAGATTAGAGAAAGAATTGTGAGAGAAAGAAAGAGAGAAGTTTGAAGAGAAATTCTTGTGCAAAGAATAGTTAGAATTCTCTTAGTGTGTAGTGTGTAGATTTTATTCTAACACTACCCTAATTTTATAACACGTTATCAGCACGAGTCTCTACCGGTACAAAAGCCAGAAGACTAAGCACGAGTTTCTGCCGTTACCAAAGCCAAAAGACAGGGTACGCATTTATTGATCTCTATGGCTAACCTCGCTAAACTCGAATTTGTAGCCCTTGATATTTCTGAAAAAAATTATATGTCATGGGTTCTCGATGCAGAAATGCATCTAAATGCTGAAGGCCTTAGTGAAACTATTCAAGCAAATAATAGTGCATCTGCACAATACAAGGCTAAATCTTTGATTTTTATTCGTCGTCATCTTGATGAAAATTTGAAAATGGAATATCTTACCGAAAAAGATCCATATGTCTTGTGGGTAAATTTAAAAGAAAGATTTGACCACCTGAAGATGGTCGTACTACCCACTGCACGGTATGAATGGTTGCACCTGAGGTTGCAAGATTTTAAAACCGTGAATGAATAGAGCTCCGCAATGTATAAAATTACATATCAATTAAAATTATGCGGAGAAAAAGTGACTGATGAAGATATGTTGGAGAAGACATTCTCCACCTTTCATATCTCAAATATTGTCCTGCAGCAACAATATCAAGAAAAAGGGTATACAAAATTTACAGATTTAATTACTGCCCTCCTCATTGCAGAAAAGAATAATGAGTTATTATTGAGAAATCATGAAGCCAGACCTTCTGGCTCAACAGCACTCCCAGAAGTGAATGCTGTTGGCTCTAGCAGAAGCCATCGTTTTAGTCGTGGTCGTGGCCATGGCCGTGGCCGTGGTTATGGTCGTAGACACGCTCGATATTTCCCTTATCACAATCATAATCAAACTGTGAGAAATACTGGCCACCTGAAGTGGAACAGAAAAGATCATAAGGGAAAAGAAAAAGAAATTGAAGAAAAGCATGAGGATATATGTTATAAATGTGGCATGAAAGGTCATTGGTCACGAAACTATCGTACGGCTAAGCATTTAGTTGAATTGTATCAAGCTTCATTGAAAAATAAAAATGTGGAAGCAAATTTTTCTCAACATCCAATAAATAATGCTGAGGATGATGATATTGATCCTGAAGATCTTAATATCAATATTACCCATATGGATGTATCGGATTTTTTTGAACACCCAGACGGTAGGATAGATCATTTAATTGGTGATGGCAGTGTCCAGAAGAACTAAAGCCTCACCCTGATATTTTTGTATTTTCATTTTTATTCTATTCTAATAATATTTACGTTTATATATATATATATATATATATATATATATATTTGTGTTCAGATGGCTGTTGTTAATGATGATGTATGCATTATTGATAGTGGAACTACACACACCATACTAAAAAATGAGAAATATTTTTCTGATCTCAAAATGGGAGAAATAAATATTTATACGATAAACGGTAGTGCAAATGTAATTGAGGGCTCCGGAAGAGCTAGTGTATTATTGCCTAAAGGAACAACAATTATTATTGATAATGTACTATTTCCCTTTAAAGATATCCGCAGAAATGGGTATCATGTTGAAACAAATGAGGAAAATGGGATTGAGCATCTTTTTATTACTCAAATGCATTTGGGTAAGAAATCGGTATTAGAAAAACTGCCGTCTTTTTCTACTGGTCTATATTTTGTAAAAATACGTACAATTGAAATTCATCATCTAGTAAACCAGAAGTTTATTGATCCTATTACTTTTAGCATTTAGCATGACCGGTTGGGTCATCCGGGATCTACCACGATGAGAAGAATAATTGAGAATATACATGGTCATCCTTTAAAAAATAAAAGGATATTAACATCAGAAAAATTCGCATGTCTTGCATGTTCCCTAGGAAAATTAATTGTTAAACCATCACCGGTAAAAGTAGGAGCTGAAAGTCCTACATTTCTCGAAACAGTTCATGGAGATATTTGTGGACCTATTGATCCACCATGTGGACCGTTCAAATATTTTATGGTCTTAATTGATGCATTATCCCGATGGTCACATGTATATTTATTATCTACTCGCAACCTGGCGTTTGCGAGATTACTTGCTCAAATAATTAAATTACGAGCACAATTTCCGGACCATCACATTAAAAATATCCGTTTGGATAATGCTTGGTGAATTTTCATCACATGCTTTTGATGCATATTGCATGTCAATTGGGATTAATGTTGAACATCCTGTAGCTCATGTTCACACACAAAATGGTCTTCTTGAATCTTTGATTAAACGATTACAATTAATTGCTAGACCATTATTAATGAAAACAAATCTCCCAACATCTGCACGGGGACATGCTATTCTACATGCTTTGCAACACTTATACGTATAAGACCAGCTAGTTATCATAAATTCTCTCCTTTGCAATTGGCTTTTGGGTCGGAACCAAATATTGCTCATTTAAGAATTTTTGGGTGTCTTGTATATATTCCAATTGCACCAAACCAACGTACAAAGATGGGTCCTCAAAGAAGAAAGGGGATATACGTTAGATATGATTCTCCCTCTATTATCGGGTATGTTGAACCCACGACGGGAGATGTATTCACGACAAGATTTGCTGATTGTCATTTTGATGAATCATTATTCCCTAAATTAGGGGAGAACCAAAACGATCATAAAAAGGATCTTGCTTGGACAACATCATTAAATTATCTTGATCCGCGCACAAGCGCATGTGAACTTGAAGTTCAAAAGATAATTCATTTGCAAAGCATTGCAAATCAAATGCCGAGATGCTTTTGTTGACTCCGAGAAGAGTTACAAAATCGCATATTCCAGCTATAAATGCTCCTATTCGAATTGAAGTTCCAGTGAGAACAAAATATTATACCTATAGTCTGTTGAGTCAAAAACATGCCGAAGCGTGGCCGACCTCTTGGTTCTAAAGATAAAAATCCTCGAAAGAAAAGAGGATTAAATGATCCGAGAAGATCATATTGAAGAAAAGAATGATAAAGACCAAGAGATAAGCTGATGACAAAGAACCAGAAGTTGATGAAAGTAACACTGAAATTTCTATCAATTATACCACTTCGGTAGAAGTTGGAATCGGATAGAAAGCTGTTATTGATAATATATTTGCATACAATATATCTCTTGATGTTACACGGGATAATGATGATCCTGAACCAATATCGATTGATGAATGTCGGCATAGAAAAGATTGGCTGCAATGGAAAGATGCGATTCAATCGGAGTTAAATGCAACGACAAAACGTGAAGTCTTCGGACTGCAGTCCGAACACCGAGAAGGTGTAAAACCTGTTGGCTACAAATGGATATTTGTGCGAAAGCGCAATGAAAAGAGTGAAATCGTTCGATATAAAGCGCGATTAGTAGCCCAAGGTTTTTCACAAAGACCAGGTATTGACTATGATGAAACTTATTCTCCTATTGTTGATGCTATTACACTCAGATATCTTATCGGTTTGGCGATACATGAAAAGATAGATATGCGCCTATTAGATGTTGTCACTTGCTTACTTGTATGGAAATTTAGAAAATGATGTTTACATAAAAATCCCCGAAGGATTTCATATGCACGAAGCATATAAACATTATCCTCGTGAAATTTACTCCATCAAGTTGCAGAAATCATTATATGGCTCGAAGCAATGCGGGCGCATGTGGTTCACACGTCTTAGTGAATATTTATTGAAAACGGGATTTAAAAATGACCAGGTATGTCCATGTGTTTTTATTAAGAAATCTCGTTCTAAATTTGTGATATTAGCTATATATGTTGATGATATTAGTCTTATTGAAACTCCTGAAGAACTCCAAGAAACAATTGATTATTTAAAAAGAGAATTCGAAATTAAGGATTTTGGTAAAGCCAAATTTTGCCTTGGTTTACAAATTGAACATCTGGAGAGTGGAACATTTATTCATCAATCAACATATACAGCAAAAGTGCTAAAAAGATTTTACATGGACAAAGCACATCCATTGAGTATTCCAATGATCGTCAGATCATTAAATGTGGATAAAGATCCTTTCAGAGCCTCAAGAAAATGATGAAGAACTCCTTGGTCTGAAGTACCATATCTCGGTGCAATTGGTGCATTGATGTATCTTGCTAATAATACACGATCTGATATTGCTTTTGCTTTGTCAATTTATTAGCAAGATTTAGTTCTTCACCAACACGACGACATTGGAATGGAATTAAACAAGTCATTCGATATCTCCAAGGTACAATTGATCTCGGATTATTTTATTCAAATAAAATCAGTCCAACATTGATAGGTTATGCGAGATCTTTGGTTATTTATCTGATCCACATAAAGCACGTTCTCAAACGGGCTATCTATTTACATGTGGAAATCTTTGCTATATCATGGCGTTCTACGAAACAATCTATAGCGACTACTTCTTCAAATCATCTTGAAATTATAGCCATTCATGAAGCAAGTCGAGAATGTGTATGGCTAAGATCCATGATTCATTATATCCGAGAAAGTTGTGGATTATCATCAATCAAAGGTATTCCAACTCCTCTTTATGAAGACAATGCAGCTTGCATAGCTCAATTACGAGGAGGATATATTAAAGGAGATCGGACAAAACATATTTCACCAAAATTCTTCTTTACTCATGAACTCCGGAAGAAAGGTGAAATTGATGTGCTACAAATTCGGTCATGTGATAACCTCGCGAGATATTTTCACGAAGACTTTACCGATTGCAACATTTGAAAAGTTGAGATATAAAATCGGTATGCGTCGGTTTAAAGATTTAAAGGAATCATCTCATCGGGGGAGTAATAAATAGACATATAGAATAGTGTACTCTTTTTCCTTCACTAGATTTTTTTCCCACTTTGGGTTTTTATCTAGTAAGGTTTTAACGAGGCATATTCTTTATGTAATGGATGGACATCCAAGGGGAGTGTTATGAATTATTGGAATCTTTATTAATTAGTGGAGGCTCCACTAATTATAGATTTATGTGAATTATTATAGAAGATTTTTATGGATGTCCACCATTTAGTGGAGACACCACTAATTAAGATTAGTGGAAGATGATGTATGCCATGATGTAATCCACTAATTAGAGCTCTATAAATAGAGCTATTCTCTAAGCTTGTAATACACCATTATTTTGTGAAAGAAAGATTAGTGAAAGAAAGATTAGAGAAAGAATTGTGAAAGAAAGAAAGAGAGAAGTTTGAAGAGAAATTCTTGTGCAAAGAATAGTTAGAATTCTCTTAGTGTGTAGTGTATATATTTTATTCTAACACTACCCTAATTTTATAACAATATATATATATATATATATATATATATAATATTTTAAGATAGACTACTATATATTTTTTTAAATTTTTTAATGAAATTCTATGATCTCTCACTACAAGAAAACAACCATTCATGCCGACGCTAATTTGCAAGCATTTTGCGAGGGAAAGTAAATGGAGGGATAATTTACCGATGAGTTGGCCATCCGTAGCAAAACTATCTGAAATAGCAACGGGTAAGAATTTTGCAACTATTTGAAGAGGGCAAATGACAACGTCGCTAAAGTCTATAGCTATATTGTCACAAATTGCTAGGATTTAGCTACGGCCTTATAAATTGTTCTTATCAATTTTTTTTTTTAATACAGAATTAAGGATCCGTAGCTAAACCCTCACTAATTGAGAGAATTTAGCTACGACAAGAAAACCCTCTCTAATTGCTAAGGTTTAGCTACATTTGTTAATATTTTTTCAAAAAATTTTAGTTAAAAATGAAAAAGAATTACCGTCGTTAAGCCCTCACAACTACCTAGACTTTAGCTACGGAGTTATAAACAATTTCATAATAAATGTCAAAATGCCGTAGCTAAACCTTAGCAATTTGAGAGGGTTTAGCTACGGCTGTATAAATTTTTACAATAAAATTTGGTGATAAATGAAATCAAATCTTCTGTTGCTTAGCCCTCTCAAATAGCTAGGGTTTAGCGATAGATTTAATAATTTTTCAGCCATAGAATATAAGTCGTAGCTAAACCCTAACAATATAATTGCTAGAGTTTAGCTACGTATTTATAAATTTTTTCAATAAATTGCATTAAAAAATAAAAATAATATTTTTTTCAATTAAATTTTACTTTCAGATTTGTATCTAATAACATATATGTCAATGTGGTTGTTTGTAACTGATTAAAATATATAGAGATTCAATCTATCAATATAGTATATAGTATGTAGATATATTGATACAAGAATACATAGTTATAGTTGTATATACATATATGTATATTCGTTATATATGTTATTCATTAGTGATTTTATATATATATATATATATATATATATATATATATATATTTATTTATTTATTTATTTACACACACATTATATATGTTGTATAATGTATACATATACAACATATGTTATATAATGAAATATATAATGTATATACATTCCATATAATAACTTATGTTACATATATGATTGTATATATATGTAATGCATAAATATATAATGTACATATATGCACATATAATGTATATGATTGTATATACGTTATCTAATGTAGATTCATTTCATGTAATGTATAAATATATAATGTATGTATATACACATATAATGTATATATGATTGTATATATGTTATCTAATGTATATAATCGCTAATACAAAAATTCTATATATATGCATATAGGTAATATACATATATGCATATGTACAATATAATGTGTCCACAAATTCATATACTATATAACTACAACATTGGAAATCTTAACTAGGCATTGAAATAGACACACAAAGTTAATATCAACATATAACATGTATAACATATCAATATATATTGCTTATACACATGCATGCACATAAAATTATAAGTTCTAATATGTCAATATATTGATATACTATATCACTGAATTTAATATATTAACTATTATATATGTTATTACATATCTCAATTAAATGTTAAGATAGATATTTAATAGAAAAATTGAAGGATATTGTTAAAAATATAATTAGACACATATTTGGCGGTCAAATAAATTTCAATTTAAAAAAAAGAGCATATGCTGTAACTATGCCGTAACAATTTGCAACGTCTTAGCTATGGTCTTCATATTCCCCTTGGAAAAATATGAACACCATAACTGTGCCGTAGCAATTTGTGACGGCATAGCTATAGTCTTTAAAAAGCCGTAGCAATTTTCGACGGCTTTGCTACGGCATTTTTACATTATTCCCTCAAAAATTTACCTCCAAAAATTTCGAAAAAAGTTTAAAAAACCGTTACTAAAACCTATCTATTAGCGAGGGTTTAGCGACGACTAATAATTCCCGTTGCTACATTCTCGCTAAACCCTCTGAATCAATGAGGATTTAGCGATGGACGCTTAATGTTGCTAGGGTTTACTTGCCATCACTATACCCTTGCTATTTACGAGGACGTAGCAACGGCATCGTGACCATCGCTAAATTAATTACATAGTCAGAATCAGGATCTTCTTCTTCATTTTCTCTTTTCTTCTCTGCACCGGCGATTCTCACCACTATCGTGCCGTTCGCCGCCCAAGCTCAGCTACCGATTGCTGCCCACGTGATGACGCCGCTCCCCGATTCCTGTCGCCGTCGCTGCTCTGCCACTCTGCCGAATTACAGGTTTTTTTAGTTTTTTTTTCCTATTCCAATAGCATCTACAATTTAATTGTGTTATTCCAATGGTTTAATTTTCGTATTTTCAGTGAATTAATGTTTGTTTTAGTAGAATTTATTTTTAGATTTCAAAATTATTATTATATAGATTGTTATTATTGTATATCTTGTATATGGCATTATAGAATGTTTGTTTCATTAAATTATTTTGACGCTTAATGTTTTTGGATTGTTTGTTTCAGTGAATTAATATGGCATCGTAATGTTTATAAATTCATGGAATTTAATTATATGAATATTGTATATATAATGTATATTGTTTATATAATATATATAAATTAATTACATGATTTGTTTCTAATGGATTGGTTGGATTATAGTTATACTTTGAGTTATAGTGTTGTTTGGATTGTAGTTATGCTTTGAATTAAATAGGTATGGTTAGAATTATAGTAATGTTTGGATTGATTGGATTTGTTGGAGGAGATGAATTGAGTAGAAGTCGGTTTTTAGTGTTAGGGATATATTGTTGGATTTGTTTGATGTGTTTTGTCATGGCTTAGTGCCTGGAAAATGTCCATTTTTAAGGGGAGACTTAACCGAAATTTTTCTTGAATTTAATTTTTAATAAAGTACTTAATAATATTAAAATAATTTTAGGTAATAAACTTTTCTATTAATAATATTAATACAAATTTTATTATTAATAAACTAATTAATTGTATTACAAAATTTTTAGTTTACTAAACTTTTCTATTAATAAATTCAAAGTTATTTATTTTAATAAACTAATTATTAGTATTAAATAGTTTTAAGCTAATAAATTTTTAATTAATAATATAAAAATATTTTATTTTAATAAAGTAATTAATAGTATTAATTATTTTTAAATTTAATAAACTTTTCTATTAATAATATTCCAAGGTTTTTGTCGAAATAAACTACTTAATAATATTAAAAAGTTTTTATTTAATAAACCTTTCTATTTATAAAAAATAAACGTTTTTATTAATAATAAACTAATTAATGGTATTAAAAAGTTTTTACTTTACTAAACTTTTATATTAATATATTCAAAGTTATTTATTTTAATAAACTAATTATTAGTATTAAAAAATAGTTTTTAGCTAATAAAATTTTATATTAATAATATTAAAAAGATTTTATTTTAATAAAGTAATTAATAGTATTAATTAATTTTAAGTTTAATAAATTTTTTTATTAATAATATTCCAAGACTTTATTTTAATAAAGAAATTAATAGTATTAATTAGTTTTAAGTTTAATAAACTTTTCTAATTATTAGTATTAAATAGTTTTAGTTAATAAACTAATTATTGTTACTTTAATGTACTAATTAATAGTATTAAAAAGTTATTAATTCTATTAAACATATGTATATTTTTCATGGCAGTTGTTTCCCTTGTTTGTATTGTTGATTTTAGATGGACGATTAAGGTTAGATGTATAAAAAGCATGTCCAAGATATAAGTGTTAAGATTCGTGGACTCTTAAACACGAAAAATATCCACGAATTCTTTCCGAGGATCCAAGTAAACGATTAAGAAGACCTTAGGTTTACAGAATTACCTCTCTTCAGCATAATCGAGATCATTCGATTCTGATTGTACTGTCGTACGTGTAACCCGAACGATCACCAGACGTTACAGTGTACGAACGTCCTCTATAGGTATACACGACGAATTGACTCATTGCCCCGAGAGTGCTTGTTGGGAATATGCCCTATTAGACTAGTTTTCTGATGAAAATATCGAATATGTTAATAAAAGAATTTATTTGTCAGAAATCGTTTGTGAAATAATTTTCTTTATTTGTGTACATTTTCGTTTGGAATAGACCCATTGTGTGTAAATAAGTGATTCATGTGAATATAGATCTTTCACAGTAAGGTGTGGATCATGTGTTATTTAAACATATAAACAATTGTTCTTAACCGATTGATGAGAATGGGAATCTCTTCATGTTTAAGTTATTATGTTATAAATTCCAAATGGGGAATGGCTTACCTTTAGCTAGTGAGTAGTCCACTCATTTCATGACATAAGCGTATTTCGAATACATAGAATAGGACATGTAGTAGTGATTTTTAAAAAGTACTATATGGTAGAAACCTAGACTACTACCGCTACAGCGTGAATTAGTACTCTATGACTTGAGTATGAGTTGGTGGTCTGACGAAATTGGAAGCATATGCTTTGATATACTATAGTTGATGTTCTATCGGAGGGTCAATATACTTGCATGTTGGGTATATGTGACTAGTTAGTTAAGACAGACTTGTACAAGATAGTTTCTACACTATATCGCCCTTTGTGGTTATCCGGATGATCTAAATATCCAGGGCCTTGGGAAACGTGACTTGGATGTTTGCTTTAGGGTCGCTCCATTGGAAAGCGGAAACACTCCAGGAAGTCGTGGGTCATTGAATTAGAAGCCTAAGGATAGTAGATGTCTTTTAGAGAGGTGTTAGTACACTTCTTCCTCTCTAAATGTACGGCGATGTGTAGAGGGATATTTTAATCATTTCACTTGTAGGTCGAAGACTCTGCTAATGCAACATTGTCCTTGGGGTTAATATTTCTTTATGGTGATATTAGGAAATATTTAAAATGTAAAATACATCTATTTATATAGTAGGGGTGTTTTAGTCATTTTAGTAGCCAAGGCGATGTGTCTTTTTGGTTCTCGAAATAGCCCGTAAGTCCTAATTAATTTTTGGGTTGAGAAAATATTCTCACTTGAGAGAGTTTTATTTTATTCGGGAAGTCTAATTAATTATTGGATTGGAATAAAATAAATGGAGAGAAATTTATTATTTGGTTTAATGGGTTAATTAATTATTCAGGACTTGGGTTCAGTTTGAATAATTAAAAAATTAACCAGAACTTAAACTAGAGGAAAATAATTATTACTTAATTATTTATTGGGTTATTTATTGAATTAAATTCCAAGAAATAAATAATTAATGTTTAATTATTTTTGGGTTCATTTGGGTTCATTAATTATTTATTGAGTTATTTATTTAATTCCAAGAAAAATAATTAATGTTTATTATTTTAGATTTTTCGGGTCCAAAAAAAATAATAAATATTATTTTGGCCCAATAGTCTGGACCATAGTATTTTTCCGGACACAGTTTATAAGAGTTTAGGGTAAAGTCAAAATTTATTTTATAAATAATATTCGGGTATTAAATCCCGAGAATATTATTTTTATCAAAATAATTATTTTTGGTTTCATGACTCTTGGCTTTCTGTGTGAAAAAATAAAAAAAAAGGGAAAAGGGAAAAAATAATAATATTTTTTCTTTTTCCCTAGTGATTCTTGGCTCTCTCTTTCTCGTATTCTCTTGTGCCTTTTCTTCTTCTGCCTTTTGGTTTTGAAACCAAAGGAAGGCAACCGAGAGGACATTTGTTTCTCTTGGTTTTTTGGCTTCTGGGTTTGATTCATGAAGCCACTGCGATAAATAGCCAACTGATAGGTGAAGGAAAGGGAGAGATATGTGAGTGGCTTTTCTCTTCCAATTCGTTGCTCACCAAACAGAGATTAGGTTGGGAATATTCCGTGAATTGAAAAGCTAAGCATTAAATCTTCGCCGGAGAAGGAAGAAAGGAAGCTGCAGTGCACTGGACAGTGGAAGCTTCACTGGATGTTCATGGACGGGTGATGAAGAAGCTGTTTTTCTAGGTTCAAAGCTTTCTTCAATATTCTTCAAGTTTTAAAGGCTCCAACAGGTATGTTTCAAGCCCACCATGATGCTCTCATACTCTGTATATTGTTCATGTTCTTCCATTTTCGTCACTGTGAACATGCTCTGTGATTTTGTCAATTCCTTCAGTGCTAGCGCCTAGGGTTTGAGAGTTTTTTTCCTGGTGAATAGAGGCACGAAATTTTTTAACAGAACCGAACTGTTGAGAAGACGGTTAGGATTTTCTTAAAACCTTTCGAATCTCTTAGAGTCCAAATCTGATAATAGCTTATCATATTTTAATTTAAATTTAAATTAAATTAAAAACTAATATGATAAGATTTTGCTATTATCTCGGTAATTTAACTAATTAATGTATCGAGTCAGATTTTTATAATTTGGACATCATCCAGATATATCAAATGTGGACATATTTCCAGATTCATTGTATCTGATAAATTTTTTAGGTTCAATTAACTTAGACATATTTTCAGATTCATCGAATCTGGTTACCAGAAAAATAATCTAACAAGTTCGCTTATTGTGTGACCCTATAGATTCATTTAACACTGGCAGTGTGCCTAAATCATATTTAAATGACCCATAAGTTATATGCGATTTCTAGCAAAATATTATAACTATCCAGGTTAAATGAAGATCAATAATCTTTTTGAACCAAACCATAATTTTATATTTAGTTCTTTTGTCACACGATATTCAGATTAAGCATAAGGCACGGAACATGTCATCCTTATTAAGCTTAATAAATTATTTCTTGATTTCATAGTAGACTGTTTAAACAAATGATATCAATATCTTAGATTGATATATTTGAGTACGGCCATGCATTTAACAGTCTAACTTATCAAGGGGCCCGTGAATATCTTTCTCATAATTGAGAGGGACAAATTCCTTTACTATCAATCATATTCCTCTCATTGATTTATTCTATATCCAACAATAGTTTAATTTATTATCTGGTTAAAGACAACTTTAGACAACGTCAAAGTATAGAATTTATCAAGTAGGAAACTATGATGAATTTAGGTCGAAGGACTTTTAATATCATTATGGCTAGAAAGTACTTATAACATGTTCTATGAAGTACTCTCACAGTGGGTCATGTCCAATACAATGTTCTCTAATATTTATTTATGTTTTGACTTGATATCACAAATATCCATGACCAGTAAAATATAGCTATCTAGTCACAAACATACTAATCTTAATTTATTATTATTCCAACAATAATAATCGATTAGGGACTGTTTTAGAATAGTCATTGTATTTATTGTTGGGTTTTATTATCGAGTCAGGTACTTGATGACCATAAAACAAAATACACTATTCATGAAAAGGAAAACCTCATATTATTATATAAAACATAACAACAATAGTATAAGTACAAATTGACTCTAGGGCATATCCCTAACAATAAAAGGTATTACTGTTGAATTTGAGCGAGGAGTTAGAGAATTTCTAACTTTTGCTATTTTAAATGTTGTATCATCTACGATTCGATGTCCATGTTCAAAGTGTCAAAATAGGAAGTACCAGTCCCCACCCGATATGGAAATTCATCTCCTTAAATTTGGATTTATTAGTAACTATTATCGGTGGATATGTCACGGTGAACCGTATAGTACAGCTTCGGGGCAATCGACCTTAACATCAAGGGTTGTGACCGATGAAAACGAATCAATCAATTCGTTTCGTGAAATGGTTTTAGATGCTGCAGGGCCAGAGTTTGATAATTATAAGACATTTAACGATTTTGTAGATGAACCTCTAAATAAAGAAGCACAGAAGTTCTACAATATACTGCGGGCTGCTGATACCCTGATATGGGAAGGATGCACAAGCCATTCACAACTTTCACTTGTGTCTCAGTTATTGAATATAAAGTCAGAAAATAATATGTCCGAGAAATGTTTTAACCAAGTAGTGCAGCTAATGCAGGAGATAGCTCTCGATAGAAATAAGATTCCTAATGACCTTTATGACAAAGAAATTAGTATCTGGCCTCAAATTACCTGTACAAAAAATTGGTGTATGCATGAATGGATGTATGCTTTATTGGAAAGATGATGAGACAAAAAGAGATTGTAAATTTTGTAGTCATCCTCGACACATGCAAAAGAGAAGTCAGAAGAATAACAGGCAAACGGAGATACCATTTAAGAAGATGTACTATTTTTCAATAACACCGAGACTACAACGATTGTATGCCTCCAAAACAACTACTGCATATATGAAATGTCATGCGGAGAGCATAACGAAAGATGGCTACATGAGTCCTCCTCGCGATGGTGAGGCTTGGCAACAATTTGATAAGAGTCATCCTAAATTTGCGAATGAGGTTAGAAATGTAAGGTTTGGTTTGTGCACATATAGATTTGCTCCTTTTGGCATGTCTGGAAAACAGTATTCATGTTGGCTAGTTATCCTCACACTTTATAATCTCCCTCTGTGGATGTACATGAAGGATCCCGTAATGTTTTTTACTATATTTATTCCGGGGCCAAAGAATCCTAAGCATAAAGTGGATGTTTATTTATAACCATTGATATATGAATTGCGTATGTTATGGTATGAGGGTATCCCCACATATGATATATCTAAGAAATAAAATTTTCAATTGAGGCTGGCATTGTTGTGGACAATCAATGACTTCCCAACTTATGCAATGCTTAGTGGGTGAAGTACTGCTAGCAGATTAGCGTGTCCATATTGCATGGAACGTACAAAGTCTTTTCAGTTGTAATTTGAGGGTAAAACATCTTGGTTCGATTATTATCGCCGGTTCTTGCCATTCGATCATCCGTTCAGAAGGGACACACGGTCATTCAGACGGGATAGAGGACATGAATTTTCACCACCTATGGAGCGGCTAACAAGAGACCAAGTATTTGCCCAGGTTTGCCATTTTTCAAAATTACTGATTTAGGGTGTGAATTGGGGAAGAGCGACGGGAGAGGAGTGGAGTACAACTGGACAAAAAGAAGCATTTTCTGGGACTTGCCTTACTGGTGTATTCTGTTGGTGCAACATAACATAGACATAATGCATAATGAAAAGAACGTATTTGATAATATTTTCAACACTGTAATGGATGTGAAGGGGAAAATGAAAGACAATCTAAAGGCTCGACATGATGTAGAGGCGTATTTAGACCTGAATTATATGTTTGCGGAGCAGGTGAAGGAAATGTATTCGCGTCAAAAGCATGCTACTTGTTGTCTGTTGATGCTAGGAAAGCGTTATTTGACTTGGTGAAGGAATTGCAACTCCCGGATGGATATGCTTTGAACTTATTATGATGGGTTGATATGAAGGAGTTGAAGATGTCTGGAATGAAAAGTCATGACTGTCACATGTTTATAGAACGATTACTTCCAAATTGCTTTAAGAGAATTTCTTTCAACAAATGTATGGAGCGTTCTGACAGAATTGAGCCTCTTTTATAGGGATCTGTGTTCACCTAAATTGAGCATTGTTCACATGAAAGATTTGGAGTTCGAAATTCCCGTGCTTATTTGCAAGCTGGAAAAAATATTTCCCCCGGGTTTCTTCGATGTGATGGAGCATCTAGTACTTCACTTGCCTTATGAAGCCTGTATTTGTGGTCCAACTCAATATAGATGGATGTATCCATTCAAAAGGTTCTTGCATCGCTTGAAGATCAAGGTAAAAAATAAGGCAAGAGTGGAAGGATCGATTTGTAATGTATATCTAGTTAAAGAAGCATCAACATTTTTTTCCTACTACTTTGAGGATTATGTTCAAACGAGGCATACACATGTTCCTCGTAACGCAGATATCCCAACTAATCAAATGCAGGAAGAGCGTTTGCTGTCAATTTGTAATGTTCAAGGAAGGACATTGGGGAAGATTCAAACTCGATTCTTGACATCTGAGGAATTCAAAGTTGCCATGAACTATATCTTTTTGAACTGTGAAAAGGTGCAACCATATATAAGGGGTTTCTCCAATAATTTACGTAGTCAAAATTCTGATATCACTGAGATGGAGGTTGAGAGAAGGATAGAGAATGAATTTACAAGATGGTTCAAAGAATACGTAAGTTCTCTAATTAATATTCCCGGATGTATAAGTTATTTGCATACATTTACTTATGTCAATTTTTACCTCGATTATTTCTTGTAGGTTCGTGGTGACAAGAGTAGGGTAATAGATACAAGCTTGCAAAATCTTTCATGGGGGCCATCGAGGCAAGTAAAATCATTTCAGGGGTATTTCATAAATGGGTATCGATTTCATACAGTTGAGCATGCTGATGGTCGTAAAAGTGTAAACTACGGGGTGCGCGTCAAAGGTGGCGAGAATGAATATGGTAGTGTTGACTATTATAGGGTGTTAAAGGAGGGATTGAGGTTCAATTTCCGGGCCATCCGATTGAAGGCATAAAATGGCAAAAATCATCAAAACACAAGCATACTAGGAAAACGAAAAATTTACCTCTATGATTGAATGGCCCTCTTCGTACTAGTGTAGATGTCTACATAATGATACTTGAGGCTATTAAATCATGTCCTTATAAACGTCTATTGCGTCTCATTCACGCGAAACCTTTTATCTTCCGAAATGGTACCCATAGCACAATCAGTGAAAGTTTAAAGATTGGGTTTTGACAAGCTTTTGGTTTTTGTGAGTTCTTCTTCACAGACGAAGTCTTTTGTGAAATTGGGTTTGGTTTGATTCTCTGTGATTGAAATTGAAAAGCTATTCATCTCAATGCATGAATACCCTTTTCAATTCCTATCCAATTCCCCGAGAGAGTAATTCCATCTGCATGAAAATAGAAAGCATCTATGCTTTCTGTTATCATACGTAGAATAATACGGGATCCATCCCGTGCGGTCTTTTATTTATTTATTTATTTATTTTAATAATTAATTAATTAAATTATTTTTTTAAATTTTATTTTACCCCTGGTCTTATTCATTGGGTTAGATAAAATTATTTACTCTTGGACTTGAACACCCATAAATAATAAATTTCAATTATTTATTTTCTAGATTTTATTAAATAACCCAATAAATAATTAACAAGTCAAAATAAACCAATATAAAATCTTTTACCTTTTATCTAGTTTATTTCCATATTAATTTTTTAATTATTCAATTTGGGCCTTGGACCCTGAATAATTAATTAGCTAATTAAATTAGATAAAATAAATACTCTCTCGGACCTTTTATTTTATTTTAGTCCAATAATAAATTAGATTAATAAAACAAAACCTATAATTATCAAGACCAATTCCTTAATTCAAAATTTTCAAGACTTAAGGGTCATTTCGGGGACCAAAAGACACATCGCTTTGGCTACTAACATGACTAAAGTACCCCTACTATATAAATAACTATATGTTGCATTTTAAATATTTCCTAATATCACTATAATGAAATATTGACCCCAAGGACAATGCTGCGTTAGCAAAGTCTTCGACCTACAGGTGTAATGACTTAAATACTTATCTACACATTGCCGTGCAATTAGAGAGAAAAAGTATACTAACACCTCTTTAATAGACATCTACCATTCTTAGACCTCTAATCCAATGATCTACGACTCTTGGAATATTTTCACTTTCCAAGGGAGTTACTCTAAAATAAACATCCAAGTCATGTTCCCCATGGCCCAGGATAATTAGCTCATTTGAACAATCATAAAGGGCGATATAACGTAGAAGTTATCTTGTGTAAGTCTATTTTAATTAACTAGTCACATATACCCAACATACAAGTATATTGGCTCTACAAAAGAATCTCAATTACAGTATATGAAATTATATACTTCTAGTTTCGTCAGACTACCAACTCATACTCAAGCGGTAGAGTATTAGTCCACACTATAGCAGTAATAGTTTGGGTTTTGTTTTAAATAATATTTTTAGAAACCATTATTACAGGTTCTGTTCTACGTATTCAAAATATGCTCATGCCATGAAGTGAGTAGACTACTCACTGGCTAAAGGTAAGCTATTCCCCATTTGGAATTCATAACACAATAACCTATACATAATAAAATTCCTATTCTCATCAACAGGTTAAGAACAAACATTTATGTGTTAAGTAACCCGTGATCCATACTTTACTATGAAAGACTACCATTCACACGGATCACTTACTTAAACACATTGGGTCATTTCCAAACGAAAATCGTGCACAAATAAAATATAAATTTACAAATAAATTTTGAGAATAAATTTTTTTATTAATAAATTTAATAATTGCATCAGATAAACTAGTTTAGAGGGCACATATTCCAACACCGATAATAAAAGTTGTGTTATTTAAGTGTGATTGGTTTGATCTTACTCCAAATCGAGGCATTAGAGTACACCCTCAATATAAGTTGGTTAATATTAATAGTAAGAGGAGTTACCCTAAATATGACCCATTCGTTTTAGCCCAGCAAGTATACTTTGCAACGTATTCGGCAACTAAAAGACCCAAGTCGGATTGGATGACAGTTTGCAAGATAAAAGCTCAACTTGTGCTTGATACATCGATTGTTGACATGCCTTACCAAGAAGAAGTTGAAGATAATACAACAATGAGTGTATCATTAGTAGGTGATCTTGGTCTTTTAACACATGAACAAGGCTTAGTTGAGTTGTTAGATGTTCGAGAGGAGCATTTGATAGGGATCAAGAAAAGGACAACAATGAAGATGATAGTAAGGGTGATTGGGAAACAGCTACTGATTTAGAAGTTGAGTCCGAGGAGTACGTTTCGGATGATGACTTGAGCGAATAGACATGAAATGTACTACAATTGTAGGATGCTAATATATATTTATTCTTCCATTATATATTTATTCATTATTATTTTTAACTATTTTTGTTTTATTTTCAGATATGTCTTCTGGTGCGGGCTCACATTGTACTGGGTCACAGGACCGTACGCCTTCACCTACACATCGTACTCCATTCGGATCGGATATGCAATTAGACAATACTCCATCCGGGCAAGTGATGCCGTCACCTACAGTTCCGTCATCTGCTGGTTCCAGTCAGACTACTCTTCAGGACCACGCTCTACGACCATTGATTGTGCTACGTGCAGAGGGGTACAATTAAGACACTACAAGAAAAATGAGTTTTCGCAACTAGATTATTTACGTCAGATAAATTTTGGTTGCAAACGAGTATTCAATTGCGTCGAAATAAATATCTATTGCAAATATCATGAACCTTTAATACCATGCAACGAAAATTAACCAATTGCAACTGAAATATGTGGTTGCATGAACCATCTTTATTTACGACCAAAATGATAACCTTTGGCAATGAAAAAAATGGTGGGGATTATAATTTTGAATTTTGATATTTTATTTCATAATTTAATTTAAAGCACTTTTAAAAACAAATATTTAGTGAATTTACAAACAAATTTAAAATTAATAATATTTATTAACTTAATGATTCACTACAAAAAAAATATATATTTTAGCTACACTTTTTGACATAAAAGTGTCCCTATAATAAAAATATTCCCGACGTTTAGAATCAAACATCGACAAATAAAAAATATCTCGTCATTTTTCAATTAAAGCGTCGGTACATTATATTTTTTTCCGACATTAATAGAAATATGTCGTAATATTAAAAATACTTTCGATACACTTTAAAAAAGTAATGTTAAATTAAATAATGTCAAACAACCATGACGATTTTTTATATAAGTGTTGTCTCATTCAAAATCAAATGGATACTTTAAAATTAATTATCCTGATTCAAAAAGGATTTTTTAATCAATATTAATTAAAAACATCTTTATAATATGAATATTCTCGATATTTAATATAAAATATCGACTAATTAAATATTTTTCGATATAAAATAAAAAAGTTGACATATTTTACGTATTCTTGACATTAATAAAAAAAATGTATCAGAATATAAAAATATTTTCAATACTTTTTTTTAAAAAAATAAAAATTTAATCGTGTAAAATAATAGAACATTTAAACATCATCTCATTAAAAATTTTAGAAATATTTTAAAAATAATTATTGTATTTTTTTAAAAATCCACTACAGAAAATTTCACTTGTCAACACTTAGGCTAGGCGCTTTTTCTTTCTTCTTCCTTTTGTTCTTTTTCTTTCTTATTCATTTATTCTTCTTTCCCCCACCCTGCCCCCCGTCACCTGCTCCCGCCTTTGGTCGCCCCGTCGCCAGTGAACCATCCCCTCCGTCGCCCCGCCGCCGCTTATAGCATCTCTTCTTCTTCTTCCCTCCCCTCTCCATCGCCACTTTTTCCTTACCTTCTTCTCCCCATCTCCTCTATATCTGTTTCTCCTCTCTAGATTCTTCACCGCCGCTCCAACCCGCTACCCGTAATCCCACCCACTGGTATGGTAGAACTCTCCGTGTCTCACACTTGCAAAAGGTATTTTTTTTTTTTCTATTTTCCTTTAATGAATTTCTTGCTCTATAGTTGTAATTGTATGCTTTGTACAATGTGTGTGGATTTGATCTTTTCTTGCAGTTCATTACAATTTCAATTGAAGAATTGAGGTTCTGGATTTTTCTTAGGTGTCTTAAACCTTCTTCTGAAATGTAAATGAAAATTTTAATTTTTAGCTTGTTCTTCTATTCATATTTTTCGTGCAATTTTTGTTTAATTATTCAGTGGTGGTAGCTCATTTTTGGTTTCTGCATGTGGGTTTTGATTGCCTGTCCTCTTTGGTTGAAAAATAATAGAAAAGAAACCATGGCTTCTCTTGATCCGGGAAGTGATAAGGTGATGGGTGCCGATGGGTGTCCTCTTGTGCTTGTTTGTGATAGCAGTTTCTTATGGTAAAAGAAGGAGCCCACAGTTTAATATCAATGTATGAGGTAACTGAACATGCTTTTATTTTTATTCTATTCAACGGTGAGTTTGCACGGTGCTATTTGGAAGACCTGGGTACTTTGATACTTTATTTTCATGCTCAATAATCTTATTTTGTTATACAGAAGACAAAGAAGTAGATCTTTGTCCTCTCGATACCGAAAAAGTCGTTCTTTGACACCAAGACGGCATAAAAGTCGCTCTCCAACACCAAGGAGACACAGAAGACAGAGAACTAGAAGTATCTCGTTAAGTTCGTCTCCCAGTCTTAGTCTTGTGTCAAAAGAGCAGAAAGATGTTAATGAAAAATTAAGAAAAGAAGAAGATGAAGAAGAGAAGAAAAGGTATACTTTTTACTTGACATCCATTTGTTTAATGTTTTCCCATAACTTTTGTTTTGATTTTCTTTAAAATAATTTATGAACTTAGAGGGATATGTTATTTAACTTTGTTATTTGATAATTATTTGTTTGTTGTTTAAACTGTTTTACAAGTAATTGTATTTTGGAAAGACTAAGTTCTGAAATATCAAGATGTCCATGAATTTCTGGAATGGGGTTGTTGACCACTTCTCGAATGGCTAGTGATTTTAGCATTCGCGGGCCGGATCTAAAAAGCAGTTTGAGTGTGTTAAAGAGTCTCATAGTAAATTTGTGAACTTTCCATTTTCTATAAATTGTTGGCTGTTTGTTTTGGTTTCAGGGGCACTAGGCCATTATGCCATTTTAATTAGTTGAATTAGAACCTTTGATCTATAATTCTGTAGTTGTTGATATCCTTTGGGCGAAGGGGTAAAAAGGGTGCTTGGGGTACCTTAGCTGATAACTGCTTTCAGCTACCTGGCCCCACTCTCGAAACTTCATGGATTGTTCTAACCGGAAGTCATTTTTCTTGAGTTTGAGATTCCTTTATAAGGGTTTTAGTTTTGTGGACATTCTGGAATCAATTGAACGTACAAAAAGCTTTGAATCTTATGGCATCTAAGATAACGAAGAGCATATATTTGCTTACTATTAAACTGAATTTTCAGCCACCTGATTGTTTGCAACATATGGGTTCTTGGTCCTTTTTCGTTGTATGCTCTATCGTTTTACTTGTAATAATTGAACACTCCCTGAGCAGCATCGGTTTTACTGTGTGCTTTGTTGTATGAACTTCTCAAAATTCAGACGGTTCATATCCTGTATTATGAAATAGAAAGTTGTCATCAAGGTAGTGATTGTTAGCTACTTTGCATAGAGGTTTGGGGAACTTGAGATGTTCATTTTTTCACACTTTTTCTTCACATTCTCTACTATGACTTATCTAAGAAAGAAAGTCACTGTAATTTGTACAAGCTGCTATATCTTATAGGGGAGGAGGGTGAACCAAATTTCTCTTGAAAATTGATGTTGGCTGATGTCACTAGTTTAGATACTGCAGTCAGTTGTGCAGAAATTTGATAAGATAAGCCTTTACTGGGGAGAATTATTTGAACAGCTGATGTGGTTTTGCTCATTCTACTGTAACAAAATCTTTTTAGGTTGATTTTCATAAAACTTCTGCCGTGTTAGAAATTGGTCACCATCTTGATCAAAGTAACTAAGCTTTAATTCCATGAGTGGTAGAGTGGGACAAAGTTTTAGCTTATCTTAGATTGCCTGGTTTAGGCAGTGGTGCAGAGAAGGGGAAGGTGAGTCGTTTGTAAGAATTTTATGTGGAAAATGATGAATGAGTATCTTCCCTTCATTCCGTCTTAAAATTTCTGGGTTTTTCTTTACCTTCAAGATGTCATCTTTGTTGATGTGAGGTTAAACCTTGTATCATGAGCTCCTTGTGAATTGTATTTTGCATTTCTTGTTACTGTCTGCCTTTATTTTTTATGGTTTACATGTTTCTTTCACATAGAACTGTATGCGGAATGCTGCTTCAAGGATCATTGATGCAGCCTCACTATCTAGGTTTCTTTTTATGTTCTGATCTGAAAAAGGTTCTATGCTTTTTATGGATTGGCCTGCTTCCTACATGGTTTTTTAAGGCAGATTATTACTAGGTGTTTCTGAATCATTTTGTAAGCACATTCATGACTCTTATGTTATTAGGGCAAAAATCTTTAATGAATGTATCTATTAGTGAAAATATTGTGGAAATTTTTCATGTTGAATAGTTAAAATTAGGATATTAGCATTCTTTAGCCTTTTTTGGTCCTAATTGTTGAATTTTCTTCTTTTCTCCCCTGAACTAATTTAATTCACATTTGCAGGTTATTCTTGGAAGATCAACTGATGATGTCGATGTTGATAGTGTGTTCATTTCAATATTCTCACTAATTTATTTAGTACTCTTCCTTTTCTTCATTACTTAGATTGTGTAAGCATTGTTTCCCTTCTCTACGCTTAAAATGTTTGTAGCAGTATCTCCTGTCATCATTTGTTCTGGACATCTTCCCTCTAATGGAAAATGTTCAAAAAGATAGAAAACTTCTGGTCAATTTTTAAATTTACGCGAGTTTATATGAGGTATAGGATCAAAATCCTGCAAAAGATGTAATATTCCTACTGATTGTGAGCTTTATTTGTCCTATTTTCCAGGTTTTGAAACACATTTCAGTGTAAAATAATGTCTCAAAGGATACATTCTCAATTCAGGTACTTTCAGCTGTGATAAAACTTTTTAATTAGTGGGAATTAGTCTTTTTGTAGTATTAAGCTTGTATTGATTATTTTACATTTTCATTGAGACCTCTTACTATGACTTTTAGGGGTTTTGTCCTCTGCCATGAAAAGTTTTTCTTAAGTTTAAATCTGATTTACTTGATGCAGTCTATTTCTAGCAGCATATCAAGAAATTTTGGAATCTTAGAACTGCTAGAGCTACATCTTAATTAAAATTTCCACCTAATCAACATTTTGTATATCTCCTTATTGCTTTTGCTGCTTTGAAGGTGAGATCGATCTGTGTTTTCTTTTGCTTTTCCTATTTTCTTATTGGGATTGGTGAATATATTGAAATTTTATTTTCTGTTTTCTTTTTTGTTGTTTTGTTATTGTTGTTTTTAACTTTTGTTCTCACAAGCCTAAGAATTATTGTTCTTTCCTTCTATTTTTCATCCTTAAAGTCTTTCCAGCTTTTCCTTTTGTGTTACCGTTCTAATTCAATTTACAAAGTTATCTAACATTTTGGCAGTTAATGACAGGAAGAAATAAATTCTCTCTTTCCTTGTTCTTTTGCTCAAGGAGGAGAGACTGTTTCCTTTTTGTAGAATTTTATTTGGCAGGTGAAAACAAAAGCAGTAAAAAACAACAGAGAGTCGACTGAAATCTATGTTCTATACTATGCAGGCTATGTATGAAGATGCTGATGGCAGCATTAGAACAGTTGCAGCATTCTGTGCTGAAGATAAGGTAATGCAAATGTATGAAAGGCAGTGTCAAGCACCACTGAAACGAGGTGTCAAAGTTGGAATCCTCAGTGGTGCTGGCTTAGGTTCTCAGTGGTGCTGGCTTGGGTTTCAGCTTCGGAAAGGCCAAAACCATGTAGCTTGATTTCTTGAAAGAAATACATGTTTTTATCAGTGATTTAAATGCATCTCATGGTGTAATTTTCTCACTCTTAACAGGTTAGCCTTGCAAAGCAAAGAATCGATGAATATGTGTACTGCCAGTTGATGCTGCAAACAGGTGGTCAACAGACTATGTAAGTTTTTAATCGTTTCTTTATTTCTTGATCATGTGTGTTGCACATTACTCAAGTGTTTCTTTTAAGTATTTTTTTCGACATTTTAACATTTAAGACTAGCTTTTTAAGTCTCTGCTCTTTTATTGAAATTGGTTTTGTTTTTGATTAAGTTGACATTGAGCAACAGTAACAGTGTATTTTTGTCTCTATTGCAATCTAGCAATGTCAAATACTTTGTTCCAAGCAAATAGTTATTTGCATGCAAATTCTCTGTTGCAAGGTTTCGGACACACTGATGCACTTTATGCAAGCGGGTAAAACACCAGCTTTTATTGAATTTACTTATTTGCTTTTGCGTGTCATATTCAGTTGTTATAAAGAGTTCCAGCATGTTTACGTTGTTTCTAGTTCATACTATTTTTTGCTCTTGGACCACATTCTAAGGCAAAAAATAGAAAATAACCTCAGGTCGAAATTCTCCAAAAACAAAAATATGATATGAATGTAAGTTATGAAATGAAGATTGCAAACCTGAAGGAAGAGTATGAAAGGAAGATTACAGACATGCAAAATGATTACGAAAAGAAGATTGATGATCTCCAAAAAGAGTTAAACAGTATGCGCAATGATGTATCTAATTTTAGAATATTATTTTTAGAGGTGAGTTACTATTAACATGGTCATTCTAATTACTATTACTAGTACACAGTATCATGGCATGCGTTTCATTTTTCAGGCTGGTCATAATTTTAGTACATCTACGTGTACACCTACGTTTACATATATGTAAGTATCTTATTTAGTCAAAAAATTTCAACTACATTTATTTCATTGAATTTTGAAAGATTATCAATATTTGTCAATACAATTATTTCATTATTTTGAGTATTTAACATTTTATTTGCTTTGACTTACAGGGACATTAAAATATCAAAATTAACGCTTTGCAAAAATCCATCCACTTTGAAGATGTGAAGAGATGTTTTTGGTTGAGAATGAGTTGAACATTGCGTACTCAAATATTACTTTACTTGTTCTTTATATGGATATTTGTATTATATATAGTTTGAATATTTAAATTATGTTTCATATTTTATACTTTCTAAAATTTAAAAAATCTAATTTGGCAGCTTTAAAAGTATTAAAAAAAATCAAGAAATAAAAAATGGTACACAATTTATGGAGAAATTGTGTACCAAAAAATGTCATAATAGTAATAATGTGTCGTAAATTATGAGAAATATTGGGGAAAAAAAAACGATGCTAAATTTTGGGACACTACGGAAAAATTAGTGTTGTGAAAAAGGGACGAAACATACGTATTCCGTCGTAATTTAGGGACACATTGGGGATGCTATGGATTATTTTGTCACTAAAAAAGGGGGGACAGATTCATAGTTATGCGTCGTCATTTTAAGGACATTTATGTAAAAAAAAAATGTCACCAAATATGGGACGCAATATACTTATACGTCGTAACTTTGGGACATTTTTCTATGATATTATGGATTATTTCGTCACTAAGAAAAGGATATTTATGTAAAAAACACTGTCGCCAAAATTGGGACACTACACAATCATAGTGTCCCGATTATTCCGTCACTAGAAAAGGACATTTATGTACAAAAACTGTTGCCAAATTTGGAACGCTACACATTCATAGTGTTGCGATTATTCCGTCACTAGAAAGGGACATTTTATGAAAAAAATGTCGCCAAATTTGGGACGTTACACATTCATAGTGTAGCAAAAAAAGGGACTCAAGCATACCTTTTGGTCGCTAATTTGGAGACGCTTATACAAAGCGTGTTGTCAGGAAAAAAATCTATATAATAAATATTAGTAAATTAGGGACACATTTAAAAGTGATGAGAATTAATTAAATATTTATTTTGAAATAAATATTAATTATAATATTAAATATTTGCAACGAGTAATAATTGTATTTACAACTAACAAAATCCGTTAAAAAAAAGCCTATTTGCAACGACCATGCAACGGAAAAAGAACCGTTGCATTTAGTTTGGATAGATTTGAGGTTTCTTGCAATGGAAAAAAATGGTTATAAAAAAAGGCATTTTTTGTGGAAAATAGATCATTGCGACGGTGCTTATGGTTGTAAAGGCAATTGCAACCCCCTTCAATAGCAACAACCACTATTCCGTTGCAATTGATCATTTACGACCAATTCCATCTTTTTTCCCGCGAAATGTAATGGTTGCGGAAATTCATTTTTCTTGTAGTGAGATTGCATTTATATATTATTTTCATTGTGCAATAGTTTTGCATAATTCTAGAACATATTTAAATTTCTATGTTAACTTTTTATTATGTAGTTATTTTTTATAACATATTTAACGTATTTATTTTTAATATATATAACTTTCATTTCTTTTTTATATTTATTCAAAAAAAAAATAAAAATAGGTTTGCTGGTTCCCATCGATGTGTGCGGGAGATTACAACAATATTCCAGAGATAGTTTGATAGTCCTTACCTGTATTGAGTTGATGTCCCGATTCACGTGAGGAACCTCTGGTTTGAGGAGTTTGCAGTAAGTTACACATTTTTGTATAATTCGTTAAAAAATAATCAGTTAGTACTTTATATATATATATATATATATATATATATATATATATATACACACACACACACACACACACACACATATCTTTTTAGTTATTTAATATATACTAACAACTTGAAATATATTCTACTTTTTGTAGAAGTTATTTTGTTGGACCAAGGATCATAGTGCCCAGATCTGGTCCAACTGGGAGTACGAGTGTAGGACACGCCTTTCGGACACTTTATTGAGGGTCCGAAGGACGGCCCCTGCTGGTCAGTGCCTGTCCTGGATTGACCCTCGCCATTGGGAGGCGATGAGGGAGCATTGGGGCAGAGAGGAGTTCCAGCGGATCTCGGCCATTACCAGGAGGAACATGGGTCATTCCACGACTACATATACTGGCGAGTCCGTCTCCTTTACAGTCCACGAGGACTGTATGGTAATTTCCTTCAGTTATTAATATATTTCATATACTTGCTTTATTTTAATCAATTTATAGTCTTTATTTTTATATGTTATTATTGTAATTGTAGTGACAATAGATGAATAATGGTTTTAGCCATATTGAGATGTTTAAGAGGTTGCATATGTTTCAGAATGGGGACAGACAGGGATAGTACGTCAGCGAGCGTTCTCGCAAGACATTGGTAACTACATTACAATTTTTTTATTTACAGAATATTTTTCTCTTTGTTTTTATTTTATTTAATTAAATTTCATACTTCCCAAATGATTTCAGGAGCACGTGATGACTGCTAAGAAGCGCCAATCTCAGACTTCTTCTAGTGGATTTACTAGCACTACCTCTTTTGTCTTGCCTGATGACCGAGCGCTATTCATCCAGGCATTAGGTGGGTACAATAAAGGTCACGTATATGGCCTGGGATCCAAGGCAGTATGAGCCAAGCAGAAGCTCCAACAGGATTTCCTAGCAGCCACGTAGCCTTCCCCTCCTTCGGATATCAATTAGATTGTAGAGGATATAGTACAGGAGAGGGTCCAGGAGGTTACAGAGTTGTTGCAGTGACAATTTGGTAGGAGAGTGGACTGGCTAAGAGACAGGATGTCACAGTGAGACGATATTTATGTTGGATGGATGGCGATGATGTCAGAGAAGATGGGATTACCGCTACCACCAGTGCCACCGCTTGACGAGGAAGAGGCCGATGATCAGCCTGATGACACTTTTGTCACGCTTCCAAATCCTCATCCATTCCCGTCTCGTCCTCATTCTCCACCTCCACCACCTTCGGCTGGTTCTACTGCTCCTGTAGTTAGTTGATATATTTTTTATATGTAACAAGACATACTATATTTATATTTCATTATATATTTGTAATAATAAATACATTTCGTATTTATATATTTTTTAATATATTTTGTTTGGACTTATTATTTTGTGTTGTTGATTGCATGAGATTTTTTGAAAACAAACATAAAATGGCGGGAAAAAATTTAAAAAATATTTAATTAAAAATTAAATTATCCATTGCAAGATATCGTAGCTAAACCTTCACAAATTAGCTATGGTTTTGCGACGGTACTAAATTAATTTTTATTAAATTGAAAAGGCCGTAGCTAAACCCTTTCAAATGTGCTACAATTTTGCGATGGCTTGAAAAATAATTTTTACTAAATATAAAATGCCGCTGTTAAACCCTTGCAAATGTTGCTACAGTTTGTGAAATTATTTTTAAATTTTAAATTTCTCGTTGCTAAACCGTTGCAAATGTGCTGCGATTTTGCTATGGATGTATCATTCCTATAACTAAATAATTAAAAATAGCCGTCGCTATTTGCTCGAAAATAACTTAAAATATTTTTTTAATGCCGTCACTAATGTGTAGCAAATTTGTCAAAATTAACTTCGTTGACTGTTTTTTCGGCATAGCGATTGCCCTCGCAATGCTGTCACTAATTGATACGGCTTTTTTTTGGCGTCGAAATTTGTATTTAGTGACTAGCGTTTCAGCTACAGTAATCGCCGTCGCTATGCCGTCGTTAATACCATTAGCGACGACATTGAGATGGTTTTGACCGTTGCAAAAATCGCTGTCTCTTGTGGTGTCTAATTTGTTGCATTTAACTTACTAAATTGATATTTTGAAGAACTTACGAGTTTGAACTCTAACTTTCAACATTTGGTTTGTTCTTATTCGATTATAGGAGTAGCTGCGGGAAAATCCACATCCTCCACTGATCTCAGCCGTTTATTCTAGGGATAGTTTTAGAGTTCATAATACTTTGTCATATTTTCTTTAGCTACTACTTTTGCTCTTTTGTGAAACAAGCTGGCCTGCACCAATTATACGAACTTGCACCAGGCCTTGAACTAGCTGGAATACTATTCTTATGGGTCATTAACGATAAAATCTTGTCGATGATGGCCTGTTTTATACCCAAATGGATTTCTGGAGAGGGTTTCTGATCATGGAGAAATGGTTGCATGCGTACCGCAAGAATGGGTTTTTTGGCTCACCCTGCTACTGCATGTTTCTTGAGCCACTGTGGATGGAATTCGATCGTGGAAGGCGACAGTTCTGGGGTCTCTTTTCTTTGTTCTTCTTATTCTGGAGAACATTTCTATAACCAGCAATACATTTCCTTCAAGATTGGTTTAAAAGCTTGATGCGTGTGAAAATGGCGTTAAATCAAGAGAGGAAGTTAGTACAAAAATAGAAAATTTGAGTGGACAGTGTTAGCAAAGAGGGATCTTCTTATCAGAACCATCAAAACTTCATCAGCTATAAAGCAATATAAAGCAATGGGGTTTTTTTATTAGAATGGCTCATTTTGGAGTTATTCTATATCAATTGGCTCAATCAATAAAAATTTTAACCTATCACATAAATATATCTTTGTTAGATAAAGATATATGTATAGAATGTATCATATTTAACAAGTACGCAATATTTATGAAATACGATCAATGTTAAATAAGAACATCTTCTACTGATTGAGTTGATTGATATGGAATGACTATAAAGAGGATTATTCTAATAAAAAAACTGAAAAGGAAGAACCTAAACTACAATCTTTTAGGCTGTGCAAATAAGAGGAAATTCATTATTACAATGATCAAAGAGAAAGAACAAAGTTTCAATGCTAAAAATTCTTTCCCTCATATGTCTGGCCAAGTTTCCAATTAGCCGGAGCAACATTATCCGACTGAACCATCCTTCCATCACTGATTTTCACCTGGAAAGATAAGCTCTGGCCATGTAAATCCGTCTTAATCTGCCAATTCTGGCCCCAATTACGTGACATAGCAATCCATCCTGAGCGTGACCCTTTGATATTCACAGCTGCAACATCCCCTACTCCTCCCACATTGTACACTAACACCAGCATCCAATATTGATTCCCCTTGATCTCAAACTTGATCCCTCCTCTCTTGTAGCATTGGACTCTTCTAAATGCAATCGGGACAATTCCTGCTTTGTATTCTGCAATCTTCAAGAACATTGGCATCGATAAATCAAAGTGTTTTAGAGGTGGATTGCACCAGTTTCCATCAGGTTTTGTGTAGTTTGGAGGGCAGAAATTGGTGGCTGTGATTCTGATTATGTCTTTTTTGCACCATTTTGGATCATTTATGCACATGAGTTGAAAGCAAGCTCCACATGTAGCAGCATTGTTGAAGAGTGCTGTGCTCAAAGCTGCTGTCTCAAGGCCATATCCTTGACTGAACAAGTTTCCATAGCCACAAGCTCCTCCTACACAATTTAAAGTGCATATATTTTAAGGGCAATTAATAAAAAGGGTTTGAATCTTAGTGTACATGCTTGTTCAAAACTAGTGACGGGAGTGAAAAAAAAAATGAAAAAAAAAATCAACATACCCATTGTTTCAGTACCGGACATGTCACCATAGAAAGTTGCATGACCAAAATCCCAACCACCACTTGCTTCAATTTCATAAGCTGCAACCACAATAACCATGGAAATGAGAAAATAACATAGAACATGAGGTGTACCCATTTTTTTCACCTAATTTTGCTACTTTTTTTCCTTTCGAATTTGAGGAAAATACTTTCTTGATTATGGCTTTAACCAATCCCAAAATCTTGAAATTTATACGCATGCAAATGTTTGCAAAAAAAGGAAAAGGATAAGTTATTATAGGAAATTATCATTTTGATGCTATGAAATTTAAACACTTGCCAAAATTTTGAATTACAAATTTATAAAAATGGATGAATCCAAAATTGTAAACCTAGTAATAATTGAAATCCTATAATATCGGATTTATTTCTATATAAAAGTTTAATGTGTATCCCATCTTTTTGGGGGTTCGATCCCGTTTTTATTTTTTTTTAAAAACTCGATAACAAAATTAGTTGCTCTTTTTTCAAATATAATAAGATATATACTTATTAATTAAAATTTTATATTCTCCTATCTTTGTCTAAATATGGTAAGGAGGGTTCTTCCTTGAACATGATAATTATCATGTTTTATCTGATATAATAATACAAATTCAAAAATAAAGTTTTTTTTTTGTTGAGATTTTTGCATGTTGTTTATTGCATCCATTAAAGGTAAACTTGCTTGAAGATTAAAAGGGACGTGATATGTGACCCCTTCAACTATTTTTGCATCTATTATAGTAATTTATTAAAAAATTAAATCAATAGAGCTCTATTATTCTTTTTTCATTTTTAAGTATAGGATCTTAAACAACAAAATATATTCATACTTGGAATTCTTTGTGGAATGCTTGGTATCATAGAACTCCCCAATGGCAGTCCTATGGTTAGAGAGTTGTAGAGGAAGATTAGGTAATTAAAACCCTAGGGAGGGATAGGTTGTGAGGTTTGTCAGCTTGGGGGGGGGGGGGGGGGGGAGAGGAGGGAGGATTCGAAAAATTTTAGTGGGACAAGAGAGAAAAGAGGGGCTTCGTGGTAAAGGAAAAGAAAAATAAATAGAGACAATATGGCGAGGATTGAGGTATATGGGGAGAGGAGACACAATTGAGAGGCAAAAACCATTAGGTTAACTCTCTTAATTTAGTAAGGTTTAATATTTATGGTAATTTATCCTATGTAATCTATTTAATCTCTATCATACTTAATATAGATTGAATAATTATTGCACATTTTTATTAAATCTTATTTAATGTAATCACACAAATTAATCAATCAATTAAGAAACCATCAAATCAAAGAAGATATAATTAATATAATCGCTATAATATAGTGATATATTTTTTCTTTTTTTATCTCAATCAAATGGATTTGTCTTGGTAACGTTATATTGAAGAAAATAATATTCCTCCCGTTCTCTTTTATGTATCTATTTTAATTGATTTACAAGTTTTAAGAAAAATTAGATTTTTTAGTTAATTAATTAACATTTTCTATTTTATCCTTAAAAAATTTCTTTCTTTATTAAAAAGAAATCAAATTTCAAAACTTTTTGTGTTATAAGTATATTTAATTTACTTCTTTTTTTTTTACCATAAGTGTACAAGTACTCAATGTATTAAAGAGGGGTATTTGTAAAAAAAATAACAATTAATATAGTTTTAGTTTGTTAATGTGACAGATAAATTGGAACAAAAATTTTAGTTAAAATAGACGGATAAGAAGGAATGGAAGGAGTATTAGAAATATATATATATATATATATATATATATATATTCTATTTTTTTTAAAAATCCACACATCTAAATCCATTTTTATTTTATAATATTTATAAATAAAGGAAAAATAAATATCTTAATTGTATAAAAGTGATTATGTGTCTTATTCAATACTAATTGTTGTTTTTTCAGTGGATGAAATGCACTAAATTATATGAAAATTAAACAAATTTGACATACAAATTAATTAGTATTAAATATTTTAATTTATTTAAATTATCATATACCTCGAGATTTGGAAGTGATATATTTACCAAATTATACACGTGCAATTTTTTTGTGTGGCAATTTTGTTTGTTATGGAAACGGATATTGGACCAAGGTGTTTTCCTTTTGGGCCCTCTTTCATATTGGGTTTAGGCCCTTATTTAAGCCCATATTTCTTCGCCCTCAAAACTGCCCACGAAATAACCTTGAGTAAAACCAGCAAGACTATAAACCCTAGCGCCTTCGCTTCCAACCATCTTTACGCATACAGAGACCAGCTGCAGCGCTCTGAGACACTCGCCCTACATCGCAGTCGCAGCAGCAGCGGAGGAGAAGGCGAAAATGGAGACGGCGAGAACTGTTAAGGATGTTTCCCCTCATGAGTTCGTCAAGGCTTACGCCGCCCATCTCAAGCGCTCCGGCAAGGTTAAACCCTGTTTTCTTCATACACATCACTTCGCAGTGGTTATGGTACATTTGTGTATATTGGATTCGCTAGAGTTTGTATTTGGAATTGTCCTTGTTTGAGGTCTAGAGAGCAGGGGTGAGGATGTACTTTATCTGATTTGTTATGTGTGTTTTTGTTTTCTAGTTTTTCAGTTTCCAATTTGAGGTAGATACAATTTTTGAGCTTTCAATATTTGATTTGATGCTATGCTCAACTTTTGTAATTATAGCATGAGAAATGTGAAGTGACCCTGGTTCTCTTATGTTGTTCATAGATAAATATGAACTTTGCATTATTTGTTACTTCAAAAGATAAGCTTTTGGGAAGTCACAACTTGTAAAATTGTCCTGTGAGAGTTATTACTGTATGGTTATTGAACTATTTGGTATCGCTTTGTGATTGGAAGAAGTTTGTAAAATTTCGCTTCTTTTACCCAATTGTTACTGAGCCCAAAATTCATGATTAAGAATATTTCTGGTCCTATTTGTTTCCCCACGAGTAAGAATTAGGCTTGGTTAAGTACTCTCTTGATAAAAGAATTATGCTTGGTTAAGTACTCTCTTGATATGTATACAACCACATAAACTTAAGAGTACGAGTATTATTGTAGTTTTGGAAGTATCACAATGTATGTATGAAATGTAATGTGAGGGGTACATTAAGCCCTTTCTTGCTGACTCAGATGACTGGGAGAAACTGTGGCAAAGATTACATATACACTTCCATCAGAAAACTAGATGGACCGTTCTCATATGAGGCTGTCTAAGTACTCTCTTTGGAGATATCTGAATTTGTTCAAATTGTTACCTTTGGCTCTGAGAATTTGGGTGGCCTTTTCTCTTGGTAACATGGATGAGAAAAAGGCCTGTAAATTGAGAATTGAGAATATTGGAAAAACATTAGTACCATAACCATTAAAGTGGAAATGCAGTTTGGTTCCTAGCAGAATTGTGCCTGGAAAATTTTCAATGACTTAAATTATATATTTCCATACCTTTTCCTTTGAATGAAAAATATGAAGAGAAGTCAGAAAGAGAGACAACCTGCACTGAATAAGATAGAGAAACTTGGGTTAGCTGTATGCATCCACCTGCTTTTAGTTATTGATTTGTTTTAGATATCTGTTTATGGTGCAGTGTTCTGAAACAGTGCTTGTCTAGAGTAATTACCTTTCTGCTCACACTTTCTTGTACCTCTCTATCTGTCTCCTCGAGAAGAAGAAAATAACATTTTATTTATGATTTAAATGCATAGAGATTCAGTAATAGGTGTGATATATATATATATATATATATATATATATATATATATATATGCCAGGAGATGAATGATGGGAGTGATGCATCCTACGAGATGTATAATGAATCACAATTGTTAAGTCTTATTGTATTTGTATGATCTTTCTGGATCACTGGAAATTAGCTTAGCCTCGCTGTTTGTGTGGACAAAGTTTGGTGGCTTCCCCATAACATGCCTTTCAATGGAAGATTCGCCTAGGCTCATTATCTAGTGAAAAATAGATTTGCTATGCCACTGGTCTGGTCATAAAAAACAATGGATGTTCACTGAAAGTTGTTAGTTGTTTTGCATATACATGTATGTTATAGATTTAATGCACCATCATCTCAGTTAGGAAAATTTCCAAAACTCTTCTACTTCTAAATGGTTGGCCGCAAAATAGGTGATAATGATTCAAAGTTCTTATGTGATTTTTAATTATTCATATTTTTCCCCAATAGATGGAGCTTCCGCACTGGACGGATATTGTGAAGACTGGTAAACTCAAAGAGCTTGCACCATATGACCCTGACTGGTACTACATTAGAGCTGGTAATTTTTCTGTCCTTCTATCTCTCAGACCCAGGCACACACTCTCTCTATTCATTAGTTTCTGATCCTTTTTGTTATGTTTTCATCAAAGCTTCTATGGCAAGGAGAATCTACTTGCGGGGAGGTCTTGGCGTTGGTGGTTTCCGCAGAATCTACGGTGGTAGCAAGAGGAATGGCAGCCGACCACCACATTTCTGCAAGAGCAGTGGTGCTGTAGCTCGTCATATCCTTCAACAATTGCAGGGCATGAACATAATTGACCTCGATCCCAAGGGGTGAGTTTCTCTTTCAACTACATGTTGTTCCACATAACAAGGCTGGTACTTGGAGAGCGTTGGCCCTCTGACTACAGCCGGTCTTTAAGTTGCATGAAAGAAGTTATTACTCAGGCTTTCCATGTTCACCGCCTCTTTGTGGTGGCAAAGGTTTTGCCTTACATTCTGTGCATAATTTCCATCCTCTCCATCCTGTGTATTCTGTTTGATTACACCCTTATTTTGGGCTGTGGTCATTGTTACCGAATTTGCAACTTAAAATGATCTATGTTATTATTTTTTATTTTATCTGATGGTTGAGACATTTCTTCAACTTTTGTTCAGTGGAAGGAGAATCACATCCAGCGGCCAGAGAGATCTTGATCAAGTTGCTGGAAGAATTGCAGTAGCCCACTGAGAGAATGAGTATTGGCGAATTATGAAATACAGTAATACTTTGTGGCTTAATGATTGAGATGTCTTTTTCAGAGTAGTTTGAGGATATTTTACAATCACATATCCATTTTGGAGATTATCAGGGAACATGCCCTTTATTTGAATCTTGTATGTTAGTTTCCGAATTTTAAAGTTGCCAACGTTTTGATTTACTGTTCTAAGCAGTTGTTTTCATTTGCACCATTCCTGCATGGGTATTGCTGCTAAGGTTAATCAAACACTGCCATGACTTGCGAACCTGTCTAAAATACAAAGCCCATCTGTATTAGTTATTATTTTGCTTCGTCTTATATTGAGAAGCTAAAACGATGATGTTGATATGGGTTATTTCATTCTCCCGAACATTCGATAATTTTAGTCATTGGTCTCGATTTTTAAGTTGGTTATTTCTGTTGAAAGTCTTCCTTTGCTGATGTATAACAGCTTGTAAGTCACACAGATTTATGCCCTAAAACTATTTAAGTTAGGAATTAGCCTTCTGTAGTTGACTGCATTTCTTGGATGTCAGTAGGAGAAAGAGAATGGGAGGATGTGGATTTAGGTGTTTATATTACTTTTTGTAAAGTGGAGGAGAAGAAAAGTGAAAGGAACGGAGAGAGTGGATCGAGTTACATGGGTCCAATTTGATTTCAATTTAAAAGTGGATGGGAAAAAGAAATTAATTTTAATGTATTTGGGATTCGGTCGTCTATTCATTTCCCTACTACGATAAACTATTTTTATCACTATTTTTCCTTTCTCGGTCTGACTACGTTTGCTAATTACTGCTTTCGTCTTAAATTATTTGTTTTGTTTAATCGTCTTAAATTATTTGTTCGATTACATAGTAGTTTATTTTAGTTAATTAAAATTTTATTTTTACTTTTAAGTTTTATTTTATTATCTTTTTATTTATTAAGAAGTATTTAAATTTTAAATTTTTGATATATTTTAAATTATTTTTCTTTTTTATTATTTAAATGAGATTATTTTATTAAAAAGAAATTATTTAATATGTTTAAAAAATAGAGTATTATTAAATATAAATAAATTTAGTATATTAAATTTTAACATTTTAAGTTAAAAATATGATAGATAATTTGAGACGAAAAAGTGCCAAGAAGAAGAGTTATTCGAATCCAATGTTGTGCTGCAGGTGTCATGGGCTGGATCAGTATTTATTCGTAATTGACTTTTAAACACAAAATTTGAGGATGCTTAGTAATCAATGGAATTTGTTAGGTTATTAATATAAAATATATTAATAATCTATATATAATTTTTTTTAGTTTTCTTTAATATATATATATATATATGTATGTATTTTTTTAAAATTTTATTTCTTAATAGCATTTCATGGTGGACATATATGAAATAAACAAACCCAATTGTTAGAACTTGGGATAGATTGCTAAGTGAACGAATTCAGACATTTTTATATTGACTCGAACTTGAGTAAAGAGATATTTGGTTTGTTTATATTAAATTATAACGTTATCTTTGTTATGAATTATTGGAATCTCCATTAATTAGTGGAGGCTCCACTAATTATGGATTTATGTGAATTATTAGAAGATTTTTATGGATGTCCACCATTTAGTGGAGACACCATTAATTGAGATTAGTTGAAGATGATGTATGCCATAATGTATTTCACTAATTAGAGCTCTATAAATAAAGCTATTCTCTAAGCTTGTAATACATCATTATTTTGTGAAAGAAAGATTAGTGAAAGAAAGATTAGAGAAAATTGTGAGAGAAAAGAAAGAGAGAAATTCTTGTGCAAAATAGTTAGAGTTTTATTAGTGTGTAGTGTGAAGATTTTATTCTAACACTACCCTAATTTTATAATACGTTATCAGCACGAGTCTCTACCGGTACAAAAGCCGTAAGACTAAGCACGAGTTTCTAGCTATTACCAAAGCCGGAAGACAGTACGCATTTATTGATCTCTATGGCTAACATCGCGAAACTCGAATTTGTAGCCCTTGATATTTACTGAAAAAATTATATGTCATGGGTTCTCGATGCGAAATGCATCTAAATCGTTGAAGGCCTTGGTGAAACTATTCAAGCAAATAATAGTGCATCCGCACAACACAAGGCTAAAGCTTTGATTTTTATTCGTCGTCATCTCGATGAAAATTTGAAAATGGAATATCTTACTGAAAAAGATCCATATGGCCTATGGGTAAATTTAAAAGAAAGATTTGACCACTCGAAGATGGTCGTACTTACCTATTGCACGGTATGAATGGTTGCACCTGAGGTTGCAAGATTTTAAAACCGTGAATGAATATAGCTACGCAATGTATAAAATTACATCTCGATTAAAATTATGCGGAGAAAAAGTGACTGATGAAGATATGTTGGAGAAGACATTCTCCACCTTTCATGCCTCGAATATTGTCCTGCAAAGAACAATATCGAGAAAAGGGGTATACAAAATTTACAGATTTAATTATCGCTCTCCTCATTGCGAGAGAAAAGAATGAGTTATTATTGAGAAATCATGAAGCCAGACCAACTGGCTCTACAGCACTCCCAGAAGTGAATGCTGTTGGCTTTAGCAGAAGCCATCGTTATAGTCGTGCTCGTGGCCGTGGCCGTGGCCGTGGTCGTGGTTATGGTCGTAGACACGCTCGATATTTCCCTTATCACAATTATAATCAAATCGTGAGAAATACTGCACACCAAGTGGAACAGAAAAGATCAAAAGGGAAAAGAAAAAGAAATTGAAGAAAAGCATGAGGATATATGTTATAGATGTGGCATGAAAGGTCATTGGTCACGAAACTGTCGTACGGCTAAGCATTTAGTTGAATTGTATCAAGCTTCATTGAAAAATAAAAATGTGGAAGCAAAAAAAAAAAAAATAGTGTTGAGGATGACGATAGTGATCCTGAAGATCTTAATATCAATATTACCCATATGGATGTATCGAATTTTTTTGAACACCCAGACGGTAGGATAGACCATTTAATTGGTGATGGCAGTGTCCAAAAGAACTAAAGCCTCACCCTGATATTTTTGTATTTTCATTTTCATTCTATTCTAATAATATTTACGTTTACATATATATATTTGTGTTCAGATGGCTGTTGTTAATAATGATATATGCATTATTGATAGTGGAACTACTCACACCATACTAAAAAATGAGAAATATTTTTCTGATCTCAAAATGGGAGAAATAAATATTTATACGATAAACGGTAGTGCAAATGTAATTGAGGGCTCCGGAAGAGCTAGTATATTGTTGCCTAAAGGAACAACAATTATTATTGATAAGACACTATTTTCCTCAAAATCCGTAAGAAATTTATTGAGTTTTAAAGATATCCGTAGAAATGGGTATCATGTTGAAACAAATGAGGAAAATGGGATTGAGCATCTTTTTATTACTCAAATGCATTTGTGTAAGAAATCGGTATTAGAAAAACTGCCGTTTTTTCTCACTGGTCTATATTTTGTAAAAATTCGTACAATTGAAATTCATCATCTAGTAAACCGAAGTTTACTGATCCTATTACTTTTAGCATTTGGCATGACCGGTTGGGTCATCCGGATCTACCATGATGAGAAGAATCATTGAGAATACACATGGTCATCCTTTAAAAAATAAAAGGATATTAACATCAGAAAAATTCGCATGTACTCGCATGTTCCCTAGGAAAATTAATTGTTAAACCATCACCAGTAAAAGTAGGAGCTCGAAAGTCCTACATTTCTCGAACAGATTCACGGAGATATTTGTGGACCTATTGATCCACCATGTGGACCGTTCAAATATTTTATGGTCTTAATTGATGCATCATCCCGATGGTCACATGTATGTTTATTATCTACTCGCAACCCGACATTTACGAGATTACTTGCTCAAATAATTAAATTACGAGCACAATTTCCGGACCATCACATTAAAAATATCCGTTTGGATAATGTCTGGTGAATTTTCATCACATGCTTTTGATGCATATTGCATGTCAATTGGGATTAATGTTGAACATCCTGTAGCTCATGTTCACACACGGAATGGTCTTGTTGAATCTTTGATTAAACGATTACAATTAATTGCTAGACCATTATTAATGAAAACAAATCTCCCAACATCTCGCTCGGCGACATGCTATTCTACATGCTCGCAACACTTGTACGTATAAGACCAGCTAGTTATCATAAATTCTCTCATTTGCAATTGGCTTTTGGGTCGAACCAAATATTGCTCATTTAAGAATTTTTGGGTGTGTCGTATATATTCCAATTGCACCAAACCAACGTACAAAGATGGGTCCTCAAAGAAGAAATGGGATATACGTTGGATATGATTCTCCTCTATTATCGTGTATGTTGAACCCCCGACAGGAGATGTATTCACAGACAAGATTTGTCGATTGTCATTTTGATGAATCATTATTCCCTAAATTAGGGGAGAACCAAAACAAGTATAAAAAGGATCTTGCTTGGACAACATCATTAAATTATCTTGATCCGCGCACAAGCGCATGTGAACTTGAAGTTCAAAAGATAATTCATTTGCAAAGCATTGCAAATCATATGCCGACGCTTTTGTTGACTCTGGAAAAGTTACAAAATCGCATATTCCAGCCTATAAATGCTCCTATTCGAATTGAAGTTCCAAGTAGAACAAAATATTATACCTATAGTCGCTGAGTCAAAAACACGCCGTAAGCGTGGCCGACCTCTTGGTTCTAAAGATAAAAATCCTCGAAAGAAAAGAGGATTAAATGATCCGAAGATCATATTGAAGAAAAGAATGATAAAGACCAAGAGAGAACCGATGACAAAGAATCGAAGTTGATGAAAGTAACACCGAAATTTCTATCAATTATACCACTTCCGGTAGAAGTTGGAATCGGATAGAAACCGTTATTGATAATATATTTGCATACAATATATCTCTTGATGTTACACAGGATAATGATGATCATGAACCAATATCGGTTGATGAATGTCGGCATAGAAAAGATTGGTCGCAATGGAAAGATGCGATTCAATCGGAGTTAAATGCACCGGCAAAACGTGAAGTCTTTGGACCTGCAGTCCGAACACCGTAAGGTATAAAACCCGTTGGCTACAAATGGATATTTGTGCGAAAGCGCAATGAAAAGAGTGAAATCGTTCGATATAAAGCGCGATTAGTAGCCCAAGGTTTTTCACAAAGACCAGGTATTGATTATGATGAAACTTATTCTCCTGTTGTTGATGCTATTACACTCCGATATCTTATCGGCTTAGCAAGACATGAAAAGATAGATATGCGCCTATTAGATGTTGTCATCGCTTACTTGTATGGAAATTTAGAAAATGATGTTTACATGAAAATCCTCGAAGGATTTCATATGCCCGAAGCATATAAACATTATCCTCGTGAAAATTACTCCATCAAGTTGCGTAAATCATTATATGGCCTGAAGCAATCGGGCGCATGTGGTTTACACGTCTTAGTGAATATTTATTGAAAACGGGATTTAAAAATGACCAGGTATGTCCATGCGTTTTTATTAAGAAATCTGGTTCTAAATTTGTGATATTAGCTATATATGTTGATGATATTAATCTTATTGGAACTCCGAAGAGCTCCAAGAAACAATTGATTATTTAAAAAGAGAATTCGAAATCAAGGATTTTGGTAAAACCAAATTTTGCCTTGGTTTACAAATTGAACATTTGGAGAGTGGAACATTTATTCATCAATCAACATATACAACAAAAGTGCTAAAAAGATTTTACATGGACAAAGCACATCCATTGAGTATTCCAATGATCGTGCGATCATTAAATATGGATAAAGATCCTTTCCGACCTCAAGAAAATGATGAAGAACTCCTTGGTCCTGAAGTACCATATCTCAGTGCAATTGGTGCATTGATGTATCTTGCTAATAATACACGACTCGATATTGCTTTTGTTGTCAATTTATTAGCAAGATTTAGTTCTTCACCAACACGACGACATTGGAATGGAATTAAACAAGTCCTTCGATATCTCCAAGGTACAATTGATCTCGGATTATTTTATTCAAACAAAACCAATCCAACATTGATAGGTTATGCAGATGCTGGTTATTTATCTGATCCACATAAAGCACGTTCTCAAACGGGCTATCTATTTACATGTGGAAATACTGCTATATCATGGCGTTCTACGAAACAATCTATAGCAGACTACTTCTTCAAATCATGCTTGAAATTATAGCCATTCATGAAGCAAGTCGAGAATGTGTATGGCTAAGATCCATGATTCATTATATCCGAGAAAGTTGTGGATTATCATCAATCAAAGGTATTCCAACTCCTCTTTATGAAGACAATGCAGCTTGCATAGCTCAATTACGAGGAGGATATATTAAAGGAGATCGGACAAAACATATTTCACCAAAATTCTTCTTTACTCATGAACTCCAGAAGAAAGGTGAAATTGATGTGCTACAAATTCGGTCATGTGATAACCTCGCAGATATTTTCACGAAGACTTTACCGATCGCAACATTTGAAAAGTTGAGATATAAAATCGGTATGCGTCGGTTTAAAGATTTAAAGGAATCATCTCATCATGGGGAGTAATAAATGGACATATAGAATAGTGTACTCTTTTTCCTTCACTAGATTTTTTTTCCCACTCGGGTTTTTATCTAGTAAGGTTTTAACGAGGCATATTCTTTATGTAATTGATGGACATCCAAGGGGAGTGTTATGAATTATTGGAATCTCCATTAATTAGTGGAGGCTCCACTAATTATGGATTTATGTGAATTATTAGAAGATTTTTATGGATGTCCACCATTTAGTGGAGACACCATTAATTGAGATTAGTTGAAGATGATGTATGCCATGATGTATTTCACTAATTAGAGCTCTATAAATAGAGCTATTCTCTAAGCTTGTAATACACCATTATTTTGTGAAAGAAAGATTAGTGAAAGAAAGATTAGAGAAAATTGTGAGAGAAAAGAAAGAGAGAAATTCTTGTGCAAAATAGTTAGAGTTTTATTAGTGTGTAGTGTGAAGATTTTATTCTAACACTACCCTAATTTTATAACAATCTTTGACTACTTGCCTTTCTTTTTTTCTTTTTTTAAAGTCAAAACAAAAACATAGCACAAGAGAAAAAAGAATTATTTCCTAATTTTAGAATATCAAGAAAGTAATTCTTGAAAATATTTGTTACTATTATACAAATTACATAAATTTAAAAAATATTAATATTCTATAGATTTTTAGAAAAAAACTAAATTAGTCTAATTAAAAATTAACTAATATTATAATTTATTAAAATAATAAATTATAAATGTATGAATTCTTAATTTCACAAAGAAAAAGGTCTTTAAAAGCAACAATATTTTAAAGGAATACTTTCTCAATATTCTAAAATTAAGAAATAAAAAATTTTCTCTTTTGCTGTATTTTTGTTTTGACTAAAAACTCATTTGATAAAATTGAAAATTGAATATTAAAATATTAAATTATAAAAATTAAAGTTTGAAGGCTAAATTTTAAAACTTGAAGTTTGAATTTGAAGTTTAAATTAATTATGACTCATTTTACACTATTTTTATTACAACATAAATTAAATATAAAATAATATTACTAATTAGATAAGTATTAAATATATTCAAAATTTACACTAAATAACTTTTATTTTATTTAAAATTTATAACAAAATTTCAATACATTTTAATTAATTAAGTAATAACAAAAATCTATTATCAAACACACTTAATTAATTAAATACTTTATATTATCCGTTATCAAATATATTTAATTAAATGAGTACTTAGTTAATTAATTTTAAATATTTAATTGAGTTATTAAACAATTCCTAATAAAAAAAAAAAGAAATGTGTGTAGTCAAAGATAAAATTATCATTTGATACAAACGAACCAAATAGTACGAGAGAAAAATTTTTATTTCTTAGTATTAGAATATCAAGAAAGCATTATTTTAAGATATTTATTACTATTACACCAATCACATAGATCAAGAAAATGCTGATATCTATAGAATTTTTAAAAAAGAATAAAATTATCATAATTGAAAAATATAAACTTGTTTTTAAATGAAAAATAATTAATATTATGATAGTAAAATAATAAATAATAAATACACAATTAAAAAAAAATATAAATAAATGGTTTTTAATTTTAAAAAAATTCAAAAGTAACAAATATTTTAAAACATAGGAAAATTTTATTATTTTTTAAATACACCTCCATCATATTTATTATACTCTTTTAAAAAATCAAATTGATTAGTTTTCTAATTTTAAGAAAGAATAATTTAGGCCTTCTGCTCTATAACTCAAGCTATTTATTTGATAATTTTCTTAGTTCATATATTTAAACCTTAAACAATATTTATTTAAGATTAAACGTTGGAAGTAAGTGTTTCTCAAAAAAAAAAAAAAAAAAGGTCCAAAGAAATTGTAATTTTAATTGTAAAAATATGATAAACTCAATTTAAATAAACCTTTAAATACCCGTCTGTATCAAAAAATGGGCCCTATCCCTATGGGTTTGGTCTCATCTTGCTATTGGGTCCTATATTCCTTTTCATGGTGGTGGTTTTGGGCTTTGAGCTCTGTCCATTTCCAAGTTCCCATTACTTTTCTACAGAGACCCATGACGTGCCCATTATCCCAGTCCAAAACATTCGGGTACCAAATTGAAAAAACAGGACGTCGGTAAAGTAGGACCCGCACCACTCCACCTCTGACTGGACCCCAGCCAGAATTCTTACTAGCACCCTTTCTGATTCGCCACGTCTACTCCTAAGAATCTTCCGAACCCTCGCTCCCCTTCTATAGAGAGAGACCACCTACGTGGCAGAATCTCGCGATTCTTTTACAGCAACGATGAAGGGGGAAAAGGAATTTCTATATATATAAAAAAGAAATTATATTATAAATTAGAAAATGAAAATCTTAAAAGAGTACTGATTTAGCTTTTTTGCTTTGCTTCACTTGGCAGTTTCTAGACAGTGCAGATACTCATCTTTGATTTTAGTTTGAATAATATCTAGGGTTTGCACCCCTTGGCGTTGATCTCCCATCATTTCAAGTTGCACTGCGGTACGGTTATTGATTTACTCGATCCTTTTTATATTTGAATTTTTTGTTTATTTGTGTAATAATTTTCGAAGCATTTGCTGTTTTTGTTCGCGTGTTGTTTGTTTGTTAATATTGTTGTTGTTGTAAGGTGATCGGATGAGTTTCCTTCAATGTATAGCTTCATAATAATAATAATAATAATAAGAAGAATTTCTTGTTGGGAGTGTTGCGTAGTTCATCTGTAGAAAATGACTTATTTTTGTTTGTCTGTAAGTTAATAATGGTAACTTGGTAGGGAGTGATTTAATTAGTCAGCTTAGTGTGCACAATGCTGTAATGTAACTTTTGAGTTCGTTACCAGGGAAATATGTTTCGGAAAATGGTAGAATTCATGTTCTCATAAGTTCATGTTGTCTAGAGAAATCATGTCATTGATTGATCACCCAATTTCTTTTTACTAGGATGGTTCATAGTCCTTGGATAAATTTTCAATGAGACATGTCACTGTGTATAGCATGTCTTCAACTATGTATGCTTATTAGTATTGCAAAATGTTTAATACAATATGGATTTCATGCTGCTAAATACGAAAGGTTAGTAGAGGGACTTTCTCTGGTCATGTTAAATTGTTAAACTAATCAAACTAATGAATTTTGTCTTTATGGTATCAGTTCTTTTCATGAACATCAGTTTCAACTGGCCCTTTGTGAATATGTGCCTAATCTGAAATGGAGATTCTTAATTTTCAGCATTACTTTTCAATTAAGTGTTTGGGTATCTTATTGCATCTGTTGATCTGATCTTACTATGGAAGTTGTTGCTTTTGTTAAACCAAGATAACCTTAACCTTTTATGGTAACTTGCTTTTTTGATTCTCTGGTTCCAGGAGTCATTAGACATATGAGGTTTGGCCAGCACTTGTGAGAAGTTGGTGGACGGCTGGGAAATAAACATATGGACATTCTATCAGTCCAAACAAATATTATAATTTAATCTGAAGTTTAAGTAATTGTTGGGCTATGTGCATATATATTGATGGCTGGTAATGTAGGATGATATGTAATTTTAGAGTTTCAAGCTATGTAATTATTCTTCAGAAAAGGAGCACATGGTGGACAACTAAGTTAGGCGGCAATGTTATATCAGCTTGTTGTCCTTTTTCCTTATTTGGGCATAAGCGCATAATTGTTCATATGGAAATGTGGGAACAAAGAATTTGAGGAATGGATGACTACAGAGAATCTGAGTTCCAGCTTCCAAGCTGGATCAGTAAAAACCCTTCAGAAATGTCAGAATCTCATATCTTCATTATCTCTTGTGTTATTGCTGGTTTGGTAGGAATATTTACAATATTCTATACAGCTTTCCAGTGGAGAAGAAACATCAGTTTGACATGGATGAAAGCCATTGCCAGGTCAAAGAAGAACCCTAAAACAAGAAATAAAGTTCCAATGGTTCCTCATACATGGATTTTGGAATCTGTATCTCGTGGGAAAAGTTTAAACTGTTGTGTATGCTTAAAGTCCATGTCTCCTTCTCAAGCTCTTTCACCTATGGGGGCTTCGGATAGTTTTTTTCATTGCTGTAGCATATGTGGTGCGGCTGCTCACCTTAACTGCTCCTCTAATGCACAGAAGGATTGCAAGTGTGTGTCTTTGTTCGGATCTGAGTATGTGATGCATCAGTGGGCAGTGCGCTGGGCAGAGTTACCAGATCAACCTGATGAATCTTCTTTCTGTAGCTACTGTGAAGAGCCGTGCAGTAGTTCTTTTCTTGGTGGATCCCCTATTTGGTGTTGTTTATGGTGTCAGCGCATGGTGCATGTTGATTGTCATGGTAGTATGTTTAATGAAACTGGTGACATATGTGATCTGGGTCCTTTTAGAAGGCTTATACTTTCACCTCTTTACGTGAAAGAACTTAGTTGGTCTTCTTCAGGTGGCTTTCTGAGTTCCATCACCCATGGTGCCAATGAAATTGCCTCTTCTGTGCGTGCAAGTATAAGAAGTCAAAACAAGAAGTGCAAGCACGGAATTGAGGCTTCTGCAGACACAGGGAATGGCAGTGTTGTTAGTGACATATCCACTGAAAGTACTGCTGACGCTAATCCAACAGCTAATGGTTCTCATGGACTGGAAGAAAATTGTAACCATGGTGTAGGTCTCGAAGGTGAGCATCAACAAAATGGTGAATTGAAAAAGCTGGAATCTTCTCCCAGTTTTAAAAGAAGTTTGTCAATCAATCAGAAGGATGAGTTTCAGTTAGTTCAAGTGAGACAGAAATACGAATTGATGGATTTGCCTCCAGATGCCAGGCCTCTGCTAGTTTTCATTAATAAGAAAAGTGGAGCTCAAAGAGGAAACTCCTTGAGACAGCGATTAAACATTCTTCTCAACCCTGTGCAGGTTAGAAGTTTTAGTTGGCTTATATCTCTTGTGACATGCAAAACGATTATTCTGTAATTGCTATAAATTGTTAAATCTGCTTTCCAAGTATTTGGTTCACATGGCCCTCAATGTAAAATTCAATATAGTAATTATTAAATGATGGCTCACTTGTCTAGAAGGTTTTGGGTTCCCTTTTAGGAAAAGAGCCAAACATTTTGTTACATATCAATGTGGTAAGTATACAGATAGAACATGAACTGAATGGAGTATTATGATGTATTCTTTTATCATTTGAAGTTTAGGATGGCCGTGAATGAGGTTCTCGCTAGCTTGGTGTGCCGAGCATTTACCGAAAACGTTCCTCAAGTTCATAGAAATAAATAAATTTCAAAAAAGAAGGGTATGAATGCATCTTTTTGCTTGGTAGAATCCATTTTTCTCTTGTTTGGCACACAAGTTTGTTTCAGGTCTCTGATCTTTGATGTCTACAGAAACAATTTGTTTGATGTTGGACTTTGTCTTCCTGTAGCTTTTCCCTTTGAAAAGATATTTATCACTTCTGATCTCGATGGTTCTTGTTAAGGTTTTTGAGTTGAGTTCATCAGGGGGTCCAGAGGTTGGTCTTTATTTGTTTAGAAGGGTACCCCACTTCAGAGTCCTTGTATGTGGAGGAGATGGTACTATTGGCTGGGTTTTGAATGCTATCGACAAGCAAAATTTTGTCTCGCCTCCGCCGGTTGCTATTCTTCCTGCAGGAACCGGAAATGATTTGGCACGAGTTCTTGGGTGGGGTGGTGGTCTTGGCTCAGTAGACAGACAAGGAGGACTTTGCACAATTTTGCATCACATAGAACATGCTGCGGTTACCATTCTTGACCGGTGGAAGGTTTCAGTTCTAAACCAACAAGGAAAACTGCCTCGACCCCCGATGTTTATGAACAACTATCTTGGTGTGTGCTCCATATCTTTTCCTTGATAATCTGATATTGATTTCTGAGGCATAGTCACAAACCTAGGACAACATTACACAAGAATTTTGGGCTGGCATGTCTGTTCTCTTTCATTTTGCCCATAGCAATTGATTATCCATCAGGTGCACAGAATATGAATGTTAATCAACTGATTAACTAAAATATCAGCTTTTGGTTAGGCCCAGTAACCTAGATCAAGCTGTGGTTTACTGTTATTTTGCTGCTTCTGCACAAAGTGGTTCCTATATTATAGTGTGTCAGTGTCATAAACCATGTTTGCAAACTAAGTGAAATACTTGATTAAGATGGTTGCCATTTCACATCTTATCTTAACTTTTTGAGACTTTGAATAGTTAGTCAATTCTCAACTGCAATCTACCTTCTCCATGAACCAGTGGCTTGCAAGCATTATGACTTCAAACAAAATCTGTTTTTGGCATTCTATACAAGCTTTAAATAAATGGATACTTAAACTTCCTGAGGGGAAAAAAAAAAAAAAACTATTAAGATGAGCCACCAAAGTGATTACCAATATAAGTATTAACTGTTCCAAAGGAATGACTACCAAAGATTTACTAATCAAAGCAAACAAAGTTATTGCTTATTAAAGGAAGAAACTGTGGGATTATGGAATCAAGTTTCAAGATCAACAAATGTACAGGCAAGTAGTGAGTTCTATGTATCAATAAAGGGAGGAAAAGGATAACATTGGGCAGATATTTGGATCCAGAAGATAATACTTGTATTTTCCAAGCACCTGAATACAATGTTGTTGAAGACGAAGGCTGAAAAAAATGTAGAAGAGTGGCCTTTATGATCTTTTGTTTTTAAAGCAGCAGAATTGCACTTACATAGAAGGATCCTTTTTTCCACTTATTATGGGCAGATTTTTCTTCCCTCCCTCCCTCTCAACTATGATGCATCTGAAGCTCCAGAATGTGGCATACTTGGATAGATGATTGTGTTTATATTTGTCTCTTATGTTTGTAACAACACAATGGATTCTATTCTTTTTTTCCCCTTCCCCCCTCCCCCTTTCTTTGGTGTTTAAACATTTTAATATCAGGGGTGATATTTTTTTGCTTGCAAATCTCTATTCGTGCTCTTCTTTTTTGTAATTTGATTTTGTGGAATTAATTCTTCTATTAATTGCTGTAACCCAGAGAATATTGTTCAATAACAGGTACGTATCATGTTGGTGAGATATAAAAACTCTTAGCATCTGCCTTAATATGGAGTCTTTTTCTGCATTAGAATTGTGGATTTTCTTGTGTTGAATATGAGTTAGTGCTGTCTCAGGGGTTGGGTGTGATGCAAAAGTTGCTTTGGAAATCCATAACCTAAGGGAGGAGAACCCAGAGAAGTTCTACAACCAGGTATTTGGATTTACTGTACATAAACTTCAATGAGTTGTAGGAGTTATGTTAAAAAGGTTGAGAGCTTGCATACACTTGAATGAGTTGTAGGAGTTATGTTAAAAAGGTTGAGAGCTTGCATACACTTGAATGAGTTATAGGAGGAATCATAAAAAAGTTGGGCGTGCATAGTTGTTCCTTCTCGTAACATGCAGTTTGTTGTGCTGTGAAGTTGTGAAGTGCTTTTCACAATATTGTTTTCTGGGGTCTTTCTTGGTAATTTAAATCTTGATGAACTTTTCTGATTTTATTAAGAATGCAGGTCTTTTGCTTGATTGTACAATCTGTTAAAGTTGCTTGATGATATTATATATTCATCTCAAATGGATTTCATATTGACATGGAGCATTTTAACTGGCTATCTGAATAGATGTTGCACTTCAATTCAGCATTGTAATACAGAAAGCATTTACACCTCTTAAATATGTGATTCCTTTGAATGGTTTTGCTTCACTATGTTGAAACGTGGGGGAGAGGTGATCTGAGTAAATTTTGCCTATGCCTTGAGCTGTCCATTTCTTTATATCTGTTTCTCAGTCAAATACACTAGGGGTTGTGTAGCTATTTCGCTTCTTCCCCCTTGTGTATTTGACAGATATAATTGCTAGATCCCAGCATTGTTGTTTAATTTAGTGGTTTTCCTTTTTCATGTCTTGAATTCATGTCAATTTAATTGCAGTTTATGAATAAAGTTCTTTATGCAAGAGAAGGTGCAAGAAGTATCATGGATAGAACATTTGCAGATTTCCCTTGGCAGGTGCGAGTGGAAGTTGATGGTGTTGAGATAGAGGTTCCCGAGGTGAATCACTTTTCCTTGAATATATTATTTTCTCGTTAGAATTCTTTCATCTGGTGTTTTCCTCCATTAGTGTCCACCTTGTTGCAAGGGATATGTGATTTCTGGTTTGATTTTTTTCCCTCCACTAAACTCGTTGCTGAGCAATGTTTTGTTTGTTGTCGTTTTTAGGATGCTGAAGGAGTTCTTGTTGCAAACATTGGGAGCTATATGGGTGGAGTAGACCTCTGGCAGAACGATGATGACAATCAGGATAATTTTGATCCTCAATCTATGCATGATAAGATACTAGAGATTGTAAGCATTTCGGGAACCTGGCATCTTGGGAAGCTTCAGGTATTGTTGATGAGTAATTAGATGGATAATCTGAACCTGAAAAAGAAGTAAACCAAAACCACCCACAACCAACCCCCCCCTCCGCCCCCCCAAAAAAAAAAAGGAAACAAAAACCCAAAAAGAGAGTTGGGGGGTGAGGGGGGGTGGGGGGAAGGAAGAATAAGAAGGAGAAGCGGACTTCATTGTCCATTGAGGATTTCTTCTCTGAATTTTACCTTTTGAATGGAAAATTGATTATCAACCGGATTGAGTTACACCATATCTTTCTTGTGGCCTTAGATTAGGATATTTCTTATGCACTGTGAGATTGTTGGCCTCTTCAACTCAGACGTTTTTAATGGAAAAGTCAACTTTATGAACAGGTTGGGCTTTCCAGGGCACGACGACTTGCACAGGGCCAATCAATAAAGATTCAGCTATTTGCTGGATTTCCTGTTCAAGTAGATGGAGAACCTTGGTTTCAGCAACCGTGCACTTTGTCTATATCACACCACGGACAGGTTTCAGTATATTCTTTTTCCCCCTCCTCTCTTCACCCATTTGTCTTGCTCACTCTTGCTCACTTTCCCTCCCTAAAACACACGCGCGCATGTGCATGCTGACACACGGGAGCTAGTGTGTTTTTTTGGTTGAAATTGGTAATGATTTGAAATAACTTAAGTACATCAGAAATCTGAACTGCTCCTTACTTTCCCGTTCTGCATTTGTAACTATTTATGGCTCAAGTGTTTTTTGGCAGGAGGTATAGTTTTTGGTTAAATAGATTACAAATGGCCACAAACCAAGTCTTCATGAATATACTCGTTTAAAGTTTTATAATTCTATTTTCTTTTAGTAGTTAATGATTATGAATGCAAAACCACAGGCATTTATGCTGAAAAGAGCAGCAGAGGAGCCTCTTGGTCATGCAGCTGCCATTATCACGGATGTGCTTGAGAATGCTGAAACCAGTCATGTGATTAATGCATCGCAAAAGCGAGCTCTTCTCCAAGAAATGGCATTAAGACTGTCCTAGACTCTTATTTGTTATATACAGCCCGCCCGCTTAGCATGGAAGGTTTTGTCTGTCATTGTTGTGTCCAAATTTTATGCGACGTTCCCCTAACATATTCTGACAATCGTCCTAGGAGACTACCCTTTGTTCCATTTGTGTAAATTTTCTATGGTGAACGCATCTTGCTGCGGCTCATATGTATTAAGTGTGACAGGCATTTTTCTGGAGAGGCACATTTTTCTTGGCGGCTTAACAAATGATGTAAATCATACTCATTTTTGTTTAGTGGAGGTGGAATTGCATAAAAAGGAATACCAAACTGCGTTCAAGATGAAGTTAATTAACATTCAAAATGAAGTCAATTTTGAGTACTGTAGTCATCAGTTATCTTGTTTACGAAATAAAGTCACTTGCTTAGCCATTGCGAGAGACACTGGGAAATAGTTTTGCTTTCTAGAGCGCGCCTTGTGAAAGCAAACGAGAGAAAGAGTTGGAGGAGGAGGAGAGATTGCAGCAGAGAAATAGAGCTTGGAAGTGGAAATTTTGTTTACAGGTGTTATTCTATCATACAGCTTGTTTAATCCGCTGAAAGCATCGAAATCTCAATGCTGAATATTATGTTTTGCTGTTTCAGTCATTGCTTACATGATGTGAATCTTTGTTTGACCTTCTTCCATAATTGTTGCAGCCATTTGTTGTCTCTTGGTCTTGGACATGCTTCGATTTGAGCATCTCCATTTCCCTTATGGAAGCTTGAAACCCTTTTTGGTACCTTTGCATTTTCTTTATAGATGTTATTGATGCGCTGACGGTAACGAGGCGATTTGAGGTAGTATGAGCCCGGAGACAGAGGTCTGCCCTTTGTTCCTTGAATGGCACGGTTGAGCTGTTTGACGACGGCCTGGAGCTCATACGAGTCGTAGAGGAGGTTGCTACGGTTGTTCTCGGGGCTTGAGTTCATCTTCAGAGTAGGGCTTAGCATTTAACATATGAGCCAGAGTTGGCATCCCTATCTGTTTTTCCACTTGAATTGCCATGAATGCTCTTGGTTTTGTAGGATTCTTTCACCTCGATAGAGAGTGCAGGTGAAAGCTTAGCATTCCCCGCCTGTGGATCGATCCAATATGCTTATTGAGGGGAAGAGCGTTTTGTTCTAGGCTTTTATTTGTCATTTTTCTGCATGACTTGATGAATATCCATCTTTGGATGATCTTTCCATCAGTTTATAGCTTGAACAAAATACATCCTTGAGATAACACAGATAATAGTTTAATTTTTTATTAACAAAAATTGAAGAAAGACCTGAATAGTTTTGATTGGAAATCAAGAAGATATGGTTCAAGATCAAATCTAGTTAAAAAACTCAAAAACTAAATACTCAAAATCATAATTTAGAAGAGAAGGGGTTTAAATCATGATGCCACTTCCACAAAACTTTCAAAAATGACTGGAGCAAGTTTGTCCAAAATTGACGTATCCAAAGATATTTTTCCGAACTTCAACTGATAATACAGAAGTCCAAAAGACCAAAGAGAAAGAAAAATTGACCAAAAAAGCAAAAAAAAAAAAAAAAAAAAAACCAGTCCTCTTGCATGCTCCTGAAAAGCTCAGGCTGTGGAAGACGGGTACTCTGAAGAGACAATGTAAAAGAAAATTGAAGGACGATATCTGCCCATCACAGTCATGGTTTACATTGTCGTGACAAAGAGATGATAGCTATATATATAGATAGAATATCTTGGTACTTGTAATTGCCAATAATTATTCCCATCACGAATCCAAAACCAACGCCAACAGCCATCCCTACTTCAAAGTTTGAGGGTGTCTTCTTCACTCGTAGTAAAACACGAGGAACTTCATTCTTGTATTGACAAGGGTGACCAAGGAGATAACCACAAAGACCTGGATTTCCTTCAAAACTAGAGTTTGGAAATGTTTCGAACTGCCCTCCACGGGGAATTTCCCCTGAGAGATCATTGTATGCAACGACAAATGCTGACAAGAAACTCAGCTTTGACAAAGAATTGGGTATTTCTCCAGACAAGTTGTTGCAAGACAAATCCAATTTTTCTATGCTTGTCATGCCTGACAAACTGCCAGGAATAGTTCCTGATAAGCTGTTGGATTTGAAGTCCAAAACATGTAACTTCTTCAGATTTCCAAACTCTGGCGGAATCGATCCGGTGAGGAAGTTATTGGCAAGAAGCAACGAAGGTGGAAAGCTCAGAATCTGCTTATACCTCAGGGCTCTAGAGCTTACACCTTGTTTCTTGAAAAATGAGAATTCTTGAGTAGTATCATATAAAGATAAATTGCCAAAAATGAGGCTCTCTAATTCTGTAAGCTCTTTAGGAATTTGCCCTGTTAAAGAGTTGTTTGATAAGTCCAAGTAGAATAGAGATCGAAAACCAGCAAAAAAGGACGGAATTTCTCCTTGGAGATGATTCCAGGACAGGTCCAACAGTTGCAGATTACTTGCTTTGCTCAGCCACTGGGGAATTGTACCTTTGAGTCTACAAGAAACAATAACAAGAACCTTAAGCCCCAAGAACTGCAGATTAGGATCAGATGGCATTTCCTCTTTGAAAAAATTGGTCGTAAGAACCAATGTTATCAAGTTCTGGCAGTGCTGCAGGGTTGAAAGAGCATCTGAGAGGTTATGAATACTGGACTTCGAGAGGGAAAGATGAGAAAGAGTCTGAAAGTTCTTGAAGGTTTTTGGGATTCGCCCTCTGAAATTGATCCTAGCAAGATTTAAAGATTTCAACCGGGGACAGTCAGGAAGATTAGCAGGAACAGGCCCATGAAACAGATTGGAGCCTAAGTCAAGTGAAACCAGACTACTCATTGCAGAACAATTAAGATCAATTATACCACTCAGAGAATTGTTACTCAAACGAAGAGAAACAATGGTTGGAGAATTTTTCAAGGACAGAGGTATTCCACCAGTGAAGTTATTCGCGCGAGCAGATAAGTCATTTAGGTTTCTGAATCTATGAAAAACATCTGGTATATTCCCCGAAAACTGGTTTAAGGAAATATCCAATCCAACAAGGTTAGAAAGGTTCCCAATGTTCCCATTTAGCTGCCCTGAAAACCTGTTATTTTGAAGATCCAAGCTAGCCAAATTTGGTAGATGAAACAAATCGTCAGGTAAATTGCCAAAAAGAAAATTTGAAGCAAGATGAAGATCCTCCAATGAAGTACAGTTCCCCAGTCCTGGAGGAAGAATCCCATGAAAAGAATTTGCGCCCATCTTAATCACCTCAAGTTTGGTTGCATTATCACAAATTCCAACAGGCACTGAACCTTGTAACAGGTTGTTCGAGATGTTGAATACCCTGATTGAAGGAAGGTTAATGCTCAATGGAAACAAACCCGAAAAACCGTTGCTGCTCAAATCCAAAACTTCTAAGTAAGGCAAGTGTAAGAGGGTTGAAGGTATGGAGCCTCTGAGAAAATTATGTGACAAATTCAGTGCTCTTAGCTGGTCCAAATTGCCTAATGACTCAGGCAACTTTCCCATGAATCCTTTCTGCGCAATCTCCAACTTCACCACTCTACCATAGTTTGCAAGCTCATCCAATCCAAGAGATGAGGAAGAATTGCATGTTATCCCAATCCAACTGCAGCAATTGGGTGAAGATCTTCTAATGCTTAACTCCACCTGTGCTTTGGTCTCATCACTTGACTCCAACAGTGCATTGAAGAAATCTTCTAATGCTTTCATATCATGTTGGTTGCAGGTCAGATTCTGAGAATTTAAAACCAAAACTTGTAATGCAAACCCAAGAAGTAAAAAAAACCATCCACCCCTCCAAAACCCAATATTTCCTGTTCTCCATTTTGCCTCAATATCAGAGAAAGATATAATCCAACTTAGACCAAACATGACAATGAGGAACTTAGAAATTTCAAACGGCGTTCTCCTTTTGCTCCTTGGAATAATGACTCCATAAGAGTCAACCAACACTCTAACATAAAAAATCATCCACGCCACCAAAACCCAATATTTTATGTTCATTTCGCATCAAGATCAGAGCAGGATACAGTTCAACTTAGACGAAACATGAGAATAAGGAACGTGGAAATTTCAAATGGGGTTATCTTTTTCTCCTTGGAATAATGACTTCATAAGATTAGAGTCAACCAACCCTCTAACATAAAAGATAAAATAAAACCATTGCAAATTGCAAAAATCATCACCATTAACGACACATCTATCAGAAAATCGATGGAAAGAGCCAAAACGAAGACTTATATTCCAGCCTCTTTCCCTAAATTAAAAAAAAAAAAAAAGTTAACCCGCCCTGTTGATTCGTACACTTGGTAACAATAGCCATATCCAAGCCAAGGAGTTAGACCGAGCCAGATAGACCATGTCGGGGGCCTCACCAACAAACCAACCCAAGAGGATTGTGTAGTAGTAGTCTAGTAGATTTTGGTATATCACTAAGCACTAATATGGGTTCGGCCCCAACAATTTCATAGCTAGGATTTGTCCTGGCCGGGTCCGTGGGTTCGGGATGAATCGTGGCCGTCAAATTTGGCCCAGATTTCTTGTCATGAAATTATTTCTCATTCCATTATCATTATTAATAAAATTTTATTAAATATATAGAATTATATATGATCGAAGAAAAAAAACACGATATGTTGTGAGTATAGAACAATTAATAAAAACACATAAAATAATTTTTGGATTGGAAATTGTATCTAAATAGGACATATGTAGAAAGAAATTCTTTTCAATCTAACATTTTTATTTAATTTAAAATAATAATAATTTAAATAATTTTTATTTCTCAATAATTATCATATATCACACACAATACATAATATTTTCTTTCATTAATCTCATCATAGACTCTACTAACTCTATATATTTAATAATTTTTTATTATATTAACTCAAACTCATTTCAATTCAATAACTATCCTTAATTCTTTAATTAAAAAAAAAATAAAAGTCAAGTCTTTGCGTAATCACGACTTGGTTTCTCTTTATTTCTTTTCTTTGTTTGTTAAAAAAACAATCTTGGAAATACGAATACAAAGAGAACAAATTCATATGTGCAAGCCTGCAAAGTGCGACAACTTGAGTTGTCCTTACCATAATTTAAGGGCGGGCGATATTGCTAGAGCAGTTTCTTTTCTGCAAGTATAAATTTTGTTTTAATGACAAATTTATCCTTATTTGATAAATTTAATAATATTCTTTAAATTTTTTTCTTTCTAAATTTATCCCACTCCTCTCTTCTTTCTCTCCTACCTCTACTCTTCCTTAATCTTTTTCCCTCTCTCCTAATATTCTCTCTCCTCCACTCTCTCTTTCTTCTCTCTCCCTCTCGATTTCCTCCTCTCTTCTCTCTTTCTTCTTTCTTCTATGACTCCCTCTTTTTTCTCCCCTCTTCTCTCTCTCTCCCACACGACAATATTAGGAGAGAAGGAAAAAAGATTACAAAAGAGAAGTAGGAATAGCAGTAGGAAGAGAAGAGAAGAATGTGATAAATTTAAAAAGAAAAAAAAATTTAAAGAATATTATTAAATTGACCAAATAAGGATAAATTTGTTATTGAAACAAAAATTGCATAGGGAAACTGCTCTGGCAATATCGCCAGCCTAATTTAAGACATACGAGGCTAGATTTCTATCAATAATTTATTCTAGAATAATTTTCATTGGTCTTTCTTGAGATTTTCGTTTTTTTTTTGCTACAATAAAGATAGCTTCTCTTATTTAAAATTTTATATTATAGGTATGAGTTGTTACAAATTTCTCTTTCTCTTGAATCAGTAATTTATATATATAGATATAGATATAGATAATCTTAATTTCTAAAAATAAAACCACTGTTTATTACCATAATATTTTACCCTTATTGTTTCTTAATATAATGGATTATGGCTATTGCTTTGTTGACTTGACCTTCATACTTTCTCTAATTTGTTTTTATTCTCTCCATGTCACTATTTTTTATCTAATTTGTGAAGTTTATAGGTTTTCAAACATTCAATGAATGTTCCTCTCTCTCTCTCTCTCTCTCTCTCTCTCTCTCACACACACACACACACACACATATTGATGATTAATCTTGTTGCAATGGATTGTTTTTTATTTTCCTATCTCAAAGATAAGCATTAAGAAAATTTTTTTAAAATGGAACAAAAAGGTTTTATTATTGATAATCATGAAAATTACACCGAGTGAGAGATCAATCTCTTAGTATCACAGATAAGATCAACAAAAGAAGCACAAAGTCTGTAAAACACGAATTTACAAGAAAATGGACTGGTTTGATGCAATGCTAATTGGCTATTGCACCATAAGATAGCCTCTCCACTCAAGAATGTATAATGCAAGATTTGCTTTGGTGTAACAAGATAGACAATAGAAATTCGAACTTGTAACTAACTCCCACCAACTACTCCCATTACAAATCCAAATCCAGTGCCAATTCCCTACTACAAAACTTGAGGGAATCTTCTTCACTTTGCAAGCCAAAATAAATGTCCAACCTTTAAAACAAATATATATATATATATATATATATATATATATATATTTGTCTAAATTCCATAACTAAATATTTTTAAAATTACTAGTTTTACTAGCAAAAGTTGAATAAAATTTCACTTGTGGAGAATGGGCTTGTCTTCTCTTCACTATCTAGATTGTCAAGAGTCCCTTTGGTTTGCTATATCACATATGGAGCAATGTTGTATGGTCACTATATCACATATGGGGCAATGTTGTATGGTCAGCACCTTAGAATTAGGGATGGCAATCTTTTCGTTTAAATCGGAGGTTTGGTCTAACTAATAGGGTCAGAATTTAAGCGGTGATGAGGATAGAACTAAGCTTCATTCCTCGACTCACAAGTTGAGGATGGAGATTGCATGATTCCTGATCCAATCCCCGCTTACACCTCCTACATTAATATATATATATATATATAATATATATAAATTAAAAAATTTATACTTATATATAGAATATATATAATTAATTTTTAAATAGATAAATATGTATGTATATATATATGTATATATTATATTAACTTATATTTATACATATATGTAATATATATTTATTAAAATTTTAATTATATATAAATACATAATTATATAATTAGTATGTAAGTAGATAAGTATGTATAAATAAATAAAATATAAAATACGTATTAGTATATATAAAAGATATTTTTATATATGTTATAATATATATGTAAAAAATAGTATATAAATAGTATATAAGTTTGTTTTGGGACTCTATAACCATTTTAGAAGTAAATTATGGAATTTATTATTAGGGAAAAATTCACTTTGCCATCCAAAGTTTGCCCCAAATCCTACATTGCCATCCAAACTTAATTTTGACTCCAATCCAATTTTTATGTTTTCTCAATTTGCCATCTAGCCGGCTTTGACTGTTAGTCAACTGAATAAATTCAACCGAAATCATCTGTCAAATTAACCAAAATGACATAAAGACCAAAATGACCCTCAATCTATCTCCCCAAAATAGTGCAAACTTTCTACCGTTGCAGTTGCAAAGGAACCAGAAAGCAGAGGAATACGCAAAAATGTTCGACACGTAGGGTGGCTCGAATTTTTGTAATATTAATTCAGGTTTGGCAGGTGTAGTAAGGATTGGAGAAGGGATTTTATTCGCGGCTATGCCGAAGGAGTGGGAATTTGCTGCAAAACGGAAGTCGAAGTTTTGGCTTTGTTTGAGGTTCTGCGGAGGTGCACAAAGTAAATGTTAGTATATTTTGATTTTAAATATAATCAAAATATCATTCTGCTTTGATTTTGCAAGTTTTGCATTTTCAAATTTCTCTAGTTTTCTCTGATGTTGTATTGTTGGTTGGGAGCTTCTGTTTATTGTATTTTTGCCATTTGTAGGGTTGCTCTGCCACTGGAATCTAATCTCCGCCGGGATCAATCGCATGGAGGTGAAGGGTTTTTAGGGTTCTGCCTAGGGGGGAGGATGATGATGTTGCTTCTCATGGCGTTCTTTCGCATCTTTACCGCTAATCTCATTTCTCAAGGCCAGCTCAAGTTCTGACAGCAAATGGGTTTTTGCTCTTGTGAATTTCTTTTCCAACCCTCTGATTCCTTTTTTTTCTCTTGTCAAGAAGGATTCAATCGATCAATTTGTTTCCTGCTAGGGGATTTTGGTTTTGGGTGGAACAACCAAAATTTGACTTTTTTGTTATTTTTTGTCGTCTCTGCTAGGGGATTTTGTTGTTCTAAGCCCAGAGAAGGACGAGGGCAGCAATAGCACTGTGGTGTTTTCAAGGGAAGCTCCTCTTGTGAGTATGGACTCGAGGAAATTGGATGGAGGAGGAGGATTTTGTAATTGTGGTGCTAAGAAACTAAAATCTAGATTGGCTGCATCTGATTTTGAGCTTGGCAAGAATGAGAAATCTGGGCAAGAGAAGAAGCTCAGTATGTAGGACAGGTTAGAGTTAGGCCGGTTGTTTCAAGGTGCTGTGAGTACCCTTGAAGATGAAGAATACACACAAATGTTCGACAATGTTGCAGAAAATGGAGGAAATGAAGCTGAATTAGAGGATGATGGTTACACGAGATCGAGGAGGAAGCAAATGGATTGAGGGGCATTTTGATCTTTATGCCATTTTGGTTAATTGGACAGATAGTTTCTGTTGGATTTACTCAGTTGACTAACAATCCAAGCCGGCTAGATGGCAAATTGGGAAAATATAAAAATTGAGATGCCAATTGAAGTCAAAATTAAGTTTAGATGGTAGTTCATAAATTTGGGACAAATTTTAGATGGCAAAGTGAAATTTTCCTTTATTATTATCTATAATTTAATGTGATTGGGTAGATACGGTTGTTCTTTTCTTAGGTGCACCTGTGCATGGCTCCACCAATGCGCCGGGTAGGCCCAATTACCCTTAGACACCAATACGTATTCCCTAGGAATAAAATATTTCAAAAATCAATTTTGGGGAATTTTGGTTTTGTTTTTCCATTTTTGAAATCCATGGTTGTGAAAATTCGGAATGTCTGCCATCATAGAGTCTATCTCTCTCCAGTCCTCTCTCTCTTCCTAACACTCGCACCTACCGAGTCTGTACCTCCCAGTACCTCTCTCCGCTCGCGACTCTTTCGGCATCACTAATTGCTGATCTCTACCTCCTACCCCCTCCTCTGACGCTAGACTTTTCCTACCCTCAGCATTTTGCTTGCTTTCTCTCCTTCTTCTCTGCTTTTTAGCATTTTCCCATTTCTTGAAAAGTCGATGGCAACTTCGAATTTCTAGGTCCTCATCGGGAAATTTTGCTTTCTCCCTTTCTCCTAAGGCTTTTGAGCAATTTCCCCATTTCCTAAAACATCAATTCGAAATTTTGATGTTTCAGGAAATGGGAAAATTTTCGGTTTCAAAATTCAGTTTTTGGTTCGATTTTATAAAATTTGGATAAAATTGGACCAAAATTTCAATAAAATCGAACAAAGATTTAACCTATCAAGCTGAAATATTAAAAAATAAAATTATATAAATAAATAATTATTAATTAATATTTTAATATTAATTACATTTTTTCAATTTTTCAATTTTTATTTAAAAAAATCAAAAAATTGAACCGAATTTTTAAATAAATTTTAAAATCGAATCGAATCAAGTTAAATTTTATTAAAATGAAATTAAATTTGATGAAAATTTGATTTAAACCAGATAGTGTACAACACTAACCATGATTGATTTAAAAATTAAAAAAAAATCAAAATTTCACAAAATTGATTTTGAAATATTTTTTTCTAATGTGATTATTGTCGACATCTTAAGGTACTTGCACCCGGCCGGTGCACAGGTAGAGCTGTATACCACGTGAACCTAAGAATTTCCCTCTTTCTTGAGACTTGAGTTCATCTTGAGAGGAGGAAATTCTTGCAGTGTAGCTGGTACATATGAACCTAATATTTTAAGTGATTGTATTACGTATTGATAAAATTATACACAATATTTATTATATAATTTTCAATGCACGTCGTATAATTACCTATCCTGTGCAAGTGCAACGGTGCACCTAAGAATTTTCCCTTCAGAGGAGGGCATCTCTTTCTGCTTTCCCACTGGAATGGCCATGAATGAATGCTCTTGGTATTGTAGGATTCTTTCACCTTGATAGAGAATGCAGCAGAAAGCTTTGCGTTCCCCGCCCGTGGATTGCGGAATTTACGTTTCTCTGGCAAGATATGATTGAAAGTTACCAATCTTTTTGGAAGTGTTTGCAGTCCGTGCAGAGATTGAACAGAGTGTATCCACACACACGCACGGAGGAAGGCTTCAAAGAATTGTAACTCGTCAACTGTTGAGAAGATAAAAAGTTAAAATTTTGAAATGAAAAAATTGAACCATAATTTAGAAAGGAAGGGTTTAAAATCATGATATCACTCCCACAAAGTTTCAAAAATGATTGGAGCAAGTGCTGTTATGGCACATTTTTACTACTTGCATATCCCCATGAAAAACCTGGGCTCTTTTCCCAGAGAGAGGAAGACAGGTGAGTCACTACTTGCCTTGCCTTGCTTTACTATTGTTAGTAGACTGCATCACAGATGAGATGATGGTTTATATTATCGTGAAAAAGAGATGATGTATATAAACATAGATACAATATATTGGTACTTGTAATTGCCAACAGCTACTCCTATCGCAAACCCAAACCCAATGCCAGCAGCCATCCCCATTACAGAGCTTGAGGGTGTTTTCTTCACTCTACCAGCTAAGACAGGAGCACCATTCTTGTTTTGACAAGGACGACCAATGTAATCACCACAGAGACCCGGATTGCCTTCAAAACTCGAGTTTGGAAATGTTTCAAACTGCCCTCCACGGGGAATTTCCCCTGAGAGATCATTGTATGCAACTATAAATGCTGACAAGAAACTCATCTTTGACAAAGAATGGGGTATTTCTCCAGACAAGTTGTTATAAGACAAATCCAATATTTCTATGCTTGTCATGCCTGATAAACTGCCAGGAATAGTTCCTGATAACCTGTTGGATTTGAGGTCCAAAACATGTAACTTCTTCAGTTTTCCAAACTCTGGTGGAATCGATCCGGTAAGGAAGTTATTGGCAAGAAGCAATGAAGGTGGAAAGCTCAGAAACTGTTTATACACCTTGTCTGTAGAGTTTCCGCCTTTTCTCGAGACCATTGAGTAATCTTGAGTAGAATCATATAAATGTAAATTATCATATAAAGGTAAACTACCAGCAATGAGGCTCTCTAATTCAGTAAGCTCCTTCGGAATTTGCCCTGTTAAAGAGTTGTTTGACAAGTCTAAGTAGAATAGAGAATGAAAACCAGCAAAAAAGGATGGTATTTCTCCTCGGAGATTATTCCAGGACAGGTCCAAGAATTGCAGATTTCTTGCTTTGCTCAGCCATAGGGGAATTGCACCTCTTAGTCTACAATTAGCAATGACAAGAACCTTAAGCCCCAATAACTGCAGACTAGGATCAGTTGGCATTTCCTCTCCACGAAAATTGTCGGTAAGAACTAAAGTAGTCAAGTTCTGGCAATGTTGCAGGGTTGATAGAGCATCTGAGAGGTTATAATTACTGGAATTCGAGAGAAAAAGATGAAAGAGAGTCCGAAAATTCTTGAAGCTTTTCGGGATTTGCCCTCTGAAATTGTTTCCAGCAAGATTTAAAAACTTCAACTGAGGACAGTCCTTAAGATTAGCAGGAATAGGCCCATGAAACAGATTGTAGCCTAACTGAAGGGAAACGAGACTGGTCATTGCAGAACAATTAAGATCAATTCTGCCACTCAAAGAATTGTTACCCAAATGAAGGGAAGTAATAGTTGGAGAATTTTTCAAGGACAGAGGTATTCCACCAGTGAAGTTATTCGAGCGAGCAGATAAGTAATTTAGGTTTCTGAATCTATGAAAAACATCTGCTATATTCCCCGAAAAGAAGTTTAAAGAAATATCTAATCGAACAAGGTTGGTGAGGTTACCAATGTTCCCATTGAGCAGCCCTGAAAACCTATTGTTCTCAATATTCAAGTTAGCCAATTTCGGTGGATGAAACATATCGTCAGGAAGATTGCCAGAAAGAAAATTTGAAGCAAGACTAAGATCCTCCAATGAAGAACAGTTCCCCAGACCTGGTGCAAGAATCCCCTGAAAAGAATTTTCTTCCATCTTAATCACCTCAAGTTTGGTTGAGTTACTACAAACCCCAACAGGCACTGAACCCTGAAACAGATTTTTTGAGATGTCGAATATCCTGATTGAAGGCAAGCTAATGCTCAATGGAAATAAACCAGAAAAATCATTGCTGCTCAAATCCAGAACTTCTAAGTAAGGCAAGTGTAAGAGGGTTGAAGGTATGGAGCCTTTGAGAAAGTTATGTGACAAATTCAGTGTTCTTAGCTGGTCCAAATTGCCTAAAGACTCAGACAACTTTCCCAGCAATCTTTCTTGGTAAATCTCCAACTTCACCACCCTACCAGAGTTTGTAAGCTCATCAAATCCAAGAGATGAGGAAGAATTGCATGTTATCCCAACCCAATTGCAGCAATTGGGTGAAGATGTATTCAAATTCCACTCCTCAAGACTTGATGACTCCAATCCATTCAAGAAATCTTCTAATGCTTTCATATCATTTTTGCTGCAGGTAAGATTCTGAGAATTTGCAGCCAAAGCTTGCAAAGAAAACCCAAGAAGTAAAGAAATCATCCACCAACCCACCATACCCCAAGATTTTCTGTTCTTCATTTTGCTTCAAGATCAGAGCAACATGCATCCAACTTAGACCTTCCTCTTTTTCCATGATTCAGTATGCAAGTCAACGAACCATCTAGTACGAAACAGTTGATTTGTGGTTCACGTTTATTATCACAGATAATTACATTGTGTGATGCTCTTTGTATCCTTTCCTTTATTGCATGAGGCAAGTTTATTTGTGCTTAATAGGCCCAACCACTCATCTTCATACTCGAAATGGCTAATGGCATCCCTCCAAGTAATCAATCTTGGAAACAAACAAAGCAATTTTCTCAATTTTTCTCTCTAATAGTATCCGCAAAATACTTTGACTGATATGTATCAACTCTAACAATTCTACCATTCTACCATTTTCCTTTTTATATTTTCAATATAACTCAAATTACAAAAACTTTATAAATTGATTTTCAAAATGAATTTTCTTAGGCATTGGGGTCACGTCTAAAATGGGATTTTTTTTCTTTTAATTTGAAGGCGGGGGGGGGTGTTTGTACCCTCTCACCCCTTTCCACTCTCTATGCAGCTCTTCCATTGTATATAATAGCCTAATGCTGATTTTTTTTTCATTGTAAGAGTCACTTAGCTAATAATTCAAGAATGACATTATAATTTTAATGGCATATTAATCCATTTAAAAATGGGGAAAAACTGTAAATTATCCTAAATCCTATGCACACTTTTATAATAATAATGGATTAGATTAGGATTGAAATGACACCCACTTAACTAGTTTTGTGTGATAGGGATGGTATTGTGCCCTATTCCTTTGTTCGGTAAGAATGGAGATTGTGTTGTCTTCAACACATCTCATAATTTTTTATTATTATTATTATTATTATTATTATTATTATTATTATTATTATTATTATTATTATTATTATTATTACTATTACTATTATTATTATTATTATTATTATTATTATTATTATTATTATTATTATATATATATAAAGGTATTGGTTATTAATTTAAAATATAACAACATGTCAAACACTGCTAGTAAAAATTTTTAAAAGATAAATGAAGACATTTAGTATGGGAAGAATGTATTATTTTTTTTAGAATTAATTTGAATTGTTATTAAATATTTTTATTTTTAAAATAAAAGATAAGAAATACTTGATTATCTAAAATCAAACAATATCCATTTTTTTTTACAAGTCTTCCTCAATTATGAGGAAATGAAATTGTATTAGGAGATTTATTTTTTAAAGGTGTATTATATTTTCATAATTTGTTATGTTTTATTATTATTGATATTGTATTTTGTTGTATTTTATTTTTTATTTGGAGTTATGTTTTAAGATTAATTTATTATTGTGAATATTTTATTTTTACTATTATTTTGTTAATATTTTTCCGCAAATATTTTTCTTTTTCTTTTAATTTTTAGGTCACTTGGAACTTTTCCCCACTTGGAAGGGGAGGGGGGTATAGGATGATTTTATCCTCAGTTATTTTTACTTGTCCTTGTTGTGATACCGGGAATATGGAGAGAAAAAGATGAGATCAGAATTTTTAGTCTTCGACCTATCTGAATTGCCATTCATATAATTAGATTGCTCGGCTTCGAAATAATTTCTCCGAGTGAAGGAGTTAAACCAACCTAATTATACTTCTTGGTAAATCTCAACTTCACCACCCTACCAGTGTTTGTAATCTCATCAAATCCAAGAGATGAGGAAGAATTGCAAGTTATCCCAACCCAACTGCAGCAATTGGGTGAAGATGTATTCAAATTCCACTCCTCAAGACTTGATGACTCCAATCCATTCAAGAAAATATTGTAATGCTTTCATATCATTTTGGTTGCAGGTAAGATTCTCAGAATTTGCAACCAAAACTTGCAAAGGAAACTATGTCCTCTTTTTCAATGATTCGGTATGCTAGTCAACGAAACCGTCTAGTTCAAAACAATTGCAAAAACTTCCTGTTGCAGTCGCTATGAATGAGCATCCAGTAGAAAAGGATGCAAAAAGCCAAAGAAAACAAACCATATTTCATCCCCTAACCAATAAAAATATTATTTTATCCATTTCAAAATATTTAAATTATTTATCATTTTGTCAAATAAAAAACATTTATTATTTTTTTGAATTATATCTTTATTATTTATTATTTTACTAAATCATAATATTAATTAATTTTTAAATTTAAAAATAATTTCATAATTTTCAATGAGAATAATTTAATTTTTAAAATTTTAATAGATATAAAAATTTGTATAAAAATGACAAATATTTTAAAATAAATAATAGTTAAAATGGCTGTAACACATAACTATGCCGTGTAATGCTCTTTGTATCTTTTCCTTTAGGGTTTATTGTAATTTCCTTCCTATTAAGTTAGGAGGCAATGTCATTTTAGTGCCACAAGTTATAAAAAAAGTGTTAGAGATCCATTGAGCGTTAGTCCATAATGGTATTGACTAATGAAGTTACTTTTGTAACAAAATATTTATTTTACTCATACTAATTATAAGATGCCTAAAATAACCCTTTGAATTTATTATAATTTACCCCAATTAAGTTATAAATTGTGACACTTTAATATCATAAGTTGTAAAAAAGCCGTAGAAATTCATTGACCGTTAGTCAATGACGATATTTATTAACGAAAATTATTTTTATAATAAGATATTTATTTTACTTATACTGATTATAATATGCCCAAAAAATCTTTTAGTAAAGAAAACCTAATACATGAAGTATTTGTGGACCAAAACAGTACTATTGATCCACAAATACTCCATGTTCAAATGTCTCCAAAGAAAAACTCCAATTCCAGCCTCTCTCCATAGAAAAATAGTTGAAATGTCTTGATAGGAAGCCCGGCCTGTTGATTTGTATACTTGGGAACAATAGCCATATCCAAGCCAAGGAGTTAGACCAAGCCAGATAGACCATGTCAGGGGCAACTCTAGCAAACCAAGAAGGCTGTGTGGAGGAGATGTCCAAGTAGATTTTGGAATATAACAAAATTTGGGACTGCAGCGTTGGGGATATCTCACGCATATCGTATATGGCGCAGCGGAAGAATAAAAACGAGATACCATTACAGGATCCGCGTATGTGTGGAAAACAAGACATAAATATAACAAATGTAACAGCTTTTTACCTTACTTTGATCGTGTGGAAAACAAAATTTTCCTTCTTCAAATTGAGGCGCGATCTAGCAATCCTCTTGATCAAACACCACGAGAGTTGAACGTCCAACCACTACAATCATAGTGTGTGATTATCTCTAACAGTAATCCACACAGAGGATACACTCAAGCACAAAGTGTTCTATGCTAGCAGAAAATCTAAATGGCGGCTAGGGTTACTTGTTTTTCAGAAAAACAACGTGATAGAGAGAGAAGAGAAGAAGTCGGTTTTTGCCTAGGGTTTCCGTTTTTTCCAACCTCTACTAGGGTTTTGAGTATGTCATACATATAAACCGAAAAACCCTATTAAAATTGAGAATTCTAATCCTATTAGAATTCCCTAATTGTAATTGGAAATATCAAGTTCTCACAATTATAATTTTGGACCATAAATTATAACTAATTATAATTTATTCACAACAACTTCTCTTTCTCTCAATCAACCCCACTATGTTATCAAATAACATCATGAATATATAATCCTCTATTGTGTGTGACCTATTAGGTTTCCCACTCAATTGGTAGCGAACATGAATTAATCCAAACGTCTTTGAGATTAATAATCTATAATTAATTAGAATTAATCCTATTAATTCTAATCAGGATTGGTTTATTAATTTCATCAATTAATAAACTCATATTCCTAGATCATGAGTGGTATCTAGCAATACATCATGACCACCCAAGAGTTCAGAAAGTCAAGTGGCTTGACATGAACCATTCAATAACAAACTACAGTGCAATTAACTCCTTTCACCATATAATATCTCATTCAGTTTGGAGTACGGAATTAGTGCCAACTCCCTCCAGAATATATATTAATTCTGGCCCAAATATAATAGTACTTGTACTAGGAACCTAGTACTCTAGCTAGATGTGTATCAATTGGAATTATTTCCAATAAACAATCACTTTGGCTAAGGACTTATCGAGTAGTAATTCCTACAAGTGGCCGTGGGATATTCGCCCCTACTATTAGGAGTGGTGAATCCTTTGTTAACCCTCTCAACTACTTTTGTTTACCTCACAATATACCCAATATCCATCCCATAGGCGGCCCTCGATCGAGTTCCAGAGATTGAAATCAAAGTATAATGCTCAGCAAACAAAGTACCTTGGAGATCTCAAGTCTAAGGATACTTGCACGTTTACTATATTAAGATTATATCACTGACGCTAAATAGTTATCCATGTAATTATCTCATAGTTAGGTCATCCAATGAACTTGTTCCATTAACAAGCATCCACGTGTTAACTTTGAGTATCTCAATACTTACGGATATGAGAACCACCACCTGATCAAATCAGGAAGTCTAACACATGCTAGTCTTAACGCATTAATGATGTCTTGTCTCATTAATACTACGACTAGGGACTATTTAAGTACAACACTATACAATGTAGTAAGAATCTCATATTATGATCTCCATGATGGTTTTCTTAACATAGTGTTGCACTATGAACTTTATTTAGCAGTTATTTTACACAAAAGAAACTGTAAGATAAATAATATCTTTTATTAAAATAAAATGTGTCATATACAATATATAAGTGATTGCCTTTAGGACATAATACTAACAAACTCCCACTTGCACTAGAGCCAATCATTCATGTATCTAATACCGAATGACTCAACATGACAATCATGTTTTTTTTGGGATAGTGCTTTTGTAAACGGGTCAGCTAGGTTTTCATCCGTGGGAACTCTCTCTATCTTTATTTCCTTAGCTACTTCAGAAGCAGTCATGTACTCAGCTTCTATCATAGAGTTGGCAATAGTCTCTTGTTTGGAACTCTTCCAACTTATTGCCCCTCCGCATAATGTAAACACGTAGTCGGATTGTGATTTGAAATCACCTTTGTCAGATTGAAAACTGACATCAGTATACCAATTTATTTTCAAATCACCTTCTCCATATACTAAAAACACATCCTTAGTCCTTTGTAAGTACTTAAGGATATTTTTTACAATCGCCCAATGACCCTCACCAGGGTCAGATTGGTATCTGCTCGTCAAACTGAGAGCACAAGATACATCGGGCCTAGTAAATATCATAACATACATGATAGATTCAACTGCCGAAGCATATGGAATCTTACTCATGTGATTCTTTTCAACTTGTGTCTTGGGAGACATCGACTTTGAAAGGCTTACACCATGTGACATGGGTAAGAATCCTCTTTTGGATTGATCCATACTAAATCTCTTTAGCAATTTATCTATGTATGTAAATTGTAAAAGACCTAGCAACCTTTTGGATTTATCTCTATAGATCCTTATTCCAAAAATATAGGTTGCTTCTCCAAGGTCTTTCATGGAGAATTGTTTGGACAACCAAATTTTAACTATTTGCAAGACAGGTATATCGTTTCCTATTAGCAATATGTCATCTACATAAAGCAATAAGAAAACGATTGCATTCCCACTAACTTGCTTGTATACACAAGGCTCATCTATGTTTTGAATGAAACCAAAATCTTTGATTGTTTTATCAAAACAGATGTTCTAACTCCTAAAAGCTTGCTTAAGTCCATAAATAGACATTTGCAGCTTGCACACCTTTGTGCCATCACTGGATGTGAAATCCTCAGGTTGTGTCATAAACACTTTCTAAGTCAGATTTTCGTTTAGGAAAGCGATTTTCACATCCATTTGTCAAATCTCATAATCATAATGAGCAACAATGGGTAGGAGTATCCTGATGGATTTTAACATGGCTACTAGGGAGAAGGTTTCATCATAATCAATACCATGTTGTTGACAATAACCCTTCGCCACTAGTCGTGCTTTATAAGTAACTAAGTTACCATTCCTGTTTGTTTTCTTCTTGAAAATCCATTTGCACTCAATAGGTTTAATTCCTTTGGGTGGATCAACCAAAGTCCATACTTAGTTGTCGTATATGAAATTCATCTCTGACTTCATGGCCTCAAGCCATTTGCTAGATTCTGAACTGTTCAGAACATCCTTATAGGTAGTAGGCTCATCTTCATCTATGAGTAATATGTCATTGTGGTCACTAATGAGAAATCCATATCTCTCAGGTGACACACGTATCCTACTAGACTTACGAGGTTCTTGTATAGTAGAAGGTTCATCTATTCTCACAATAGATATGGAATCAGATGGTTGATCCTCGTTTGTTTATTTTTCATGAACTTCACTAAGTTCAATTTTACTCCCACTGTCCCCCTTGAGCATGTGCTCCTTCTATAAGAAGACGACATGCTTCGAAACAAACAATTTATTTTAAGAGGTTAGGTAGAAGTAATATCCGAAAGATTCTTTCGGATATCCCACAAACAAACACTTGTCAGACTTACTATCAAGTTTGTTTGACTGTAACCTTTTGACAAAGGCAGGACAACCCCATACTCGCAAGTGAGATAACTTTGGTTTCTTACCAAAGAACATCTCAAATGGGGTAGAATCAACTATTTTTGTCAGAACTCTGTTTAGTATATAAACAGAAGTTTAGTGCATGCCCCCAAAATGATTTTGGTAGGTCTGCAGAAGCCATCATGGTCCGTACCATGTCTAGAAGGGTTCAATTCCTTCTCTCAGATACACCATTATGTTGAGGTGTATGTGGTGGAGTCATTTGAGATAATATCCCATTATCTCTAAGATAACTTAGAAATCATTGGCTCAAGTATTCTCCTCCTCAATCAGATCTTAGAATCTTAATACTTTTACCAAGTTCTCTCTCTATTTCGTTCTTGAAGTCTTTGAACCTTTCAAAGGCCTCGGATTTGTATTTCATTAAATGCAAATACTCGTATCGTGAGAAATCATCGAAAAATGTTATGAAATAGTTATAACTTCCTCTTACTTATATTAACATTAGGCCACATACATCAGAATGTATGAGTTCTAATAACTCTTTAGCCCGTTCTCATTTTCTTGAAAAATGAGTTTTAGTCATTTTACCTAGTAAACAAGATTCGCATGTGCCATATAATTCATAATCAAATGACCCTAAGTTACCAAACTTGTGTAACTTAGAAATACGATTTTCGTTTATATGGCCAAAACGACAATACCATAATTAAGATGTGTTAGAGTTATCAATTTTAGGTTTCTTATTGTTTATATTGAGAACTGGATTATCCAAGTCTAGAACATATAAACCATTAACCAGAGTTGTTGAACCATAATGAATATCATTCAATGAAAAAGAACAATATTTATTCTTAAATATTAAATGAAATCCATTTAAGTCTAAACATGCAACTGAGATAATGTTTTTTATTAAAACTGGTACATAATAACAGTTTTGTAGTTCTAGAATTAATCCCGAAGGCAGGTTCAGCTCGTATGTCCCTACAGTAGGTGCAGAAACCTTTGCCCCATTTGCAGTACGTAGGTCTACGTCACCTTTCTCTAGCCTTCTATTACTCTTTAGTCCCTGCAAGTTATTGCACAAATGAGATTCACATCCGGTATCTAATACCCATATCTCATTTCTAAAGGCAATATTTATCTTAATCATAAACATACCCAGAGTAGAAGTAGAAGTGTTTGTAAGTTTCTCCTTCTACTTCTTGTCCTTAATGATCTCCAAGTAGGCTTTGCAGTTGCGCCTCCAGTGGCCCATCTTACCACAATGATGGCATGGGTCCTTGGTAGCTGCGTCCTTCTTCTTCACACCACCTTTGGGCTTCATGGGAGCCTTCTTATTCTTTTGAACTTTCTTCTTAGAAGAAGATTCTACCATTAAAATTGTATTGGAATCCTTCTTTATGGAAGATTCCGCAGTTTTGAGAAGATTGATCAACTCAGGAATAGTGGACTCAATTTTGTTCATCTGATAGTTAATCACAAATTGTGAGAAACTATTAGACAAAGACTGTAGAATTAAGTCAGCACTTAAGTCATGATCCATTGCAAATCCGAGAGATTCAAGCTTCTTTATCAAGCCAGCATCTTCAGCCCATAAATGACCACAGAAGAACCCTCTGCCATTTTGCAACGGAATAGTTGCTTCAAGATCTTATATCTCTCAGTTCTGGCTTGGGCATCAAACAGCTCTCGAAGATGTAGTATAATCGATTGAGCATCCATATGCTCGTGCTGTTTTTGTAACTCGGGAGTCATGGATGCCAACATAATACATGATATTGTATCACTATCCTTCTTGTACCTTTTGTGGACAACATGAGCATCTTGAGCTGGTGGTGGCGGAATAGAAGCATCTAGTACGCAACTTTTCCAATTTGAGAACGATTCTCAAATTTTATACCAGTCGAGGTAGTTTGATTCGGTAAACTTGTTGGTTTTCAAGATGCTACGTAGGTTTAAATTTGTAGACATGATGCAAGTGACCTAAATGTAAAAATAGAGATGTTTAGCTACTTGTATATGCACATGAAATGCAAATAATTAGAACTTTAATTAAACGCATTTTTTACTCCACTATTTTATTCAAACCAATAGCCTCCACTACTGATTCAGGAAAGCCTGTTGGAAGCTTTCCTAGTGGACCGATATCCAAATTCCTCAAGAATAACATTGGGTTTACCCAACAAGTCACCATTGAGTTCATTGGTAGGTATCCAATACCAATTACATCGTATGTAATTACCGAATCATTAAGTGATTAACAACTTTTAATCTTAAAGCCTTGTGGGCTACCCCAACTTTTCCTCTAAATTTTTTTATACTTGAGTTTGCCCAATCGGGATAAAGAATTTAGTTAAACCTAACCTATTAATCAGGAATTTAATTCCATAGCTTGAACATGCCCGATGTCAAGTAGGCTTGGGTTTGCCAAACAACCTGATCTCGAAAAATGACTCTTGTTCTTACTATATTAACGGAAGGAATTTAGTTTAATATTAATTGAGGGATTTTTTCCTTTTAGTGATTTCATTGGATGACATGCATAAAAATTAATAAATCACAAAATTAATAATCATGGTAATAAAGCGATTATGCCATATGGTTATGGACTTTACCCTAAATTAATTCCTTTGAGTCATAAAAGAAATTAATATAGTTAACCTTATGTGTTCATGCATTATTTAAATAGAAGGTCTTACCTTCTCGTCTTATTTTGGTTGCCATCTCCAGAATAAAATAATTATACTCCTATCTAACCTATGTAAACTAATTACATAATTTCTTAAAGAGAGAAAACCTCGAGTTACATTCGAGGGGAGTTAGATGAGAAGAGAATTACACAAGAATTCTAGAGAAAGCAGGACACGCAGGCTCTATTTTATAAAAACCAAAAATGTAAAATATATGAACAGATATAATTGATTTTAGTCCATAACCATCTACCATGCCATTAATTATTCTTAAACAAAATAAACATATAATTTTTTTTATTATTCCAAAATCACTATTTTGGAAAAATAAAATAAATTCTAAAATCAATATTTTAGAAAAATACATTAATTTTAAATTTTCAAAATTATTATTTTGAAAAATAAAATTATTTGTTTCAAAATTAATTTTGAGAAAATGCTTTTGGGTCCCGTCTCTGGTAGCGAAAACGGCGATTTTATTTTACTACCTCTCATCATATGAGATTTTTCCCTTTCAAAATCTTCCTTTTTTTTTTTTTTTTTACTGGAACATCGCAAGAGAGCAAAAATGGTGCCAGTTTGAAAGCCAGAGCCGGCGCCGGCTCTGGTCTGGTTTTAAGAAAAATTTCCTTCCAGAAACGATTTCTAAACGTTCGCAAAACACCGCGGAATCGGCGCTGGTTGGGAGGCCGGAGCCGACGCCAGCTGTAGTCAGGAAAAGGCGGCGATTTTCAGAAAAATTTTCCAGAAACAGTTTCTGGTGCCCTAATCTTTTGCAACAGATCAGTGAGAACAATTCTCAGCAGAATTTTCTATTTTGAAGCTAAAAACAACAACCAATTTGTTAGTGTAAACTTTCAACACATAAAGAAAGCAACTTTTGAAATATGGTGTAACTATTACACAATCATATTGTGCTACGAACCCAAACCATAATGCTCGAAACAATTTCGACTCGAGTGAAAACAGTTTTCACGGTGAACAAAGACAAACACGAATTCATGAAAACAGCTTTTCATGCCAAAAACAATGTCTGCAATCTACACATAGCATGGCTCTGATACCACTGTTGGGTATCTCTCACGCATATCGTATATGGCGCAGCGGAAGAATAAAAATAAGATACCATCCCAAGATCCGCATATGTGTGGAAAACAAGATATAAATATAACAAAGGTAACAGCTTTTTACGTTACTTTGATCGTGTGGAAAACAAAATTTTCCTTTTTCAAATTGAGGCGCGATCCAGCAATCCTCTTAATCAAACATCACGGAGTTGAACGTCCAATCACTATAATCACAGTGTGTGATTATCTCTAATAGTAATCCACACAGAGAATACACTCAAACACGAAGTTTTTTGTGCTAGAAGAAAATCTAAGTGGCGGCTAGGGTTACTTGTTTTTCACAAAAACAACGTGATAGAAAAAGAAGAGAAGAAGTCGGTTTTTGCCTAGGATTTTCGTTTTTTTCCAACCTCTACTAGGGTTTCAAGTATGTCATATATATAAACCGAAAAACCATACTAAAATTGAGAATTCTAATCCTATTAGAATTCCCTAATTGTAATTGGAAATATCAAATTCTCACAATTATAATTTTGGACTATAAATTATAACTAATTATAATTTGTCCACAACAACTTTTCTTTCTCTCAATCAACCCCACTATGTTATCAAATAACATCATGAATATATAATCCTCTATTGTGTGTGACCTATTAGGTTTCCCACTCAATTGGTAGCGAACATGAATTAATCCAAACGTCTTTGAGATTAATAATTCATAATTAATTAGAATTAATCCTATTAATTCTAATCAAGATTGGTTTATTAATTCATCAATTAATAAACCCATATTCCCAGATCATGAGCGGTATCTAGCAACACATCATGACCATCCAAGAGTCCAGGAAGTCAAGTGGCTTGACATGAACTCTTCAATAACAAACTACAGTGCAATTAACTCATTTCACCATATAATATCTCATTTGGTTTGAAGTACGGAATTAGTGCCAACTCCCTCCAGAATATATATTTATTCTGACCCGAATACAATAGTACTTATACCAAGAACCCAGTACTCTAGCTAGATGTGTATCAATTTGAACTATTTCCAATAAACAATCGTTTTGGCCAATGACTTCTCGAGTAGTAATTCCTACAAGTGACCGTGAGATATTCGCCCCTACTATTTGGAGTGGTGAATCCTTTATTGACCCTCTCAACTACTTTCGTTTACCTCACAATGTACCCAATATCCATCCCATAGGCGGCCCTCGATCGAGCTCTAGAAATTGGAATAAAAGTATAATGCTCAGCAAACAAAGTACCTTGAAGATCTCAAATCTAAGGATACTTGCACGTTTGCTATATTGAGATTATATCACTGACACTAAATAGTTATCCATGTGATTATCTCATAGTTAGGTCATCCAATGAACTTGTTTCATTAACAAGTATCCACATGTTAACTTTGAGTTTCTCAATATTCACGGATATGAGAACTACCACCTGATCAAATCAGGAAGTCTAACACATGCTTCTATCCTATTAACTATGAGAACTACCACACGTGTTAACTATTACTGGTTTAGGTTTGTGACCTTCTTCCACAATGAGATAGTCTATCCTCCACTCATGAAACTATACTGCAATTTGGTGTAACAAGATTGAGAAACCACCAGAGTATTGGTCAAGTGGTCCTAAACTTACTCCCAAGTGGGTTGACAAGATCGAGAGGTTATAAGTTCAAATCTTAATTGGTATCGTGTAACTTTTAGTGGCTATACTTATTTTTGGTTGTCCTACTTTGATAGAGTATGTGTTTGCTTTGTTAATGAATACAAAACTCCGAACATGAGGTAAGGAAAAAAAATAACAAGATGGAACTTATATCTCCCTAACTAAGTCCCACCAACTACTCCGATCACAATCCAACTCCAGTGCCTGATCCCTACTCAAGCTAAAATAAATATCCAACCCTTAAAATAAATATATATTTGTCTAAATTCCATAACTAAATGTGTTTAAAAATACAAGATTTACTAGAAAAATTGAATAAATTTTCACTTGTGGATAATGGATTTGTTTCCTCTTCACTATCTCGATTCTCAAGATTCCCTTCGGTTTGCAATATAGCGATGTTGTATGGACAACAATTAAGAATTAGGATTATAATTTTTTTACTTAAACTTAAGATTTGATTTGATTCAATAAGGTTAATAATTTCTTGATTTAAGCAAAAATGGAAATGGAATCAAATTTCATCCTTCGACCACAAATTCGGGGACAGGAATTACATGATTTCCGACTTGTCCCAATTTGGCTTGTCCCATCTCAAATCATGGGAGATATATATTAGTTTATATTTATATATAATATATATGTATTAAAAATTTAATTATATGCATAATTATATAATTAGTATGTAAGTACATAGTTGTGTATACATAAGTAGGAAAAAGATAAAATATTTTTACTTTTATACGTATTATATGTTTATGATATTTTTATATATTTTTTATATTTACATACAAAATATAATAGTATATAAGAGATAACAAAAAAATAGTATATAAGTTTATTTTGAGATTTATTATCATTTTATGAATAAATTGTGAAATTTATTATGATTCATAATATTGAAAAATTTAAATCGAGGTACTAACAAAAATAAAAAAATTGAATATGATAAATAAAATAAGACAAATAATTTATGTAACGGTAGAACAAAAATACTCTGACGAGATAGTATTATCACTATTTTAAATTATTATATAATAAAAATAAAAGTTGAAGAGTATTTATGATCATTATGGATTACATTGTCGTGACAAAGAGATTATAGTTATATATATAGATAAAAAATATTTGTACTTGTAATTGCCAATAATGACTCCTATCACAAATCCTACACCAACGCCCACAGCCATCCCTACTTCGAAGTCTGAGGGTGTCTTCTTTACTCTTCTATGTAAAACACGAGGACCTTCATTCTTGTATTGACAAGGGTGACCAATGAAATGACCACAAAGACCTGGATTTTCTTCAAAACTCGAGTTTGGAAATGTTTCAAACTGCCCTCCACGGGGAATTTCCCCTGAGAGATCATTGTATGCAACGATAAATGCTGACAAGAAACTCAGCTTTGACAAAGAACTGGGTATTTCTCCAGACAAGTTGTTGCAAGACAAATCCAAGTATTCTATGCTTGTCATGCCTGACAAACTGCCAGGAATTGTTCCAGACAAGCTGTTGGATTTGAGGTCCAAAACATGTAACTTCTTCAGATTTCCAAATTCTGGCGGAATCGATCCCGTGAGGAAGTTATTGGCAAGACACAATGAAGGTGGAAAGCTCTGAATCTGTTTATACAACACGGCTCTAGAGCTTGCACAATTTTTCCTGAAAAATGAGAAACCTTCAGTAGTATCATATAAAGATAAATTACGAGAAACAAGGCTCTCTAATTCTGTAAGCCCTTTCGGAATTTGCCCTGTTAAAGAGTTGTTTGATAAGTTCAAGACGGCTAGAGATCGAAAACGAGCAAAAAATGACGGAATTTCTCCTTGGAGATGATTCCTGGACAGGTCCAATAGTTGCATGTTTCTCGCTTTGCTCAGCCATTGGGGAATTCTACCTTTGAGTCTACAAGCAGCAATAACAAGAATCTTAAGCCTCAAGAACTGAAGATTAGGATCAGATGACATTTCCTCTTTGAAAAAATTGGTGCTAAGCCCCAACACAGTCAAGTTCTGGCAGTGCTGCAGGGTTGAAAGAGCATCTGAGAGGTTATGAATACCGGAATTCGGGAGGGAAAGATGAGAAAGAGTTTGAAAGTTCTTGAAGTTTTTTGGGATTTGCCCTTTGAAATTGTTTCCACCAAGATTTAAAGATTTCAACCGTGGACAGTCAGGAAGATTAGCAGGAATAGGCCCATGAAACAAATTGGAGCGTAAGCTAAGTGAAACCAGACTAGTCATTGCAGAACAATTAAGATCAATTCTACCACTCAGAGAATTGTTACCCAAATAAAGAGAAGTAATAGTTTGAGAATTTTTCAAGGAGACAGGCATTCCACCCGTGAAGTTATTTGATTGACCTTTGAAATAATTTAGGTTTCTGAATCTGTGAAAAACATCTGGTATATTCCCTGAAAACTGGTTAAAAGAAATATCCAATCCAACAAGGTTAGAAAGGTTACCAATGTTCCCATTTAACTGCCCTGAAAGCCCGTTTTTTTGAAGATACAAATTAGCCAATTTTGGTAGATGAAACAAATCGTCAGGTAAATTGCCAGAAAGAGAATTCGAAGCAAGATGAAGATCCTCCAATGAAGTACAGTTCCCCAGTCCTGGAGGAAGAATCCCATGAAAAGAATTTGACCCCATCTTAATCACCTCAAGTTTGGTTGAGTTATTACAAATTCCTACAGGCACTGAACCCTGAAACAGATTGTTCGAGATGTCAAATACCCTGATTGAAGGGAGGCTTATGCTCATTGGAAACAAAGCCGAAAAATCATTGCTGCTCAAATCCAGAAATTCTAAGTAAGACAAGCGTAAGAGGGTTGAAGGTATGGAGCCTTTGAGAAAGTTATGTGACAAATTCAGTGTTCTTAGCTGGTCCAAATTGCCTAAAGACTCAGACAACTTTCCCAGCAATCTTTCTTGGTAAATCTCCAACTTCACCACCCTCCCAGAGTTTGTAAGCTCGTCCAATCCAAGAGACGAGGAAGAATTGCATGTTATCCCAACCCAATTGCAACAATTGGGTGAAGATGTATTCAAATTCCACTCCTCAAGAGTGGATGACTCCAATCCATTCAAGAAATCTGCTAATGCTTTCATATCATTTTGGTTGCAGGTAAGAGTCTGAGAATTTGCAACCAAAACTTGCAAAGAAAACCCAAAAAGTGAAGAAATCATCCACCAAACCTCCATATCCCAAGATTTTCTGTTCTCCATTTTGCTTCAAGATCAGAGCAAGATGCATCTAACTCAGACCAAACATTTTATAATGAAACTCATACTCGAAATGGCTATTGGCATCCCTCAACGTAATCAAACTTGGAAACAAGACGCTAATGCGAAAGCATGCATTTATGCCATCATGCGGAAGCTTCGCACCAAGGACAAGCCTCCGTTCCCTGTAGATGACCAGGTATGTCCAATGTGGCGGCTACAGTCCGAGGCAAGTCAACACCAGTTTTTCACAGGGCCCCCCGATTAGGAAATGGCTAAAACATCACGAGAACCATGTCAACCTTGCCTAGCAGCCTCAAATGGCTAACGATGGAAGCCAGAGGGACGGGTTGGCAACAATGTGTAATAGTGAGCCAACCGACCTCTCATCGCCCACACCACTAAAAATAACAAAAGGAGAGAATTTCTTCCTGGTCAACACAAGAAAAACGACAGCCGTGCGTGAAACACTAGCAGCCAAGAGAGAGACGAAAGAAAAACGCTGCTTTTATTTACTGTGAAGAAATTATTAGTCAAAGGGTAAACAGAGTCTGATTAAGTTCAAATTTGAACAAGTAATGGAAAACAACTTGTTCTACAATATAGTTGGTAGATCTCAAGTTTTTTATGATTCAAGGATGAGTATTTTATGTGTGGACAATTACTATATTTGGTAATTTTCTTTCAATTATTTCTCTTATATGTTATGAGATTTTTATGATTTTTCTTATTTTGTATAGTAGTTTGATTGTAAGCGTGGTTGTGGTTGAAACTCTTATTGTAATTATTTTTTTTTTGATAGTAGAGATTTTTAGTGGATCAAAAGATTTCGTTATTTTTTCTCTTTATATTGAAAAGATTTTCGACATAAAAATTTAGTGTCTTTTATTACTTGATTTCTTTTTTTTTTTTAACTTCTATTATTGCTGCCATTTTATATTTCTTTGGCACTCGCTGTTATTTCATTCAAGGGTGGGGTTTGTTAAGGAGAAGGTGCTTGTAGGATTATTTTACTATAACTATTTTTAGCTTGTTTGTTGTTGCATTAGCTTTTGTTTTCGTCCATTTTTGTGTGTCACCTGTTTGTTCCCCCCAACAGTGTCTATAGTCTACCACATTTGGTCTGCAAGGAACAAAACCATTTTCGAACGAGTTCAATGCAAACTAGAGGAATTATGTAATCGATCAAATACATGAATACAAAGTTATTTTCACATTGTGTCTTAGTATTTTGATATTTTATGAATTTATCTATTAGTTGGTTTAAATTATTCGATCCAAAATTTTAAGAATACGATTTGAAAGAAACTGTTTTTTTCTTTTTTTCTTTTAAGGTTTGTGGCGTAGCTGAGAGTTTTGGCACCCATCATTGACTTCTTTGGGAGGTATTGCCCTGCGATATGGAATGTTGTATTTTATCTTATAAATATGAAATTCAAAGGCTAATAATAATTGTAAAGAAAGAAGAAATCTCTCTCACAATCCGTAAATGTAGATCGCATTAATCGAACTATGTAAATCATGTATATTCTTTAATTTTTTTTTGTTTTTATTCCTTTTATTATTGTTGTTTTTCGTGACACATATGATTGTAATAATTTTCTATAGTTTCCTTAACTATCTGTGTAGGCTACTTTATAGCACGAATTTTGTAATCTTTTGATCAATACATTCATTTACATTTTGATTAAAAAAAAGAAAAATAACTTGGCAAGAGAATTTTTGTGTTAGACTACAACTTCACTTTTCTGGGGAATTTAGTGCCGGAGGGCAGGGCAAACAAAGCAAAGCAATTTTCTCTTCCATGGCTATGAACTCAACAAAGAGGTGATAGGCTCAAATTTTCTCTTTAATATTATCCACAAAATATCATCCTTTGACTAAAATGTATATCACAATTCTATACCTATTTTTTTATATTATCAATATAAATTAAATTACAAAAACTTTATAAATTGCTGTTCAAATTATATTTTCTTAAGAATTAGGGTCACTTCTAAATAAAAGCATGATTGTACCACTTAAACAATAACCTATATATGGAATGGGTTTTTTTTTTTTTTTTTTTTTGAGTGGGGTTTTGTACCCTCTCACCCTCTTCCACTCAACTCTGTGCAGCTCTTCCGTTGTATATAATAGAACAATGCAACATCTTTTTCATTGTAAGAGTCACTTAGCTAATAATTCAAGAATGAAATTGTAATTTTAAGGCATGTTAATCCATTTAAAAGGAGGAGGAGGGGGAGAGGGGGGAGGGAGTGTAAATTATCGTACATCCTATTCACAAATTTATAATAGTATTAGATGATATTAGATAGAGATGATAATTTTCAACTCAATTAATTTAGTAGGAATAGGGATGCTATCGAGCCCTATCTCTTAGCTCAGTAAAGATGGGAACTATATTATCTTGTATTTTGTTTAAAAATACAAATTTTACTAGCAAAAATTGAATAAATTTTCACTTGTGGATAATAGGCTTGTCTCCTCTTCACTATATGGATTCTCAAGATTTCCTTCGATTTGCAATATAGCGATGTTGTATTGTCAGCAGCTAATTATTAATTTTTCTGCTTAAACTGGAAGTTTGACTTCATTCAATAAGGTCAGTGATTCATTGATTTAAGTAAAAATAGAAATGGAATCAAATTTCATCCTCTGACCCGCAAATTGAGGGGCGGGTATTACGTGATTCCCGACCCGTCCCAATTTAGCTTGTCCCGTTCCGTATCATATATATATATATATATATATATATATATATATATATATATATAGTATGTAAGTAAATAATTATGTATACATAAGTAGGTAAAATCTAAAATATTTATACTTTTACATATATTATATATTTAAGATATTCTTATATATATATATATATATATATATATCATATCTACAAAGAAAATATAAGTATATATAAGAGATAATATAAAAATAGTATATAAGTTTATTTTGAAATTTTATTATTATTTTATGAGTAAATTGTGAAATTTATTATAATCTATAATTTGTTATGGTTCACAGTTAAATCGAGATACAAACAAGAAAAAAAATATAATAAATAAAATAAGACACCAACGATTTATGTAATTTGAGGTGGAAGATCGATACTCAGAAGAGACAATATTATCATTATTTCTAAGTTATTATATAATAAAAATTGAAAATTGAAAATGAAATCTGTCCATGATAATCATGAATTATATTATTGTGGCAAAGAGATTATAAATAGAATATATTGGTACTTGTAATTGCCAATAATTACTCCGATCACGAATCCTACACCACCGCCAACAGCCATCCCTACTTCGAAGTTTGAGGGTGTCTTCTTCACTCTTCTATGTAAAACACGAGAACCTTCATTCTTGTATTGACAAGGGTGACCCAGGGGATAACCACAAAGCCCTGGATTTCCTTCAAAACTCGAGTTTGGAAATGTTTCAAATTGCCCTCCACGGGGTGTTTCCCCTGAGAGATCATTGTATGAAACCATAAATGATGACTAGAAACTCAGCTTTGACAAAGAACTGGGTATTTCTCCTGACAAGTTGTTTTAAGACAAATCCAACTTTTCTATGCTTGTCATGCCTGACAAACTGCCAGGAATTGTTCCAGATAAGCTGTTGGATTTGAGGTCCAAAACATGTAACTTCTTCAGATTTCCAAATTTTGGCGGAATCGATCCGGTGAGGAAGTTATTGGCAAGACGCAATGAAGGTGGAAAGCTCTGAATCTGTTTATACAACAGGGCTCTTGAGCTTTCATATTTTTTCATGGAAAAGGAGAAATCTTCAGTAGTATCATATAAAGATAAATTACCAACAATCAGGCTCTCTAATTCTGTAAGCTCTTTTGGAATTTGCCCTGTTAAAGAGTTGTTTGATAAGTTCAAGACGAATAGAGATCGAAAACGAGCAAAAAAGGACGGAATTTCTCCTTGGAGATGATTCCTAGACAGGTCCAATAGTTGCAGGCTACTCGCTTTGCTCAGCCATTGGGGAATTGTACCTTTGAGTCTACAAGCAGCAATAACAAGAATCTTGAGCCTCAAGAACTGCATATTAGGATCAGATGGCATTTCCTCTTTGAAAAAATTGGTCCTAAGAACCAACATAGTCAAGTTCTGGCAGTGCTGCCGGGTTGAAAAAGCATCTGAGAGGTTATGAATGCCGGGATTCGAGAGGGAAAGATGAGAAAGAGTCTGAAAGTTCTTGAAGCTTTTTGGGATTTGCCCTTTGAAATTGTTTCCAGCAAGATTCAAAGATTTCAACCGTGGACGGTCAGGAAGATTAGCAGGAATGGGCCCATGAAACAAATTGGAGCGTAAGCCAAGTGAAACCAGACTAGTCATTGCAGAACAATTAAGATCAATTCTACCACTCAGAGAATTGTTACGCAAATGAAGAGAAGTAATAGTTTGAGAATTTTTCAAGTTATTTGATTGACCTGAGAAATCCTTGAGGTTTCTGAATCTATGAAAAACTTCTGGTATATTCCCTGAAAACTGGTTAAAAGAAATATCCAATCCAACAAGGTTAGAAAGGTTACCAATGTTCCCATTTAACTGCCCTGAAAGCCTGTTTTTTTGAAGATACAAATTAGCCAATTTTGGTAGATGAAACAAATCGTCAGGTAAATTGCCGGAAAGAAAATTCGAAGCAAGATGAAGATCCTCCAATGAAGTACAGTTCCCCAGTCCTGGAGGAAGAATCCCATGAAAAGAATTTGGCCCCATCTTAATCACCTCAAGTTTGGTTGAGTTATTACAAATTCCTACAGGCACTGAACCCTGAAACAGATTGTTCGAGATGTCAAATACCCTGATTGAAGGGAGGCTTATGCTCATTGGAAACAAAGCCGAAAAATCATTGCTGCTCAAATCCAGAACTTCTAAGTAAGAAAAGCGTAAGAGGGTTGAAGGTATGGAGCCTTTGAGAAAGTTATGTGACAAATTCAGTGTTCTTAGCTGGTCCAAATTGCCTAAAGACTCAGACAACTTTCCCAGCAATCTTTCTTGGTAAATCTCCAACTTCACCACCCTCCCAGAGTTTGTAAGCTCGTCCAATCCAAGAGATGAGGAAGAATTGCATGTTATCCCAACCCAGTTGCAACAATTGGGTGAAGATGTATTCAAATTCCACTCCTCAAGAGTGGATGACTCCAATCCATTCAAGAAATCTTCTAATGCTTTCACATCATTTTGGTTGCAGGTAAGATTCTGAGAATTTGCAACCAAAACTTGCAAAGAAAACCCAAGAATTGAAGAAATCATCCATCAAACCTCCATACCCCAAGATTTTCTGTTCTCCATTTTGCTTCAAGATCAGAGCAAGATGCATCTAACTCGGACCAAACATTTTATAATGAAACTCATACTCGAAATGGCTATTGGCATCCCTCAACGTAATCAAACTTGGAAACAAGACGCTAATGCGAAAGCATGCATTTATGCCATCATGCGGAAGCTTCGCACAAAGGCAAGCTTCCGTTCGCTGTAGATGACCAGCTATGTCTACCGTGGCGGCTACAGTCCGAGACAAGTCAACACCAGTTTGAGATTTTGGCCAAAATAGGTACTTACTGAAATTGAGCGCTGAAAAGGAGAACGAAATCTAGAATGGTACTTGGTGGAGCCCTGGAGGCAAACACGAGGTCCGCCGCAACCTCTAGACGCGAGGTCTAAACCTCCCAGAATTCCACCAATTTCGTCAAACGCAATGCGTGAATAACACCTCGCGTGTAACAAACACGAGGTCTACTATTCTTGACGCGTCAAATTACACCTCGTATCTGCATGCATTTTATCAAACTTCGTTCGACATATGCTTTCTTCGAACAAGATTTCTCAGTATTAGAATTTTTTAACAAAAAACTGTAGCAAATTTTTTTTTAATTTCATATTAATTTTTTGATATAAATATTATTATATATAGACATGTAATTTCAGTTTTATTTAATTTAATTTTTTATTTAAATAAACAATTATATTCAATAAATTTTTGTATTTAGTCACGTTTACAGTCACAGTTATCTTTATGAGCAATCAAAGGTAAATGAATGAAATATATATTCAAGGGAGATGTTCATAACGTGTTTAGTTTATTTTTCTTCCCTATTAAGATTGCGTGATTTTTTATTCCTTTTTTTGGGGGGGGGGGCGGGCGGTGCAAAGCTTGGTTTTAAGCTACCCTGAACTAAGGCAAAGCATTTAAATAATTAGAAGTATATCTTTGACCATTAAATAATGAATAAGGGAAATGTGTACAAAATAACATCAAAAGACAATTAAATGACCAATATACTCTTGGGCAGTTTAGTTTTTTAAATTTTACTAAGGGTAAATAAGTTTTTTTTTTTTTTTAATCCTGCTTTCATGTGTTGAATAACATTTTGTTTATGAACTAACAATAATGAGGATGAGAGTAAACTAAATAATTAGGATAAAATAGATAATGTGGGTGAAAATGATAAAATCAGATGGATATGTGGTAGTTGAGATGTAGCATTCGCCACCCAAAATATATAAATTTTTTTAGTAAAATTAAATTTTTTATAAAAAAAATCTTTTAAATTTTAAATTTTATCTATTAAAAAATTTTCAAAAATTATAAAATTATCTTTTAATATTTCCTTTCATATAATTTATCTCCCTAATTCCAAATTTTTTATTTCATCCTTGGGTAAACTGAACAAATGAATTTCAAAATTGAGATTGTAAGTAGAGCAAAGCAAAGTTTCCGTAAAAATGAGAAAGCAATAAAGATTGAGATAATAAAGTGAAAGATTCACTTAAAGAAGTAAATGGCGAAACTTGCACATGAAAACCATCAACAATTATGCACATATGGATTCACCATAAAATAATCATATGTTCATGATTACGATCTGATTAGCACTTAAATTTTTTTCAGATGAATCATATGTCATCGATTATATCAATAGTTAATGATAACCATCATATTTGTTGGTCCCGATGATGATCGTAATCATGCTTTTGTTTTTTTTTTCTCTAACCATCAACAATTATTCCCTTTTGTTTACTTCTACTTTTTTAAAAACCTTCCATTTGGAATAAAACTCTGTATATCATTCTAACACCACATGATGTCATTAAAAGAAAGTAATATCCTATATCAAGTAGGAGGGAAAAAGCATAACAGTAAGTTTTCTTTTTCTAAGGTTGGTCCAGGAAAGGAAAAAGATCAATCTCTACCTTTATCACCTATCTGTGTATTATCTCTTGGGCAAAAACCCCTCTCCATACCAACAATAGTCAATTTCACCACTGGGAGAAAGTGGGAGGGGGAGGGTGCGGGGGGGGGAGAAAATGGCTTTAGTAAAGTAGTATTGAACTGAGCTCCAAAAAACGAAACAACCACATCAGTAGACTATCCTTCCTAAATCTCAAGAACAAAATCTTTAGTGATTATTGCCATCAATCTAATCATTGTAAAATGTGAGTAAATGAAGCAATTTCTGGAGAGTAAGTTTAGTTAAAAAAGCAACTCTGCTCAATATATGAGGCTTGTTCATCAATAACTAAAATCCCGTGAAAATCGATGTTTATAACCAAGAGCATACCCCTACTTCTTGCCTTAAAATTTCTAAAAACAATAGCAGAAAAGAGCAATGAGTTTCAAACCAATGGGAATGTTGTCCAATTTTCCAAAAATTTGATACAAAACAAAACTCATGTTCTATTCAGGAGTTTCAAATTTGTACCATGAGGATACCATCCAAGAAGGAAACTAGTGGAACAAAATGGAGCAACTAATGGAAAATAACTATTAGTAGCAAACATTTACATGTTAAGCAGGCCATGGTTATTATGTCAAGTAACATTTAGTTGAAAGAGCTATCAAATAAAGAATGGTAATAGTGTGACATACTCTTTGATATTTTATATCATAAGCCTTACGACTCAATTGAGTTTCATCGCGTATCTTCATTAACATAACACACCTGCATTAAGTAATATGCACATGAAATGCAAAATGAAACGTCAACCAGTGTCCTAATATGCAAATGGATGTCACCACAAAGCACAGAAGGAAGGAATGCAAGTGCTTCTGTCTACAACAACATTAAGCAACAGATAGAACATATCTCAAATCATAAATTCAGACAATCAATCAAGTGCGAATGCTAGAATTCACATAGCCAACCAAATAAAGACTAACACACAATCAAGAGGAAGCAAGAACAATTTCCTCCATCGATGGTTACTCATTGCGAGACATATAATGCAAGGCCCAAATTCTATATGGATCCTGCCTCTTCAAAACTGCACAATGGAAAACCTTTCATGCCAAAAGACATTGAAATAAGCATAAATTAAATACAAATGCCTCGTTTATGATAATATGGAAGGAATGTAGATTTATTTTGGAAAATGAATTTATTTGATGTCTCAAAAAATGTTTTTATAATAGTCCAATGAAAGGAAAATGAGAAGGGAAATATAAAAATTATTCAATCATTACGTAATTTCATCATATTCCAATATACAAACCCTTGCCTCGTTTAAGGTTTTTATATTATCTACATACTGATATTTTCAAATCTACGGCTTACCAATCAGCTGTGAAGTCATTATTTGCTCCACAAACGGTAACAACTTTCAGTCCTGTTGCTCCTTAGACAACAATACCAATGAACCATTTCCATGAATTTACTTCAAAATTTTCAAATTTAAATCAACAGAACCTTCAGTATATAACTTAGAAGAAGTAATTTTTTAAATAGTGATGTGTGCATTACTAACCCTTCATCTATGGCAAAAGGTGAGGTTTATAAACTTGCAACTAAATGGTGAAAGGTCTACTACCAATATTCCATTATAGATTGTGAATTTGATATGCTGACTCATTTTTACAGGTTTGTGCATCTAAACAATTCATTTTTTGAATTATTTTTATCTTCACACACAAAATATGACATACCTTCTATGTTCTTACGATATGCTACCACCACACCAGAACTAAGGGGATACAGTGTATCTTCAAGATATGAAATATCAAAAAATTTAGTCATGACACTATTTTAATTATATTCGAATTCTAAATTATTTTAGTGATTAGTAATAAAAATTCCAAATTATGTATCACTATATTAATTGTTATGGTCTATCATATTCAATAATTATTTGAAATTCTATATTCTGTTCTTTTCTATTCATATTTAAGAAACCCACATAGTAATCTGACAGTTTTTTCTCGAATCCCAATAAAATTGACATTTTTAATCCAATAAAATCCTAAAAACTATTAAAAACCAAAAAAAGAATCCAAAAACAATAGCAGAAACAAAAGAAAAATAGGAAACTGAAGTTACTGTACCTACTCAATCGAGTAATGAAATTGGATTTTCTCTTTAACTCTGAAAAACAGAAGGAGAATTTGCTTTTCACTGCACAGAAACCATATCTTCATATGCTTCGTTTTTCAACAAATTCATTTATTCTCATTAGATGATATCTATGAAGCTTCATGCAAGAGAAGACGCAGGGAATTTGAACCCAAAAACATCACGAGAAACAAAATAAAAATAGGAAACTGAAATTACAGTACCTGCTTAATCGGGTAACGAAACTGGATTTTTTCTTTAACATTCAAATGAATTTACTATAATTCTTTCAGGACAAAGTATAAAGAGGAAGTAGATCTCGAAAATCCTAGCTAACAAAATGTAGTTCTTTCAAGAATTTACTATTAGTTATGGAAAAAAATAAAATGCCCTAGGACAAAGAATAAAAGAGGAAGTAGATCTTGAAAATCCTAGTTGAGCCAATAAACTTTATCAAACAATAGATCAGGAAGAACCTGATCAACAACACCACTCAAAACTATAATCAATTTGTAGATCGTCGAAGGATCTACTCAGATTTGTAAAAAAAGTATATAAGAAAAACTCAAATCTGGCAACACAACAATCACTTCCAGTACACGCCTACAAATGTATATATGACAGAGAATGAAAGAATGAAAAAAGTGACTGACTCATCCTCAAACATTAGGTGCCTCTGGATAGAGTCTATGGTGGAATCTGTGACAGCGACACCCATGGACAAAATTGGAGGACCAGAGACAAAAGGGAAGGAAGCTTGCGCAGAAACAAAAAAGCGAGTGACGAAGCTAAGTGCTAGTGCTGCTACTGAAGGAGTAGAGGCAGAAGGTGTTCGAATGTATGCCCTCTTAGACTAGGTTTTTGATGAAAATATCGAATATTTTAATAAAAGAATTTATTTACGAAAATCATTTGTGAATTTATTTTCTTTATTTGTGCACAATTTTATTTGAAAAATACCCATTGTGTTTAAATAAGTGATCCATGTGAATGGAGGTCTTTCACAGTAAGGTATGGATTATGGGTTATTCAAATACATAAACATTTGTTCTTAACCGATTGATGAGAATGAGAATCTCATCATATTTAGGTTGTTATGTTATGAATTTCAAATGGGGAATGGCTTCCCTTTAGCCAGTGAGTAATCCACTCACTTCATGACATAAGTGTATTTTGAATATGTAGAACAGGACCTGTAGTAGTGGTTTCTTAAAAGTACTATATAGTAACAATCTAAACTACTACCACTACAGCAGGGACTAGTACTCTATAACTTGAGTATGAGCCGGTAGTCTGGCGAAGCTGGAAGTATATACTTTGATATGTTATAGTTGAGGTTCTATCGTAGGGCCAATATACTTGCATGTTGGGTATATGTAACTAGTTAGTTAAGACAGACTTGTACAAGATAGTTTTTACACTGCATCGCCCCTTGTGGTTGTCTGAATGGTCTAAATATCCAGGGCCCTGGGAAACATAACTTGGATGTTTGCTTTAGGGTAGCTCCTTTGGAAAGCGAAAACACTCCAGGAAGTTGTGAATTATTGGACTAAAAGCCTAAGGATGGTAGATATCATTTAGAAAGGTGTTAGTACACTTCTTCCTCTCTAAATGTACGGCGATGTGTAGAGGGGTATTTTAGTCATTTTACCTGTAGGTCGAAGACTTTGCGAATGCAGCATTGTCTTTGGGGTCAATATTTCCTTATGATGATATTAGGAAATGTTTAAAATGCAAAATACATCTATTTATATAGTAAGAATATTTTGGTCATTTTAGTAGCCAAAGCGATGTGTCTTTTTGGTCCTCGGAATAGCCCGTAAGTCCTAATTAATTTTTGAGTTGAGAAATTGATCTTAGTTGAGAGGGTTTTATTTTATTCAGGAAGTTTAATTTATTATTGGACTGGAATAAAATAAATTGAGAGAATTTTATTATCTAGTTTAATTGGTTAATTAATTATTCAGGGCCGAGGTCCAATTTGAATAATTAAAAAATTAACCGGGACTTAAACTAGAGGAAAATGATTAATACTTAATTATTTGTTGGGTTATTTATTTAATTAATTCCAAGAAATAAATAATTAAAGTTTAATTATTTTTTGGTTCATTTGGACACATTAATTATTTATTGGGTTATTTATTTAATCCCAAGAAAAATAATTAATGCTTATTATTTTGGGTTTTTCGGGTCCAAGAAAAATAATAAATATTATTTTGGCCCAATAGCCTGGACCATAGGATTTTTTCGGACACAATTCAGAAAAGTTTAGGGTGAAGCCAAAATTTATTTTGTTAATAATATTCGGGTGTTTGAAATATTAAATCCCGGGAATATTATTTTTATCAAAATAATTATTTTTTATTTCATGACTCTTGACTTTCTGTGTGGAAAAATAAAATAATAATAATTTCTCAGACTCTTGGCTCTCTGTCTCTTGTGCCTTTTATCTTACTGGCTTTTGATTTTTGTTTTCTTAACATAAGAAACTAGTAGGAAGCCAACCGTGAGAGGGTGAAAAAAATGAGAGATCTGAGAGGCTTTTCTTCTTCCCATTTGCTATGCTCACCAACATTTGATTAAGCTATGGAATATTCTGAGAATTGAAAAAGCCAAGCATTGTACCGGAGTGTTCATCCTACGGGGAAGAAAGAAGGTTACCGAAGTGTTCATCCCAGTGGAAGAAAGAAGCTGTTCTTGAGCTTCAATTTGTTCAACCATATTCTTCAAAGTTTAAGGCTCCAAGAGGTATGTTTTTCATGCCTCCATACTGCTGTCATGCTCTGTTTCTATTTATTTCCTCCATTTTTGTTCCACCGAAACATGCTCTCTGTTTCTGTCAATTCCTTCAGAAGGGAAGAAAAGTTTTAGCTTGAGAGGAATGGGGGAAGGGGAGGAAGTGCAAGTGGGGGAGAGGGAAAGCTGGAGAGGTAAAACCTAAATCTACAAAATTATATCGGGAAAAAGAGAAGAGTAGCACTGAAAAGGGGGCGATGAAAAGCTAACCCTTGAATTGCCCAGGACCAATGAATCACAAATGACTTTTCATTTGCATGACTGTGAGATAAACGCCTTGAACTACCTAGAGCATTGCCATACATCTAAATTGATATCTCTGTAAATAGAGAGACATAGATGTAGCTAGCTATAGGATTATATAGATGTATGGAAGAGGATCTTGGAAGAGTCAGTGATAGGATCAAAGCATCGAATTTGAGGGAAATGCTTTAACTTCTGTGCTGCAGTTATGGAGATTTGCATCAACAACATGAAGAGCCATTATTTTGCAACCTTTTGTTGGATTATATGCCCTCTAGACTAGTTTATCTGATGTAATTATCGAATTTATTAATAAAAGAATATATTCTCAAAATTTATTTGTGAATTTACATTTTATTTGTGCACGATTTTCGTTTGGAAAGGACCCATTGTATTTAAGTAAGTGATCCATGTGAATGGTGGTGTTTCACAGTAAGGTATGGATCACGGGTTACTTAACACATAAACGTTTGTTCTTAATGAATTGATAAGAATGAAAATCAAATCATGAATAAGTTATTGTGTTATGAATTTCAAATGGAGAATGACTTACCTTTAGCCAGTGAGTAGTCCACTCATTTCATAGCATGAACGTATTTTGAATACGTAGAACATGACCTGTAATAGTGGTTTTTAAAAGTACTATTTAAAAGAAACCCAGACTATTACTGCTATAGTGTGGACGAATACTCTACTGTTTGAGTATGAGTTGGTAGTCTGACGAAACTAGAAGCATATATTTTGATATATTGTAATTGAGGTTCTTTCGTAGAACTAATATACTTGTATATTGAGTATATGTAACTAGTTAGTTAAGACAAACCTGTACAAGATAGCTTTTACGCTATATCACCCCTTGTGACTGTTCAAATGATCTAATTATTCAGGGCCCTGAGGAATATAACTTGGATGTTTACTTCAGGGTAGCTCCCTTGAAAAGTGGAAACATTCCAAGAGTGTTGTGGATCATTAGACTAAAGGTGTAAGGATGGTAGATGTCTATTAGAGAGGTGTTAGTACATCATTCCTCTCTAATTGCACGGTGATGCGTAAAGGGGTATTTTAGTCATTACACCTGTAGGTTGAAGACTTTGCTAACGCAACATTATCCTTTGGGTCAATATATCCTTATAGTGATATTAAAAAATATTTAAAATGCAAAATATAACTATTTATATAGTATGGGTATTTTGATAATTTTAGTAGCCAAGGCGATGTGTCTTTTGGTCTCCGAAATGACCCTTAAGTTATGAAGGATTTGGGTTAAAGAATTGGTCTTGATATTTATAGTTTTTATTTTATAGTCTAATTTATTATTAGACTAGAATAAAATAAAAAATTCGAGAGAGAGTATTTATTTTATCTAGTTTAATTGGTTAATTAATTATTCAGGGCCTAAGGCCCAAATTGAATAATTAGAAAATTAATCTGGATATAAACTAGATAAATGGCATGAAATTTTAGATTGATCTATTTAGATTTATTAATTTTTTATTGAACTGTTTAATAAAGTTTAGAAAATAAATAATTGAGATTTATTATTTATGGGTGTTCAAGTCTAAGAATAAATAATTTTATCTGACCCAATGAATAAGACCAAGGGTAAAATTGGAGATTTACTGCGGTCAGCAATTTTGACTGCGGCAACGGGCGGGCGCGATCCACCCGCCCGAATCCGGTCCATGGGTTTACCCATGGGCCATGATCCAGTGTGACGAGTGCATGGACTCTACCCGAATTTAAAAAAAAATTAATTTTTAGTCCCATACCAGACGAAGTTATTTTTATTGCAATAATTAATATTCTTTGAATATTTTGCATGAAAATAATAGTAAAGGAAATTTTAGGATTAAACAAGACCATTAATTTAATTCTATTATTTGGACACTTAGGTTAAAAGAATAGAAAAGTATGAAAACATTTATAGTTTTCTAGCATGCTTATTTCTTTTTGTACCCTATGTGTATATTTTCTCAAAGGCTAAAGTCTTTGGGAATTTTTGACAAAGAAAAATATTTTTCTTAATTTTAATTCGGATAAAAATTAATTCTTGGATATTTTCTCAAAGGATTTTATCATTGACATAGAAAATATATTGGATTTAGATATTTTTGTAAATTAAAATAGAAAACCATTTTGATTGAATTTTAACAAAAAAAATTATTTTTGTCAAATTAAACTTAAGATCAAAATCTCTCGAAAGCCTTATTGAAAAAATTTGAAATTATTAAGTTTATTAATTTAAATAAAATTAATCTATGAAAAAATTTCTCAAATGGTATAAACATTGACATAGAAATTTTTATGTGTTTAGATATTTTATTTTGAGTTAAAAGAAAACTTAATGGAAATTTTCAAAATATATTTTTTAAGAAAAACTCTTATTTTAAAAGACTAAATGGAATAGGGGTTCCAATGGCCCCATGGCTTCCATCACGATCCTTATTAGAGATCGTGGGTCCCCTCATGTCACACTGGGAGTGAACTCGTATAAGATGGGGATACCACATGGATCTAGAACTAATGGATGGATGTAATTGATAGCCTAAGACACGTGCTATAATCGGCCAGCCCACGTTAGAGGTTATAGTGCAAGGAATGTCCATAGAAAATGAGAAGAAATGGTCATCCCACGATGGAGTTATCTTCTGAATCATTACCTAGAAGGAAAATTAATTTGTGGTGATTAATACACTTAACTTAGAAAACTGTTAATCTTCTCAAGAAGTTATGTCAGTTTTTCTAAGAGCCAAATCAATTATATTAAAGATAATGATGATAGGGTTAACTATTATCGGATTTAATATGAAGATAAAATAACAAATTATTTTGTTTTTCACAACTGAATTTTCTTTTATTTTCAATTTTTTTTTTCCAGAAATGGTTGGTGGTGGTTCTTTTAGTTATTTAGCCATTATTCTTCGTGAGAATAAGCTAACGGATCCGAATTATGTAGACTGAAAAAGGAACTTGGACATAATACTCACTGTTGAGGAGTATAGGTATGTCCTCTTTGAAACCTGCCCTATTATCGGGGGGGGGGGGGGGTTCCACCATGGAGAAGTGTGAGGTTGAAAAAGTATGGAAGAATGCCAACAAAATAGCTCAATGCTATATGTTGGCCTCCATGTCTAATGTGCTCCAGTCAAAACATGAGCACATGGCCACTGCATATGATATTAGCCACGATGTTCACTGATAAAAATCGGCCCGGAAGGCAGGAAGCTCTTAGGAAAACACTAAGATGGCTAAGGGAGCATTAGTCAGGGAGCATATGCTCAAAATGATTACTGCTTTCGAGAAAGAGGAAGTCTTAGGGGCTATTATTGACTCCGACAGCCAAGTGGACATAATTCTCAAATATCTACCGGGCTCTTTTACTCCGTTCAAGTTGAACTATAACATGAACAAATTGAACATGACTTTAACTAGATTGATGAAAGAGCTGCAGGTAGCGGAGAAGGTCATGAAGCCACAGTTTAAGGCTATGATTGTTAGGACATTTTCTTTTACAATTGGGCTCAAGCCCAGGACTTTCGAGAAGAAGAATGGAAATGCACAAGCCCAACCCAAAAACCAGTCCAACAAGCCCAAAGGCAAATGTTTCAAATGTGGGCAGAAAGGACACTGGAAAAAGAGTATCCAGAACTTCAGGCCAAGAAAAACTCTACAGGTATTATTCTTTATCTAGAGTCTATTTCAATGGTTGGATCAATTTCCAATTGGATTGTTGATTCTGATGCCACTGATCATATTTGTAACTTTTTGTAGGGGTTTAGGAAGATAAAAAGACTCCAGAAAGGCAAGTATAGACTACGAGTAGAAAATAGAGCACGAGTATAGGCCCTTGCAGTGTGAGAGTTGGATCTTGTTTTTTATTATAATAAAATAGTTATATTAAATGATATTTTATATGTACCCGATTTTAGACAGAATTTGATTTCAGTTGCAAAGTTGTTAAATCATGGATATTCTATTTCTTTCCATTCTAGTATTACTATCAGTAGAAATGGAGAAGTTTTATGTATAGGGCACATGTATGGAAACTTATTCTTTTTAAATCTTACAAACAATCAAATAAATAACGTTAAATCTGAAACTTTAAGTAAGAAGAGAAAAACCAATGTTAATGACTTATATATTTGGCATCTAAGGTTAGGTCATATTAACTCAATTAGGATTCAGAGGTTAATTCATGATGGGCCATTGGACTCATTAAGATTGAAAAGTTTGCTTCAATGTGAATCCTACTTTATGAAAAAATGACCAAACGATCATTTACCCAAAAGGCTGATAGAGTCAAGAAGAGATTGGTCCTTGTTCATACTGATATGTGTGGTCCTTTGTCTACTCAAGTTAGAAGGAGCTTTGAGTACTTCATCACTTTCACGGATGATTGTACAAGGTTTGGTTATGTATACCTGATGAGGCGCAACTCTGACTCTTTTGACAAGTTCAAAGAATTTAAGGCTGAAGTAGAGCGTTGGACAGGTAAACTGATCAAAACCTTACGATCGGATTGTGGTGGAGAATACCTCCTCGGTGAGTTTAAGGATTATATGGTACATTATGGAATAGTATTCCAACTCTTTGTGCCAGGTACATCCCAGTAGAATAGAGTAGTTGAGAGAAGGAATAAGACATTAATGGAAATGGTCCGAAGTATGATGTCTCATGCTACTTTTCCAGTCTCTTTTTGGGGATATGCCTTGAAAACAGCGGCATATATTCTAAACTTGGTGTCTTCTAAGTCAGTACCTAGGACACCCTATGAGATGTGGATTGGGCGTAAGCCAAGTCTAAATCATCTCTGAATATGGGGCTGTCTAATTTATGTACTGTTCAAGGGAGACAAGCTAGAACTAAGATCAGAATTATGCTACTTTGTTGGATATCCAAAAGGGACAAAATGAGGTTACTTTTATCATCATAAGGAGCAAAAAGTACTGGTAAGTACTAATGCTAGATACTTGGAGAATGATCAAAGTACTTCCACCAAAGATTCAATAAGGTTGGAACTCGATGAGATGTTATCTTTGGAATCAACTTCTTCATACCCGATTATGGAACAAGAAGAGGCACGACCTTAAGAACCTGTACAAACAGAGCTTCGTCGTAGTGGGAGGATATCTAGAGTTCCAGAATTGTAGACAGGAGAGGCTTTCGAGCTGGTTTCTGACCATCAGGAATAAGATCCCACTAGATACGAAGAAGCTATTGCTGATGTCGATGAAGATTTGTGGCATGAAGCAATGAAAGCCGAGATTGAGTTTATGTATTTCAATCAGGTTTAGGATAGTGTAGCTTCACCTAAAGGGATAAAACTCATTGGGTATAAATAGTTATACAAGAGGAAGAGGGGAGCGAATGGGAAGGTGAAAATCTTCAAAGCTAGGCTTGTGGCGAAAGGGTATACTTAGAAAGAAGGAATCGATTATGATGACTCGGTAGCCATGCTTAAGTCCATCCATATCCTTCTTGCCATTACATGTCATTACGACTATGAGATATGGCAAATGGATGTCAATACGATATTTCTTAATGGTCATCTTAACGAAAACATCTATATTTCTCAACCGGAAGGTTTTATTGCTAAAATCCAGGAATATATGGTTTGCAAGTTTAAGAAGTCTATTTATGGACTTAAGCAGCCATCCAGAACATGGAACATTCATTTTGATGAGACTGTAAAGTCTTACGGTTTCATTCAAAACGAGAATTAACCATGTTGTGTACAAGAAATTGGAAGGCATAAATGTGGTTTTTCTTGTCCTATGTGTGGATAACATTCTACTCATTGGGAATGATGTAGGGACATTGTCATTACTAAAGCTTGGTTGTCTAGTCAATTTAGTATGAAGGACTTGGGTGAAGCCAACTAAATTCTCGGGATTAAACTTCTTAGAAATTGGAAGTAAAGAATGTTAGAATTATCCCAAGCGACATATATTGATAAAATGCTGACCAAGTTTAACATGGACTCATGCAAGGGAACTTTAATCCCTTGCAGACATCGATTATCTTTTTGTTCTAAGGATTGTCTTAAGTCTCCAGAGAAAAAAGACAGGACGAGTAGGATTCCCTACGCTTCGGCTGTGGGAAATCTCATGTATGCCATATTGTGCACTGGGCCAGATATCTGCTTTGTCGTAGGCTTAGTTAGCAGATATCAATCAAACCCTGGGGAGGTTCATTGGCAAGCTGTAAAATATATTTTTAAGTACCTCAATGGTACAAAAGATTATATGTTGGTTTACAGGACTGACAACTTGATTCTTACTGGATACATAGACTCAGATTTCCAAGCAGATAAAGATGAGAGAAAATCCACTAGTGGATATATCTTCACTTTGTCTGGAGGAGCTGTTTTATGGAGGAATATTAAGCAATCTTGTATTGCTGACTCAACTATGGAAGTTGAGTATGTGGCAGCTTCAGAAGCATCCAAGGAAGCAATCGAGCTCCGAAAGTTTCTTTCAGAACTTGGAATTGTGCCACACATGGACAGACCGATTGTGGTGTATTGCGATAACTCTAGAGCAGTCTCGCAATCTAAAGAACCCGTGAACCACAAGAAGGGGAAGCACATCCAGAGGAAGTACCACCCGATCCGAAATTTCATTCAGAGACGAAAAATCGCAGTGGAACAGATAGCCTCAGAGAACAATATAGCAGATCCCTTCACCAAGCTTTTGGCTAAGAGAGTTGTCAAAGACACTTAGACGCTATAGAGATAGGCACTTACGGACTTTCTTAGTCTTAGAGTGCAATTGGGAGATTGTTGGAATATATGCCCTCTAGACTAGTTTATCTGATGTAATTATCGAATTTATTAATAAAAGAATATATTTTCAAAATTTGTTTGCGAATTTACTTTTTTTTTTTTTGTGTATGATTTTCGTTTAGAAAGGACCCATTGTGTTTAAGTAAGTGATCTATTTGAATGGTGGTGTTTCGCAGTAAGGTATGGATCACGGGTTTCTTGACACATAAATGTTTGTTCTTAACCGATTGATAAGAATGAGAATCTCATCATGTATAGGTTATTGTGTTATGAATTTCAAATGGGGAATGACTTACCTTTAACTAGTGAGTAGTCCACTCACTTCATAGCATGAGTGTATTTCGAATACGTAGAATAGGACCTGTAATAGTGGTTTTTAAAAGTACTATTTAAAAGAAACCCAAACTATTATTGCTACGGCGTGGACTAATACTCTACCGCTTGAGTATTAGTTGGTAGTCTGACGAAACTAGAAGCATATACTTTGATATATTGTAGTTGAGGTTCTTTCGTAAAACCAATATACTTGTATGTTGGGTATATGTGATTAGTTAGTTATGACAGACTTGTACAAGATGACTTCTACGCTATATCGCCCCTTGTGACTGTTTAAATGATCTAATTATCCAGGGCCTTAGGGAACATGACTTAGATATTTACTTTAGAGTAGCTCCCTTGAAAAGTGAAAACATTCCAGGAATCGTGAATTATTGGACTAAAGGTCTAAGAATGGTAGCTGTCTATTAGAAAGGTGTTAGTACATCATTCCTCTCTAATTGCACGGTGATGCTTAGAGGGGTATTTTAGTCATTAGGCTTGTAGCTCGAAGGCTTTGCTAACGCAGCATTGTCCTTGGGATCAATATTTTCTTATGGTGATATTATGAAATATTTAAAATGTAAAATATGGCTATTTATATAGCGTGGGTATTTTGATCATTTTAGTACCCAAGGCGATGTATCTTCTGATCTCTGAAATGGCCCTTAAGTTATAAAGGATTTGGGTTAAGAAATTAGTCTTGATATTGATAGGTTTTATTTTATTAGTCTAATTTATTATTGGATTAAAATAAAATAAAAGGCCAGAGAGAGTATTTTATTTTATCTAATTTAATTGATTAATTAATTATTTAGGGCCTAATGCTCAAATTAAATAATTAAATGCTCAGATTAAATAATTAAAAAAATTAATATGGATATAAACTAGATAAAATGCATGAAATTTTATGTTGGTCTATTTGGGTTTGTTAATTATTTATTGGGCTGTTTAATAAAGCTCAAAAAATAAATAATTGAGATTTATTATTTATGGGTATTCAAACCCAAGAATAAATAATTTTTTCTGACCCAATGAATAAGACCAAGGGTAAAATAAAATTTTAAAAAATTAATTTAATTAATTAATTAATTAAAAATAAAAAATAAAAAATAAAAATAAAACAACACGGGATGGATGCTTTCTTGGAGGATTTGCTAAAATGAATGATATTAGCAAGATAACAGAAAGCATGGATATTCATTCGCTTTCTGTTTGCACGCGAGTAGAGTATTTCTCAAATGATTTGCTAAAATGAATGAATATCAATCACAGAGGCTTTGATTGGTGGAATTGGACTTCTACATTTAATTTCATTTGACAAAGAAAAACCCAAATATCACAGAGAGAAATCTTCGTTGAAGTTTTCATCAAAGTTGATCAAAACTCAACATTCAAGCTTTCACCGACTGTGTTATGGGCACTATTTTGGAAGATCAAAAGTTTCGTGTGGATGAGAAGCAGTAGACGTTTGTAAGGACATGAGCCACTAGGCTCAAATATCCTTATACAGACATCTATACTAGTGCGAAGAGGGCCATTTCATCACAGAGATAAATTTTTCATTTTCCTAACATACTTTCGTTTTGATAATTTTTTCCATTTTAAGCCTTCACTTCTACTTGATGAAATGCCATAACTAAGGGCAGCGCAGAAGTCGAAGAACAAAAGACTATTGAAATAGACAAGTGGCACCACAACAGGCTTCCATAGCTGCTTACATATATATATATATATATATATATATATATATTATATTTACATACAAAATATAGGTATATATAAGTAATATATAAGAGATAATATAAAAATAGTATATAAGTTTATTTTGAGACTTTATTATCATTTTATGAGTGTTAACGTCAATTTTAGTCGATTCGTTGCAATGGTAACTTTGAGCCGAAGCCGATAGGAATTTTGCCAAGCCGATGATTGTTGGGATGTATGCCCTCTTAGACTAGGTTTCTGATATAAAAATCGAATGTTTTAATAAAAAAAAATTATTTTCAAAAATTGTTTGTGAATTTATAATTTTATTTGTGCACAATTACGTTTGGAAAAGACCTATTGTAGTTAAGTAAGTGGTCTATGTGAATAGAGGTCTTTCACAATAAGATATGGATCACGAGTTACTTAACACATAAACATTTATTCTTAACCTATTGATGAGAATGAGAATCTCATCATGTCTAGATTATTATGTTGTGAATTCTAAATGGGGAATGGCTTACCTTTAGTCAGTGAGTAGTCCACTCACTTCATGACATAAGCGTATTTCGAATGCGTAGAATAGGACCTGTAGTAGTGGTTTCTAAAAGTACTATATAGTAAAAATCTAGACTATTACCGCTACAGCGTAGATTAATACTCTACAACTTGAGTATGAGTTGGTGGTCTGACGAAGCTGGAAGCATATGCTTTGATATGCTATAGTTGAGGTTCTATCGTAGGGTCAATATACTTGTATGTTGGGTATGTGTGACTAGTTAGTTAAGACAAACTTGTACAAAATAATTTCTATACTATATCGTCCCTTATGGTTGTTTGAATGATCTAAATATCCAGGGCCCTGGGAAATATGATTTGGATGTTTGTTTTAGGGTAGCTCCCTTGGAAAGCGGAAACAATCCAGGAAGTCGTGGATCATTGGATTAAAGGCCTAAGGATGGTAGATGTCATTTAGAGAGGTGTTAGTACATTTTTTCCTCTCTGAATGTACGACGATGTATAGAGGGGTATTTTAGTCATTACACCTGTAGGTCAGAGACTTTGCTAACGCAGCATTGTCTTTGGGGTCAATATTTCCTTATGGTGATATTGGGAAATATTTAAAATGCAAAATACAGCTATTTATATGGCAAAGGTATTTTGATTATTTTAGTAACCAAGGCGGTGTGTCTTTTGGTCCCCAGTATAGACTGTGAGTCCTAATTAAATACGGGCTAAGGAATTAAATTAAATTAAATAGAATTTATTTTATTTAAGTAGTCTGATTTAATTATTGGGCTAGAATAAAATAAAGGTCCATGAAGAGAGACAGAGAATTAATTAAATTAGTTTAGTGGGTTAATTAATTATTCAGGGCTTTGGCCCAATTTGAATAATTAGGGATTAACCTGGGACTAAACTGATTTAGGCTTATTTAATTGGATTGGTTTATTTGGGTTGAAAAAATTAATTATTTATTGGGCCATTAAGTTGGTTCTAACTAGAATAATTAAATAAGCCCAAAAGGTTAAACTAAGAGTCGAATGGCCAAGTCCAATTTAACTTAGGGTTTTATTTAGGTTAAATAGGAGGATTAGAAATAACGTGGTTGTGACATAACACACATACTATGAGACGACTTCTTCTTTGTAGAGCCAGACGTCTCTCTCTTGTTGGATTGTATGCCCTCTTAGATTAGGTTTCTGATGTAAAATCAAATATTTTAATAAAAGAATATATTTTCAGAATTTGTTTGTGAATTTACTTTTTGTTTGTGCACAATTTTCGTTTGGAACATACCATTGTGTTTAAATAAGTGGTCCATGTGAATGGTGGTCTTTCACAGTAAGGTATGGATCACGGGTTATTTAACACATAAACTTTTGTTCTTAACCTATTGATGAGACTAGAAATCTCATCATGTTTACGTTATTATGTTATGAATTCCAAATGGGGAATGGCTTACCTTTAGCCGTGAGTAGTCCACTCACTTCATGACATAAGCGTATTTCGAATACGTAGGACAGGACCTGTAGTAGTGGATTCTAAAAGTACTATATGATAGAAGCCTAGACTACTACCGCTACAGCGTGGACTAGTACTCTACGACTTGAGTATGAGTTGATGGTCTGGCGAAGCTGGTAGCATATACTTTGACTTGCTATAGTTGAGGTTCTATCATAGGGCCAATATACTTGCATGTTAGGTATGTGTGACTAGTTAGTTAAGACAGACTTGTACAAGATAGTTTCTGTACTATATTGCCCCTTGTGGTTGTTCGAATGGTCTAAAATGTCCAGGGCCTTGGGAAACATGACTTGGATGTTTGCTTTAGGGTAGCTCCCTTGGAAAGCGGAAACACTCCAGGAAGTCGTGGATCATTGGACTAGAAGCCTAAGGATGGTAGATGTCATTTAGAGGGGTGTTAGTACACTTCTTCCTCTCTAAATGTACGGCGATGTGTAGAGGAGTATTTTAGTCATTTCACCTGTAGGTCGAAGACTTTGCTAACGCAGCATTGTCCTTATTTCCTTATGGTGATATTAGGAAATATTTAAAATGCAAAATACAGCTATTTATATGGCAAGGGTATTTTGGTCATTTTAGTAGCCAAAGCGGTGTCTTTTGGTCCCCAGTATAGACCGTGAGTCCTAATTAAATACGGGCTAAAGAATTGATTTTAAATTAAATGGAATTTGTTTTATTTAAGTGGCCTGATTTAATTATTGGGTTAGAATAAAATAAAGGTCCATGGAGAGAGATAATTAATTAAATTAATTTGGTGGGTTAATTAATTATTCAAGGCTTTGGCCCAATTTGAATAATTAAAAATTAATCTGGTACTAAACTAATTAGGCTTAATTAATTGGACTGGTTTATTTGGGTTGAAAAATTAATTATTTATTAATTGGGCCATTAATTTGGTTTTAGTTAGAATAATTAATTAAGCCCAAAAAGGTTAAACTAAGAGTCCAATGGCCCAATCCAGTTTAATCTAGGGTTTTATTTAGGTTAAACAGGAGAAAAAAAAAACAACGTTGTTTTTTTTGAGTGCTTCCTCTCTGTGAAAAATACCAGACGTTTTTTCCTCTCCCTCTCCAAAAAATATTCTTTGGCCCCTAGGTTGTTTCACCAAAACGATATTAGGCAGGCCATATACTGGAAGATCGAAAGCTAGGCGTTCATCTACATGCAAAGACGAAGTAAAAGGCTTGCAGGAATTGCACCAGAAGTTTCCACGAGCGTGCCTACCCCAGTTCCGCATATTCCAGTTCAGCCGATTTTGAGAACAAGAAGAAGAGGTAATTAGAAAATATTTTTTTCCCCTTTTTCTTCTTCACGCAGGAGTGCTGCGTTTTTGTTGTTCCTTGGTTGTCTTTTTGGCTATATTTCGCTTGCAATTTTATCTTCAATTGGTATCAGAACATGAAGATATTTGCACATATAGGAAGCCTGTATGCTAGTTAATAAAATCGGACAGTTATGTGAGATTAACTGTGATCCTTCGCTGGTTTTTTGGTATGGGATAGCATCTCTGTGAGCTTCACCGTTGAAGCATAGGACACTCTGTAAATTTTTTTTGCTTTGGTATTTGATCGTGTAAACCCAATTTAAATGGGTATAGGCGGTTGTGGTTTTGTTTTGAATAAGTTTTTGTAAGTAAAAATGTCCAAAGAAGCCAAAGAAATAAGGAAAAGTCGAAGAACAGAGGCTCTGCAGAAAGCTCGCGCGGAAGAAAAAAAAAGAAGAAGAAAGGCACTATTCCTAAGCCGTTTGAGCCGAGCGAGCCGCTGCCGAAACTGTGAGAGGTGCCGGTTGCTATTGAGCCGAGCCGATGGGAAATTGCAAGCCGATTGCATGCGAATTTGTAATTGCAAATTCCGCAATTGGCGTGCGGGTCGTCGGATCAACACGCAGGTGAGTGAGGCGGAGCGGGTTGCAGGTTCTTGGGCGGGCGGGCTGAGTTCGCGGGTTGCTGAGGATTCTGATCCGGTGCGGTGCGGTGCACCGCGGCCGCGGTGCACCGCAGGCCAAATAGGCCCGGATCCGGTGCAGTGGACCGTCAGCGATTTTTTGCATTTTTTTTTTCTTTTTCGTTTTGGATCTCATACCAGTCGAAGTTAATATTTTTGCAATATTTATATTCTTGGAATATATTTGCATGAAAAATATTAGTAAGGGATTTTAGGATTAAATAAGATAACTAATTAATTAATTAATTAATGTGTTTAATTCTATTATTTGGGCACTTAGGTTTAAAAAAATAGAAAAGCATGAAAATGTTTACTGTTTTCGAGCATGCTATGTTTTTATGTACCTATGTGTGCCTTTTCTCAAAGACCAAAGTCTTTGGGAACATTTTTGACAAGAAAAATATTTTACTTCAAAAATTAAATGGTTATTTTAATTTGTACAAAAATTAATCCTTGAATATTTTCTCAAATGATTTAATCCTTGACATAGAAAATATATTGGATTTAGATATTTTTATAAATTAAAATGGAGAGCCATTTTGTTTTGTTTTGGACTAGAAAAATGATTTTGTCAAATAAACTTGAGACCAAAGTCTCTAGAAAGTTTTAATTAGAAAATTTTTGAAATTATTAAGTTTTAACTTAAATAAAATTAGTCCATGAAGAAATCTCTCAAAGGATATAAGCCTTGACATAGAGATTTTAATGGACTTGGATATTTTATTTTTGAGTTAAAAAAAATTTAATGGAAATTTCAAAAGGATATTTTTCCAGAGAACCCTTTTATTTTAAAAGACTAAGTGGAAGAGGGGTTCCAACGGCCCCACGACTTCCATCACGGTCTTTATTAGAGATCGTGGGTCCCCTCGCGTCACCCTGGGAGTGAACCCGTATAGGATGGGGATACCACAAGGATCTAGATCTAATGGAAGGATGTAATTAATAACTCGGGGCACGTACTATGATCGGCCAGCCCATGTTGGAGGTCATAGTGCGAGGTGTGTCCATAGGAAATGAGAGGAAACGGCCATCCCACGATGGAGTTATCCTCTAGATCATTACCTAGAAGGGAAATTAATTTGTGGTGGTTAATACACTTAGCTTAGGAAATTGTTAATCTTCCCAAGAAGCTATGTCAGTTTTCCTAAGAGCCAAATTATTTTCAGTGCACAAATTTTATTTTGTTTTCACAAACTTAATTCTTTCTTTTATTTTTCAATTTTCAGAAATGGTGGGAGGTTCTTTTAGTCCATTGGCCGTTATTCTCAGGGAGAATAAGTTAACGGGCCCAAACTATGTGGACTAGAAAAGGAACCTGAACATAATACTCACAGCTGAGGAGTATAAGTATGTCTTTTACGAGACCTACCCTGTTATCGGGGAAGGTTCCACCGCCGAAGAGCGAGAGGCTGAGAAGGTGTGGAAGAAGGCTGACGAAATAGCACGTTGCTATATGTTAGCCTCTATATCTAATGTGCTCCGGTCAAAACACGAGCACATGGCTTCTGCATATGATATCAGTCAATCATTGGCTACTATGTTCGCGGACAAGAGCTGGCTCGCAAGGCAGGAGGCTCTTCGAACTATTATTAACACTAAGATGGCTGAGGGAGCATCAGTCTGAGAGCATATGCTCAAGATAATTACTGCTTTCGAGGAGGCAAAAATCTTAGGGGCTGTCATTGACCCCGAGAGCCAAGTGGACGTGGTTCTCGAATCTCTACCAGGCTCCTTCACTCAGTTCAAGTTAAACTATAACATGAATAAGTTGAACATGAGTTTAACTGAACTGATGAAGGAGCTCCAGATGGCGGAGAAGGTCATGAAGCCATAGTCAAAGGCCATGATTGCTAAGGCTTCTTCTTCAAGAACTGTGCCTAAACCCAAAAAGTTCAAGAGGAAGAAGGGGAATGCAGTAGCCCAGCCAAAGAACCAGCCCAAGGACAAACCAAAGGGCAAGTGCTTCAAATGTGGGAAGAAGGGACACTGGAAAAATGAGTGTCCAGATCTTCAAACCAAGAAAAACCCCACAGGTAATGTTTTCTATCTAGAGTCCATATCAATGGTAGGATCAACTTTTACCTGGATTGTTGATTCAGGAGCCACTGATCATATCTGTAATTTCAAGAAAGGAGAACATGGGATTTGAGTGGGTAATGGAGCACAAGTCTGGGCCCTTGTAGTGGGAGAGCTGGATCTTATTTTTTATTGTAATAAGATAGTGGTTTTAAAAGATATTTTATATGTACCTGGTTTCTGTCAGAATTTGATTTCAGTTGCAAAACTTATTAATCAAGGATATTCTGTATCTTTCCATTCTGGTATTTCTATCAGTAGAGGTGGGGAAATTTTATGTACTGGGCACATGTATGGAAATCTGCTCTTTTTAAACCCTATTAACAACCAATCAAATAACGCTCAGTCTGAACCTTTAACTAAGAAGAGAAAGACCAATATCAATGATTCTTACCTTTGGCATCTAAGGTTGGGTCATATTAACTCAACCAGGATTCAGAGGCTAATCCATGATGGGCCTTTGGGCTCATTGAGATTGGAAAGTTGGCCTCAGTGTGAATCCTGCCTGATGGGAAAGATGACCAAAAGGTCATTTACACCAAAGGCGGATAGAGCCAAGAAGGTATTGAGTCTTGTTCACACTAATGTGTGTGGTCCATTGTCTACACCAGCTAGGGAAGGTTTTGAGTACTTCATCACTTTCACGGATGATTGTACGAGTTATGGTTACATTTACCTGATGAGCCACAAGTCTGACTCTTTTGACAAGTTCAAGGAGTTTAAGGCTAAAGTGGAGCGTCGGACAGGTAAATTAATCAAAACATTATGATCGGATCGTGGTGGAGAGTACCTCCTAGGTGAATTCAAGGACTACATGGTACATCATGGGATAGTATCCCAACTCTCTGCGCCAGGAACACCCTAGCAGAACGGAGTGGCTGAGAGAAGGAACAGGACATTGATGGAAATGGTCTGTAGCATGATGTCTCATGCTACTCTTCTAGTGTCCTTTTGGGAATATGCCTTGGAGACAGCGGCATATATTCTGAACTTGGTGCCTTCCAAGTTAGTACCTAGGACTCCCTATGAGATGTGAACTGGGCGTAAGCCAAGTCTAAATCATCTCAGGATTTGGGGTTGTCCAGCTTATGTACTGGTCAAGAGAGACAAGTTGGAACTAAGATCAGAATTATGTTATTTTGTTAGGTATCCAAAAGGGACAAAGGGAGGTTACTTTTATCATCCTAAGGAGCAAAATGTGCTAGTCAGTACCAATACTAGATACTTAGAAGATGATCAAAGTATTTCCACTAAAGGTTCTACGAGGTTGGAACTTGAGGAGAAGTTATCTATGGAATCAACTTCTTCTGACCCGATTCTGGAACAAGAAGAGGCACAGCATCAAGAGCCTGTGCAAATGGAGCCTCGTCGTAGTGGGAGAGTGTCTAGGGTTCCGGATAGATGGACAGGAGAAGCCTTTGAGCTGGTCTCCGACCATCAGGAACAAGACCCCACTAGATACGAGGAGGCTATTGCTGATGTCGATGCAAATCTGTGGTATGAAGCAATGAAAGCTGAGATTGAGTCTATGTACCTCAATCAGGTTTGGGAACTTGTAGCTTTACTTGAAGGGATAAAACCCATTGGGTGCAAGTGGGTGTACAAGAGAAAGAGGGGAGCGGATGGGAAGGTGGAAACCTTCAAAGCTAGGCTTGTGGCGAAAGGGTACTCAGAAAGAGGGAATCGACTATGAGGAAACCTTTTCCCCGGTAGCCATGTTTAAATCCATCCGCATCCTCCTTGCCATTGCATGTCACTATGACTACGAGATATGGCAAATGGATGTCAAGACGGCATTTTTAAATGGCCATCTTAGCGAAGACATCTATATGTCCCAACCGGAAGGCTTCATTGCTGAAGGCCAGGAACATATGGTTTGCAAGCTTAAGAAGTCCATTTATGGACTTAAGCAGGCATCGGGAGTATGGAACATTCGTTTTGATGAGACTGTAAAGTCTTATGGTTTTATTCAAAACGAAGATGAAACATGCGTATACAGGAAACTTGAAGGCATTAATGTGGTTTTTCTTGTCCTGTATATGGATGACATTTTACTCATTGGAAATGATGTAGGGACATTGTCATCTACAAAGGTTTGGCTGTCTAGTCAATTCAGTATGAAGGATTTGGGAGAAGCCAGCTACATTCTCGGGATTAGGCTTCTTAGAAATAGGAAGCAGAGAATGTTAGGGTTATCCCAAGCAACATACATTGACAAGATGCTGGTCAAGTACAGCGTGGACTCATGCAAGGGAGCTCTAATCCCTTGCAGACATGGGTTGTCATTTCCTTCGAAGAACTGTCCTAAGTCTCAAGAAGAAAAGGACAGAATGAGTAGAATTCCCTACGCTTCGGCTGTGGGAAGTCTCATGTACGCCATGCTGTGTATTAGGCCAGATATCTGCTTTGTCGTGGGCTTAGTTAGCAGATATCAGTCAAACCCAAGGGAGGTTCATTGGCAAGCTGTAAAGCATATTCTCAAGTACCTCAAGGGAACGAGAGATTATATGCTAGTTTACAGGGCTGATGATTTGGTTCCTACAGGATACACAGACTCAGACTTCCAGGCGGATAAGAATGAGAGAAAATCCACTTGTGGATATGTCTTCACCTTGTCTGGAGAAGCAATTTCATGGAGGAGTATCAAGCAGTCTTGTATTGCTGACTCAACCATAGAACCTTAGTATGTGGCAGCTTCGGAGGCATCTAAGGAAGTAGTTTGGCTCCAAAAGTTTCTTTCAGAACTTGGAGTCGTACCACATATGGACAGACCGATTTTGATGTATTGCGACAACACTGGAGTAGTATCGCAATTTAAGGAGCCTCAGAACCCCAAGAAGGGGAAACACATCGAGAGGAAGTACCACCTGATCCGGGATTTCATCCAGAGACGGGAAGTCGTTGTGGAACATATTACCTCAGAAAATAATCTAGCAGATCCATTCATCAAGCCTTTAGCTGAGAGAGTCTTCAAGAGACACTTAGACGCTATAGGGGTGGGCACCTATGAACTTACCTAGTCTTAGAGTGCAAGTGGGAGATTGTTGGATTGTATACCCTCTTAGACTAGGTTTCTGATGTAAAATCAAATATTTTAATAAAAGAATTTATTTTCAGAAATTGTTTGTGAATTTACTTTTTTGTTTGTGTACAATTTTCGTTTGGAACAGACCCATTGTGTTTAAATAAGTGGTCCATGTGAATGGTGGTCTTTCACAGTAAGGTATAGATCGCGGGTTATTTAACACATAAACATTTGTTCTTAACCTATTGATGAGACTGAGAATCTCATCATGTTTAGGTTATTATATTATGAATTCCAAATGGGGAATGGCTTACCTTTAGCCAGTGAGTAGTCCACTCACTTCATGACATAAGCATATTTCGAATACGTAGGACAGGACCTGTAGTAGCGGTTTCTAAAAGTACTATATGATAGAAACCTAGACTACTACCGCTACAGTGTGGACTAGTACTCTACGACTTGAGTATGAGTTGGTGGTCTGGCGAAGCTGGTAGCATATACTTTGATTTGCTATAGTTGAGGTTCTATCATAGGGCCAATATACTTGCATGTTGGGTATGTGTGACTAGTTAGTTAAGACAGACTTGTACAAGATAGTTTTTGCGCTATATCGCCTCTTGTGGTTGTCCGAATAGTCTAAAATGTCCAAGGCCTTGGGAAACATGACTTGGATGTTTGCTTTAGGGTAGCTCCCTTGGAAAACGGAAATACTCCAGGAAGTCGTGGATAATTGGACTAGAAGTTTAAGGATGGTAGATATCATTTAGAGGGGTGTTAGTATACTTCTTCCTCTCTAAATGTACGGCGATGTGTAGAGGGGTATTTTAGTCATTTCACCTGTAGGTCGGAGACTTTGCTAACGCAGCATTGTCCTTGGAGTTAATATTTCTTTATGGTGATATTAGGAACTATTTAAAATGCAAAATACAGCTATTTTTATGGCAAGGGTATTTTGGTCATTTTAGTAGCCAAGGCGGTGTGTCTTTTGGTCCCCAATATAAACCGTGAGTCCTAAATAAATACGAGCTAAATAATTAATTTTAAATTAAATGGAATTTATTTTATTTAAGTGGCCTGATTTAATTATTGGGCTAGAATAAAATAAAAGTCCATGGAGAGAGATAATTAATTAAATTAGTTTGGTGGGTTAATTAATTATTCAGGGCTTTGGCCCAATTTGAATAATTAAAGATTAATCTGGTACTAAACTAATATAGGCTTAATTAATTGGACTGGTTTATTTGGGTTGAAAAATTAATTATTTATTAATTGGGCCATTAATTTGGTTTTAGTTAGAATAATTAATTAAGCCCAAAAAGGTTAAACTAAGAGTCCAATGGCCCAATCCAGTTTAACCTAGGGTTTTATTTAGGTTAAACAGGAGAAAAAAAAATAACGTTGTTTTTTTCCAGTGCTTCCTCTCTGTGAAAAATACCAGACGTTTTTTCCTCTCCCTCTCCAGAAAATATTCTTTGGCCCCTAGGTTGTTTCACCAAAACGATATTAGGCAGGCCATATACTGGAAGATCGAAAGCTAGGCGTTCATCTACATGCAAAGGCGAAGTAGAAGGCTTGCAGGAATTGCACCAGAAGTTTCTACGAGCGTGCCTACCCTAGTTCCGCATATTCCAGTTCAGCCGATTTTGAGAACAAGAAGAAGAGGTAATTAGAAAATATTTTTTTCCCCTTTTTCTTCTTCACGCAGGAGTGCTGCGTTTTTGTTGTTCCTTGGCTGTCTTTTTGGCTATATTTTGCTTGCAATTTTATCTTCATCTCTCTCTCTCTCCAGAAAAATTTCCTAGCCTGTTAGTTGGTCACTAAACGGTAGTTAGACAGGCTATATACTGGAAGACCAAGAGTTCAGTGTTCACATACATGCAAAGGCAGAGTAGGAGGCTTGCAGAAATCGTACCAGAGGCTTCCACCAACACACCTACCCCAGTTGCGCACATTCCAGTCCAACCACCTTTGAGAACTAGAAGGAGAGGTAAAATTTTTAAGATCTTAGGATTGGGACAGGGCGCAACCGGCGCCGGCTAGGGCTTCCAGAGTCGGTGTTGGCCCTGCCCTAGAATCCCTATTCTTATTTTTTTCAATTTTTTTTATGTTCGCTTCCGTTGTGTTCTCCGTGTTTCCCGCTTTCCACACCTTCAATGATGACGTCAAGAATTCTTCATCTGATGTACCCGGTAAACATTGGAACCAGGAGACGTTAAGTTGTCACCCCTATGTCTTGGCACGATCGGTAAAGCAGTACTATTCCTAATTGCTAAGAATGAGCGATGAAGCGAGATTTTCTCCACGTATAGATAGTTGGTTATAACGCCACAACAAACATAAAACATGCAAGGATTCCCTGAAGGAAAAATAACAACAAACACACCCACAAGATTACTAGTTTTTAGTTTTCAATTCCCCTTTAATTCTGCATTTTCTTTGTCTTTGTCATTATTTACAACTTTGATTAGTTTTCAGAAGTTTCCTTTATTTCTTTATTACCAACTTTTCGTTTGATTTTACTTTAGTTTTAAATTCTAGTACTTTTGTATTCCTTTTTGTCAAGATCTATCGAAATACATTGATTCCAGTCCTTATTGGCTTCCGCATGCAATATTCCTGCCTTCTTGGACTATTTCTATAGTAAGTTCAAGGAACCTACGTCTCTTAAAAGGTTCGACTCTTACATTCATTCTTCCATCTGATTGTTCATGTTCATCAGAAGAGAAGCCGATCGCCATTCCCATCGGCTCCCATTTTGTATGGCAACATAAATTGGCATGCCTAATGGGGCCTAAGGTAGTTGTTGCATACAACTGCGTTCAGGACGCTTTATGTCAAATCCTTAGTAGCAGTCCTCAGGGCCTATATATGATTCATTCGATTGGCCTACAGTTTGGGTTTTACGGGGAGCTTTCGATCCTATAGTAACAACTGTTGGATTGTATGTCCTCTTAGACTAGGTTTCTGATGTAAAATCGAATATTTTAATAAAAGAATTTATTTTCAAAATTTGTTTGTGCACAATTTTCGTTTGGAACAGACCCATTGTGTTTAAATAAGTGATCCATGTGAATGGTGGTCTTTCACAGTAAGGTATGGATCACGGGTTATTTAACACATAAACATTTGTTCTTAACCTATTGATGAGACTGGGAACCTCATCATGTTTAGGTTATTATGTTATGAATTCCAAATGGGGAATGGCTTACCTTTAGCCAGTGAGTAGTCCACTCACTTCATGACATAAGCGTATTTCGAATACGTAGGACATGACCTGTAGTAGTGGTTTCTAAAAGTACTATATGATAGAAACCTAGACTACTACCGCTACAGCGTGAACTAATACTTTACGACTTGAGTATGGGTTGGTGGTCTGGCGAAGCTGGAAGCATATACTTTGATTTACTTTAGTTGAAGTTCTATCGTAGGGCCAATATACTTGCATATTGGGTATGTGTGACTAGTTAGTTAAGACAGACTTGTACAAGATAGTTTTTGCGCTATATCGCCTCTTGTGGTTGTCCGAATAGTCTAAAATGTCCAAGGCCTTGGGAAACATGACTTGGATGTTTGCTTTAGGGTAGCTCCCTTGGAAAGCGGAAACACTCCAGGAGTCGTGGATTATTGGACTAGAAGCCTAAGGATGGTAGATGTCATTTAGAGGGGTATTAGTACACTTCTTCCTCTCTAAATGTACGGCGATGTGTAGAGGGGTATTTTAGTCATTTCACCTGTAGGTCGGAGACTTTGCTAATGCAGCATTGTCCTTGGGGTCAATATTTCCTTATGGTGATATTAAGAAATATTTAAAATGCAAAATACAGCTATTTATTTAGTAGGGGTATTTTGGTCATTTTAGCAGCCAAGGTGATGTGTCTTTTTGGTCCTCGGAATAGCCCGTAAGTCCTAACTAATTTTGGGTTGAGGAATTGGTCTCAGTTCAAGAGGATTTTATTTTATTTTATTTTATTCAGGAAGTCTAATTTATTATTGGACTGGAATAAAATAAATTAATTAATTAAAATAGGAGTTGAGAGAAATTAATTATCTAGTTTAATTGGTTAATTAATTATTCAGGGCCTAGGTCCAGTATGAATAATTAAGAAATTAACCTGGGCTTAAATTAGGGAAAATATTATGAATTATTGGAATCTTTATTAATTAGTGGAGGCTCCACTAAATATGGATTTATGTGAATTATTAGAAGATTTTTATGGATGTCCACCATTTAGTGGAGACACCACTAATTAAGATTAGTGGAAGATGATGTATGCCATGATGTAATCCACTAATTAGAGCTCTATAAATAGAGCTATTCTCTAAGCTTGTAACACACCATTATTTTGTGAAAGAAAGATTAGTGAAAGAAAGATTAGAGAAAATTGTGAGAGAAAAGAAAGAGAGAAATTCTTGTGCAAAATAGTTAGAGTTTTATTAGTGTGTAGTGTGAAGATTTTATTCTAACACTACCCTAATTTTATAACACGTTATCGCACGAGTCTCTACCGGTACAAAAGCCGTAAGACTAAGCACGAGTTTCGCCGTTACCAAAGCCGTAAGACAGTACGCATTTATTGATCTCTATGGCTAACATCGCGAAACTCGAATTTGTAGCCCTTGATATTTCCGGAAAAAATTATATGTCATGGGTTCTCGATGCGTAAATGCATCTAAATGTCGAAGGCCTTAGTGAAACTATTCAAGCAAATAATAGTGCATCTCGCACAACACAAGGCTAAAGCTTTGATTTTTATTCGTCGTCATCTCGATGAAAATTTGAAAATGGAATATCTTACTGAAAAATATCCATATGGCCTATGGGTAAATTTAAAAGAAAGATTTGACCACCTGAAGATGGTCGTACTACCTACCGCACGGTATGAATGGTTGCACCCGAGGTTGCAAGATTTTAAAACCGTGAATGAATATAACTCCGCAATGTATAAAATTACATCTCAATTAAAATTATGCGGAGAAAAAGTGACTCGATGAAGATATGTTGGAGAAGACATTCTCCACCTTTCATGCCTCGAATATTGTCCCGCAAAGCAACAATATCGAGAAAAGGGGTATACAAAATTTACAGATTTAATTAGTGCCCTCCTCATTGCAGAGAAAAATAATGAGTTATTATTGAGAAATCATGAAGCTGCACTCAACCGGCTCTACAAAGACTCCCGTAAGTGAATGTCGTTGGCTCCGAGCAGAAGCCATCGTTATAGTCGTGGTCGTGGCCGTGGCCGTGACCGTGGTCGTGGTTATGGTCGTAGACACGCTCGATATTTCCCTTATCACAATTATAATCAAACCGTGAGAAATACCGGCCACCCGAAGTGGAACAGAAAAGATCAAAAGGGAAAAGAAAAAGAAATTGAAGAAAAGCATGAGGATATATGTTATAGATGTGGCATGAAAGGTCATTGGTCACGAAACTGTCGTACGGCTAAGCATTTAGTTGAATTGTATCAAGCTTCATTGAAAAATAAAAATGTAGAAGCAAATTTTTCTCAACATCCAATAAATAATACAGAGGATGACGATAGTGATCCCGAAGATCTTAATATCAATATTACCCATATGGATGTATCGGATTTTTTTGAACACCCGCATCGGTAGGATAGACCATTTAATTGGTGATGGCAGTGTCCAAAAGAACTAAAGCCTCACCCCGATATTTTTGTATTTTCATTTTCATTCTATTCTAATAATATTTACGTTTACATATATATATTTGTGTTCGGATGGTCTGTTATTAATGATGATGTATGCATTATTGATAGTGGAACTACACACACCATACTAAAAAATGAGAAATATTTTTCTGATCTCAAAATGGGAGAAATAAATATTTATACGATAAACGGTAGTGCAAATGTAATTGAGGGCTCCTGGAAGAGCTAGTATATTGTTGCCTAAAGGAACAACAATTATTATTGATAAGGCACTATTTTCCTCAAAATCCGTAAGAAATTTATTGAGTTTTAAAGATATCCGCAGTAAATGGGTATCATGTTGAAACAAATGAGGAAAATGGGATTGAGCATCTTTTTATTACTCAAATGCATTTGGGTAAGAAATCGGTATTAGAAAAACTGCCGTCTTTTTCTACCGGTCTATATTTTGTAAAAATACGTACAATTGAAATTCATCATCTAGTAAACCGAAGTTTACCGATCCTATTACTTTTAGCATTTGGCATGACCGGTTGGGTCATCCTGGATCTACCATGATGAGAAGAATCATTGAGAATACACATGGTCATCCTTTAAAAAATAAAAGGATATTAACATCAGAAAAATTCGCATGTACCGCATGTTCCCTAGGAAAATTAATTGTTAAACCATCACTCAGTAAAAGTAGGAGCCGAAAGTCCTACATTTCTCGAACGGATTCACGGAGATATTTGTGGACCTATTGATCCACCATGTGGACCGTTCAAATATTTTATGGTCTTAATTGATGCATCATCCCGATGGTCACATGTATGTTTATTATCTACTCGCAACCCGGCGTTTGCGAGATTACTTGCTCAAATAATTAAATTACGAGCACAATTTCCGGACCATCACATTAAAAATATCCGTTTGGATAATGTCGGTGAATTTTCATCACATGCTTTTGATGCATATTGCATGTCAATTGGGATTAATGTTGAACATCCCGTAGCTCATGTTCACACACGTAATGGTCTTGTCGAATCTTTGATTAAACGATTACAATTAATTGCTAGACCATTATTAATGAAAACAAATCTCCCAACATCCGCTCGGGGACATGCTATTCTACATGCCGCAACACTTGTACGTATAAGACCAGCTAGTTATCATAAATTCTCTCCTTTGCAATTGGCTTTTGGGTCGAAACCAAATATTGCTCATTTAAGAATTTTTGGGTGTGTCAGTATATATTCCAATTGCACCAAACCAACGTACAAAGATGGGTCCTCAAAGAAGAAAGGGGATATACGTTGGATATGATTCTCCCTCTATTATCGTGTATGTTGAACCCCCGACAGAGATGTATTCACAAAGAAGATTTGCCGATTGTCATTTTGATGAATCATTATTCCCTAAATTAGGGGAGAACCAAAACAAAGATAAAAAGGATCTTGCTTGGACAACATCATTAAATTATCTTGATCCGCGCACAAGCGCATGTGAACTTGAAGTTCAAAAGATAATTCATTTGCAAAGCATTGCAAATCAAATGCCGTACGCTTTTGTTGACTCCGTAAGAGTTACAAAATCGCATATTCCAGCCTATAAATGCTCCTATTCGAATTGAAGTTCCAGCATAACAAAATATTATACCTATAGCTCGTCGAGTCAAAAACACGCCGTAAGCGTGGCCGACCTCTTGGTTCTAAAGATAAAAATCCTCGAAAGAAAAGAGGATTAAATGATCCGAAGATCATATTGAAGAAAAGAATGATAAAGACCAAGAGAGAACCGATGACAAAGAACCGTAAGTTGATGAAAGTAACACCGAAATTTCTATCAATTATACCACTTCCGGTAGAAGTTGGAATCGGATAGAAACTGTTATTGATAATATATTTGCATACAATATATCTCTTGATGTTACACAGATAATGATGATCCCGAACCAATATCGCTTGATGAATGTCGGCATAGAAAAGATTGGCCGCAATGGAAAGATGCGATTCAATCGGAGTTAAATGCACCGGCAAAACGTGAAGTCTTCGGACCTGCAGTCCGAACACCGTAAGGTATAAAACCTGTTGGCTACAAATGGATATTTGTGCGAAAGCGCAATGAAAAGAGTGAAATCGTTCGATATAAAGCGCGATTAGTAGCCCAAGGTTTTTCACAAAGACCAGGTATTGATTATGATGAAACTTATTCTCCGGTTGTTGATGCTATTACACTCCGATATCTTATCGGCTTGGCAAGACATGAAAAGATAGATATGCGCCTATTAGATGTTGTCACCGCTTACTTGTATGGAAATTTAGAAAATGATGTTTACATGAAAATCCTCGAAGGATTTCATATGCCCGAAGCATATAAACATTATCCTCGTGAAAATTACTCCATCAAGTTGCATAAATCATTATATGGCCTGAAGCAATCTGGGCGCATGTGGTTTACACGTCTTAGTGAATATTTATTGAAAGCGGGATTTAAAAATGACCAGGTATGTCCATGCGTTTTTATTAAGAAATCTGGTTCTAAATTTGTGATATTAGCTATATATGTTGATGATATTAATCTTATTGGAACTCCTGAAGAGCTCCAAGAAACAATTGATTATTTAAAAAGAGAATTCGAAATCAAGGATTTTGGTAAAACCAAATTTTGCCTTGGTTTACAAATTGAACATTTGGAGAGTGGAACATTTATTCATCAATCAACATATACAAGCAAAAGTGCTAAAAAGATTTTACATGGACAAAGCTACATCCATTGAGTATTCCAATGATCGTGCGATCATTAAATGTGGATAAAGATCCTTTCCGACCTCAAGAAAATGATGAAGAACTCCTTGGTCCTCGAAGTACCATATCTCAATGCAATTGGTGCATTGATGTATCTTGCTAATAATACACGACATCGATATTGCTTTTGCTGTCAATTTATTAGCAAGATTTAGTTCTTCACCAACACGACGACATTGGAATGGAATTAAACAAGTCCTTCGATATCTCCAAGGTACAATTGATCTCGGATTATTTTATTCAAATAAAACCAGTCCAACATTGATAGGTTATGCAGATGCTGGTTATTTATCTGATCCACATAAAGCACGTTCTCAAACGGGCTATCTATTTACATGTGGAAATACTGCTATATCATGGCGTTCTACGAAACAATCTATAGCAGCTACTTCTTCAAATCATGCTGAAATTATAGCCATTCATGAAGCAAGTCGAGAATGTGTATGGCTAAGATCCATGATTCATTATATCCGAGAAAGTTGTGGATTATCATCAATCAAAGGTATTCCAACTCCTCTTTATGAAGACAATGCAGCTTGCATAGCTCAATTACGAGGAGGATATATTAAAGGAGATCGGACAAAACATATTTCACCAAAATTCTTCTTTACTCATGAACTCCAGAAGAAAGGTGAAATTGATGTGCTACAAATTCGGTCATGTGATAACCTCGCAGATATTTTCACGAAGACTTTACCGATTGCAACATTTGAAAAGTTGAGATATAAAATCGGTATGCGTCGGTTTAAAGATTTAAAGGAATCATCTCATCAGGGAGAGTAATAAATGGACATATAGAATAGTGTACTCTTTTTCCTTCATTAGATTTTTTTCCCACTGGGTTTTTATCTAGTAAGGTTTTAACGAGGCATATTCTTTATGTAATGGATGGACATCCAAGGGGGAGTATTATGAATTATTGGAATCTTTATTAATTAGTGGAGGCTCCACTAATTATGGATTTATGTGAATTATTAGAAGATTTTTATGGATGTCCACCATTTAGTGGAGACACCACTAATTAAGATTAGTGGAAGATGATGTATACCATGATGTAATCCACTAATTAGAGCTCTATAAATAGAGCTATTCTCTAAGCTTGTAACACACCATTATTTTGTGAAAGAAAGATTAGTGAAAGAAAGATTAGAGAAAATTGTGAGAGAAAAGAAAGAGAGAAATTCTTGTGCAAAATAGTTAGAGTTTTATTAGTGTGTAGTGTGAAGATTTTATTCTAACACTACCCTAATTTTATAACAGAAAATAATTAATTTTAATTATTTATTGGGTTATTTATATAGGCCCAAGAAATAAATAATTAAAGATTAATTATTATGGTTCATTTGGGCTCATTAATTATTTATTAGGTTGTTTATATAAGCCCAAAAAATAAATAATTAATGTTTATTATTTTGGGCCTTTTAGGTCCAAGAAAAATAATAAATATTTTTCTGGCCCAATAGCTTGGACCTTAGGGTTTTTTCCAGATACGGTTAAGAGGAGTTTAGGGTTAGGCCAAACTGATTCTCAGGATAACATCCGGGTGTTTTGAAATCCCGGGGATATGTTTATCAGATAATGAGAAACCCAATTTTGGCTAACTAATAAACTAGTCTCTGGTAGAAAATAAACCCTAATCTCCCTAACCTTACAGAGAACTCACGTCTCTCTCTCTGCTCTCTCTCACGTCTCCCTTTTCTTGTTGTTCTTCTTGGACTTTGCTAACCAATAGCAAGTGAACCAAGGGGAATTGAGACTGTTCCTCTTCACCATAGTGTTCATCGACTAGAGTATAGGTAGAGGAATATTCTGAGAGTTGGAAAGCTTGGCGTTGATGCAAACAAGGCGAAGTAGAAGGCTAGCGGGTGTTCAACCGGAAGCTTCTTCAAGTGGGCGAAGCGAGGCGATTCCAGTCGTTCAATCCGCTCCTACTCAACCTAGAAGGGTTAAGGAGTGCAAATGTATGATCTTCACGCTTCCGTATGGCCTCTAAGGCTTGCGGTTTATTTTTCCTCTCCGTTTTTTTAAACCGTGCATGCTCCCCTGTTCACGTCTCCCTCAATGTGGTATCAGAGCCACTGGTTTTTGATCAATATAGGGAGCATGGTAGTTAATAAAAATGGAGAAGATGATTATACCTATGATCCTTCGCTGTTTTGGTATAGGATAGGCTTGATGTAAGCTTCACCGTTGAAGCATAGGAGCCCTCTGTAAAAAATTTTTTTTGGCTTTGAAGTTTAATCGTGTAAACCCAATTTAAATGGGTATAGGCGGTTGTGGTTTTGTTTTGGATGTTTTTTGTAAGTAAATATGTCCAAAGAAGCCAAAGAAATAAGAAAAAAATGAAGAAGAAAGTCTCTGCAATTCGCACGGAAAGAAGAAAAAAAAACGAAGAAGATGATACTGTTCATAAGCCGCTCCGAGCCGAAGCCGAGCCGAGAACTATTTTTGTGAGTGGAGCCGTGCTGCTGGAGCCACGTAAGCCGAGCCAATTGCATAGAATTCAAGCCGATTTGCATTTGGAATTTGCAATTGAATTGCAATTGGAGACCGGGTGGCGCGCGGGTAATCGGGCAAGTTCGCGGGTCGGCAGCAGCGGGTCGCGGGCGCGGGTCGGCTCCACGGGCTGCAGCGAGGGAGATCTGGTGCAGCCGCGGTGGACCGCAGGCCACGCGGGCACAGATCCGGTGCGGCGCGATGCAGTGGACCGCCAAAGTTTTTTTTGCAATTTTTTTTCTTTTTTTTCTTTTTCGTTTTAGGTCCCATACCAGGCGAAGTTAATATTTTTACAATATTTATATTCTTGGAATATATTTGCATGAAAAATATTAGTAAGGGATTTTAGGATTAAACAAGTTCATTAATTAATTAATTAATTAATTAATTAATGTGTTTAATTCTATTATTTGGGCACTTAGGTTTAAAAAAATAGAAAAGTATTAAAATATTTACTGTTTTCGAGCATGCTATGTTTTTATGTACCTATGTGTGCCTTTTCTCAAAGACCAAAGTCTTTGGGAACATTTTTTACAAGAAAAATATTTTTCTTCAAAAATTAAATGGTTATTTTAATTGGTACAAAAATTAATCCTTGAATATTTTCTCAAATGATTTAATCATTGACATAGAAAATATATTGGATTTAGATATTTTTGTAAATTAAAATGGAGAGTCATTTTGTTTTGTTCTGGACTAGAAAAATGATTTTGTCAAATAAATTTGAGACCAAAGTCTCTAGAAAGTTTTAATTGGAAAATTTTTGAAATCATTAAGTTTTAACTTAAATAAAATTAGTCCATGGAGAAAATCTCTCAAAGGATATAAGCCTTGACATAGAGATTTTATTGGACTTAGATATTTTATTTTTGAGTTAAGGAAAAATTTAATGGAAATTTCAAAAGGATATTTTTCAGAAAACCTTTATTTTAAAAGACTAAGTGGGGGAGGGGTTCCAACGGTCCCACGGCTTCCCCCAAGGTCCTCATTAGAGATCGTGGATCCCCTCGCGTCACCCAGGGAGTGAACCCGTATAGGATGGGGATACCACAAGGATCTAGATCTAATGGAATTATGCAATTAATAACTCGGGGCACGTACTATGATCGGCCAGCCCATGTTGGAAGTTATAGTGCGAGGTATGTCCATAGGAAATGAGAGGAAACGGCCATCCCACGATGGAGTTATTCTCTAGACCATTACCTAGAAGGGAAATTAATTTGTGGTGGTTAATACACTTAGCTTAGGAAACTGTTAATTTTCCCAAGAGGCTATGTCAGTTTTCTTAAGAGCCAAATTTTTTTCAGTGCACAAATTTTATTTTGTTTTCACAAACTTAATTCTTTCTTTTATTTTTCAATTTTCAGAAATGGTGGGAGGTTCTTTTAGTCCATTGGCCGTTATTCTCAGGGAGAATAAGTTAACGGGTCCAAACTATGTGGACTAGAAAAGAAACCTGGACATAATACTCACAGCTGAGAAGTATAAGTATGTCCTTTACGAGACCTACCCTGTTATCGGGGAAGGTTCCACCGCCGAAGAGCGAGAGGCTGAGAAGGTGTGGAAGAAGGCTGACGAAATAGCACGTTGCTATATGTTAGCCTCTATATCTAATGTGCTCTGGTCAAAACACGAGCACATGGCTTCTGCATATAATATCAGTCAATCATTGGCTACTATGTTCGCGGACAAGAGCTGGCTCGCAAGGCAGGAGGCTCTTCGAACTATTATTAACACTAAGATGGCTAAGGGAGCATCAGTCCGAGAGCATATGCTCAAGATAATTACTGCTTTCGAGGAGGCAAAAATCTTAGGGGCTGTCATTGACCCCGAGAGCCAAGTGGACGTGGTTCTCGAATCTCTACCTGGCTCCTTCACTCAGTTCAAGTTAAACTATAACATGAATAAGTTGAACATGAGTTTAACTGAACTGATGAAGGAGCTCCAGATGGTGGAGAAGGTCATGAAACCACAGTCAAAGGCCATGATTGCTAAGGCTTCTTCTTCAAGAACTGTGCCTAAACCCAAAAAGTTCAAGAGGAAGAAGGGGAATGCAGCAGCCCAGCCCAAGGACAAACCAAAGGGTAAGTACTTCAAGTGTAGGAAGAAGGGACACTGGAAAAAAGAGTGTCCAGATCTTCAAGCCAAGAAAAATCCCACAGGTAATGTTTACTATCTAAAGTCCATATCAATGATAGGATCAACTTCCACTTGGATTGTTGATTCAGGAGCCACGGATCATATCTGTAACTCCTTGTAGGGGTTTAGGAAGATAAGAAGACTCAAGAAGGGCGAACATGAGCTTCGAGTGGGTAATGGAGCACAAGTCTGGGCCCTTGCAGTGGAAGAGCTGGATGTTATTTTTTATTGTAATAAGACAGTGGTTTTAAAGGATATTTTATATGTACCTAGTTTTCGTCAGAATTTGATTTCAGTTGCAAAACTTATTAATCAAGGATATTCTGTATGTCCCAACCGGAAGGCTTCATTGCTGGGATACTATCCCATGATGTACTTTTTAATGAATGTTCCATGCTCTTGATGCCTGCTTAAGTCCATAAATGGACTTCTTAAGCTTGCAAACCATGTGTTTCTGGCCTTCAGCAATGAAGCCTTCCGGTTGGGACATATAGATGTCTTCGCTAAGATGGCTATTTAAGAATGCCGTCTTTACATCCATTTGCCATATCTCGTAGTCATAGTGACAGGCGATGGCAAGGAGGATGCGAATGGATTTAAGCATGGCTACCAGGGAAAAGGTTTCCTCATAGTCGATACCCTCTTTCTGAGTATACCCTTTCGCCACAAGCCTAGCTTTGAAGGTTTCCACCTTCCCATCCGCTCCTCTCTTCCTCTTGTATACCCACTTGCACCCAATGGGTTTTATCCCTTCAGGTGAAGCTACAAGATCCCAAACCTGATTGAGGTACATAGACTCAATCTCGGCTTTCATTGCTTCATGCCACAGATTTGCATCGGCATCAGCAATAGCCTCCTCGTACCTAGCGGGGTCTTGTTCCTGATGGTTGGAAACCAGCTCAAAGGCTTCTCCAGTCCATCTATCCGGAACCCTAGACACTCTCCCACTACGACGAGACTCCATTTGTACAGGTTCTTGAGGCTGTGCCTCTTCTTGTTCCAAAATCGAGTCAGTAGAAGTCGATTCCATAGATAACTTCTCCTGCAGTTCCAACCTCGTTGAACCTTTAGTGGAAGTACTTTGATCATCTTCCAAGTATCTAGCATTGGTACTGACTAGTACCTTCTGCTCCTTAGGATGATAAAAGTAGCCTCCTTTTGTCCCTTTTGGATACCCAACAAAATAGCATAATTCTGATCTTGGTTCCAACTTGTCTCCCTTGATCAGTACATAAGCTGGACACCCCTAAATCCTGAGATGATTCAGACTTGGCTTACGCCCAGTCCACATCTCATAGGGAGTCCTAGGTACTGACTTGGAAGGCACCAAGTTCAGAATATATGCCGCTGTTTCCAGAGCATATCCCCAAAAGGACACTAGAAGAGTAGCATGAGACATCATGCTTCGGACCATTTCCATCAACGTCATGTTCCTTCTCTCAGCTACTCCGTTCTGCTGGGGGGTTCCCGGCGCAGAGAGCTGGGATACTATCCCATGATGTACCATATAGTCCTTGAATTCACCTAGGAGGTACTCTCCACCACGATCTGATCGTAAGGTTTTGATTAATTTACCTGTCCAACGCTCCACTTCAGCCTTAAACTCTTTGAACTTGTCAAAAGAGTCAGACTTGCGCCTCATCAGGTAAATGTAACCATACCTCGTACAATCATCCGTGAACGTGATGAAGTACTCAAAACCTCCCCTAGCTGGTGTGGACAATGGACCGCACACATCAGTGTGAACAAGACTCAACACCTCCTTGGCTCTATTCGCCTTTGGTGTAAAAGACCTTTTGGTCATTTTTCCCATAAGGCAGGATTCACACTGAGGCCAACTTTCCAATCTCAATGAGCCTAAAGGCCCATCATGGATTAGCCTCTGAATCCTGGTTGAGTTAATATGACCCAACCTCATATGCCAAAGGTATGAATCATTGATATTGGTCTTTCTCTTCTTAGTTAAAGGTTCAGACAGAGCGTTATTTGATTGGTTATTAATAGGGTTTAAAAAGAACAAATTTCCATACATGTGCCCAGTACATAAAATTTCTCCATCTCTACTGATAGAAATACCAGAATGGAAAGATATAGAATATTCTTGATTAATAAGTTTTGCAACTGAAATCAAATTCTGACGAAAACCAGGTACATATAAAATGTCTTTTAAAACCACTATCTTATTACAATAAAAAATAAGATCCAGCTCTCCCACTGCAAGGGCCCAGACTTGTGCTCCATTACCCACTCGAAGCCCATGTTCGCCCTTCTTGAGTCTTCTTATCTTCCTAAACCCCCGCAAGGAGTTACGGATATGATCGGTGGCTCCCGAATCAACAATCCAAGTGGAAGTTGATCCTACCATTGATATGAACTCTAGATAGTAAACATTACCTCGTGGGGTTTTTCTTGGCCTCGAAGATCCGGACACTCCTTTTTCCAGTGTCCCTTCTTTCCACACTTGAAGCACTTATCCTTTGGTTTGTCCTTAGGCTGGTTCTTGGGTCGGGCTCGTCGCATTCCCCTTCTTCCTCTTGAACTTTCCGGGCTTAGGCCCGGCTTCTTGAAGAAGAGGCCTTAGCAATCATGGCCTTAGACTCGCGGCTTCATGACATTCTCCACCATCCGGAGCTCCTTCATCGGTTCGATCAAACTCATGTTCAACTTGTTCATGTTATAGTTTAACTTGAACTGAGTGAAAGAGCCCGGTAGAGATTCGAGAACCATGTCCACTTGGCTCTCGGGGTCAATGACAGCCCCTAAGATTTCTGCCTCCTCGAAAGCAGCAATCATCTTGAGCATATGCTCTCGGACTGATGCTCCCTCAGCCATCTTAGTGTTTACAATTGTTCGAAGAGCCTCCCGCCTTGCGGGCCGGCTCTTGTCCGCGAACATAGTTGCCAACGATTGACTTATGTCATATGCGTAAGCCATGTGCTCGTGTTTTGATCGGAGCACATTAGACATGGAAGCTAACATATAGCAACGTGCCATTTCGTCGCCTTTCTTCCATGCCTTTTCAGCCTCTCGCTCTTCAGCGGTGGAACCTTCCCCGATAATAGGGCATGTTTCGTAAAGGACATACTTATACTCCTCGGCTGTGAGTATTATGTCCAGGTTCATTTTCCAGTCCACATAGTTTGGACCCGTTAACTTATTCTCCCTGAGAATAACGGCCAATGGACTAAAAGAACCTCCCACCATTTCTAAAAATCGAAAATAAAAGAAAGAAATTAGTTTGTGAAAACAAAATGAAATTTGTGCACTGAAAATAATTTGGCTCTTAGGAAAACTGACATAGCTTCTTGGGAAGATTAACAGTTTCCTAAGCTAAGTGTATTATCTACCACAAATTAATTTCCCTTCTAGGTAATGGTCTAGAGAATAACTCCATCTTGGGATGGCCGTTTCCTCTCATTTCCTATGGACATACCTCGCACTATAACCTCCAACGTGGGCTGGCCGATCATAGTACGTGCCTCGGGTTATTAATTACATCCTTCTATTAGATCTAGATCCTTGTGGTATTCCCATCCTATATGGGTTCACTCCCAGGGTGACGCGAGGGAATCCACGATCTCTAATGAGGACCGTGATGGAAGCCGTGGGACCGTTGGAACCCCTCTCCCACTTAGTCTTTTAAAATTAAGGTTTTCTGGAAAATATCCTTTTGAAATTTCCATTAAGTTTTTCTTAACTCAAAAATAAAATATCTAAGTCTAATAAAATCTCTATGTCAAGGCTTATATCCTTTGAGAGATTTCCTCCATGGACTAATTTTATATAAGTTAAAACTTAATGATTTCAAAAATTTTCAATTAAAACTTTCTAGAGACTTTGGTCTCAAGTTTATTTGACAAAATCATTTTTTCTAATCCAAAACAAAACAAAATGGCTCTCCATTTTAATTTACAAAAATATCTAAATCCAATATATTTTCTATGTCAAGGATTAAATCCTTTGAGAAAATATTCAAGGATTAATTTTTGTACCAATTAAAATAACCATTTAGTTTTTAAAGAAAAATATTTTTCCTTGTCAAAACAAAAGGTTCCCAAAGACTTTGGTCTTTAAGGAAAAGCACACATAGGTACATAAAAAAATAGCATGCTAGAAAACAATAAACGTTTTCATGCTTTTCTATTTTTTTAAACATAAGTGCCCAAATAATAGAATTAAACACATTAATTAATTAATTAATGATCTTGTTTAATCCTAAAATCCCTTACTAATATTTTTCATGCAAATATATTCCAAGAATATAAATATTGCAAAAATATTAACTTCGCCTGGTATGGGACCCCAAAACGAAAAGGAAAAAAAAATAAAAAAAATTGCCCAAAAATGGCTGGCGGTCCACCGCACCGGCCGCACGGGATCCGCGCCAGAATGGCCTGCGGTCCACCGCAGCCACAATGCACCGCGCCGCACCAGATCGCACGCCAGCCACGACTCGTGGACTTCGCCCGCGCCCGCGACCCGCGAACGGTTCTCCTCTGCTGCCGACCCGCAATCCAGCCCGCGAGCTGCCCCGGTTGGACCTTCTCTGACCCGCGCGCGAACCCGAAAATCAAACGAATTCAATTGCAAATTTTGCAATTGAATTCGGCTTCAATCCAACCGCGATTGGCTCGGCTCGCGGCTCCGAAGCACGGCTCCACTCACAGAACGAAGCGGCTCGGCTCGGCGGCTCGGCTCCAGTCGGCGGCTTATGAACAGTTTTCTTCTTCTCCGTTTTTCCACCCGCGCGAATTTTTTCACAGAAAAATTTTTTTCTTCGATTTTTTCTGTCTTCTTTGGCTTCTTTGGACATTTTTACTTATAAAAACTCATTCAAAACATAACCACAACCGCCTATACCCATTAAAATTGGGTTTACACGATTAAAACACCAAAGCCAAAAAAAAATTTACAGAGATCCTATGCTTCCACTGTGAAGCTTACATCAAGCCTATCCCATACCAAAACAGCGAAGGATCACAGGTATAATCATCTTCTCCATTTTATTAACTACCATGCTCCCTATATTGATCAAAACCAATGGCTCTGATACCACTTTGATGGCAAAACGCAGCACAGGGAGCCATGGACGGATAAAAACAGAGACAAAAAAAAATTATACGCGAGCCATAAAGGCCATGTGGAAGCGTGAAGATCATACCTTTGCGTTCCTTAACCCTCCTAGGTTGCGTAGGAACAGATTGAACGGCTGGAATCGCCTCGCTTTGCACAGTTGAAGGAGCTTCCGGTTGAACACCCGCTAGCCTTCGACTTCGTCTTGTTTGCATTAACGCTTAGCTCTCCAGCTCTCGGGATATTCCTCAGCCTACCCTCTAGTCGGTGAACACTATGGTGAAGAGGAAGGGTCTCAATTCTCCTTGGTTCGTTCGCTATTGGTTAGCAAAGAACAAGGGAAAAACAAGAAGAATGAGAGAGCTTTTGTGAGAGAGAGAGAGAGACTCACGTGAGTCTTTTCTTGGGAAGGAAAATAATTAGGGTTTTTTTTCTTTTCAAAGAGTTGTTTATATTTAGCCAAAATTAGGTCTCTCAATCTCTGATAAACATATCCCCGGGATTTCAAAATATCCGGATGTTATCCTGAGAAACAGTTTGGCCTAACCTTAAACTCCTCTTAACCGTATCTGGAAAAAACCCTAAGGTCCAAGCTATTGGGCCAGATAAATATTTATTATTTTTCTTGGACCCAAAAAGCTCAAAATAATAAATATTAATTATTTATTTTCTGGGCTTACATAAGTAACCCAATAAATAATTAATGAGCCCAAATGAACCATAATAATTAATCTTTAATTATTTATTTCTTGGGCCTACATAAATAACCCAATAAATAATTAAACATTAATTATTTCCCCTAGTTTAAGCCCAGGTTAATTTCTTAATTATTCATACTGGACCTAGGTCCTGAATAATTAATTAACCAAATAAACTAGATAATTAATTTCTCTCAACTCCTATTTTATTTATTTATTTATTTATTTTATTCCAATCCAATAATAAATTAGACTTCTTGAATAAAATAAAATAAAACAAAATAAAATAAAATCCTCTTCAACTGAGACCAAATCCTCAACCCAAAAATAGTTAGGACTTACGGGCTATCCCGAGGACCAAAAAGACACATCACCTTGTCTGCTAAAATGACCAAAATACCCTTGCTATATAAATAGCTGTATTTTGCATTTTAAATATTTCCTAATATCACCATAAGGAAATATTGACCCCAAGGACAATGCTGCATTCGCAAAGTCTCCGACCTACAGGTGAAATGACTAAAATACCCCTCTACACATCGCCGCACATTTAGAGAGGAAGAAGTGTACTAACACCCCTCTAAATGACATCTACCATCTTTAGACTTCTAGTCTAATGATCCACGACTTCCTGGAGTGTTTCCGCTTTCCAAGGGAGCTACCCTAAAGCAAACATCCAAGTCATGTTTCCCAGGGCCCTGGCTAATTTAGACCATTCGGACAACCACAAGGGGCGATATAGTGCAGAAAGTATCTTGTATAAGTCTGTCTTAACTAACTAGTCACACATACCCAATATGCAAGTATATTGGCCCTATGATAGAACCTCAACTACAGCAAATCAAAGTATATGCTTCCAGCTTCGCTAGACCACCAACTCATACTCAAGTCGTAGAGTACTAGTCCATGCTGTAGCGGTAGTAGTCTAGGTTTCTACCATATAGTACTTTGAGAAACCACTACTACAGGTCATGTTCTACGTATTCGAAATACGCTTATGTCATGAAGTGAGTGGACTACCCACTGGCTAAAGGTAAGCCATTCCCCATTTGGAATTCATAACATAATAACCTAAACATGATGAGGTTTCCAGTCTCATCAATAGGTTAAGAACAAATGTTTATGTGTTAAATAACCCATGATCCATACCTTACTGTGAAAGACCACCATTCACCTGCATCACTTATTTAAACACAATGGGTCTGTTCCAAACGAAAATCGTGCACAAACAAAAAGTAAATTCACAAACAATTTCTGAAAATAAATTATCTTATTAAATAATTCGATTTTACATCAGAAACCTAGTCTAAGAGGGCATACAATCCAACAAGAACTCACGTCTCTCTCTCTGCTCTCTCTCACCTCTCCCTTTTCTTGTTGTTCTTCTTGGACTTTGTTAACCAATAGCAAGTGAACCAAGGGGAATTGAGACTGTTCCTCTTCACCATAGTGTTCATCGACTAGAGTATAGGTAGAGGAATATTCTGAGAGTTGGAAAGCTTGGCGTTGATGCAAACAAGGCGAAGTAGAAGGCTAGCGGGTGTTCAACTGGAAGCTTCTTCAAGTGGGCGAAGAGAGGCGATTCCAGTCGTTCAATCCACTCCTACTCAACCTAGAAGGGTTAAGGAGCGCAAATGTATGATCTTCACGCTTCTGTATGGCCTCTAAGGCTTGCGGTTTATTTTTCCTCTCCGTTTTTTTAAACCGTGCATACTCCCCTGTTCACGTCTCCCTCAACAACTTCCAGTAATGCCCAGGTCACCCTTCCTGAGTAGGGAATACATTCCTCATTTTCTTCTTAGATGTCTCAGTTGACACCCACGTCCTTAATTGCCATACGACAGGCCATAGAGTAATGTACAGGTGAACTCATTTAGAGCTTTATTCCCTAGTTTGCCACAGTGTTCCGGCCACTACTTCAGAACGAGCTCCATAATTTTGAACAAAGGCAAAACACTCACGGAATACCTTAGGTAGTTGTGTATCCTCCTACCTCGACCATTGGTGTACCATCTTATGGGTCAATACAATTGTTGCGCGGGGAGCCGTCATTTTCGATACCCGGGGGGCACCAAGGAAGTCCAGGGTTAGCTGCACAAGGCGTGGTTCCTTCATAGCCTTTCCTAAGAAGAACCCCACTATACCCGGTCACGGGGGTCCAGACACCAATGGGGGTACAAGTATCTTACTACCTGACGGCAGCTCCTAACAAAAGTATTTATTCCCCGTATGGAGGGCCACAGAGCTATGCTACAATTGTCCCTCCTTCATATCCTGCCACAGCGACAACTTATTCGATGCAAGGAGCTGGATACCCTGAGATGACCTCAATCCTAGGATAGGGTTCTGGGTTAATTATGCTAAATCTCCCCATGCAGAATCAACAGCTAGCACCATCAGCCGATGTCAATGCAATGACGGAAGCGTTGCATCGACAGACCAGGGATCGACCAGTTTATTAGAAATCTTATCCCGAATGGGTGGATTCTATGGCAGTGTTACCTCGAGGGTTTAAGGTGCCTGAGTTCTCCACATTCTCTGGTGAGGATAACAAGTCAACCATGGAACATAAAGGGAGGTTCACGGCGCAATGCAGAGAATTCGGGAACAATGATTGGTATGAATTGCAATTATTTTCTTTGTCTTTAACAGGGGTGGCATTTACTTGGTATGCAAATCTGATACCCAGTTCTGCGTATTCATGGGCAGACATAGAACGGATTTTTCATAAGCGTTTCTTCAAATCGGCACCCAAGGTTTCCATAGCAGATCTCCTGGTGGTCAAGCAAAAGTCATCTGAGGGTGTAGCAGAATTCATTGAGCGTTTTTGGCATATTAAGGCTAAGTGTACTACTCAGCTGTCAGAAATAGAGTGTGCTAGAATAGTCATCAACAAAATGCATTCGCAACTCAAAGAGTGCCTCATCCTCCAGGATTTTTCTGATTTGTCCCACTTACTTTCCCATGCTATTAGAATAGAAGAAATTATCAATAAAAAGGAGAAGAAGTGGTCGGTCAAGTTCTCTCATGGGTAGACCATGATATCAGTTGTAAATGATGTTACGGACAACAAGAAGGAACAACTGATGGAGATAATGGCGGCAGAATTAGTGAAATGTGCATCTTATACTTGTTCTTTTTTGAAGCCTGGTAAAAAGAAGGAGGTGGTTTCGCCTGTAGGGCCATCCACCTACACATTCGATGTGTTAAAGGTCAAACAAATCCGTTTACCATTCAGCCATAAAGTCCTAAGCCCAGAGGAGTTGATGGGGAAGAAATATTGTAAGTGGTATAATTCGTTTTCTCATAATACCAATAGCTGTGTTGTTTTTGGGAATACAATTCAGAAGGCTTTGCAAGAAGGAATAGTGAGATTTGCTGACAAATGCGAGAAAATTTTAGTCGATACAAACATATTCCCAACGGCTGATACAAGTATGGTACAGACTTGTAAGGAAGATATGGAGCATAAATCAGGAGATTCTTTTATCAAGGAACAGTCCAAAACATTTGAAGTGAAAAGAGCAACGTTCTAAAGGCTAGACGATCGGCTGTCGTTTTTTACTCGGCTTACTGTTCCAACCCTTACAGCTCATTTCCATAGAAAAGATGAGACATTTACAGTGTATATACCTCATAAAGAGCCAGTTTTCTTGGGTTATCGTCCTCGTCGTATAAAGACTCAGAAATGACAGGAACAGAGAAAACGGGCTCAGCAGAGACAAATGCCTAAGAATGGTTAGATGAGCAGGTGTGTGCTTCCCCGAGTCAAAATATGCTTAGCATTCTTCCATCACAATTCCGAGTAAGGGTCGAGCAAAAAGTGGTGGAGGAAGACTACTATGCAACGGAAAAAGTTGCCGTTGAGCTCATCGAATTCAAGGTACCATCGGAAGGGATGTTCTTTCTAATCCTAACGGTAGAACATACTAATCATCTCAAGCCGTTGTATATCAAGGCGTATATCAATGGAAAACCGTTTTCTCGGGTCTTCATTAATAGAGGAGCTGTACTGAACGTAATACCTTTGTCAACTTTAAGACGCTTGGGTAAGGATAAACCCAATTTGTCTCCTACAAATATCCAGATACTTAATTTTATCGGGGATGCAGCCAAAGCAGAATGAGTCATCACCTTTGAAGTGGCAGTGGGATCTAAGGTCAGTAAAATTGTTTTCTTTGTAATCACGACAAAACCGGCTTATTCTGTTCTACTGGGTAGAGATTGGATTCACGCGAATCATTGTGTTCCATCAACACTTCACCAAATGATGTTGATATGGGATAGGGAACGAGTGGAAAAGATACTAGCCGACCCCAATCCATTCTCAGTAGAAGTGCACATGAACGAGACTTATTTTACCACTCTACTTTTGATCCGAGCCAGTATGCCAAGCTCACCATGACTCACTGTAATACCCCATATTAGACCACCTTTAGTAAGTGGGGAAAAATCATGCATGTCATATTGAGTTATACCATATTTGATGATTCGAAATTTTTTCATGAAAATATTAATTTGTTGTTGCATGAATTAATTTGCTCTTGAAGTGGTTGTGGTAGTTGAGCTGGTTGAGTTTTATTTTATTGAAGGGGATTTAATAGAAAAAGGGATGAAGTAAGTGAGTAAGAATTAAAGGAATTTATTAGGAGAATATTTGCCAAGAATTAATGTGATTTAGTGGATAAAGTTTGGTGTGTGTTCTTTGGTGGACTTGAGTTTAAATCCTAGCTATTTCAAATCCTTTTCATTCTCTTATTTTTTTTTTTCCTTCTTCCCTAATTTTTCCTTAGCTTGGCCGAAATCCTTAGGAGAATTGCCACTAGAAAATTAATTTCCTAAAAAGAGAAAAATAAATTAGAAGAGTGATTTATTTGAAAATTATTTTATAAAATATTGGAGAACAAATTAAATTTTTGTTTCTAATATCTTATCATAATCTTTTAGAGAATTTTAAAGATTACTAATCTAGATTTTCTTTTAACAATATCTAAATAATGTATTAATAGAGAAAAATATATATAAGAAAGTATATAGGTATTATTTTCAAGGAAATAAATTCCCATATTTTATCTTCTTTCAAATAATATATTTTTTATGGAAATAAAAGGCTTAGAGGTGAATTTAAATGAAGTATTTATCTCTTGGATAAATCCAGGAATTTTCAAAGCCTTTAGGGAAAATTTCAGTAGATATGAATGGGAAACCAAAATTTTTATTACCTAATAACTATTTAATAGCTATTACCCAAATTAATATAGGAAATTAATTAAATTATTTCCTAATTAGATGACCTAATTCTTTTCTAAGATTTTCTGAAAAATTCTCTCAAAACGACCGCCACATAAGGTAAAGATAACTTACCTAAAACACTCCTAAAACCTAGCTAGGGTCAGACTAAGGAAACCCTAACCAATTATGACTTGAATTTAGCCAAAAGAATACCATAATTTTAGCTCCATTGCCTTCAAAATTTTGTCACTATTCACACACACACACACACACACTCATGAAATTTCCAACCCAAAGCCTGCACTAAAAATCCCTCTAACAGTCCAGCAAAAATAGCTATACAAAACCCTAATCTTTTCCCTCCTAATCTCGTCCAAGAGTAGCCAGAAAATCAGCATCTTTCCTTCTCTTTTCCCTCTTACGTTCAGCCACCATAACAACCAGAAACAGCCACCAAAAACCTCCCAAAACCTTAAACAATTTCATCCAAACCAAGGAGACCAAAAGGTGTCACCTTTCTTTCTTGTGATCAAGAGCCCAAAACAAGAACCACCTCTTCCAAAACCTAAAACACCTCAGCCTAGCCTATTCTCTTCATCAAACCAGCCACCATCAAACCCTAAAACACCATCTGCTGCTGCAGAATTCCAGCCGCCACTCTCTCCAAAGATTCTGTCCCTAGCAACCTCCAAGCATCTCTAAACTTGAAATCTAAACCTAAGGTGAGTAACCCTTCAACCCTTTCAACTCGTATTCAATTAATCTTCCTCTTTTCTCCTAAAAGTCGGTCATCAATGGGGCTGATTCTTCTCTTCTATTGTTGGAAATTTCCGAACAAAGGTCCAAGAGTCACCAATCAACTCTTCCTTTCAAAGTAAATTCAAAGCAACCACCAAATGCGTCACCTTTGCTCTTAGTGTGTCCCACCAAGAGGTATTTTTGGTCTCAATCTCTTTTGTCTTGCATAAGGTTGATTTTATGGTGGTATAATTATGCATGGAGTTAACACGAAAAGCATAAATAGACTAGATTGATGAGTTTGAAAAAGCAATGGAATGAACGAGGCATGTATGGCTTGAACATGGTTAAATAATGCTATAATGACCTAGATCTATTGCATGGTGATTAAAGGTGAGACCTTTTGAATCAAATATGTTCATTATATGAGATTAAGGGTGGGCGAATATTGGAGGTCATGGCATAGATGAGTTGATTTGATTTTAAGCATGCATAATGATGAGATGCATGATCATGGGAAGCTATAGAGACGACTTGATGAATTAATCCATCTAAATGCCATGGATGAATTAGATGAATAATATGATCATAGGGATTCATGATGTATGATGATACAGGGTTAATATTTGGATTCTAATTAGAGAATCATTGATTTTAGATAAGGAAAAAATTTGAAGTAAGGGGCAAACATTGCTGTGGTTGATTGCTGAGTATATTCAAGTAAGTCCCTGCATAACCGTTTTGATAAATATTACATGTTTGCAAGCAATGTTTACAATGTTATTTGGAATTGATGTCAATATGATGTTTTGACACAAGGATTAAGCTTTGACTGAAAATGATGAGTTATACTGGATTGTTATGAGACTTGGATTAGAAACGTGGATATTTTATTTTCAAAACGAATTTGCTAAATTTTAATTGTTCAACTTCGAAAATGTTTCTTAAACCATTGTCAAACGATTTGAAAATACTATTACGAAAAACTACGTTTTGCAATCAAATTAATTAAAGACTTTTGGAAAAGGGAAAATGATTCTGCCCCTAATTGGGGAGCGTTGAATATTCAGCGGGGGTAGGTTAATAGTACTAGTTTCGAAGAGCAAGAGTGAGTCTTCTGGCAGAAGGCCACCTCCAGAAAATAAATTCAACTTGGAGAGGTGACAATACTACTTAGTCAGGCCAGTCCGAGCTAGCATATTAGTCCATGTGGACATTGTTGATCCGGATTGGACAACCAGAATGTTGGGTAAAGAGATGGAGGAGTATCTCATCTAGTGGATGAATTCCTCACTGCCCCTTTGTTGAAAGAATACATTAGAGAGCTATTATGGCGGTAACCATGATATGGATTGTGTTACTATATTGTTGAATCATTTGTTAATCCCTATTTAATGAATTATGAATGTGATGAAACAGTGATTTTTGTGAACTGTTTTGGATTTATTGAGCAAGGCTCCTTTGTATACCTGTTATTGATGAAATTGACTTGCAAACACGATTTTGTGATTTTGATAAACCTGCATACATAAAATGGTTATAATTGACATTTGCACACACGGGACTTACTGAGATGTCAATCTCACACCTTTTATATCATGATTTCAGGGGATTGCTTACATTGAGCGGGGCGAAGCTAAGGTTGAGCTCCAGTTTATTTATTTTGCTGTGTTTTTTAGTTTGTTTCAAGATACGTTTGTTAGTTTTGAGTTCCAAACTTATACAAGTTTTGCTTCTGGATGTAATAGAATTATTCTTTTAATTTTATTTAGTAGTTTTGTTTTATCTTGTACCTCGTTATAAAGACCACTGGTGCTCTGGACGAGGCGACATCCTACCCTATCTAGGTACCTAGGGTGTGGCGTGTTACATTCAAAATCAGATTACAATGGAAGGGTTGGAAGGTAAACGTTTGAAAATAGAAAACCTTGATGTTCGACATGCGCCTGATTTCATCGCTCAGGACCCGCTAACGGAGGTGGATATCGGAGGTCCTGGAGAAAACAAAATAACAAAGGTAAGCTTATGCTTAACTCTCTATCAACAGAATACCCTAACAGCTTTAATTTGTAGATACAGAGATTGTTTCATATGGGATTATCATGAAATGCCAGGGTTGAACAAAGGTATAGTAGAACATTATTTACCAATTAAGGAAGGTTTCAAGCCTCATAAATAACCTGCCCAGCATTTTAGTCCCGCACTCCTACCTAGAATCAAGAAAGAGATTGAAAGGCTACTTCAGTGTGGCTTTATCCGTACCTGGCGATATGCAAATTGGGTTTCCAATATTGTTCCCGTCATCAAGAAAAATGGCCAACTGCGAGTTTGTGTTGATTTTAGGAATTTGAATCTGGCCACACCAAAAGATGAATACACTATGCCGATGGCTGACATGTTGGCAAACTCGCTAGCAGGAAACTAATTTTTAAATTTTATGGATGGATACTCTAGTTTTAATAAGATATTTATAGTCGAAGAGGATATACAAAAGATAGCCTTTCGATATCCAAGTTCTATCGGTTTGTTCGAATGGCTATTCATGCATTTCAGCCTAAAGAATGCTGGGGCTAGTTTTCAGAGAGTTATGAACCTCATTTTTCACAATCTTATCGGCAAGACCATGGAGGTCTACATTGATGATCTGGTGGTTAAGTCGTCCACCTTTTCACAACACTTGAGGTGGTTAGAGCAAGCATTTCTCCAAATGCGCAAGCACCAACTAAAAATCAACCCCGCCAAATGCACCTTCGGAATGTCAATTAGGAATTTTCTCGAATTTCTGGTACATCACAGAGGGATTGAAGTAGATCGGAATAAAGTAAAAGATGTTTTACAGGTAATTGCGATCCAAAAAAGAACTCCAAAGTTTCATAGGGAAGATTAATTTCCTGTGACGTTTTTTAGCAAATGTTGCAGGAAAGCAAAAGGTGTTCTCCTCTTTACTCCGTTTGAAGTCGTCTCAATAATTCATTTGGAAACTGGAGCATCAGACGGCTTTTGATTAGATAAAAATGGCTTTATCACAATCACCTATTTTGATATCGCCACATGATAAGACACCCTTGAAATTGTACATTTCGGTGGCTCAAGAGTCTATTGGAAACCTGTTAGCTCAAAACGATGCATAGGGGGTTGAAAGAGTAGTGTACTACCTCAGCCAAAACCTGATGGATACTGAAACAAGGTATTCTTCTATTGAAAAGCTATGCTTGCCTTTATACTATGCATGCACAAAATTAGAACATTATCTGTTACCTAGTGAGGTGCAAGTCTTGTGCAAAATTGATCTAGTCAAATATCTGTTGGATCGCCCTTTGCTACAAGGATGTTTAATGAAATCGACAATTAAGCTACATGCTTTTTTTTAACTCACGTGCCTTTGAAAGCAACGAAAGGTCAAGTTATAACTGATTTTTTTGCTGAACACCATTATTTAGAAGTGTCCAATCCTGAAAAGGAAGAAGTACAGGGATACATTTCATATAAATCATGAAAATTACAGTTTGATGGATCTAGCACCCAGTGTAAGGTAGGTGTCAATTTAGTCATTGAAGCCCCTTGTGGACGACAGGGAAAAATTCTTTTTGAATTAAGAAAAGGAACTTCAAATAATCAGGCAGTGTTTGATACTCTCATTTTGGGGCTTCCAGTCTTGAAAGCTTTAGATGCACAAGTGGTCAATATAACAGGGGATTCTCAAATTGTAACCCAACAGACTTCAGGTGAGTATAAATGCACTAACCCTATTTGTTGGATAAGTTACAGGAAGTAAAGGCTTTGTTGCAATACTTTTTGGAAGTCATGTTAGCTCATGTTCCTCGAGTTAAGAACCAGGGGGCAAACGATTTAGCTCAAATGGCTTCAAGATTCAGAAAAAGAGCCGGGGTAGTAATGTGCTAAAAAATATTGAGAAAGAAACACGAAAAAGACTAGCGTTCTGATATCGTTTTTTATTTGCAAAAACCTACTAGTCATATGTCACGGGAGTTAAAACATAAGGCTTTGAACTTTGTACTGATTGAAAATGATTTATTCAGAAGAATCTATTTAGGAATTCTATTGAAATGTTTGTCAAAGCAAGAAACGTCATAGGCGTTAGCCGAGGTGCATGACGGCCTATGCGGTGCTGATCAAGCAGGCCCAAAGCTAAAATGGACATTGCAGCGTCATGAATTTTATTGCTATGATCACGGACTATGTAGCTTATGTAGCTGGATGCGAGGCATGTCAGAAGCATGGTCTCTTGATACATGCGTCTTCCGCAGAACTGCATCCTATCATCACGACCAAGGAGCTATGTTCACGGGAGATAAGGCATGCAACTTTTTAAATCAATTTAAATTTAAACTATTACATTTATCTCCATATTCTGTATAGGCCAACGGTTAAGTTGAAGCTACAAACAAGACATTGATTAGCACAATCTGAAAGTCATTGGAGGATAATCCCAAAAGGTGGCACGAAACACTTCAAGAGATTTTGTGAGCATATCGAAATGCCTTCAAAACTACTACAGGTTTCACGCTATTTAGGCTAACGTATGGGCAATATGCGATGTTACCTACTGAGTTATCATTGCGATTGGCTCGAGTAACTTACCAACATTATTTGTCAATTGAGGATTACAGGCTAGCCTTGGCTATAAATTTGGATCAAGCCGAAGAGGACCGATGGTTAGCACTAGAAAATATCAAAAGACACAAGAAGAAGGTAACAAGAGCCTATAACTGGAGAGTGCAAGGGAAGAACTTTCAGGAAGAAGATATGGTCTGGAAAACCATACTACCAGTAACACCAAAAGACCCACGTTATGGTAAGTGGTTCACTTCCTGGGAAGGACCTTTTCTTGTTACATAGATTTTTTATGAAGGAGCTTATCGACTGATGGCATCCAACGGAAAAGAGGTAAGTAATGCCATAAACGGTAAATATTTGAAAAAAATTCTATTCTACATTTTGGGAGGGAACCATGGCAGGAAAAGAGTAAACAAAATAAATAAATAAATAAATAACAACAACAGCAAAAAGAAGAAAAGAGATAAAGTATTTACATTCATGAATATAGCTGATCACAAAAGAGCTGATCAGATGGCCATTACATTTGAGAGAGAGCTAGAGCTATTCAAAAAAAAAAAATCAATTATCCTTAGACGGAGTGTGAGGTGTCCCATTTGGCTGAGTAAACAAAACTACGACAAGTCGATTCGGATCGTCCTCAGGCAGAGTTGTCTCCAGTTGGATTTCCCTCTCCTTTTTCGTTTAGCTAGTCGCCTCTTCTTGGGTCGTTTCTGACTCGATAGCCATTTTCTCCATTGGGGATGGACAAATTTTGGCATCTCCAGATTGAGTACCTGAAGGACCGGCCTTATCGGTACGATGGAAAATGGTGGTCAGGTAGAATTGAAATTTATCCCATGAGGATTGCATACCGACCAGTAATTTTTTCAAGTGTTAGAGCTCCATTTAAATCAGTTCTTTCTCTACATCTAGCATGAGCCGTTCATCTCGAAACTTAGCCGCTAACTCTTCTGCAGAGGAAGCCATTTGCTGACAGACGCTTTCGGCCTCAAGTTTTTCTTCTAGAGCTATCTTCTCGGAATTTAGCTCCACCTGAAGTTCTTGTGATTGTTTTTCAAGTCCTTCAATTTTATCAACTCTTTCTGAAATTTCAGTTTAAAGGACGCTTAGGCGGGCAGAGGCTTCCAGGTGATGGGATTGCAGAAAAGCTTCTTACTCTTGGAGCACCTCCAAAGCCTTAAGCTGACGAGAAGCTTCATCCTTCCTATTTTGAGTGTCTAAAAGGAAGCGTCAAGTGAACCTCATGTACCCCAGATAATCAGCCGATAGACGTTTTAATTCAACAGGAATGTCGGTATCAGCCGATTGTGCAAGCAACAGGAGGGCAAGGTTGATTGCATCTTGGGAAGACTGACTGGTCGGCAGGATGGCCCCAATTAGGCTATTCAGGAGCTTTAGCGCAGCGGCCTCAGATGTTATTGTCTAAGAGAGAGCAGCTTCTTTTGGAGGTTCTGCCGAAAAAGGTTCAGAGATCTGCTCCGCAGGAGGTGGAATAGGTTTGACAGTCGCTGTTGTCTTTGAGACGGCATTTCAGACATTGGAGGTATAGCCGATGAAAGAAAAGCAGCTGAAGTTTCCTCCTCAGTTGGTATGGTCATTTCAGGTGATAAATGGGGCATGGCTTCTGTTGACTCAGAGGAAGAGTCAGAAATAACAAATCGGTTAGGTTTTTGTTTCTACAAAGAAATGGAATAAGGAGTTAGCCTTTGTTTCTAAAATTAAAGAGTATCGGAAGAGTTTCAACACAGGAAGTCCAAACTTTGGTAATCGTTGGGGTGTGGATGGCTTACCGCCTTTTGGATCGCCTATGAAAAGGAGGAACTTCTTCTTTTTCTTCAGTAGCTAAAAGAACGGGAGCTTTCTTCACTAGCAGCGTTTGGAATGACTGCGCAGCAATCGAACTAGCAGATATCTTGCTCTGTCTACCTTTCTTTAGAACTGATGCTTCCACAATAGCCGATGCTGATCCAGCCAGCCTAAGCAGCCACGTTTCCCCAGGGGCAAAGAAAAGTATCTCACCCATCAGTCGCCACCGTAAGTTGAAGTTGGGTGTGGCCTCCCGGACGACTTGAAAATGATGATACTCAAAGGAACAGACAATGGTCAGGGACCTATCGGCTAAAGTGTGCACATCTTCAACTTGTAGAGCGGGCATGACAGTATAGGACGATACATGCCCAGGATCAGTAGGGATGTCCTGAATAAGCCCAAATTACCAAAAAAAGCAATGAGGATTGTGCCGTTCACAAGAAGATTTGACACTTTGTGCGCCTGGTTTGGCTCCTAAAAGGAGCTCCCTGGGACACAGCATTTTGTCCCAGATGGTCTGTTGGGAGGCCTCCGATGCGTCGACAAGATTTGTCAACCAAAGAGGGCCAATTTCCTAAGCATAATAGGAGAAGAAGTGAGGCATATTCTGTAGGTGGTTTTAATGAATATACAATATAATGGTACCGGCGAAAGATCTGTTCAAAGGGGTTCTTAACAGCCGATAGCCAGTGGCCTAGGTGGAGGAGTTACAAGAATCCCCTGAGAGGTTGTTAATGCCGAATTAGGGGACATATTGGTAAAGCCATATTTGCATAACCCAGAGAGGCCTGCCGAGATTGGTCAGGTCACTCCCAACTAATAGGGCCGAAGTCATTTGGTTCATCATCCAATAAACCAATGCCAGTACCAAGGAGGCCAGGTCGCAACGCCTTTTCTTCCTCAGCATAGTCGATATATAGTATCGATATACGCTGCTTATTCTAGCTGAATGAGAACAGAGGATGTACTTGCAAAGCCACAGCCATAGAAGGAAGGCTTACTCTTGCTCCAAAGGAACACCGCCTACGCCCCTTTGGGTAGCTATGAAATTACCATAAGAAGCAGTGGCTTTGTCTAGATGGGCCTAGACGGCATGCATACTTTCATCATCATGGAGGTTAGGGATCTCATCTCCGTCGTATCGGAAGCCCAAGATGGTGAAAATATCCAAGATGGTCGGGGAAAACATCCCATGGGAAAATATAAAGCCACTGATTGCCGAAGACCAGAATGGCAGAACAACAGCGAAGAGGTTGCGGTTGAAAGTCATGTCGAAATCGGACATCATAACGGCATCTCTAATGCTGCATTGATCCCAAAGTGTTCCGAAGGTAGCATGACAGCGATCATGTCATTCTTTATAATTCTTTAGGGGGCGCGGCCAATGGCGAAAGGAAAATGGGAGACTGGCCGTAGAAAAATCATTCCAGTTCAACAGGAGGACAAAATCCTCTGGCTGGGGAAATTGTAGATGATCAACAGTGACCTCCGTCGGTAGTAGCCGAGGGCCTAAGGCATACAAGTTAGCTTTGGCTTGAACCAAAGCCAGGGGGATGTAATCAATTGGGGCGGCCATGAAGATTCAGAAATCGTTGATAAAAGAAGTGCAGAAAATATTGTCGGATTTCACAAGAAGGATAGAAGTCTGATCGAAGTAGAGTTTTCTCAAGAGAAGGATATCGTATCGGTGAAGAAGGAGTAATGGAGATCACGGCTATTTAAAGTGAAATTTAAAGACTAGCCGTTTGTGGGTTTCAAAGCCGAGGAGTCAGAAACCTTCTACAACGATCGGGATGTTCCAACGTTGTCAAGAAAAGAACAGCTATGAATTAAAAAAGGTACGATTCCTATCGTTTCACCTAATTGTGCCATCAAAGCAACGGGACTCGGGGGGCATATGTTGACGTCAACTTTAGTTGATCCATTGCAACAGTAACTTTGAGCCGAAGTCGATAGGAATTTTGCCAAACCGATAATGACATCAAGAATTCTTCTACCGATATACCCGGTCAACTTCGGAACTAGGAGCCGTTGAGTCATCAACCCCATGTCTCGGCATGATGGGTAAAGCACTACTATTCCTAATCACTAAGGATGAGCCATGAAACGATATTTTTCTCCACATACAGATAGTCGGTTACAATGCCACATCAAGCATAAAACGGGTAAAGATTCCCAAAATGAAAAACAACAACAAATACACCCACAAGATTATCAGTTTCTAGTTTTCAATTCCCTTTTTATTCTGCATTTTCTTTGTCTTTGTCTTTATTTACAGCTTTGATTAGTTTTCAGAAGTTTCTTTTATTTCTTTATTACTAGCTTTCCGTTTCAATTTACTTTGGTTTTAAATCCTAATACTTTTGTATTCCTTTTTGTCAAAATCAATCGAAATACACTGATTCCAGTCCTTATTGGCTTCCGCATGCAATATTCCTGCCTTCTTGGACCTTTTCTATAGTAAATTCAAGGACTCCATATCTCTTAAAAGGTTCGACTCTCACATTCATTCTTCCATTGGATTGTTTATGTTCATCGTAAGAGAAGCCGATCGTCATTCCCATCGGCTCCCCTTTTGTACGGCAACAATGAGTAAATTGTGAAATTTATTATAGTCCATAATTTGTTATGGTTCATAGTATTGGAAAATTTAAGTCGAGATACTAACAAGAAAAAATGAAATATGATAAATAACATAAGATACCAACAATTTATGTAATTTGACGAAGGAAGACAGATATTTTGAGGAGACAATGTTGTTACTATTTCTAAATTATTATATAATAAAAAATAAAAATTGAAGAATAATAGCTTCCCATGATAATCATGGATTACATTGTCTTGACGAAGAGATTATAACTATATACATAGATAGAATATATTGATACTTGTAATTGCCAATAATTACTCCTATCACGAATCCTAGACCAACACCCACAGCCATCCCTACTTCGAAGTTTGAGGGTGTCTTCTTCACTCTTCTATGTAAAACACGAGGACCTTCATTCTTGTATTGACAAGGGTGACCAAGGGAATAACCACAAAGACCTGGATTTCCTTCAAAACTCGAGTTTGGAAATGTTTCAAACTGCCCTCCATGGGGAGTTTCCCCTGAGAGATCATTGTATGCAACGATAAATGCTGACAAGAAACTCAGCTTTGACAAAGAACTGGGTATTTCTCCAGACAAGTTGTTGTAAGACAAATCCAAGTTTTCTATGCTTGTCATGCCTGACAAACTGCCAGGAATTGTTCCAGATAAGCTGTTGGATTTGAGGTCCAAAACATGTAACTTCTTCAGATTTCCGAATTCTGGCGGAATCGATCCGGTGAGGAAGTTATTGGCAAGACGCAATGAAGGTGGAAAGCTCTGAATCTGTTTATACATCAGGGCTCTAGAGCTTTCATCCTTTTTCATGAAAAATGAGAAATCTTCAGTAGTATAAGATAAATTACCAGCAATAAGGCTATCTAATTCTGTAAGCTCTTTCGGAATTTGCCCTGTTAAAGAGTTTTTTGATAAGTTCAAGAAGAATAGAGATCGAAAACGAGCAAAAAAGGACGGAATTTCTCCTTGGAGATGATTCCTGGACAGGTCTAACAGTTGCAGATTAATCACTTTGCTCAGCCATTGGGGAATTGTACCTTTAAGTCTACATGCAGCAATAACAAGAAGCTTAAGCCCCAAGAACTGCAGATTAGGATCAGATGGCATTTCCTCTTTGAAAAAATTGGCCGTAAGAACCAATATAGTCAAGTTCTGGCAGTGCTGCAGGGTTGAAAGAGCATCTGAGAGGTTATGAATACCGGAGTTCGAGAGGGAAAGACTTGAAAGAGTCTGAAAATTCTTGAAGCTTTTTGGGATTTGCCCTCTGAAATTGTTTCTAGCAAGATTTAAAGATTTCAACAGTGGACAGTCAGGTAGATTAGCAGGAATAGGCCCATGAAACAAATTGGAGCGTAAGTCAAGTGAAACCAGACTAGTCATTGCAGAACAATTAAGATCAATTCTACCACTCAGAAAATTGTTTCTCAAACAAAGAGAAGCAATAGTTTGAGAATTTGTCATGGAGGCAGGTATTCCACCCGTGAAGTTATTTGATTGACCTAAGAAATCATTTAGGTTTCTGAATCTATGAAAAACATCTGGTATATTCCCCGAAAAGAAGTTTAAAGAAATATCCAATCGAACAAGGTTGGTGAGGTTACCAATGTTCCCATTGAGCCGCCCTGAAAACCTATTATCCTCAATATTCAAGTTAGCCAATTTTGGTGGATGAAACATATCGTCAGGAAGATTGCCAGAAAGAAAATTTGAAGCAAGACTAAGATCCTGCAATGAAGAACAGTTCCCCAGACCTGGCGCAAGAATCCCATGAAAAGAATTATATTCCATCTTAATCACCTCAAGTTTGGTTGAGTTACTACAAATCCCAACAGGTGCTGAACCCCGAAACAGATTGTGCGATATGTCAAAAATCCTGATTGAAGGAAGGCTCATGCTCATTGGAAACGAACCCGAAAATTCATTGCTGCTCAGATCCAGAACTTTCAAGTAGGGCAAGTGTAATAGTGTGGGAGGTATGGAGCCTGTGAGATGATTATGTGACAAATTCAGTGTTCTTAGCTGGTCCAAATTGCCTAAAGACTCGGGCAACTTTCCCATCAATCTTTTTTGCGCAATCTCCAACTTCACCACCCTACCAGAGTTTGTAAGCTCATCAAATCCAAGAGATGAGGAAGAATTGCATGTTATCCCATCCCAATTGCAACAATTGGGTGAAGATGTATTCAAATTCCACTCCTCAAGATTGGATGATTCCAATCCATTCAAGAAATCTGCTAATGCTTTCATATCATTTTGGTTGCAGGTAAGATTCTGAGAATTTGCAACCAAAACTTGCAAAGAAAACCCAAGAAGTGAAGAAATCATCCACCAAACCTCCATACCCCAAGATTTTCTGTTCTCCATTTTGCTTCAAGATCAGAGCAAGATGCACTTAACTCAGACCAAACATTTTATAATGAATGCAAAAACTTCAAACCATGTCCTCTCTTTCTGTGATTCAGTATGCGAGTCAACGAAGAATCTGGTACGAAACATTTAATTTTTGTTTCACATTTAATATCACATACATTACATTGTGTGATTGTCTTTGTATCCTTTCCTTTATTGCTTGAGGCAAGTCTATTTGTGCTTAATAAGCCCAACCACTCATCTTCGTACTTGAAATGGCTAATGCAAAAGCATGCATTTATCGTTTGGCTTGCCGTCATGCGGAAGCTTCGCACCAAGGACAAGCTTCCGTTCGCTGTAGATGACCAGCTATGTCCACTGTGGCGGCTACAGTCCGAGACAAGTCAACACCTGCTTTTTCACATGCCCCATCTATCGGGTAATAGGGCACCCAATTAGGAAATGGCTAAAACATCACGAGAACCATGGGCTTTTGACCAAGTTGGGTCAAAACTAGGGCTGTCAATGGGTCGGGTATACCCGGACTCGGACCTGTACCGAACCCGTTTATAACGGGTCTGGTACACATAATTTTCTACCCAACCCGGACCCGGCCCGTTTACCCGATTACTATATATAAATGGATCCGGGTATGGAACTATATTACCCATACCCGATTACCCGATTACCCGTTTAATAAATTATATTATATATATTATATAAAATATATATTATATTATATATAAAATATTATGTTAATTAGTTTTTTTTCTACTCTTCTTACCCTAACTCACCCTATCTCATATTCTCATCTACAGACTACAGCTGCCGCCTGCCGTCTTTCTCTTCTTTCGATCTTCACTGTCTTCCTCTTCTCCTCCTCATTCTTCACTATCTTCTCTTCTCTTCTCTTCAGTGAAGTCTTCTCTTCTCTTCAGTCTTCACCATCTTCCTCTTCTTCATCTATAGCTGCCATTCATCCTCAACCTCATCTCATCTATAGCACTATAGCAGTCGTCGTCGTCGCCGCCGCCGCCGCCGCCGCTTGGCCCACGCCCACAGCAACACACGGACCGAGCCAGCTGCCTCCGATCTAAGGTTAGTACCACCGAGCAATGTTTGATTTGTCGTACACTGCCTCATCTTCTTTTTGTGTTGTCGACTTGCCCGAGCAATTTCAAACATATTTTGTATACTCAAAGTACCAAATACAACCAAGATTTTCTTCTTATTGTCACAAAAAATCGTGTCCAAGCTCCCGCGACCTTTTACGTAATGAACTTGGCACTCTTCCCCGAGTACTCATGAAAAAGTTTTTTTTAATTTCTTTTTATAAATGTGCCCCAAAGCGTTTAGAGTATGCAAGCCAATAAAATAATGAAAACTTCCTGGTTCCCCTTCTTCTTTTGTTATCAAAACGGTCCTACATAAGATATTTTCTGATCCCGAAGGTCTGATTGATAAAAGAGAGAGATTCGGAAGCTATTCTTTTTTGGAAAGGACGTCCCTTGCTGCATTGAAAATGAACTCAGTAGCGCCTTCCTGCCCCACGAAATGCTTTTCTTTGCTTCTGAGATGGGTGGTCTTTGTGGAATCATCAATCCGGATCGTCGATCGGCAGCCTTACCAACCAATAATTAGCTCAAAGGCGATGGTCAGACGGGCGGGTAGGGGCTCCAAAACCCAGCGATTGTTGTTCTATTGGTCCTTGTCCAGTCGTCTCTGTTGGATACTTCTTATCCTTATGACTGAAAAATTACCACTCATCTTGTTCTTCATATCCGATCTGGCATTTGTTTGTTCATCACAGTAGAATAAAAGTAGAGAACATGTTCATATTACTGCTTCATCACAGTAGAATAAAAGTACCACTCATTCTGACGGATCACTGAGCACAAATCTGCCGTCTTGTGAAAGCTAAATTTTTTATCCTTCCGAAACTGATTTATGCTATTCTGCATTCTGCTCTGCTTTAGTAATTTTGATTGAATATTCTATTCTGGCAATGTCTATTGTGTTTGACTAGGATAGTGTCTAAATTGCTTCAATTTTTAATGAGGGTATTAAGTTGGCATTGGCTGAAGGAGGTTGATTTTGGGATATAATGCATATAAGTGGAGTTTAATTGTCTATACAAAGTGGGAGCAAAAAGAAGTATTGGTTTGTGTTATTTTTCCTTGGAATTAGTTTTTACTACAAGGACATTAATTTTAAATGTTGTTATATTGGTTGCAATCCTGTCTTGGTACTTTCTGAATGCATGAACCAATTTTCCATTCCTTTTGGGAGGCTATTGAGTTGTTGTTTTGAAAACTTGGACTTCATTAGGACTTTAATTGGTTTTGGAGTAAATTGGGGATTTATTATTTTAAAAGGCATATATATTCCTATTTCTTTGTTATGCTATTAGATGACTGTTCATATCTCTATGTTTTCTATTGGATGCTCCTTTCTTCAATTATACTAAGTTTTCCATCTATTTACTTAAACTATTTACTTATCTTTGAATTCTAGTATTTTGTAAATAGAGTAGAATATGTTTTCTGTTTCTTTATACTTTGCTATTATTTTGTGAATTTTCAACTTTGTATGAGGTTTTTGTTCATGTGATTTGAAGTTGGTATTGGGTTGGTTGTGGCATGTGGTGAGTTGTATTGGAGGATTGTAGTTGTTGGAGTTGGATTATTGTGGGAAGTTGTTGATTTGATGTAAGCCTTACTAAAGCAGAGTAGAATAACATATTAATGTGGGCATGTTTAGATGTATGTCACATCCTAATGTTTAAAACTCGACCATAAAGAAGCAAAACAACCTCGCATTCCCTATTTTAAACAACATAGTATTTTCCCAAAGAAAATTTACTTATTGTGTTAGAGTTAAGAATTGTTAGTGATTTTACTATATCTATTCAACTTTATCCTATGACGTTTTGGGAATGTTTAGGGATGTTTATAAGAGTATATTGATGCTTGAATTGAATTACATGCTTGCTGGAATTTGGTTGTAAAATTAGCTTGTCATTGAAAATTATTTGTTTTATGAAGGATGTCAAGTACACATACTGAAACACCACCTTCAGTTTCAAGTGATGATCATAATACTAATAACATGGCCGTGGAGTCACAATCTATGGAAGATGTCAATGACGAAGGGATTTTGACCTCAAGGACAAGGAAATTGACTTCTAAGGTATGGGATGAAATGTCAAGATTTACATCTCCTTCTGGGGAGGTTATAGCTAAATGTAACTGGTGCAAAAAGCAGCTTAGTGGGGCAAGTAATGCTGGAACTACGCACCTAAAAAAACATTTGGCACGTTGTCCTTTAAGAAAATATAAGCAAGGAGGGCAAATGAATCTCATGAAGGCAAAAAGTCCATTAACTGATTCTTGTGAAGTTCGAAACTATAAATTTGATCAAGAAAAGAGTAGACGGATTTTGGCCAAAACAATCATTAAGCATAATTATCCTTTTAATATGTGTGAGCATGAGTGGTTTGAGGAATTCTGCAACAGTTTGAAACCCAAATTTAAAGCTTTTCTTCGAAACACAATGAGGTCAGATGTGATTGATTTGCATAAGGAGGAGAAGGAAAAATTGTATAAGATGTTGGATCATTTTGCTTGTAGATTTACCCTTACTATCGATATTTGGACATCCGACCATTCTAATATTGCATACACTTGTTTGATTGCTCATTATGTCAATGACGATTGGGAATTGAAAAAGAATATCATTGCATACAGACCTATTCCTTATCCTCATGATGGTGAAACATTGTTCAGATTCATTAATGACATTATTTTAGAGTGGAATTTGGATAAGAAACTGTTTTCCATGGTTGTTGATAATGCATCTGCAAATGATTCAATGGTTAGGCATTTGAGATCATGGTTGTGTGATAAGTCGTGGCTTCCTTTAGGTGGAGATTTATTTCATGTTCGTTGTAGTGCACATATTCTTAACTTGATTGTGCAAGATGGTTTGGCTCATATTGGTAATACCCTTCAAAAAATTCGAGAAACTTGCAAGTATTTGAAAAGATCACCTCATGGTTGCCAAAAATTTGAATGTGCATTGCAACAATGTAAGCTGAAAAATAAGAAAAAAGTGTCCTTGGATGTTCAAACTAGATGGAACTCTACTTTCTTAATGCTTGATTCAAGCATTGCCTTTAAAGGAAGCATTTAGTCGCCTTGCTCGGATTGATAAAAATTACAAGCTCAATCCAAGTGAAGAGGAATGGGAAGTTGCTAGTTTGGTTCACACTTGTTTAAAAATCTTTTATGAGGCTACTTCTCATTTTAGTGGTAGTCATTTTCCCACATCAAATGTATTCTTTCCCGATGTGTGTAGAATCCAACTCAAGCCGAAAGAATGGGTATCTCGGTGATAATGTTTTTCTTAAAGCCATGGCTGATCCGATGAAAGTAAAGTTTGAAAAATATTGGGATGAGTGTTGTTTAGTGTTGGGAATTGTCGTTGTTCTTGATCCCAGTGTTTAAAATGGATTTGGTGGAATTCTATTACACCGAGATATATGGTGATAATGCTTTTACTTATGTTGAGAGGATTAGGAGTGGTTTTCTTAATTTATACCTTGAATATGGTGGTCAGTTGGGATCTGATGCAATTAGTGATGAAAGGGATTGTAATCGAAATGATGGGAATTTGAAAGTTGATGTGCTAAATCGGTTTGACCAATGGTACAAGACAACGAAAGTCTTCTACGCTTCGTGTGTATCAAAAGGCTGAAATAGATCAATATTTGGATGAACCAAGTGTATCCGAGGAATGACCATTTTGATATATTAAGTCGGTGGAAAGTTAATTCTTTGAAATATCCAACTATAGGAAAGATTGCACGTGATATCTTAGCTATTCCAGCCACAACTCGTTGCATCCGAATCGCTTTCGTTGTTGGAGGAAGGATAATTGATGAGTCACGTTCTTGTTTACTTCCCGATATCGTGGAGGCATTGGTGACTACAAGTGACTCGGATTGAATCGAAAAAAAGAGAAGTAAAAGAATATTTGTTACATTTTAATTTTCTATATTTAAATTTTTTGTTTATTTATTGGCTAATTAATTTGTCTTTGACAGAGTTAGTTGACTTAGAAGATATGGAAGATTGCTCTTCATTGACAAATGCAAAGAAAGACTTCAACTTGATATGTAAATCTGTTTATTCATTTTATCTCTTGAAGTTCATATTATGTTTTAACTTTTCATGTGATAATTAATATTTTTATTGTTTTTCTTCTTTATTTAATTACGATACTCGTTGAGGATTGTTGATGAAGGATGAGAAAGTTGAAGATAACTTATTGGGTGAATTGAGGATATTTTATGTTATGTAATAGTTATAAACTTTTTTACTTGGCAATGTTGTTTTAAAAGTTATTTAATGTTTAATTTATAATTGTCATATATTGTATTAGATTGTTATTTATGAATTTGGACGTTTCTTTTTATTATTGTAAATTTAAAATGTTGAGAATTTATTGATATTATGGTTATTTTGCATTTTTTTAGCTTAAATGTGAATTAAATTGTTTTAAAATTTTAATACAGGAAGATTATTTTTACACATATTTTCGGCCGGGTATACCCGACTCGGATCCGATACCCGCATTCGCGGGTATGGGTCTCTTCAATCCATACCCGCCGGGTATTCGGGTCGGGTCCGGTACCACCTTTCTTTAAACGGGTCCGGGTCCGGAATGCCCTGTCCCGGACCCGATTAGACCCGTTTACAGCCCTAGTCAAAACCCATTGTGACCACCGGGATGGGGATGGAAATTCGCGTGCACGGGTAACTCGCGCCAAGCAAACGCGGGCTGTGATGAGCCCTTCAAGCCAAGCTTGTTTTAACATATTTGAGGTTTTGGACATTGAGCCTCAGACGCGAGGTCTTGTGGGATCCCGCGACTAGCATACGCGAGGAGGGCCCCCACTCCATACTTGTATTTTTATTTTTCAAATAACAAGAAAAGTGTGTGTATATATATATATATAGAATGTATCAGTAATTTAATTTCAAAATTAAGTTAAAGCAAGAGTTATATAAATAAGTACTTATTTTTATTAAATGCAACATTAAAAGTGAACTTTGTCTAATAATTCCTCCAATTAAAAATATATGTCACATTTTGTTTAACTACGTAAATTAAGAAAATTTTAAAATCTGTTGATTTATATGAAAAAAATGACTAAATTACATATAATAAATCATGATTAGTCAAATGATATTTAAAATTTTTTCTAGTTTTTAGTTTTATTTTTAAGTCTAATTATGATTAGTCAAATTGTGGATATCGTCTCGAAATAAAATTTGAAAATAATGAAATAATTATAAATGGAGATTAAAACTTGAAAATATTCTCTGTAATTCATTCAAATTTAAATTATAATACTTTTTGAATATAATTATTAAATAAAGTATAATTTATAATTTTTTTACTACAATTGATTATAAATATTAATAATTTAAAAAAGTTTAAAATTTTCAAATGTTAATTATGTAAATTTATAATTTTCTTATAATTTAATTCTAGTAGTCTATATTTTAAATAAATTCGAACAATTTACTATATATTTTTTATTTAATTAATATTAAATATTATTAAACTATCGAAAATATGTATTGGACTTAATATTAAATATTTCAGTAAATATGAATTTAATTAATATTAAGTATGAATTTAATATGAATTTAACTAATATTATTAAATATTTTATAATGATGTGAAAATAAAATTCTAATTTTTAATTTAAGATTATGTCTAATATTTAATTACAATAAATTTTAAATCTCAATTAAGTACACCTAAAATCATCATAACCAAATATGAGAGCTAATCCCACAATGAAATCCTCAATGGTTTCTCTAAAGTTGAACTTGTCTTGGAGGTTGTTGTTGAAGTTGTGCTTCAAGTTGTCCCTCATCTTATTCTTTTGTAACGTATGACGGACCTACATCCTCCTCAAACTGCCCATGCTATCTCTGAAAGCGTCCAGTAGATGGACCAACAACAAACTCCTTAGTAGAAACTACAGATGTAAAACCCCACCTAAGCCTACTCTAAAATTAGAGGGATGAGTTGCATTTCATGACATATTACATGACTAAGTATTTTCCGGATGAATTTGTGTGTTTTAGAATTATTATATGTGGACTATATGATTTATTTATATTTGATGAGTATGGGGGGCAATTAGGGAATTTTTGCTTAGAGGTGAGAGAAGGAGAAGTTTAGAATGTAGGAGGAAAGAGACTTAAGTTAGGAAAATAAAAACAAGAATTAATTTGGTTAAGTGATTAGAGCTTTGTTACTAATTCCTAAGGTCTTGAATTCAAATTCTATAAACTAAGTATTATTTTTAATTATCCTAACTAATGTTTGAATTTTATTTCTTACAATCCATGAATCTAGGAATTTTGTCTTGGGCAATCTCAATGGTAATATTTTAACGATGTGATCTTATCTTAAAGAAAATTTAGAGGAGTTTGAACTTCCAATATTTAGCAAATCATGTCTTAACATATTTGAATTTGAAAATATTTTATTTCATGAATTCTTTTATTTTCTTATTAAATGTTCTAAACTATTATGGTCTTGGAATTTAAATAAATTCCAACGTTTTGGAAACACCTTAGCTGAATCATAGGAGAGCTAAAAGGATATTTTAACATTTAAAATTAAATTACCAAATTACTCTCTTAAAGAACTTCAATTTGGGTTATTCTTGTTACGGTAAAAAGTTGAAAAAATTATTTAGTTATTCTTCTAGCTAATTTTTGAAACTTGGGCAACTTAGACATCATTTCTTTCTTTGTAAAGCAAACAATCATTGTTGTGAGGAAAAGCTGGAAATTCTTTGTGAATTTCGAAGCATCCTTAAGCCGTCTAAACTAGAAAAATTTCCAGTAAACATGTGAGCCATTTAGCCATAAAATCTTTGAGCATTCAACCTCTTGAACTAGTTCTTCAATAGCCCTTATTCTTCATCAAGCTACTAGCTGGAAAACTCTATTGAAGGACCTTGAAACACTTCTGGTTTATAGTAATAAAATCCTTTCAAAATACTTTGAATTTTTGCTCAACAAACCTTACTAGATTTCATTGAACAACTAGAATTTTTCTAGCGATATTAATTTTTATTCAACTAGCTTTTCTTGTTCATTTTTCTTCACCATTTTCGGCCACCGTTAGCATGATAGCTGGGCATCCTTTCTTCTACCTTCAACCATGGCCAACGAACTCCATTAAAACATCTCAAACTTCTCCTAACTTTTCTCTATTCAAAATATTTTGAGTTTGAAAATTAAATTCCATATATTGCTCCATCAAACACTCACCAATCAAGCAACCAACTCCATCAACTAAACCAGAATTTTTGCACACCTTCATCAAAAATTTCGGCCAGCTCTAAAGGCTAGAGCACTCTCCATTTCTCTTCCATATCTTGATTAATTAAGTGAGCCGCCATTGAATAGCAAGAAACCTTCAAGGATAAAAACACCATTAGCAATCTTTTTCCTCATAAACCTCCACCAAATCCTCAACCATTTCTCAAATTCAAAATTTGAAGAAGCTCCTAGACTCCTTCTCTCTTAGCCAAAATCGATACACCATTCCTAGCAAGGCCATTCGCCCATTATCAAACCAAGAACACACTCTCTCTTCTTCTAATTTTCTTTTTAGTTCTCTCAAGAACACCAAGAATACACACTAGTTTTCTTCAATCCTTTAGCCACTTCTAAACATCCCAAACCACTCTAAAACCTTCAAAACAACTAGAGAGCAACCTATTCTCTCCATTAACATATTTTATAACACCAAATCAATCAAAGTTCTTCCTTCACTCGGATCAAACAACCATTTTTTTCTTTTAAGTCAAGAAGATCAAGAAGGTAAACCAAGTTCAAAAAATAACATTTCATATTCATTCTTTTCATTTCTCTTATTCTTTATCTTACTCTTTTTCTCAATCTCCTCTTGACCGAAATGATTGGTGGCTATGGACGGACCTTTCATTTGGACCCTCAAAGATGTTCGTCAAGGCAATCAAGCTTTTGATTAGCCAAACATCATCTTTAAAATGGTCATCAAGACAAGTATTTTGATATAACATTCTTATTACTTTTGAACTCAAGTGGTATAGGATGATGTTAATGTAGAAAGGTTGATGTGATTTATAATGATGTTAGGGAAATATTTATGGTATGGGTGATTTTTATGATGAAGGTTGAGGTATGCAATAGGATTGCTTTATGTATTATATTCGGGTCTTGAATTTGGATGTGAGATTATGACATGTTTGTTGGAAGATATGAGAATAGAATCTATATATCATTAAAGCATGTGATGATATGGTTGATGTTGGAGATTAATGTTGTTGTTGTTGCATTAATAACGTTGGTAATACCATCAATAATTATTATCGCCTTGTAAATATTATTATTGTTATTATGAATATTACTTTTGTTGTGATAAATAATTATTACTATTTCTACTTGTATTATTGCTACTTTATTTATTAGTAGCGAAATTATTAATATTTTTAATTATTAATAGTAATATTATTGTTATTTTTTATACTTAAATCGTTATCATTATTTTTATTACTATCATTACTTTTATTATTATTATTTTAATAATATTATTATTACTAATATTATTAGCATTATTATTTTTAGTTATCACCAATACTATTAATATTAATATTATTATTAAACATCATTTTAGAAAAATATTAATAATATTATTATTACTATTGTTGTTAATTTTATCATCCTTTTAGAAATATTATTATCTATAAAATTGTCAATATTCTTATTAATACTTTTGGACAATATTACTATTTTTGTTATACTTAATTATTACTTATGTCACTTACTTATGTTATTATAATATCAAATTATTCTTATACTAATATTGATATTAAATTCTGGAATGTTTTTATATCAATTATTTTTGGAACTCCTGAACCATTAATATTATATTTGATTGTTGTTATTGTTTGGATAAATATGAATATTTAGAGTTGTGAGTTATTTGTAACTATACACTTTTGTTACTTGGTTGTGCACCAATAGTGACATATACCTTATGTTTACTCCACAATGTTAGGTTGCTTTGAACAAGACTTGGAAGATTATTTTATTCGTGAGATCAAGTGATTAAGTAAGTCCTTGTATAAAGCTGTTTGTTGAACCAAAGCACTTTTGCAAGTCAAATATGTTGTTTACCATGAAGATTTACTATGGGATGCAATTATAGATATTTTATATTTCTTGCTAAATAAAATTAATTTCAAAACAAGCAAACAACTTTCTAAACAAACCACTAATTTTTTCTTAAATCAATTTGTACTAGACTATCTGAATACCATAATTGCTACTTCAAAGGTGAAACACTTTATTTATTTTACTTTTTCCCAAGTGGGACAAGCATAACGTTGACTACTCAATATGGGTAGGCTTGGGTAGGCTAATTAGAACTAATCTTAGAAGGCTTGGGTAAGTCTCTCGGTGGCGGCATCTATCGGGAGATAAACTTTTTCTGGACACGGTGATAGTTCTGGCTAGTCAGGTCGGTCCGTACTAGCAACTCAGTCCATGTGGACTGTTTCTTTTCTGAAATAGACAACTGGTAAGTTAGGGTGTAGAGATGGAGGAGTATCTCACCCAATGAGCCGATCACCCACTTGTATTGTGATGCAAGGTTTCACAATACACAGTCATGATGCAGGGTTTCATAATCAATTGGTTTGAGTGGTTTATTTCTTTACAATTTGTACATTTTATTTTGCAAAAACTGATAAAATACCACTTAGTATTTAAAGATGAGTTGCTTGACTTATAGACTTTTATTTGTGACTTGTTTAAAATTTACATACATGAAAGATTTACTTAAATTATCATGAGCACACACATGACTTACTAGGAAATATTTCTCATCACTCTTTTATGTCATGTTTTCAAGTCAATCCTGCTTTGAAGGTTGAATTGCTTTGAGTTTTGAATATTCATTTTGATTGTATTTATTTTTTAAGAGATTTTAGTTATTATTTAATTATTTTGAGACTTGTGCAAGCATTGTTTTGGGTTGTAATAAGTTTTAAGCTTAGACTATGTCTTCTTTCTTTTTATTACTAAGTTATAAAGATCCCTTGTCGTAATAAAGGGGCGACATCCCCACCCCTTTTGGGATACGTAGGCAGTGGGGTATCACAACGTACCTAAGATTGAAAATTAGGTGTTGCGAAATTAAAAAATTATCAGGATTACTTTTAATCACTGCACCTGGTAAATAATTATCTTCATTAGGTTGTACTTGGCACATAATTATTATCAACCGCCGTAGGAGCACCTAACAAATAATTATCTTCACCTCCATGCACAGGTGAGTAGTGATGTTGTTAGGGAACCTCGTCAGCTGCAGCACACCAATGTAGCCGTCTACTGCCCTGCCTACTTGGTGATGCTTGTCGAGGAACTTTTTACGGAATCGACAATATTGAATTAGCATTATAAAATCGTCTAAATGGCTCATATGGCATAAGATTTAGACGATCTGCTTTGCCACCAGCAGTTAATGTAAGTCTAGCAATTCCGACATTCTTCTGACTGCTTGTTGAGCATATGAGGCATCAGCATGTTGAGACACTTTATTGCCTATGTACAAGATTCGATGCAGCGCGTCGACCTATATATGCATTTTTAGAAATATTAATAAAAATATAAATAAATCACAATTTTATATAATTTACATCTATGAGAAAAAAATTTAGTTACATGTATTTCAAGTGTTGAACTATTAGATTGGTAACTCTCGGGGTTCAGTTGTTGTATAGTCGGATTGCCAATCAATCGTCGTGTGCGAGTCTAATACCACGTAGTATAATCAAATGAAATCACAACTTGCCCGAAAGTGGGCTGTCCTATCATAATATATGTGTGGCGGTTTATCCAGTTAGTACGGTACACCGCATCAATCTCATCCCACCCAAAACCAATAGTCTGCAGGTCACGATAGTGCAAATTCAACCCCGTGTCAATAGCATTAGGAATTGATTGCGACAATTCAAATTGTTGCATGACTCCATCAGGACGATGCAATTCTATTGTTTCCCAACATAATAGTGATGTGACGGACAACCAGATTTGTTGTCTATGCGTGCAATACGAAGGTAGAGATACCAACATATGCTCATTGTATGGTTGTCAAATAAATTGCAAAAATAGACAATTCTAGTGTCAAACAATAAATATTGGCAAATTATAATATTTACATGAATGTGAATTCAAAGATACAATACTTACATGATTGTACTGCATCCGATCCAACTAATTCCTATATGCAATCAATACATTGCTGGAGTGTGGGAAAGTTCTAACGGACCCTGCCATGCTGCTACTCTTGGCGCTTGTTGGGCAACATCCTATATTAGACATACTCTACCAGACTAATAGTAAGAATGCCCTCACATGCCTATAAATATTACAAAAGTAATAGTAATTTTAAAATCAGATCTCATAATTATTTTTACAATGAATTACTAATTAAAAATAGTTAGTGAAATTTAACGTTTATTGCATACCAGAATCAACAGTAGTGAACCACAAATTTGATGCGTCGTTTATGTAGTAGTGTTACACATATAACGATACAAATGTGCCAGTGTTGCACTTTCTCAACTAAGTGCCCCCGACAACTCTAACTCATGGATGTATATGAGGAAGTACAAATGAACACGGTTTCCGAATTTGACCAAGAATAGAAACCCACCAAGAGCTGCATAATGCGACACTGTGTGTGCTATGCAACCATATCTGGAGTCATGTTTGGTGGGAGCGGTTGTGTCAGGACTCTCTCGAGTGTGCTTAGTCTTAACCGAGACTTGTCAAAGTCTGTGCCCGTGGGTCGGAAGTCGAGGAGTACGTCACATAAGTCAAACAGCTTAGCTTGTGAGCAATTAAACCCACGATCAATAATTGGATTACCATTGATGCATAAATCAAATAGGACCTCTACATTTTGGAGTGTGATAATCTCCTCTCCAACTGGGAGGTGGAAGGTGGGTGTCTCATGGCGCTATCTCTCTACCAATGTCGTAATAAGTGGACGATCAATTTTTATATAAAGCAAGCGGATGACTCCACCGAACCTAGATATATTTTATAAGCTTCTCGACACGGAGATCGAATGGTCGAGCATAAAAAAAAGTGTTGTCGTTACGCCTTGCATATAGTACTTGATTTTCTAACTGCCCTGCCTAAGTATAAATCGACCTATGTCTATGCTGTAGGGTCAGTAAATCTGGGATAATAGATCCAGGATCAACTCCATCAGTCGTAGGCTCGTACATATTATCCTGAAACCGTGATATGTTTAGAAGAGTAGTAAATGTATCATTTAATAAAATAAAGTAAAATATCAGCTAAAGACATAAAGTATGCGGATATATTTTAACAATTCCAAAAAGTAACTCTTGGAAAATTACTTATAATCATATCCATAGTCAAACTATCAACCTACTGACCACATCACCTTCATGTCACAAGAATTATACTATATTCTAACGTCGGCTAGCCTTGTATGTGATAGAGTATATTTGTATTATTGTTATATTTAATAAAAAATATTCTCATTATTATGTTTTATCTTTATCTGCTAATAAGATTGTACATAATAATGTCCCTAGAATGGTTATATCACTATTCTTAAAGTGTCCTTATTTAAGTATTACTATAGATTGGGATAATAATTTTCACACCTTGTACCCGCAGGGCCAAAGTAGATATCCCAAATTGATAATGGGTACTTAGATTCATCCTTATATACCATTCAAACTTATCATCATAATTTCATTTGGGATCGAGATATAACATTCACCCTTCTTTAGGCTCAAGCATTCTCGCTGGGCCAAACTAACTTAAGGATCAAATCCAGGACCAACCAGTAAACGTGGCTTAGCTTCCACACTTGGGACTAATTACCTGTTCTGATAGCTAATGTCATGTCCCATGCCCGCAGGTTCGAAGATGCAAATATGATTCTGGCAGTACCCACAGCCAACTATTTAACTGCTATCCTCGTTGGGTCAAAACGGATATCCTAAATTGATATTAGGTACTTAGACCCCATCATTATATACAATTCAGACTAATAATCATAATCTCATGTGGGATCGGGGTGTTACAATAATAATACGTTAAGACTAGTATGTGTTTATTTTTTATAATTGAAATTGTCATGGAAACATGATATCAGATCAACACATGGATACATTATTAGAAAATCAATGTACTCGATAGACCTACTATGAGAACACTATATGGATCATTATATAAATGTCATAAGTGATTCTCACAGTGCTTATAGTATATATAATCCTTTAACTTAAAATCACACGAGATTTCCAACATGGCAAGTGATATATTTGAAGATGCCAAACGCTGTCCGTAATAGGGTGGGCAATGAAGGTACAAATTGGATATATTACGGACTATAGGAAAGAATGAGTGTGACTAAGATAGAATTTGTCTCTCATATATAACATGAGTCATATCTTGCGTCTCTTTATTAAGTGAGACTAATTTATATAGTCATAAACAAATAAATCAATATGGGAATATCGATATCATTTTATTTAATTCACTTGAGAACTAAGAAATATACATAGATTAAATAATGCAAGTATGACACGCTCTATAACTTGTGTTCAATATAGCTATCAACGAAAGGATTAATTACTTGATCATTATAGTGATTGTATGGAATCACTTTTTACTTGTAATTTGGGAATAATGATGTATTACTAGACATCATTTATTATTTGTGACAAATTAAGAGTTGTTAAGACTAACATTACGAGTATCTATTGGGCCACACTCTAAGATCAATTTAAATTGGATTTCAAAGAGTATTTTCAGGTTGGTCTAGTTGTTTTAGTTAATTGGGCCAAATTAGTTTGGGACGTCCAATTAATTAAATTTGTTTCAAAATCAAATTAAGATAAATTAAAGAAAGATTTCCAAGTTGAATTAGGATTCCAATTCGGTTGAAATCCTTATTTATAAATGGAATCTAAATTTGATTTCAAATCACAAAATATCTAGGATTTAGTCCAAGATATAAGGAATGGATATTTGGAAGTCTTTAAAAATGATATTAAAAGTCGTCCCATTTTTTTTGATTAATTTCCTCTCTCTCTCTCTCTCTCTCTCTCTCTCTCTCTCTCTCTCTCTCTCTCTCTCTCTCTCTCTCTCTCCCCGAAGTATCTAAATTGACCAGAATGGATACTATATTGGTAGGGTTCACGAGGCCCTACTTATGATTTAGCTCAAAGGCTCAACCAGAATGATTAGCTAAGTGTAGTAGAAAAGGTGCAATATTTAATCAAATCAATTGACCCTAACTCGTTAGAATCCTTGGCAGAGATAGATCCGTTTCATTTTCACTGCTATTTGTGTGTTTGGATCTGGGTTTCCTCTAAAAATGGCCATCTGTGATCATGAACAATAATTAATTGGATAATCTTTACAAAGTGCCACATAATCTAGAAATTAGTTGGATAATTTCTGTGATAAAAAAATGGATTATAACCAAATTTGAAGGTAATCAGATATATTTTGCCATATAATCTAGTATAATTTCTAAAAAAGAACTTCAAAACCCTAACTTATTTATAGATATAAGTATATCAAATTAACGATATAATTATTAAATTAGTTAAAATCAAATAAAAAAAGTATTATAACCAAATTTGAAGGTAATTAGATATAATTTGAATGTTACTGAATAATTTTGTTAAGCATGAAAACAGGTACGATAGTTAAAAGTAACTGTCGTACTTGTTATATATCATATTTATCTAGATAAGTTTTATGGTTACATAATTGTCACATTTAATTATTTTGTTGGTCGATTTGTTTCATAAAATATAAAATATGACAATTGAAAAATCATCGTATTAATTTTAACTATAAAAGACGGAAAAAAAAACCATTGTATATGTCTAAACAAATGTGACGATTAGATTTAGACTATCGTATTTTGTGTAAATCAAATATAATTATTTCTAAACCGTCGTATTTGTTAAATAAATACAATAGTTATTTTCTAATTGTCGCTGTTACACTGAAAATATAACGATTTATAAACCATCATATATAGTCATTTTTATATAATGGTTTTGTAAGCGTCTTATTTATCTATTTTTCTTATAATAATAATAATAATAATAATAATAATAATAATAATAATAATAATAATAATAATAATAATAATAATAATAATAATAATAATAATAATTCCTCACATTCTTTTAAAAATATGTGATCGCATTATAGTCATCCTATTCCCGATTCATCCCTTGCCGATTCGAGTTTTGAGTGACAAAGGAGTTGCTTGCTAGAGGTGTCATTCGTGTCGTGGCTTTTTCAACAGGAATGCCTTGGGGACTCTTGGTTTTGGAAGATTTTCCACCCACCAATTCAACGAATCAACATTCCTTGTAGGTCTGCATTTGTCAATTCCTCCATGGGTTGATAGGAACATTTCACCCCATTATGCAGTGGGGATGTGGGTGGAGTTGTTGGTTTCTTTGTTTGCTTTTCACTTGGGGAAAACAATGGAAGAAGTGCCACTATGCCCTAAGGATATGGGCATCCTCATGAGTTATCATTCTCTCCCTCTCCACTTCTACTTGAACTTCCAAATAAAAGAAAACAATTGATACATTTATCTCAATTACCTATTTCTCTCGTTATATAGTAGTAGTATTTATCCGACGATTCGATTCATATTTTATCTCACACTTTGTGATTATATTTCATTAGTCTTTGATAACCTATTGATAGTTAGAGATAAGTAACACATAACACGAATAATCAAAAGACAAAAAGAATATTATATTTATTAATTGTCTATTGAAAAAATATCAAAGCAATTTCTTAGATTAGTTAAAAGAAGAAACAAAAAAGGACATCATTCTTGCGTTTGAGAGAAGGCATTGAAAACCATCCCATGTGGAGGAATACTGAAAGATTGCATTCAAGCATTTGTTTTGATTGCCAGGGAATCATGAATGTTTCTCTAAGTTTTTTCACATGCTTTTCTCTCATGAATCCCAACTCATTCTCAATGATGGTCAATCTCCCTTTACTTTCTGTGCAATGAAGTTACCTAGTTCTGGTATTGCTGCTTAAAATTCAGTAAATAAATAGAACAATGTGCACGTGCTGTGCTTTCTCCGTCAACCACAAGTCACCAACCTTTTAACCAAAACATATTGGTTAATCAATATCATCCAAGTATGCTTTTCAAATAAAAGAAAAAAATTTGACAATTCTAAAATGGAAGTTCCCGTAAAAAAAAGGGGATAAAAATTTAACTGGATTGTCGATGACAAATTTATTAAAAAATTAGTTTTTAATGAAAACCAGCATTGGATTATATATATATATAAAGTTATGGAATACTCTTATTGTAATATGTGATAGCGTCTTGTGTCGATATGTGATAGTGTTATTCAAATGAAGGTTATCTTTTTTTTTTTCTTTCTTGATAAAATGTAAAAGTTATCTGAATTTATTAAATTGTTAAAGTATATTTTATTGAAAAACATAACACAAACTTAACAATCCGTGTAATATACGGATATCAAACTAGCTAACTATGAATTTGGTTATTTTAATTGAATAGGTATACTACACTATATGTTAAGTGTCAATATTGCAATATACCGCTTTTGAAACTCAATTTATTAGCTAATATTTTCACATTTTCCACCTTTTTTGTTGTATAGTATTCAAATTTGGGTATAAAAATCTAATGGTGAAAGGATTTTTAGAGAGTGAAAATCATGAGCTTCATGTTTCACATACAAGCATTGTCAAAGAGAAAAATAAGGAAATCTAAATAGACAAATTTGAATTGAGTTAATGACTTTATTTCTTACCCCATTGAAAAGTAAAGTTGGTTGAGAGTGAATAATAAGAAGTGATTTAATGTACTTTCTCATTATAATTCTCTTCAAATCATCAAAATTATAGACTCCTTCTATGTAATTTCTGAAATCATATTAACCTCACCAAGATTGATAATTTTTTTATAATTCCGGATTTGTCCCTACTTCATCAAGTAGGGTGGTAGTTTATACATTAGGGCTAAATGTGTAGGGGAAAAGTGCAATTTATTGTTAGCAGAAAACTTTGACATGAGATACATGTAGTTTAAAGAATTAAAGAAGTGGTCCCTTTAATTTTTATGAAGTGAAGAAATAAGAAGACATTCATCTCGTAAGCTTGTTTTGAAGATGTAGATATCAACCATACTTTTAAAGAAAACAACAAAGTCATGCAACTTTAATTTCATTTGATTTTGTATTAATTTTAGATTTTGCATTGTAATTTTATCACGTTTTACTATTTATCGTTCTTAGAGAAAGAATATTTTTGGAAACACACTAAATACAAAGAAAATTGAGTTGATAAAATTGGATATTTGTTAGCTAATAATTTGTTTAATATCAACTTACAATTTTAGATTTTAAATCTACAATCCAAAATCTTTTAGATACAATGAGATTTAATTTAAGAAAAAGAATATTTCCTCTCTGCCTACCCCCACCCCAACCCTATCTCAGCAAAAGAAAAGTGAGAAAGAGTTTCTTTGTAAATCCAAATTTCCCTATTAAGAAGATTCTTGCCACATTTCAGCATTCGAGTCAATGTAAATATAATGCAATTGGAGAGAGAGGGTAAAAAAAAAAGCAAAGTAATACTGTACTATTATAAATAGACTCCTCCACTACCCGTTAACAATTGAACTTAAGAATGCAAGATTCTCAAATTCTCTGAAATTCTTGCTCCCTTTCAAATTTCAATCTACTTGTAGTGTTCTTCAAGCATTTTCACTACCTTTCAGTTTTCGATTTAAGGCAAATTTATCAGGTACAAACACGTTAATCTCTAAACTATTGTTGCCTGCAAAACAAGTGTCTCAAACAATGACTTGTTATGTATGCATAACTGAATGTATGCTATTGTTTATATATTTTTCTCATGATTAAGTCTTGTCTTTCATCTTACTCAATCCCTTTTGAACCAACCAGGCACGTTGTTTCTGAAGTCTTAAGCTTTCTTTCTCCTATTCTTTGCTGTAAATGGTGAAATTTTCTTGTCTTGTTGCAGCCTTAAAAAGTTCACACGAAAAATGCACTGTGCGTTTGCCATCATTGCTTGTTCAATTAATTTCTGTGGAAAAAGGATCACCTTTTGGAGTCTTGAGTCTTCAGTAGTTGCTTGATATGTGCTTGAATTAAAATTCGTTTTCTCGAAGAGGGCTTTCGATAACCTTCAAAAGTATATTTCTTATTGATGTACAAAAGATTTGATCTTTTTACTCGGAGCTTCGGTTTAATGTGTATTCGTTAGAAACTGGTTACGTTTAGGTGGTTTTGAGTTATTACTTGCAAAAGGGTAGTTGAATTTTCTCTTGTTTGTTACTGAAAGGTACCGTTTGGAAACGTGTTGAACGTTCCAATTCAGCTTTTGAAATCTTAACTATTGGCACTTTGCTTGGTTTTTAAAGAGTCCATGAGTTAGACCTTAGGTTGATGTTCATCAAGTATATATAGAGGCTTGGTCTTTTGGTCTTGGACCTGTGTATAAGTTCTGGTCTCCCTCCACCTCTGGAGATCATTCTCAATTCCTTCAGAGGCTGCATCAAAGGTAATTTTGCACAGAACCTCTTATATGCGTGATATTTTATGAATTAGCATTCATGAGAAGTTTGTGTTTGATTTATACACAAAAGTTAGCTGCTTTCTACATTCTTCGTTCAAATCTATGTTTTATGAGGATGCTTTGTGCAGTGCTTATGTAGGATACTCCACATTTTGTGTTCTCTTGTTCCTGCTTAATATATGCATTCATGTTTTTGTTCAAAGCCATAATTTTCCTCTCCTTGACAAAACAAATCAGCTATGGCGCCTCTTTGATGCGCGTAGCAGGGTAGGACAAAGAAATTTCGTAAGTAACAGTCTTTTGGGATGATTGTTGATCGTATGTCCTTCTGGGCTGTTATTAGGGAATTGATTTTTGAAGAATTACGCAAGTAAACTTGTTGTTTCTGTGTAAGGATAAGATATTAATATGAAACTGATCTGTAACATTCCAGAAATTTCGATTCTTGTGCACTTGCATTGGTCTCATGGAATCATAAATCTGCCTACCATTACCATGTACTGTTCTGGAACTTTGATAGCCAATTCTCTTCTCTCTCTCAAACATGATTTTTTTCCTTTTTTTTTTCTGGGGGGGGGCGCGGTCTGCGGGGCGAGGGGCCGCGGTTGCGGGGTATGGAGGTGAAGGGGAAGGGAACATGAAACTTAGAGCAATTTTTACAATTAGATCTTTCTGTGTTAGAACTTTTTACGAGAGGCCGACATTGAGGGAAGATGTTAAAATGTAACTGGACCACCAAAAGAGATTCTTTTGGGGTTGTATCTTTTTCAGGCTTTTAGAAAGATACAACTTACCGTTTTTGTGCTGTGCATGTACAAGTGTCCAGAATATTTATTCTTGGAAGCTTTTTCTGTATCCCTTTGGCAGAACACGTGGAGCTTAGGATATGTTATGTTCAACTGCATACCAACTCTTTACACGCAGAAATCTGATTTGTAGACCTGTATTTCTGGTTTTATTTCTCTCAAAAATCTGATTTGTAGATCCCTGTATATATGGTATTTTGACACAGTGAAAATGGTGAAAATCTGCTGTATTGGAGCTGGCTATGTTGGGGGTCCAACCATGGCAGTCATTGCCCTCAAGTGCCCCTCAATTGAAGTGGCCGTTGTTGATATCTCTGTTGCCCGTATCACAGCCTGGAATAGTGATCAGCTACCTATATACGAGCCAGGCCTCGATGAAGTGGTGAAGCAGTGCCGAGGAAGGAACCTCTTCTTCAGCACTGATGTTGAAAAGCACGTCTCAGAAGCAGACATTGTCTTTGTTTCAGTTAACACCCCAACAAAAACTAGAGGTCTTGGGGCTGGCAAAGCTGCTGATCTTACATATTGGGAGAGTGCCGCTCGTATGATAGCTGATGTATCAAAATCTGACAAAATTGTTGTTGAGAAGTCCACAGTTCCAGTGAAAACAGCTGAGGCAATTGAGAAAATTCTGACCCACAATAGCAAGGGCATAAACTATCAAATCCTTTCAAACCCGGAATTCCTTGCTGAGGGTACTGCAATTCAGGATTTGTTAAAGCCTGACCGTGTTCTCATTGGAGGACGAGAAACACCCGAGGGGCAGAAGGCAATTCAAGCACTGAAATCTGTTTATGCTCATTGGGTGCCTGAAGATAGAATCCTTTGCACCAATCTCTGGTCAGCTGAGCTCTCAAAGCTTGCTGCGAATGCTTTCTTGGCTCAGAGGATCTCATCTGTTAATGCAATGTCAGCCCTCTGTGAAGCAACTGGGGCAGATGTTTCACAGGTCTCCCATGCTGTAGGCAAGGACACCAGAATTGGACCTAAATTTCTAAATTCTAGTGTTGGCTTTGGTGGCTCCTGCTTCCAGAAGGATATTCTGAATTTGGTTTACATTTGTGAATGCAATGGCCTCCCAGAAGTTGCTGGTTACTGGAAACAAGTGATCAAAGTTAATGACTACCAAAAGAGCCGCTTTGTGAACAGAGTTGTTTCCTCCATGTTTAACACAGTCCAAGGCAAAAAGATTGCGATTCTTGGATTTGCCTTCAAGAAAGACACAGGAGATACAAGGGAGACTCCAGCCATTGATGTGTGCAAAGGCCTGCTTGAGGACAAGGCACGCTTGAGCATATATGACCCTCAGGTCAATGAAGATCAGATTCAGAGGGATCTCTCCATGGAAAAGTTTGGTTGGGATCATCCAATTCATCTTCAGCCACTAAGCCCTGCATCAGTGAAGCAAGTTAGTGTAGTTTGGGATGCTTACGAAGCCACAAAGGATGCCCACGGCCTCTGCATTCTCACTGAGTGGGATGAATTCAAGACTCTTGATTACAAGAAGATTTATGATAACATGCAAAAGCCTGCATTTGTGTTTGATGGCAGAAACATTGTGAATGTGCAAAAGCTAAGAGAGATTGGATTTATTGTCTACACCATTGGGAAACCATTGGATCCATGGCTCAAGGATTTGCCTGCTGTGGCATAGGGGAATCATTTGATTTGACAGATAAGAGCTAGAATCAAAAGCAGGAGAGGAGGTCATTCTTTGGATTCTTTTTCCCCTTATGTTTTGGCTTCAGACTATCATCTATTTACTTTTTCTCAGTTGTGAACTTATGATACTTTCATATGCCTTTCTTATTCTAATAAAATCCATTATGCCTTTCTATTATCCTCCTCCTCCTCCTTCTTATGTTTTTGTGGGGGAGTGGAAGAACCATCCTGTAGAGGGCTTCTTGGTTACAACTGGAAGGACAAAGGGCTACATGGATAAGAAAATTTGCAACAAGTTTAAACGGATCATTCATTTCAAACAAAATGGTATCAGAGCTTTAATTCTAATGTCTAGCTTTCTTAAGATCTTGAGTAAGTCTAGTATTCTTGAGATCTTGAGTTAAAAACAACACGAAGGTAAGTGTGGTGGAGAATTAGAGAAGGAAACTTGCGCCAAAGTGGGATATTCTTTTTAGACAAATTGGCACTGGAGTCCTAAGTCCAAAGCCCAGAGTCCCCAAGCCCTCGAACTTGAAACTTCAAATCTTTCAATAAATTAAAAGTGGACAGTATAATTGAATTGGTCTGTGATTGAGATATTTTCATTGAGTCCGAAAGGTTGGGGAAAAACATGCTTGAGAAATTCATTACAAGCATCATGGCTCGTGAAGTGCTAAATAAGAAAGTAAACGCTGCACATGGAAACAAAACAAGCCATGTGGCAAATTCCAGTCTCCTTTAACCCAAGCATGGGTTGATGACTTCAGGTGGAATTTTCTTTTCTTGTCATATCGTACTTTTCCATTGATAGTTGACTACAAAGCGGACACCTGTTACGAATGACCATATCGCGGATCGAAGCCTCTCCCGTATACCAAATATTTAAGAATTAACTTATGCATAAATAATCGTTCAGTTTAAACCAACCATTTCATGACAAAAGAGTCCTAAAAGTCAAGAGATATAACTACTACCCCTTTTAATTTGGGGAAAAAAGCAACACACCTAAGAAGGCCAAGTTTGGACCGTTTGATGGCAATATGACCTTGATTTCTAATTTTGTAGGAATGAGCCTAGAAAAATTAGGTCATCCAACAGTTAATTCTGTTGACCGAGTTGCAGTTTTCGAATTACATCTACAGAACCAAATCTTCTACCTGAAACAACTTTCAAAATCAAATTCGAGTAGACTGATCTCCTCACCAATGGACATTCCATTCCACTCCAGCAGAGTTGATGCAGACCTAAATAAGAACAAGTCTAAAAACAGGAAAGAGACTTGCTTGGGTACTTGAAATGCACCCCAGATTCTGCTTCTGCAGTTCTCGCTCTAACCCAAACAGAAGCAGTCTACTGGATCTATCTATTTTTCTCTCTTATTCCCATCAAAACATGTACACTGATATTTGATATAAGGCATCTGAAACAAACTGGTAAGTAAAAGGGTCAGGTGATTTACTAATCGGCAGCTAAGGAACTCATCAAATCTGCAGTATTTTGGCAGTCGGGATAACAGAAGAAGACATGCAAGGGTTTTGCCAAGAGGGCCACGTAGCACTGAGAAATTGAAATGATTTAAGAAGCAAGCAATTCACCTGAGCAACTCTCATACCCAAAGCAAAATAAAATTGAAAAGGAATGAGATTACATTTGAAATAATTGATAGATCAAGTACTTATTAATGGATTATCACTTGTGGGAAGGAGGACATCTAATGTAAATAAAGCTATGACTATCAAAATTGTTATGTACATAAGATTTCTTCTTTTTCTGTATTCTTCTACCATTACAACAACAAAACTGTGTGGCCACCCAAAAACTAGGCCGGAACCATGCCTGAATTAGTCCTTGGACAAGAATCCTTGCCCCCTGGCACTCAGATCTGAACCATAAAATATTCCAGTCCTATCATGCACGGCCCTCTCCACGAGGCATTTTCTTTGACCCCGCTGCACAGAAAACATTTGAGGATTGAGTGCAAGAACATTGCCATGACATACAAATGAATTGTAATTAACCATACCAAATTGAGAGCAAATTGTTCATCCAAATAGACAAACATATTAGGGCATTCAGCTTCGAAATCCACCAGACACAAAGGAAATAACTTATTGATCGGTAACCTATTAACATTTTACGAGACAAGGTAACTCTGAGAGCAATCTTTACACATATAGTTACACTCTTCTTGAGAATGCTGTCATCCCCTCTTGAGAACAGATAATAGTGGAGGGTTCCACGCCGGGGGGGTGGGGAGTGCAGTCGTGTTTTGTGTTAAGAAGATACATTAATCTAACACAGTTTCCCACATGTTTATTGGCAAAATGAGGTCATATTTCATAAACTTTACTGGGAGCATGACTTCCCAGGTAGCAAACAATGCGTTTGCTTCTCCTAAAAGAAGACAAATTTATAGGATCTTATAATGTTAATCATGGAATAATATGATGCTCCTGCACTAGTATTCTGAAAGAGATCAGAACTAAGACATAAGCAGATATCCTTTGAGAACCCAACAGAAATGCCATGAACTCATTTTGTACACATGCACATGCATAAACGCACACATGCACAGAACACAAGCACTAGAGAGAGAATCTTACGATCTTCAACATCCTTCAACTGATAGTAGTGAGGAGCTATCTCTACCAACCATTCTGGTTTTAGTTCCGTTACCTGCAATTCATAGTTCAAATTCAATTTATATCACCCAAGCACAAGATTCATGAAACACACTACCATAGGTTCAATTTGTGGAGGGTGTAAAGATTTTTTTTTTTTGGTGGGGGGGTAGAGAGAGGGAAGAAAAAAAATGTTACCTGCCGCATGTACTCCTTGGTTGTCAAGACCAACTCATGGTAGACTACCCATCTTGGAAGCACCTAAATAGCATAACAGATAGAAGTCAGCTATTCTGCAAAAACACGGCCAATTGCTTAATTATACCTTCTCAGCCCAAAGCTACTTATATGTGCACATAATGATACTCCACAATCTCCCAAAAGAGTCCAACAGAATCTGTATATTGCTAATACTAATTATTTTCAACTGAGATAGGTTTGCACTTATAGCAGGTTTAACCACTGACAAATGAGGAAGACATCAAAGACATTAGAAAACTGATATAAAGAATAATATCAAATTCATCTCAATGAAGAGTCATTCTATTATTACAGAGTCAGACTGCATCACTCTTTCAAATTGTATCACTTTCTCAAATGAAATGATCTGTTCTTCTGGCTCATAAACACAAAAAATATATTGTGGCTCAAGAACGCCCTTGCTCTACTCTGCATATTCCCCAATTTATCTAAAATCGTCAATCTTCATCTGCAGTGGGGGGGAATCGAGATTTTAGTAATACTTAGCCATTACTTCCAGTCTAAAGCTGGATATTCTGTTTAACAATGGTCTCTGTATCATTGTCATTCCTTCTAACCTGATGATATAACAGGCTCTGATAGTGCTACAATCACAACCTACATGCCAAAGTCTTATCTCTTTTTTTCTCCCTTACTAGGGTATTTTATCTACATTTCAAAGTTTGACTCCACTCCTACCAATGCTTTTTCTTCGATGGATACAGCAAGAAGTTTACCTAAGCAAACTGCATAACATAAAGCCAAATCCATATAAAGTAGAACAACATCAAACAAAAGTCTTGGAACATAGCATTAGCAATGTGATTAAATTAATTTATTTTGCATAACCAATCTATGGGTTTAATTCACATTCTATATCCAACATAAATCACTGAATTAGAAGTCCACATATGTTCTAAAAAAAATGTCAATATTAGAAGACAAGATTATCTGAAAACTACAAAAAGTTCAAGATTATGCAGAAAAAATAGAGAAACTTGGGTAGCGGTTCAATATCCTAGGCCTATAACATCCATAAACATCTGTGTTTTGGGATGAATAATCATTGAAAGATTCATTTACCTGAGCTAAACCTGAGCTTGGGTGGATATGAACAGTCTGGGGATGTTTGACAGTTCGATATGATCCATTCTTTTGCAATCTTGCCGAGTGGGGGAAAAATCCAGATGTTATGGCCTTCTTTATGGCTTCTAAATCATTGAGGTTAGACGTCATCTCAATTTCAACCCTTTCCAAAAGCCCCTCCAACTGATCTCTTATATCTCTTGCTCGCTTCATGCTTCTGACCTGAATTATAAAAGACATAAGTCTAAGATATGTTACCATGAAGCATATGCTACAGAAAATTACAAACTATGTTAATAGTTACTATGCCCAATTGCAAATCCTCCTTTCCAAAAATTAGTGTCCACTTAAAATACCATGATTTGTAACCTAAACTTCGCCATTGTCCTTGCTTTTAAAAATTTAAAAATAAAAAATAGAAAAACAACCATTCTAATCACATGAGACCATATGTTCCATTAAGTGTAAGATGGGAATTTAGTGAATGGTCAAGTGCTCACGTAAATCTCTATTGCAAGTCAAACGAAGGAATTCAATTTGGGAAGGAGGGCGTAATTTCCAGAGCCGGCAATGGCAATGGAACTTTTCACTATGAATGTTGAATCAAAGAATGACAATTGGCAGATATTGTGAGGAAAATTGGCATATATTTAGCAAGTAGCTAAGAGTAACATCCACCTTCCACCTTTCCAAAATAGAGCACTATTTCAACTTATATATCCAGATGATGTCTTAAACAAAAAAAATTTGTTTTCCAATTAAGTATTAATCAATTGCTAACAGCACATAGAAGCATATTATCTAGGTCTTAAGTAATAGTTGGTTGTCATATTGATGGTCTTCCTGCCCAAAAGCAAAACCCACATATCAACATCCAAAATTTGAGTTCTTTTTTCAGACAAAAATGCTCAGAATTTGTGTTAGTACAACACTATAACTTACTTGGATATAATTCTCATAGCACCATTGAGTCGAAAAGTTAGTTTCCTTCCAAGAACTGTATACCTGAAACAACAGCAGCAAACAAAGACTCTTAAGATGTTTGTAAGCTTAGAATGTAGTTCACAAACAACAGTGTAGTGTACTAACAGAAACCACTCTTACTCTCAACTAGTACTCCTATATCAAACTGATTACCCTACTTTATTTTTGAAGTCTTTTCAAAATAACATCCACTTTATTGGAATATGACATTTTCCTTGCTCAACATTTACGAGACAAAGCTGATTAAGGTGTATGCCTCAGTTTAAAAATGCACTGAAATGTGAAAAGTAACCAATCCCATGTGTTTCCCATGTCATCCTTCATGCATAGTCCATTGCTAAGTCAAATCAATTTTTTTTTTTTTTTTTTTGTATATGTTTAATTAAGTGGAGAGAGGATAGGAAGCTAATATGAAACTGACAGAAATCAGGTTTCTTTGTCTATGTCTACATGCAACTGCATCTATTTGCATTCTCCTGTTTTCCCCTCTTCTGATGGGGGAAGGGGGCGGTGAGGCTGAAACATGGATCAGCAAAACATATGCAAGCCTCTCCAGAATTATCGCATGACAAGAGAGAAATACTCAGCGAAAATGATGAACCAATGCATGGTGCCATATCCAAAGATTCCTAATTCAAGGCAACGAACCTTAAGTAATGCAATGTGGTCCCCCACATTACCCATATGGAAATTCATCCGAGCATTGTCTGCATGAACTTGTTTATCCTTAGGACGATAAAAAATTGAATTTCCAATAGAAAGCATTGCAGCAATAGAAATAATCTCATCAGAACACTTATACTTGTCCGAAGCCACAATCATTTTTGATAACATTGGATCAAGAGGAAACTCTGCCATTCTCCGACCAACCTTCGTCAACTCACCATGTTTATTAAGTGCACCAAGTGCATAAAGCAGTTCCAGGGCTTTCAATAGGGCTTCAGCTGGTGGTGGGTCCATAAAATCAAAATTCAACAAGTCATGAATACCGAGGCTTTTGAGTGAAAGAACAACATTTGCAAGGTTGGTCCTCTGTATCTCAGGAACTGTATTATCTTCTAAGTCATTGTAGTAGTTGTATGCTGTATACAACCTAAAGCACTTGCCAGGACCAGTTCGCCCAGATCGACCTGCCCGTTGATTTGCAGATGCTTTAGAGATAGGTGTGACCAATAATGACTCCATTCCCGTCCGAGGATTATAAGACTTCATCTTGACAAATCCAGGATCAATAACATACTTAATCCCATCAATTGTCAATGAAGTTTCTGCAATATTTGTCGCCAGGACAACTTTGCGTGCCCCTTCAGGAGTGGGTTCAAATATTTTAGCCTGCAGCTCTGTAGGCAGGTTTGCATAGATGGGGCATATTATGAGCTCAGCTATTTTTGTACCTAAGCCTCTTGTTCTGTGCTTCAAAATCTCCTCAGCTGTTTCAATCTCCTCCTGTCCAGTCAGGAAAACCAATATATCACCATCACCAGGAGGCTGTGTCACATGTATTTGGAGAGCAGTAACAATTGAGGCATCCAAGTAATCAGCCTCTGGAGCCTTAGTATAATGTATCTCAACTGGAAATCGTCTTCCCGGTATCTTAAAGATTGGTGCAGAATCAAAATAATCACTGAACTTCTCAGCATCCAGAGTAGCACTTGAGATAAGTAATTTCAGATCAGGACGAAATCGAGTAATATCCTATTAAAGTGAGACAGGAGTTGCATCAGGTGTAAGATAGGTATAGAGTAGGTAGGTAAATAATTGAAATGGAAAATACATATTACACTCAACAACCACACAACCCCACCCCCCCCCAACAAAAAAAAAAAAAAAGGGCCAACCAAAAAAGAACCCAAAAGTGAACCAGAGATGCAAAAGATTATTTCTTGCCTTAACCAAGCCAAAAAGAATATCAGTTGACAACGTTCTCTCATGAGCCTCATCCACCATCACCACACTGGAAAATTTTGCAAGTCAAATCAGTTTTACAAAAACCTTTCATCATCATTCCAAATCAGTCAGTTTAAGCCATAATTTGAATATGGACCTGTAACTTGCAAGATCAGGTTCACCAAGGAATTCCCGCAACAACATCCCATCAGTCATATACTTCAAAACTGTCTTCTCTGATGTGCAATCTTCAAAACGAATGGAGTAACCAACCTGAGGGCATACACAAGTTTCTGGTCAACTTTACCTTTGAGACAGCAGAGTACTCAAATCAGTAGCAAAACTAGTATCTCTAGACAAAGAAGGACGAATCCTTCACAACTTTTGTAATTATGTTTGAGATTGTAAGATTAGCAAAAGGTTTTAATGGCAAAAGAAAATCTTGCACCATGCTGATAGGTTGAACTCTCCTGTAGAACATTATCTCATATTTTCTGTAGCCAAGAGCATAATGTCATAGTGTTAAATATTGTTATCTTCCACCAATCAACGAGTCCAAAAATAAGCGTAATGATACAGGAAGCAACAGTAACCAATGAAACTGAAAATATTAAACACAGATTGCCTACCTCATGCCCAAGTTTGACCCCCATTTCCTGAGAAACACGAGCAGCAACACTCATGGCAGCAACTCGACGTGGCTGGGTACAACCAATCTGCAATGAGACGGAATCAAATTCAGCAAAATGTAGTTCGAAAATATTTGTCAGCAATACTATAAAGGGGGAAGAGGCATTTTATCTAGCTTTTGGTCAAATAATAATTTATTTTAGTTTAAGGTATGAGGCAGACGAGGAAAGACGTCCCAAAGCCAGCATCTTCAAATACTAAAGCATATATACGATGTCTATGCACAGCCCTATTAGTTAAGGATACACACAGCTACTAGTGAAAAGCCTAGCCTTTTCTTGTGATTGCCAATTTCTTATCTTTTGATTTAAATAATACATTTTAAATCATGTTCAACTCTCTAAAGCAGTCTTCTTTAACTCTACCAAAGATTTAAGTAAAGAACTTGAAAAACATTGGGGAATACAACTTTTACCTTTCCACGTTTCGTGTAACCTGCCTCATGGAGATATTGAGGTATCTGAGTAGTCTTTCCAGAACCAGTCTCCCCAACAATAACAAGAACCTAAGGTAATAATCAAGCATAATAATAATTAGCACCCAAAATAATTCCCAATAGATTGAGAGATTGGATATATGATGCCAGGGAAAACCAACCTGATGATCATTAACAGCTTTTAGCAACTCCTCTCTATATGGATAGACTGGTAGAGTTTTTCTATCATCCTGAGGAATAAAAAAACAAAGACAAAGAAACTTTCAATTCTCCACATCATGATATCCTCAAAACCATGTACGTTTGGTAAACCACTGAAAAGAACACCTTCCCTTGCGGTAAAATATTAGAGTAGCTTGACCCTATATACTCAACAAGATTTTTCATGCATCATATATTGGGTTTCTGCATCCAATAGGGATTACAGCTACATTCATTCTCAGTATTACATGCATCTCAAATGGTATTAGATATCCTAGTACAAATGTCTGGTTTGGTTTGTGAGGTGTCTCATGCACGTGAAATAAAAAGCAGAAATGAAATTACTACATCAACGAAACTGGTCATAAAACAGAAGATCTATGTGGCATTCCCAATACAGCCACAAAGAAGAACCAGGCTAAAAAAAAAGCAGAAACTAAATTCCAATGTCAACTAAACCAGTCATAAAATAGGAGATCTGTGTGGCATTCCTAATACAGCTATAAAGCAGAAACAGACTGAATTACAAAAGAGCCGAATTTAGAAGTGGATACCTGAAGTTTGTCAAATGCTGTTTTCGCCAGAGATTTTTCAAGTTCTTCAATTGACGACTCTTGTTCAACCTGAAAACAGAAGTGATTGTTTCATGAAGAAGTAACAGGGAGAAACAAAGATACCTAGCTGTTCCATTATATTCCAGTAGTTCCAAATTGCCAAGGAGTAATTTATAAAGTCAATATACTCACATTAACGCCATCCATCACAGATGCCTTTATGAACTCAATTTGGTCTTCAAACACAAACCTACACCAGGAAAAAGCAAATATGACACATGGAAACCAATTGTACAATCATTCTAAACCACATATAGTATCCCACTTAGTTCAGCAAATGCAACTTAGAATAATTAATCATACCCAATAAGTGAGTATAGATGGAAAGGTCAAAGGAAAAGCAATAAGGGAAGTGAGGGAAAACCAGGGAAAAATAAACAAAAAAATATTGGAAAATAAAAACGAGTCGAAAGGGAATCCATTGATCTAAAATATAAAGAACTTACTGATAGTCGTCTGACTTCAACTTTCTGTCTTTTGACCCAAATTTAAGAGTTGCCTTTCCTGAAATATCATGAACCTGTTAGAATATTTCAACATCCAGATCCAGAATTTGACAGGTACAGATAATGCTTAAAAGCCCCACCAATTTGATGTTCCTCCCATGCTTCTTGTTCTGCAAATGGATTCATTTTATCTCCAGCATTTGAATCCCTAGAAGAAAAAATGCAAGGTTGTATAAAATATAGGCATTAAGAGACATGTCTTTTGCTGGATTAATGAATTTATCAGCAATTGCTACAAATTTCAAACAAATGTACTAACTTGTAACGCTGCAAAGCAACAGCAAATCTCTTCTCCTGATTGACACCACCTTCCTGATCATAGGCTTCAGGCATCCTGTACTGTAACAAAATTAAATAATCACAAATATGTCAATCAGAAGAGTAAAATAAAAATATTATAATAATAATAAAAAAAAAATGACAGGATAAGAAACACATTAAACGGGAGAGAACAATAATTTATTTTTCTTATTTTATTTTTAACTTGATGACTAGGCCTGCAATAAAATATTAGGGTGAGACTGTGAGAGATTTAGGCAATCACTAGTCAGGAGAAGACTTTGCATTGAATTTAATACAAAATGTAGAGGTGCTGAAATCACCAAAAGAACAAAAGAAAATTTGAAGTATTAAAGGAACTAACAACCCAAGGTAGTTAAAAATAAAATAAAAAAAAGGATTACCATGCTGCATGAGTTTTGAGACCCAATCTTTAATATTCTAAAAGATTAACCAATAGATATCCAACTACAAAACTTAATAAACACAATAAAGAACAAAATCATATAGGTTTATGAAAATTTGTCAATGCTTTTAGAGGTGCTACCTCTGTCTTAGTTTCCAGCCAAATAGACATCAATGGGCTTTTTGACTTTTCCCCGTTATACACCTAAACATGCATAAATGGCTATATACATCAAGAAGACAAAGTATAAATCAGTACCTCATTGCCATCATCATCCTCTTGAGACCGCTTCTTCACAAGCTCATATATTTGTTTCTTGTATCTGTCAAAATATAATACATAAGCACATGCTTGCATGCCTCAAAACATAAAAAAGAAAGAATGTTGATGGCAGCGATTTTGCACATATAATATACATCTGTTGAGCTGACGCCACTAATTAAAGTAGTTGTTCTATTTTGTGTTGCAATAGAGAGTGATGAGATGTAATGTTGAACAAAATAAAATGAAGCAGGGAAAAAAAAAATAACACAAATGCCTACACTACAGATTTAAATATGTTCCATGGAATAAAAGTAACTACCTTAGCTCACGATATTCCGCTTCAGTCAGCTTCACACCGTCAAATAAGTACTGCTCATCTTCAATATCATCCCTGGGAAGGCCAATAATGTGGTCAGAAAATGGAAGAAAGGGGGAAAAAAAAGATAAAGTATTACTGAATGAAGAGAAATAAGGTTCTCAAGTGGAGATTAAAACTGTAATAAAGTTATCCTTGTCATACCTGAGTTCGTCAAGTTTCTTTTGCTCTCGTTTCTTCAAATATTCTTGCCTTGAAACTTTCCTAAAAGGGGATAAAACAGGGCATAAGCACAAGAATCGATGGTTATCCTGGGGTAAAAAAAAAAAATCAACCAACTAAATAAAACAATTAAAATTTGACTAATATGCTTGAAAAACAGGCCTTCCTAAAGTGGGAAGAATCTTGAAAATGACAGGGATAGAATTTGAGCAATTGCTTCTAGTCAAAGATGTACAAAAAAGAAATAAACCACAATTATCTGAGGATAATTATAATGTATGAAGTACAGATTTTATCCAAAAGCCAACATATCCCTATTTTTTATTTCTAAACAAGAAGTTCCGACAAAAAGAAACAGAGTAAGTTGAGGTCATTCAAACTACTTATAGATCAGTATCACCATTCTCCAGAGAAATTCAAGGTGTAAGTGGATAAGAATTAGTTTGAGATGAGTTTTGTAAAAAATTATTAAATATGTGAGGTCAGGTGGGGTTCAAAGAGAGAGAATATGATGTATTGTGAGTAAATGACAATTTTTGTGAAACGAAAATCACATAAAATAAAATTTTGTGATTAAAGTAAAATTTTGATTTGGAATGAGAATGAAAAATTGCTTTCCACTGATGGCCTCAAAACCTCAATGTGAACATCTTACTGCCATCCAACGTGCAGCAAACAGTCTCGCTACCATATGGGACTATATCCTTCCCCACCTCTTTCTTTCAGAACAACCATTCCCTAAAAATAGCTAAATGATATATACAGAAGATAAAAATATCAGAAGTGGCTGGAGTTCAAAGAGTTCAATGAAGAATGTTCAGACACTCATCATTAGAAAGGAAAACAGAAACATAAATTATTATGCGAACCTTAAGGCTTCAATGTCATCCTTCTCCAAAGCATTTGACCTCTGGATTGCCTCCTCTGTTGTAAATATATACAAGTAGTTAATACTATGTCATTGCATATGAATAAATATGGTCAACTGCGAGCCAGTACGGAACAATGATATATAGAGCACTGCAATCAAGATTTTACCAACTAAACTTTTCTAAGGAAATAAGAGTAGTAAATGAAAATACAAGGTAGAAAATACATGCATATGGTTAGGATCTAATACCTTCATCTTTCTTTGATAACTTTGACTCCATCAGCTGTTCAAGCATACAAACACGTGATATGGATTACATAGAGTGAATACACAGGGAAAGCAACTCTCCTAACAATAGCCAAAATATGTCATACAAACAACTAGCATAAAGGAGGAAATGATGGAAAATTATAAGCAATGTTATGCTCTACAATCCACTGGAAAAGCATCGTTCACATAAATGAATAAGCTTTTCCATAGTGGACATAAGCTCAAGCATATTTGTCTTCATCTGTTTAACAAATATGTTCATATTCAGTAGTATAAATTGCAGGGTAGCCTCCGAATATTTTTATATTAGAATATCTTAAGCATTTATTGTTATATCCCCCCCCCCCCCCAAAAAAAAAAAAAAGAGTGAAAGACAAAATGACATGCCGCTTACATATAGCACAGTATGGTAGATATAAAGACTGGTTTTCTAGGGGCAATCAGAAAATCAACACACAATTCCATTATAACAACTCAGAATATATGGAACCAATAGAATCAATTGCATCCGACTGCAACACTATCTCATTACTGCTTTGAAAATCACCAGAAAATAAAAGGCACCTAGTAAACATCATATACCATTGTAACTAATTTTGTAACAAAGAACCTAACAGGTCAAAATTATAACTAAAAAATAGTAGAGCTCCACCGAATGATGGGAATTCCCACAACCAGGTGGCTTAGTAGCTTTAACATTTTAAAAGGGATCAAAATGTGCTATTAACTTATTATTTGAACCTTTCTTGTCCCTGCTGCATCTCGTTCTCTTATATGTTGCTCCAATTCCTCCCTCTCTCTTTGGTCGCGTAATCTTTCTTCTTCTGACTGTTGCAGAACAAAAACACACCAACATCAGTAGCAGAATAAAAACACACCAACATCAGTAAACAAAGTATTGGAGCAGAATGAAGAAAAACAGACAAAACCAGAAAATGAGTCACTATACGAGGCCTGATTATTCACCAGTAGCAGGAATATGCCCAAGTGGCAAAGCCACTGATGTGGATGAATTATTATGTGAATAAATAACAACGTCAGCTTAACGGTAAATAAAAGGTCAGACACTGTGAAGCACCTCAGAATCATCACTTTCATCCTGGGATGTCCGTCTTCTAACACGTCTTTGTTCTTCCTCATTTCTCACAATCTGTGGTAGTTCAAAGTCAAAACAAAGAACCACGTTAATTGGAGAAGCACAGGAAGACCAGCTTACCCAAAAGGAAAAAAAAGGAATTCCATCAATAAGAGAAGGGGGGAAAAAATTCTGCCTCATCATCTTCATCTTCTAGGATCTCAGTCCTTTTCCTGAATTTTTTCCTTCGATTTTCTTCCTTTTGAGATTGGGTAGCCACAGAAACAGAACTACTGCCACCTGCACCTCCAACATCATCACCCTCATCATCAGCCTCCAAGAGTGTATAGGTCTTCTGCTTCCTGACTAACATTGCTGCTTCACGTTCTTGTTGTTGGTAAAGCTAACAAAGAAACATTCAAAAATTACCAGTTCAGAGTAAGCACAAACCCAACTATGAGGTGAATTTAGCTACTGCAGTTCAAATGCAACTCACATTTGGGCCAGAAGACTTGCGTTCAACTCTAGCAAAAATTTGTTGTGCGAATGCCTGAGTTTCACTAGAGGGTGATAAACCCACATCTGCAAGCCTATCCACAATTTCTGCTGGTGATGAAGCTTTTTTGGCTGAAACAAAACTAGCATATGTGAAACATATCCTCATTCCCAGAATTCAACTTCCACTCAAACATATACGCATACACCACTAACAGATATATATATACGAGAAAAAGCATCATAGACTTACATATACCAATCACATATTGAATAACCGTGCCTTGGGAGTATCCCACAAGGGACATCAACCTATCTGAAACCCACTTTCTCAGGTCCCCCATTAGAACTGCACTGAGTAACATAAAAAGCATAAGGTTGACTGAAAACAAATGGTTTCCACATACCATTTTAACTCAAATACAAAACAAAAACAGATGTTGCCATCCCTCGTACAATGGGTTTAGGGTTTAGCATTTACATTCTTATAGACTTCTAAACAAACTGATTGTTTCGTGCTTCAGTCTTATTAATTGAGCTAAATTCTATTATCCGAATTAAATAACCGTCAAATTTGCAGTCTTTCAATTATCTTCAGCAGCTAAGACTAACAAAATTCAAAATACTAAACCTTTTTGGAAACTAAGAAACAACATTGCTTAACCAGATATACGATGGTCAAAAGCACACCACCATCCAAAGACATCAATCTAACTAAATTATTGATTAAGTTTACTATCCTCTAAACCATATATTTACACACCCCACAGAAATTTAGCCACTGCCCATTACTTACCCAAAAAAAATAAATAAAAACTTTCAAAATTATTAGCTCAACTAACTAAAATTCTCAAATTCTCTCAATAACCTACATTTTACCAGTGCTTCTCATACCTACGAACCATAAAGGGCATAGTAACAGTGCAAAAACTAACATCTCTACCAGCCTTTTTAACTAAAATTGTCCTCTTTTTCCTTTGGTGCCTTTACGAAATTCTTCACAATGATAGAATGGAATTCGCAAAATGCAACGTCCAAATTGAGAAAACTTACACTGATTCACAATGCTGAGACAGAAAAGCTGATTCTCCGTTCGTTCAAAATCTCATACGCATGCTTCTGTCTGATCGTGTGTCTGTAGAGAGAGAGCTCGGGAAGGATTCAGGGTTCAGAGATTCGGAGGTAATCGCCGGGAAGCTGGCGTGGGGTTTGCTGCGTAGAATGGAGGGGAAAAAGAAAGCGTTTCTGCAGTCTTTAAGTAAACAAAAGCGCGAGAAGACTACGCCTCTATGAAGGCGGCGTTTAGTTGATCGTACCGTTTTCAGGATGTAGTAGTCATATCGGTGCTTGGATTTGTATTATCCTTTTTTTTTTCGTAGAAGGGGGAGTGGGGGGATAGCTATGTCCAGATAGTGTTTGAAAGCAAGATTTGCAGGTGCATTTTGTTTTTAAAGTGGCCTAATTTTGAGGGTTTTCGCAATTGTATTTTACAAATCAATTTCTTCTAAGTTTTATTATTTTTATAATTTTTAAATTGAGCATAATTTAAATAGTTATAACTATAAATAATTTTTTTTATTAAAGTTGCAATTATACATTATTTGAATTTATTTTATTAAAAAAGTGATATAAACATTTTCTTAGTAAGTATTTTAATGATTACATAAAAAAATCAATACTCGTCTAATTCTAATAAAATTAATTATCTTAATTTGACAAGAAATTTTATATACAATCAAAATTATAATATAATCTAATAAAAATCAACAAATATATAAAACTTTATATTGATTTGAATATAATATTATATATATATATATATATATAAATAGTTACAGATAATTTTGGTAGTGACACGTGGCTGATATGCAAGTAATACATGACAGATAGTGGATTGACATTTGATATCATTGAATCTAAAAGTTGTTGAAAGTTCAAAGAATTGGAAGGAATTAATTTTCTTGGAAAATTATTAAAAAGAAAGAATCGATAAGTCAAAAACCACAAATACTGCTCTATTGATCTTGCTTCAATTCTAGAGAAACCAAACATCAATATCTTAGATTTAACATCAATTTCCGTTACTTAGTTTCCGGCCGCACCTTATTTGGACAGACTTTATAAATATATGCCTAAATTCACTCTGCAAATCACCCCAATAGCTTCAAACTTATATTCTCTTCTAGACAAGCAGAGATTATAGAAATTAGAGGGAAAGATGAGAGGCCAGGTTAAAAGAATTACTACCAATAGAGTGTTGGTTCAGCACAATAAAGGTTCTTTTGTTGTTGAATGGAGTAGCAGGTGCTCTATTGTTGTAGTCTGCCTCTTGCACCATGGTTGCTACGGGGATATGACGGCATCATTAACAATGAAGACATTTTGGATGCTAGTGTTGATGGTACTTGGAAATTCGCTTATTGCAGAAGGTGCCAATACCAACCTATCTAGGAAGCCTAATGTTGTGAACATTTAGTCTATTATGAATGTGAATTCTGTCGTGGGCAAAGTTACAAATATTGCCATTGATGTTGTATAAGATGTGAACTCCAATCCTGTTGCTGAATATTATAACTCTTGAGAACAATTTCAGTGGATTTTTGGGATAGTTGATGGTAATCTTATTACAACGTCTACTGTTTGTCATTTATTGCTTGGATGTCAATATATATTTCTTTGGTTATCTGAGATCTTTTCATACTCTCAATCCTTTTATTGATTACTACTATGAGCTTCATGGAGATGGAAATTATGGCAATAATTAGTCCCCTATCTTCAATCATGGCTCGCGTGATATCCCACATTACAAATGAGCTCTAGTGTACACTATGATCTATTGCAGCCAAAGACCCTGTCCTTTCATCACTTCAGTAGCCATTCTTTGTGAGGACCTCACCAAATGAACTCTTTGATCAGATGGCTGCTATGGTAGAAATTGTTGATCACTATTATGAGTGGGAAGAGGTGATTGCGATCTATATGGATGATGATTTTGGAAGGAATGGGATAGCTGTAAATTGGCCCCCCAGAAGATTTCACATGAAACAATGCACGCAAAGTTTGATCTCCAACAAATATTTAAAAAAAAAAAATCACCAACAAAGATGTGGTGAAAGAATATAAAAATTAAGTTGAAAATTTGATTTTAGTTATCCAAAAATTGATTTGATTAGATTGTTTTATAAAAGTTTATGGTGAAAGAATATACATAGATTTATTTTTATTTTTAATATTCCCACATTCAATACACAATTTTTTTTTTTGAATCTAACAAATTAAGTTCAGAAAATTAATTTATTACGATAAATAAAATCACTCATATATATATATATAGTTTTGGAAGCATACTATTATAGTATGTGACAACTTTCACAATTCTTATTGTAAATAGTGATATCATTCTGTGTTGAAATGTAAATACATTGAATTTAAATAATTTTTTAATAAAAAATTAACAAAATTTTAAATTCAAATTAATTGAGATAAAGATTATTTGAATTCATTGAAAATGATCAGAATACATTAAATTCACATAAATTGAAATGTGAAAATTTATTTTAATTCATTAAATTAATTGAATTAATATATTATATAAACCCGTGTAACGGGTGAGGAATCAAACTAGTATTAAAATAGAAAGTAAATCAATGTTAGTAAGGGAAGTTTTAGAGAGATGGGCACAATTACAAAAATTGTAAAAGCAAGGGCAGAATTGCAAAAAATGAAAAATCAGAAGGAGAGAGACACGCGCTTTGACCATTCGAGATTTGTTTACTTTATTTGCTGCCCTGCCATCATCTGTTCTTACGTTATTTAACGCTTTCGCAGCTGCCAGCAGCGACCAAAACCTCGGGAGCGCAAAAATTCATTCAGCAGAAGTCGAAGTCTCATTTCACCAGAATCGTTAGCTTTCTTGCATTAATTTAATTTCACATATAGGGAAGAATTGAGATGGGTTGTTGCAGCAGCAAAAGTTCTGATTCCAAGGCTAGCCGCATGGCTCGTTGGCGATCCACTGGCATTGTTGCTTTACGAGACTCCAAACTCAAGGTTCATTTTTTCACACGTATAACGTGATTGTGGGGAGACACTTGTTGTAGGAGTTTTGTATTTGCAAAAATAGATAGCTGGCAGATTGTCAATTTCTATGTGTGATTTTAGTTGATGTGAGAAAGATGACAAGATTGAGCTGAATTATGGGCGAAATGGGTCTGTGTCAAACTTGGATGAACAGGATTGTTTATCGGTGAATTCCGGAAAATTTTTGTGTGGGTTTTGCTTCTTTTTTTTCCCCACCGTGGATTTTTTCGCTTCTTATTATTTTTTTAAAATGATTTTTATAAGGTGGTGATTTGGGGAAAGCTTAGTACTTGTTCTTTGATTGATCTTCATTCAGAAATCAAAGTTGTAGTTGCATTGTCTGAGTCCACCTTATAAAGATGTGATACAAATACTTTCCGTTTCTGGGATTTGTGCAGTTGTATAGAGATCTTATGGTAATTCGTGAACATTTGTATTCACCCAGGATTAGTGTTTTTATGCGTAAAGTCAGGTTTAATGATCCTAAAATTCCTATTGTGTAAAAGGTTGGATTTTGCTACTTGTAGGATGCCATACTGGCCCTGAAAATTAATGCTGAAAATTAATGTTTTGAAGGTGCTACTCTTACTTTTAGTACCAAATGTAATGTTTCTAGATTTAAAGAAAAGGCAAAAATTTTATTCACGACTAATGTTGTTTATTACCGGTGAGCTTACATAAATAGTAAAAGGGAAAAACAGAGGATAGAAAGAGGTCAGAATAAATTCAAACTAAAGAGAGAAAAATTGTTTCTGCAGAATCTTCTCACATGGGCTAAAATTTGAGATCATAAAAAATATGCTTTCCTAGAGTCTTCTGCAACACAATGTTTTGAGTTGCAGTGGCCAAAATGGGACTGAATTATGTACTGGTAAGCAGCAATGCATTGGATAACATCTATCTGTTTACCACTGAATCAGCAGTGTTAACGATCTATATGGGGGACCTTTCATTTCTTTTACACTGTCAAAATTGAATCTTGTTTTGGCATGTTACTGTTAATGTCATAATATATGCAGAGATGAGGCTGTTTAAGCATTCCATTTTGTTCTTTTGAAGTATTTCATTTTTTCTTTATTCAGCTTTAGTAGGTAGTTTATGCAAAGCTTAATTCATTGTTTTAACTTTTGGCTTCCTGTACAGACATTTCCAGATGAAGTTTTTGACATGGACAAATCTATACGTACCCTTGATTTAACACATAATAGGCTGAGTAATGCATCTTTTACCTTCTAAAGGCATGATTTTGTCTATATCTGAATACTGGAGTTTCTTGATTTGATCTCCAAATTAAGATATTTAGATTAAACTACTAGTGCTACCTTATCTATGTATCTCTCTTTCTACGTCATCTCTCTATTTACACATTTTTACCCTTTTTGCTTGGGGTTTGGTTGTGTCTGTTGTAAGATGGTAACTATTGAAACAAGGCCATGACCTCAAGTGTTACCAAACCATCAATGGAAATTAAAACCAGTTAGCTTTGACTATTTTCAATGTTGATTCTTTAAAGCTGATTTCTTTATCTGCTGTGGCAGTTGACATTCCAATGGACATAGACCGATTGATTAACTTGCAACGACTGGTAAGAATATGTGCATCCATGTCTACCTTTTGGTTGCTTGAAGGACTATCTCCTCAGAAATGCTAAAATGGGAAACAAACTATCCTTCTTGAAATTTCAACCTATTATTGCTGGAAGATTTTGGACGACTCAAGAAAATTGTAAAAAAGTGTTTTTGGATTTTTTTTTTTTATAACGAATAACAGAAAAGTGAAGCATTTTCATCTTCTAATGTTATTTCCTTTTACATTGACTCAATTTGCCATGGGTACTTTTTGGTTTACTTTGTCTGTTCAAGGGTTGCACTGCCTAAATTGAGAGTTTTGGTTTTTTATTGGAGATGTACATGATATCAGAGGTCTGATGTAAGACATGCAAGGCTCATATAGAAAGTGGAAGTCCTTTCCAAAAGCTTTATCATAAAGACCAATTTTGCAGGTGGATAGGCATTGTCCTTAGCCTATATTTTGTATAAAAAATTATCTAAACAAGTAGAAGCGTAGAATATCCTTTGCAGCCATTAAAAAAAAAAAAAATATTGTATGCGATATTTGTTATTGGAGATATCCTAAACAAAATTGGTACTGGGGATTGAAATGCTATGTTATATGTCTGATTTAAAGACTATGTTGTTCCGCGTGATATTCATTGATGTAGATAGTTAAAATCAGTACTTGGGACTGAAACAACTAAGTTACAGGTCTAATTTAAAGATTGTTGCTGTGCGTGATATTTTTGACTAAGATAGTTACATTGGTATTTTTGACTGGAATAATTGTATTGTAGACATATATAAATTCATGTTTATGACTGAAATAACTTTGTCCTCGGTCTTATTTAAAGGACTGACTATGTTGTTCACGCGATACTGATTATTATATATAGAGAAAATTGATATTTGTGAGCAAAATAGCTACATTATAGGTCATATGTAAAGTACTGACTTAATATGCATGATGTTGCAGTTTCATGCAACTTAGGGCATGATACTGATGGAGTAGCACATATCAGTCGACTTTAATAAGTTTTTCTCAGTCATACTCAATCAGTTTCATATATTCACAACATAATGAAGGAAATCTTCAAAATTAAGTTCTCAATGTGTGAGCATTTAAGACAACGAAGATGTAAAAGAAGGGAGGAAACTGACATATTCAATGCACTGGGTACTGTGGAATAAGCTCATAATAACTCAATTTTTTTTCCTTTAATCCAGATTTTAGCTGATAATCTTATTGGTCGCATGCCAATGCACCTGGGAAAGCTTAAGAACCTAAAAGTGGCGACATTCGATAGGAATCAAATTACAGCTTTGCCTGATGAGAGTAATTTTCTTCTCCTTTACATAAGGGCATATCACAATGCATGTAGTTCGTTGTCTAGGCTTCCTTTCTCTTTGATTGCTCAACCTAGAAAGATGATTATTTTTCTTGCCTTATTCAACATAAGTTTCATTTGTTCAGTGGGCCAATTGGTGAAACTTGAGCAGCTGTCAGTCTCAGGTAATATGTTAATGGCTCTGCCGGAAACTATAGGGAGCTTGCGCAATGTGAGTATCTTCGTCTATAAAATTATGAATCTGCTTCTGATTTGGACTACTTCATGGATTAAACTTGAACTATAATTACGTTGTAGTTAGTCTTAAAAGGTATAGTTGGTCTTCTATTTTATTTTTGGTTTATATAACATTAAGCATTCTCTGCATAGATATCTGTGCTGATCAGAATCAGTACTTGGTAAATTCTTGTCAATATGATGCTGCTTTAGGGCTGAAGGCTATGTTATTTCCTTTCTGGCATTGTCACTTCAAAGCTCCTGCTGCAAGCAGCAGAACTTATGAGATTTTGGAAAGGGGATTTTCTCTCTTTCTGTGTTTTAGATATGCAGTATTATACAGACCCTTTCAATAGTATTTATCCATTTTGAAATTCAGGCGGTATGATCTTGTATGGGTGTCAAAAAACTTGCTAGCTGATGAGTATAACCTTCTCATTTTCTCGAGTTACTGTCGCCCAGTCTATTTTAGCTTTTTCAGTTCAGTGGACCTGGTGTGCATTTCTCAGTGTTTGGAAGATAACGAATAATACAGCCTTTCCCTTTCTCTTAAATGCTATTATGCAGTCTGTTCTCACTTTTTGCAGTTTATTAGTCACTTGTTCCATCCTTAGTTGATTCAAGTGTTATGACTAGCTGTCTATCATTTATTGCTCAACTTATGTACTATTATTAATACAGGATTTATGCTGCATCTATCCTTTGTTCATAGACTCTTTATGTTGTTAATGAGTGCTATTAATTGAAATATTTAAACCTTTTAACTTGATCTTTTTCTTTTTGTTGAATTTTTACTTTGAATCTTGTTCTTCAGTTCTGGAAAATTTATTAATGGTAAGCATTTAAGCTTGCAGACTAAATGTCAATTATTGACTATGTAGTTGGTGCTGCTAAATGTGTCCAACAACAAGTTGAAGTCCCTCCCTGAATCAATTGGTAGTTGCTTCTCGCTGGAAGAACTACAAGCAAATGGTATCTTCAGATTTATAAATTCATTGGAAGTGTTTCATTTCCTAAATCTTATTTTCAATTTGTAATGGAACTAATTGATCACATACTTGTATTTCTTAACTAGCATAATAACTTGATGCGTTGTGCAGTAAGTTTGGTGTTATTTTGATTCCTTTCTTTCAACTTTTAATAGGATTTTTTTCCCGCTGTTTCATCACTAGGGTTACCTTCACACTGCCTCATGCAATTGCATTCTGGGCTCTCATGTCATCATCATTTGATAGGAAAAGCTTTTCTTTCTTATCGGTCAAATCCTCAATTCAGGAAATAGGTGTCTATGCTAGATATAGTAGTGTTAACATGTAATTTTCCTCCTCCATAATTGTTATATTTTTAAATTCTTTTTAATGAGTGAAGTGGCGGGTGTCTATGTAACCCTATATGTTCATCTTTATGATACTGTTTTTTAATGCTTTCAGATAATTCTATAGAAGAACTACCTGCTTCAGTTTGTAGTCTTGTCCACCTCAAGTCTCTCAACCTGGACAATAACAATTTAAGACAGGTAATTTTTCCTAATCTTCTTCTAGGATATCTAATGATATGCCTATTCAGTTAATATTCTTTCACTCTTCTCCACTTTCTTGTTTCGTTTTCCCCTGGAGGTACCAGTTAAAAGTGGGCACTGCCTTCAGTTGGGAGAAAAAACCCTGGCAATGTAGCAGACATTGGTTAAGCATTGCTGCTAACCAATATCTGCTCTGGTGGTCTAAATTACTTAAGAAGTCTGTAGTTTTAGGCTATTTGGTGACTTCTAAAGCAGGATAAAGTGGTTGTACTGACAGACTTGCATCTCCCACCATACAGATACCTCCAAATCTATTGAGTGAATGCAAATGCCTGCAAAATATATCCCTCCATGACAATCCCATTTCTATGGACCAATTTCAACAGGTGAAACCGTAATTCTCTTACCTTGTTTGAATTGGTTTGATTATTTAATTACAGTAAAGCTTGTGCAACATCATAATAAGGAACTAACTGAATATTCTCTCAGATGGAGGGGTTCCAAGAATTTGAAGCTCGTAGGAGAAAGAAGTTTGATAAGCAAATAGATTCAAATGTAATGATTAGTTCCAAAGGGCTTGACGAGGGTGTTGACCTATGATTTTTGCAGTTAATCGAGCCTCCACAGTGTGCCTTCAGATAACATTTACTTTATAATTACTAGTCCATTCATATTATACCCTATATTTCAATGCACATGATATTTGGCCACGTTCATTAGCTGTTTTGACATTACTTCTAGCTTTATCTAATGGAGCTTTGTGTTCTGCAGTTGAATGCGATTTGAATCTGAGAAAGGAAGTTCATCCTGTGCAGACCATAATCTCAGTCCTTGCTGCAGTTGTTGGGTATAATGTTACCTCTATTATTCAACACACAGTTGATTGATTTGTCCATAGTTAACCTCAGAATTGTGCATATCTCCTGTCTCTCTACCCCTCTCCTCTCATTTTTCTAGTTATTTACATCTCCTGTAATGCTGTACAGATCCTATAAAATCTACCAGAAATTGAAGATGGTAAATATTTATTAGAATGCTAGTTAAAAGTTGGTACAAATGAAAGATTTATACTTTCTGGCTTCTGATACCAGTTTCTGAACTATATATGTTATAAAGGTATGTAATTTCTTTCCACTGTGTTATTATTTGGAATTTGGAATTTCAATTCAGATTCAAGAGTTGGCTCAAGATGTAACATGAAGACCATAACCCCATAAGTTTGAAGTCCTAGGAATTCAACTAAAGAAAACAGTCAATCCCCTCACAAAAGAAAAAAAAAAAAAAAATCCTTTTCAGCTAGAGTAGGTGAGTGTATATGTAATTGATATGCATTGTCAAGGTAATAATACAGTTAAAATTATAAACACCTACTTTCCATTTCTTTTCCACTTCTGAACAAAACTGGAAAAGAACGCCATCTTCCTTCCCAAACTCCAAAGAAAGAGTTAGAAGATGGTTTACATTCTCTTAAACAACAAAACTCCCCCTTGCTGTTCATCAACATGGCAAGAATCTAAGTGGGATTTTCTTATTGTTATGATTAGGAAATATAAATTAGAGTAGATAGTTGCAATTTTCTTTATAAGCAAATCAGATCTTATCCAGTCATTATTAAGTGGTAGTAACTTAGAAATTTGATCTTTTTTCTATTTACAATGAGAGTATGGGTGGTAATCGTGTTCGGTTTGGCTAGTCGTGTCAATTTGGGAAAATTATAAAGACAGGTCAATTCGAATATAACACGAGTAATAAACGTGTCGCGTCGTGTCAATTCGTTTATTTTTGTGTCTCTTCGTATTATAAAATGGGTTGACACGATTAGACACAAAAAATAAATAAATAATTATTAAATCTGTCAATTCGAATATTTATTAAATCTGTCAATATGTCAATTCATTATACAAAAAATTTTTAAAAATCAAATCAAATTAAATAAAATTAATAAAACGGTCTGTAAAATCTTAAATAACTAATAAAATAACAATCTATCTAACTATGTATTTAGATATCTCAATAAATTTATAAGACTTAATCTTAAAAATCTAAACAAATATAGCTTTGTAATAAAATATGATTGTTTAAGAAATTATTTTCTCTAACTAAAGGTCGTTGTAATAATAATATTATTATAGACACTAAATAATAATTAATTAAGAATGATTCATTTACCATACATCAAGCAAATAGCTACATTAACATCATTTATTTTATTTGAGAGGTCTCATATAATTAAACAAAATAGACACATAAATAATTCAATTAATAAAATTTAATTCAATTAATTCATGTAAAAAATTAAATTATCTAATTTTTTATAGTGAAATTTATAGAGTATTACAAAAAGTATTAAACAGAAGTATTTAAAAAAGTTAAACAAGTTCGCGGATTGAAACGGGTTGAACTCGTTTATGACTCGAATACATTTAAAGTTAAACAAATCAACTTATTTTGACCCGAACCCATAAAATCTCAACTTTAACCCGCTATAATCGTATTATTTTCGTATCGTTTTAACGTATCATGTTAAATATTATCCCATCTAAATGGGATCTATAAAACACATTTATCAAATTGTCTTAGTATTCCCATAAAAAAATATTTTGATAATATTTATTATATCATCATGTAATAAATTCTAAATGCGCAATAGAAATCCTAAATACAAGGAAGATGCATTAATTTACAATTTTTATAATCTAATAACGTGGACTTTTATTAACTTATTTACATATAAATTTCAAATCAAAGTACTATTTTTTACTCGGAGAGGGTTATAAACTCGTTTATTATAATACTAATTTATAAAAATAACATTTATCATTACAAAATAAATATATATTATATTGTATATAAATTCACGTGCTCCATCTTTCTATCTCAATTTTTATGAAAGTCAAATGCAACCTATACTTGCAAAAACTTTTTTTTTTTTAATAAATAGGAGATATGCCCTTAACAATAGTGAAGGTGTTTGATACTCATTCCTCTCATATATATATATATATATATATAAAGATTTCAAAAGATTTTTATTATGAGACTTGACAGCGTTAGTAATTTCCGTTTTAATATTTAATAACACTTTTTTTATAATAAGTATTGTATTAAATTTAAATAAATTTTTTTTAAGGAAGATGGGAAATATTATAAAAAAATAAAAAACAAACTAATAAGCACGTGTTTTTCTCTTGATTATCAGTTCTCAACAAAATTCTCAAGGAAGTCAAAGATTCAATCCGCCACGTGGCGTTCATTTATATTCCCTCCATATGTCCCCTGAGAACCAACTCAGACACCGCCCCCCTTCCGGCGCCCACAGATTATCAGACCACAATCTCACTTGAATTACCCAAAACACCCTCCTCGTTAGCTACCTCCATTTCTACAAGGCCCTCCTGTAGAAGAGCAAAGCAGGAGTGGCAATTATCGTAATAAAATTTAACTCCGAACCCTATGTCGACCACCCACTTTACCATTTTCGGATAGACAGGTGACATTAATTTCTCAACCCTAGCTTTACCCTTTAAGTCAAGTCAACAACAATTTTTCCTAGTTCGATCTCTCGTCTTCTTTCATCATCAATTTCATCTCGATTTTTCTTCTTTAGCTTCGAATTGATTTCGTATTCTTCCGATTCTCTCTCTTCTCTATCCATTGATATATTTTTTAGCTTCATTCGTTAGAGGAATAGAATTCTAGGGTTAGGGTTCATGTTTCTGCACATATACGTCAGATCTTGCTAATTTAATCCGATTCTCTTGTAAATTAATCGATTTTGCATCTGGGTTCTTTGCGCCAGGCTCTTTCTTCCTGATTGTAAGAAAAGTTGTTTTATTTTTTTTATACGCGTTTTTCCTTCCCGATAATTTTCTCCTCAACTAAAAATTTATTCTTTTGTTTGATTCATTGGATCTCAGACATCTGTTCTGGAATTTCGTTTGAAAAATTGTTTTTATTGGTTCGTTCTGTTTTAATTTGAACTTTTTTAAAAATTTGGGGATCTAGGGTTAGAGTTTCGAATTTTCTTTTCTCTCCTTCGCAATTGTTTTGGGAATCGAAGATTTCATCTAGAGTTCCCATTTCCCCTTCCGTTGATTGATTTTGCTCTTCATAGATTTGCCCTTTTATTCGGCGGACAAAGAAATTTCCATTATTAAGGTATATGTTTCTTTTCTCGTAATTTTTTAGCTCATTTCTATTGCGTATTCTTCTTATTCTTGGAAATTTTTTACTTTATTTTTAGAAAAATTGAAGAAAAGAATGTGTAATAAGTGGGCAGTTTATGTGCTCTTGAGGTCAGCTGCCACGTGTAACGTAGTTTCATGCAATGGCCCATTTATGAAGAAAGGGTTGCTCAGTATATTGGTCCCAGTCTCACATTAGTTATTTTACCTCATTTTCTTATGGCTGCACTGGTTGACTTATCCTAGAAAAATGAAACAGAAAAAACAGAAACTGATTTGATTGTTTGTCAGAGTAACTTCTGCTGTAATTTCTATTTGTACATTTTAGGATGATGCAATAGACAAAAAAATGATTTAAGTAGTCAAAGATCAAGTCTTTTTCTCTTTTTTTTTTTTTGGCGTTAGGTTTAAATGATTTTAACTTTGGACTTAAAGCCTATTATGTGTGCACTATTAGAATGTTCATGGGATTAGAGCTTGGTTACGAGAATTTAGAATCTTTCACAATTGGCTCATCTAGTGTTTATGGTTATTGTAGGGTTTGGGCTGTGTTTTTTGGGCGTTGAATATATTGCTACCTTGGAAGTGTATTTTCCTTATTCTGCTAATTAGCATCCTAAAGAATCCCATCAACAAAACTGCAAATACTACTGTTCTTGGTCTTTAACTTACTCTAATGTATGTTTATTGTAAGTACAAGATGCATACTTAAATGGAACAATTGTGTGTCATGGCATCTCGAATTATAGTAGTAACACAAGCTTTGTCCTGATCAAGAAATATGTAGCTGCATGCTGTAAATTAGAGCTTTGGGCATGATGTCTAAAAGAGTAGTTAATGTATTATCTGTTAGTGTGTTCCTGGTCTGTTACTGCACATAATTGAAAGGGAATTTGCTAAGGTAGAAGTGTGGGATTGATAGATGTAGATCTTTCTTAATTGATTAAACTATTTGTTTATTTGTGAATCTCCTAAGTCTAAATATGTCCAGACTGTGGTCGATGTAAATCCTTTTGCTTAACGTTCAAGAATATTAGTGCTTTTTTTTTCCTTTTGGCATTCTCTCAACTACTTCTTTTGCAGTTAAATATGGTACAAAAGCGGCCACATGGTGAGGAATTATATGAGGCTTCCTCCAAGCAACCAAGGCAATTGGAATCTGGTGATGAGATGGTTTCATCGTTGGAATTTCCTGATGAAAATGTGGCATCAAAGCCTTGCGCTTTAGGTGTGAAGAAGTTCTTCTTTGTCTTGACATACGCATTTTAGGAATTTTAACTGTGTTTAAGTAGATTTGTGTGCCTATGAGTTTTAACTTCAAAACTAGTTATCGCTTTCTGAAATCTAGATATCTTTTCGTAAGTTACATGACTTTGGACTTGATATTAGTTGTTGCAAGCCTTTAGATGTACTTTTACCCGTACAGAAGATTTGTCCAACAAGGTTATGACAGGATAAAATTTTATTCAGGGCATTCATTGTTGTCTTATGGATAGTGCTTCTCTAATTCTTGTTTTACCCTGTTATTAGGACACTCTCAGTCTTTTTGAGAAACTTTTGAGTGCACTTTCATTGCCTGTACTTTTACTGATGTTAATGAGTCAGTAGGTGAATATGGACGATTTCCCACAAAAGGTAAATCAGAATGTGACGTAAGGCTTGATGGTGACAATGAGGCTGAACTCCAAACTTGGCTTGAGAAAGAGTTAGAGGCAAGTGTTCCTGGCTCAATTTCTAATTCTTCCTGGGCCACGAGCACAACCAGTGAAGAAGATATCAGGTCGGAGGATCCTTTTCACATATTACTCTCTCCTGATCATCATGATATTGATCACCCCCTGAGGACCATCATACATGTTGGAGATATATATTCGACGCTTATGGAATATCCTCCACGGAAACTTGTATCAGTTGGAAGTGACTATCAAGCTGAAATACCTGAATGGGGTTTGCATGGCACTGAACAAAAGCCCATTTGTTCAGGAGACGCTTCTGAAGCATTAAATCTGCCCTCACAATCTTCAAAATCAGATGTCAGTTGTGATTCTGATTATGAGAGTAGGCTTGCTGGTACATGTATCATTCCAGTGCCTGAACTTAACATGTATGAGGATAATGTGGAGAAGGTTGGAGCTGGAAGAAACAATTGTTCCTGTGAAGACGAGGGATCTGTCAGATGTGTCCAGCAGCATATAAGAGAAGCAAGAGAGAAACTCAGAACAACTCTTGGCCTGGAGACTTTTGCCAAGTTGGGCTTCTGTGAAATGGGAGAGGAGGTTGCAGAGAAATGGAGTGAGGAGGAAGAGTTAATATTTCATGAGGTTGTCTCTAACAATCCTTTCACACTAGGGAAGAACTTCTGGGATTATCTTGCACTAGAATTTCCCTCGAGGATGAAGAAGGAAATTGTCAGTTACTATTTCAATGTCTTTATGCTACAAAAACGTGCCTTGCAGAACAGATCTGACCCATTGCACATTGACAGTGATAATGATGAGTGGGATGGAACTGATGATTCTGCCGATTATGTAATTGAGAATGGAAAAGAGTGCAATGACTCGGGGGTTGAATCGCCAGTTTGTGAAGAAGATTTTGGTCATGATGAATTTCATGAAGATGTGCATGGACCCAGTGAGGATGGGTTTCCTAAAGTTTCAGTACATGAAATATACGAGAATCTTGGTGACAACAAGGTTATCTATAATGAGTCCGAAAATTTTCCTTCCAAGGCTTTTGACAATCATTCCATTCCGACATATCTCCCCGGTAACCAAGTTGTTTCAAACAACGGATTCCATGATGATACACATGAACCCAGCAAGAATGGTGCTCCTGAAACTTCAGGACACAATGCATGTGACAACAAGGTTATCAGTAATGTGGCTGAAAATTTTGCTGTAGAGGTTTTTGACAATCACAGTACTGTTCCAACATTTCAGTCCAGTGATAGATTCGTTTCAAATGAACCAGGAGTTCAGGATGTCCAAAGGGGTGAATGTGCATCCAATAATACTGGAGGGACAGCTCCAGAAGAAGTTTCATCAGAGAAGGCCAATAGTCGAAAACCCTGGACTGGCAGTCTCAGTGGGGTGAGTAGCAGTGGTCGCCAAGAATTTTTGTTAGAGCCATGCAGTTCTAAAGAATGGGATGCTGATTATGTTACCCATCCCAAAAATGAAGATTTTCTCCCCACATGCAGTATGATTGAAGAAGTCTTTGGTAATGAAGCTTCGAATTGCAAGACTACTGATGACTAGATATTATAGGATTTAGACTAGTTGATGAAAGTGGGACACTTGCGTCAATGTCCCTTTATTGATATTAATAAGATCATACCCTTTTTTCGCTTGTAATTCTCTAATTTTGCCTTCACTAATTTGTATAAAGTGCGATACAACATATAGATACTTTGGTAACTCGATATCCGAGTTTGTATAAAAATGATTTTGTTACTATTTGCTCGCTCATAAAAGGAAATCTGGCAATTAAGATTCCTTGTCAGAACTGTGTTGTGGAGATGTTTGGACATCTGTTCTGGAATTTTGTTGGCCACTTCTACGGAAATTGCCCTTCAACCTTTTTATTAGGCACTAATTTTTTTTCCCTAAAAGATGATTACTTGCAGAGAATCCAAGTGGAAATAGGTCAATTATTCGGAACAGAACCAATTGATGCCTTTGTTTGGGTTATGATTTACCAACTCTTTATGACAAATAGATTATAACTTGGCTCGGCCAAGAATGGTGTACCTTTACGAAGTCAAAAAGTTTGATCAATTTCAGTGAAGTGAGTGGATGGGATTACTACTTTGCAAACTGCAAATGCAGAAATGCACTTGGAATATGTTCTTTAAAGACGTGGGTGTAATGCTTTCAATAATTTTCTTTTAAAATGCAAGAACAGAGAAGTCGTTGAAGACCTGCACTTCCTCTTCATGTTTGCCATGAAAAAGATGCTTTACTTACTCTATAAATATACTGGTGCATCCATCACCTCTCTGCAACTGCACGTCTTTTGGTTATTCAAAGCCAAAAAAAAAAAAAAGGGCCTCTAATTGGCTTCCCCTATAACTCCACACCTATAGCCTCTCCAATAAAGGAAAGCCAAACTCTTCGTTCAAGTACAAGCAAGAAAAGCAGAGAAAAAGGAAAAGGAAAAAAGCGATTTCATTTTGGTTCATTTTCAATCTTAAAGAGCATGATCAAATTGTCAAAGCTGATTAACATAAGCTGTTAAGTGTAACTTTGCGTTTATAGCACTTGACTTAGAGGCAAATTACAATTCTTGATCACTTTATTCTTTGGTTGAGGCTCACTTTCCTAATTGGAAGTCATTGTGACAATTCAAGATATTTTAATAGTCAACTGCAGTGGTTGTTGATGGAACAATGAAAGCTTTGAGGACATTATACTTAGACCATACATACTATAGTTCAGTGACGTCAACTCCACCCCAACGACCCAAGCCCCCCCCCCCCCCACCCCATAGCTTCATGGGTTCTCACCAACAGAAAGTAAAAGAAAACAAGAAAGGAAGGAAATCTCACACAAATCACTTGTTGGAGCACTGAATTTGTATTCCATGCCCCATTAGTGCTATCCTCAAAATGAAAAGCAAGAAGCATGTTTTGTTAGTTAATTAAATTAAAGTTTATCATGTTTACCTAGAATGGAAAAAATGAACTTTTATCATATCATAAAAATAAGATTTGTCTTATTTATTTGTGATAGAAAAACTCAATAATAAAAAAAGAATAAACATTATAAATTAAGGTAAATTATGGATTTATAGTGATATGAAAAGTGGACAATATGTGGCTGCTAGCAAGCAAGATTTAGTTCCAAGATCCACATGGTATTAGATTAGGAATGCAAGAAGCAATGGGTGTGTCTCATTGCTTAGTTTGACTGAAAGGAGCAGCCAAAGAAATAAACATAGTCAGAGTAGTAGTGCAAAAGAGTGCTCAGCTAAACAACTCCATCCTTCAATGATCTATCCAGGAGACTAGGTGAGGAATGGAGGACCCACATAGCAAAATAATTTTTTCTTTGAATACAAAAATTTTTCTTCTGAAAATTTATCGGTTTTATTGAGTATTCCCTAAGCATTGCTGGTGAGAACTTGCTCACTAACACATGCACCATTATTACCTGTTTAAAGCTACACATGCACCTTTATGATTAGTCTTTATATAAAAACACAGAGTGGTTGATTTGCAGTTGCAACGTATGTCCATTGGAGAGAGGAGAGAGGAGAGAGATTTTCTTGCTAGCCACACATTTACACATTGCCTAGACATATTCTGGCAAATACTGCACTAATATCTAGAATTTGCAGTAAATCTTGCAAGAGGAGTCCCAAAGAAAACAAGTACCCGACAAATTTAGTTAGGTATTAAAATTTTATATTATATTTAAATAGAATAAAATAATATTTTCAATCTTTAAAATTTGTTTATTGTCTTAATTATAAAATTATAACTTGAAAAGATTATAAACGGACTATTACTTTAAATAATCAAAAATAATTTATATAAGTATATTAAATAATTTTTTATTTGTAAATCGAGTTTACGAAAGAATCCGGCAAGAATGCCAAACCCCCTCAAGGTCTTAACCACTACCAAAGCAAATATTTGTGACATAATTAAAGTTTGACTTGCTTATGATTAATGAGGCTTTCTTATAGTCTAATTCTTTATTCATTATAAGCTGGATGATAGTAAACCAGTTAAGCTGTGACAGGGTTTTGGTTGTGAGGGGCATTGGGGACCTTTATAGTGTACTCAGTCTTATTCAGCTGCTCCACTTGTACTGAGAAGAGAGCAGACTAGGCAGATCTTGCTTTGACTTGGGATAAAAGGATGTCTTGAGAACAACAAACTAAATGAATTAAGCTCATACTAGTTGAAGTTATTCCTCTTTTCCCATTTCTTCTCTTTTTCTTCCCTAAAAAATCCTAGATTCTATGACTAATGATCCTTTCCAAGGGCGATTTCTGTAATTTTCCTAATCATTGATGAGATTGTTTACATTCCATTTTCTTCAAAGGGATTCTTCTTTGTCATCAGCAAATAGGTTGGTAAAATGCCCTTTTTTTAATAAAGTTTCTAACTTCTTTGTTTTTTTATGGTAAATAAGTACTGGTAACCCTAGATAAAATAACATAGGAGTTACTAAAGTTTATTTAAGAAAGAAAAAGACAAAAGAGGAGAAAAAAGAATAACAAATGGAGTAGAGAAAATGAAAAGAGAGATTTTGAGGCCAGACACAGGAATGAAGAACGGGAAAGTACAAAAATTTGTATAGCATGATGAGCTGATTCTAGATATGGTAAGCTAGCAGAAGATCCAAGTTTGTCTAGTAGTAGATGGTAAACTAAGTCTCAGAGACTGCTGGTTCGGGTTAGGTCACAGAAGAAGTTGAGTTGTGGGAGAAAACATGACCAAAGCATAAAGCCAAAATAGGGTATCTTATCTTAGCCATGATAATGTTACAAAGGTAATGAGAAGACAAGGAATGGCCAAACTTTACTTGGAAGGTTTCTGCTTGTCAATTTGAGCATCACTTATGGAAAAACTTATACTCTTCACTCACAAGTGAAGTCACTCCTGCCAATTGGATATGCTGTAAAATGAGCATTTTTTTTTCAGCAGAATCTTGAAGATGAAATTCATCTGCTGGCTTTTATAATGGCAAGTGTTGGTGTGGATGTAGGTGGCCTAAACGGTGGTCCTAATGAAATATGAAATGTATTGCGCCAAATGGTAAAAACCCTAGCACTTTTAGGCGAAAGATCGAGTGTTCTAAACAGCTTTGCCCAATCCCAATTTGTAAGAATGATGATTTCAGAACATATTATTGTTGTAACAAGGAAAAGTGTGGTGATTGGACTACTCTTTTTCATAAAAGTACTTCTGTTATAAAGACTAGAGACCAGAGGTTACCTTACAATCTTTAGTACAGATACTAAACTAATTGATGTTGCTTTTGGTTACGAAATGCACTTATTAAATAGCCTGCCTTTCTTTTCCAGAATCTAGCTAGCCATACAATTTTGTTTACCAAGATATTTCTATACAGTTTTTGAACTAGAAGATGGAAGCAACATGTGAAGCTGCCATCTTGTTGTACCTGTCTTCTTGTTGCTTTAGCTGCTGGCTTTGCTACCCCTTGTTTTCTCCTGTTTTTATCCAATCACTTTTGGCATCTATAGTTTTGGTTTCTATAGTTTGTTATGAACATGTTTACTACATCAACTAGATCTTTTAATATAGTACCTTGGAATTCTTGAACTTCATTTTAGATTTTGCCTATGCTGACATTCTGACTTGTTCAATCGATTCCTCTCTCGAGTTTTTTGACCTTAATACATAAAGAAACTAAAGAATTCTTGAAAGTTTCACTCATTTAAGATTCTTTGGCTGATCAGAAGATACTGCATCAAGCATTATAATGCATGTATCTTTACCGGCCAAACTGGGAGTACATAATGTGCTTGCACATGTCTATGTATAAAAAAGTGAGTCTGCTTAAAAGCTTATTATGTTGTGTTCTGCTGCTGTTTCCTTGTAATAACTTGATTCCAACGGGCTTCTTTCTCTTCTTCTTCGTATAAACAATAAAGAAAGCAATCCCAATTGACAAAACTCGTTTCACAGCTAAACTTTGCACTAAGATGCCGGCTAAAGAGGCACAATGAGAGGAATTTCTAATTGCTATCATTAGATAAATCTGCCGCTAATAGGACATTCACGCTGCGGTTAGAGCAAAGAAAGCCGGCTTTTTCTTCAACTTAAGGCCGGCACTATCACTCCAGTCTCAGCTCAGCTGTGCTGGCAATTCAGGGACAAGCTTAAATTGAACATGGACTAACATCCAAATCAGATGTTCCCTGTCCTAGCACGTTTATTTAACATCAAAAGCTCCAAAATACCTTGTCCTCAAAGTATAGCATAGCTCTGATTGGCCTCAGTTCATTAAACTAGCTAGATTCCTCACTATAGAAGCAAAACATTTTATGTTCTCTTTGTAGTTTCTTGCAACCTAAATGTACTTCACGGATTTAGGCCATTTTGGGGCGTGCAAGACTAATTAGATGCAGCAACATCCCTCTCACAAACCTCATATGAATTGTCCCTTTAACCAGATCCCCTATATTACTCCGTTGAAGTCCACAAATGTTCCAAATTATAGGATTTTCAAGGTGATTGTTAGAAATATTAGGTGATCGCGAAGTGGAAAAAGAAATTTTAGCAATATATGTACATCAAAGTATAAGTCAAGTAAGTAGATGGAATATACTGCAGAGTAAGTTCTTGGCCATAGAAGCAATCGCAGGAAGATGTCAGGATATGTTTGTACATGAACAAGGCTAAAATTCTTAATTTGAAGGCTGGACTTTAGTATATGTACAATAGTTTCATAGTAATAAAACTAGACATTACATTACATAGAGAATATACTATGAATTTACTATTGAGCAAGGACTTGAATCAGTATTGAATTTACAGAAAGCTTTAGCTGCAGGCATGTACGAGTACTAGCACTCCATGTATAGAGAATCTGTCAACATATACATGCATTATTTGTCATTAATCTATCATCTCTTTTCACTATAAAGAAACAAGAGATTAAAGGTAGATAAAATTATTAGAGCGCTAAGATTATTCCATAAGACACGTAGAAATATAATAAGTATAAAAATTAATATTAAAAACCCGAAATCATTTGAAGAATCTTGAGCAAGAAATACATGTTACGTCACCAATTTTTGCATCTGAGTTTTTGAGATGACCAAATTAGCCCCATTGGACATACCCGAAAAGACTGATCAGACATTGCGAGAGAAATGAGCATGGTCTGCTCTTATTGGCCACTGAATGTAACAGCAGTGAAGACAACCTTTAGGGCCTACATTGGTGGATCTTTACACTTGAATACATATACAAATAAAATGGGAAAAAGAAAGGGATTTCGTAAGTCACACTGTGGAACGGCTCCGCCATTGATAATAAAACCATTCCACAATGAAACTTGAAGAACTTCCCGGAAAAAGGTGAAGTGTAATCCAAAAGAATAACGGCCAAAGAGTGGAACCTTTTTTCACTTGGGGTCTTGGGCTTCCTTATTGGCAAGACAAAGGAAAGAATAGTTAAGCAGTTTAGAGTTGAGGTTGGGAGCTGCTATAGCCATAGAGATCTTCAGTAGAAGAAATGTGAACCGTTTGATTGGGTTGGCGTAGGATTCTCAGTTGAGTACACGTGCTGCTATCTTTCCTTTACCTCTTTTTATCTTTGCTTCCATGCATGGATTTCTCCTCCAAATATAGTGTGTATATGTAAGAGAGAGAAAGAGAGTAAACCGCTCTATCCTCTCTCTCCTCCAATTTTTTCTTGGTTGGCTACTTCATCGCCATCATTAGCAACAAAGTTAGCATAGCCTTCTCTTCAAATTTGATTTTTTCTTCAAATATCAACTAACAAGCTACTAGTAAGAGAGAGAACAAGAAGTAGTAGTACATATTTCTTTCTTTGCTCTCTACATATCAGATCTTGTTCTTGAATCTTGACCAAGAATTCTGTCCAAAACCCGATTTTTTTTCCTTCTCTGATCAGTTCAAGATTGGACAGAATTGAAATCCCACTTGAATTATCAGTCCAGATTTGAGCTTCCAATCTTGCGTTTCTTGATCTGGGATTTCTTCTCTTTTCTTGGATTACTATGTTTCATGAGCATTTATTACTTTGTTTTGGTACAATGAGATAAAAGCTGTAGCATTTTTTCTGCTCGTGTACAGCAGAAATTTCCTCGTTCTTGTTCATCTGATCTGAGTTTTTTCATTAAGCTTTAGTCCAATTCAAATGGAAGAAGATCAAGAAATGAAACACTTGTGTAAGTTTTGCGACAAAAGCTTCCCCTGCGGTAGATCCTTAGGGGGTCACATGAGGTCTCATCTGATGAATCCATCTGAATCCAGTGATAAGGTTAGCAAGAAAAAGCTTTCATCTCTCAGCAATGATATGAGCAAAGAAGCTGGTACTCAGATTGGTTATAGCCTGAGAGAGAATCGCAAGAAGACGAGTAAATTTGTCAATTGTAAGGAAGATAATTCAGTTGATAGCAAGCTGTGCAAGGAATGTGGTAAAGGTTTTCAATCTTGGAAAGCTCTGTTTGGTCATATGAAGTGCCATTCTGATAAAGTTTCAAACAACAGTGTTGAAGATGATTCTTGGAATAGTGCTGATCAGAAGTTGGTGATGGATAGCCAATCTGATAATGAAGCAGCAGCTCCAATTCGAAAGCAGAGATCAAGAACGATCAAAAGGTACAATAAAGCTGCTATAGCTACTGCTGCAGCTGCAGCTCCCTTAAGTGTTGCTAATTCTTCACCTTGTGCTTCTGAGATTGAGCAAGAACAAGAAGAGGTAGCTATGAGTTTGATTTTGCTATCAAGACATGTGGGTTGTTGGGGTGGTCGGAAATCTGCTGCTGAGTCCTCTGAGAACAATTCTGAGTTCCTTGAAGCTCGATCATCAAGTCAAACTCATCCTGATGCTAAAACTGAGAGCAAGATTTTGAAATGCAGTAATAGTGAGTTCAAGAAGTCGAAAACAATGAAAAATGGTATGTTGGAGTCCATTAGTCTTGATGCTGAGTGCTTAAAGTCTAAGATGAAGCAATCTGAATCCAGAGCTTCTCCAGTACCAAGAAATGAGCTCAAACTGAAGCATTCGGAAGTTCCATCAGATGCTTTTCTTGGAGGTGACTTAAAGCAAAAAACTGAATTCCAGGAGTCTAAAGTTGGATATGCCAATAATTTGGAGAGTAGAGAAGATCAGTCTGAATTAGAATTCAAGAAACAGAATTCCGGCAAGAGAAAGTACATTGCTTTGCATGATCCTGAATCGAGTATTGATTGCTCGACGAAGTTAGCTTATGGTGCATCTGATTTTGACCTCTACCAGGGCCCTGAGAGGAAGAGCAAGTTTGAGTGTACTGCTTGCAACAAAACCTTCCATTCCTACCAAGCTCTAGGTGGTCACAGAGCAAGCCACAAGAAGATGAAAGGCTGCTTTGCTTCAAAAATTGACAGCAGTGAAAACAGTACTGAAACTGCGATCTCTCCAAACCAAACTGCTGATAGCAAACTGATCATCAAATGCTACAGCAATGACAACACCATTGATGGGGTTTCTGCAGAAAAGGTTGAAACAGATTATGGGGCCAAGAAGAATACCACTATAGATTATGGGTCCAACAAGAATAAAGGGCATGAGTGCCCAATTTGCTTCAAAGTTTTCCCATCAGGCCAAGCCTTAGGTGGTCACAAGAGGTCACACTTAATTGCCGAGGCCAAAAGCAACCAAACCACTGTAGTTATTCAGAAGAAAGTTCCTGAAATCAGAAACTTTCTTGATCTCAATTTGCCTGCTCCTGAGGATGAAGAAAGCAGTGATCAAGTCTACTACAATCCATGGTGGATGGGAAGCAACCACAAGCAGGAGCAGCTAGTGGGCTTGCTCTAACTCGACGAGATGAAAGAAATTTCCAATTTCTAGCCTTATTCAAGTGTACAGATTCATTAATTCGTTACATAATTGAAGTGCATGTCCACAGCAGTAACTATTCTATTCAGCTACTTAGCCCCCCTCCTAAGTAGCACCTATTCAGCATTCAACTTACCAACCTTTTTGTTTTTTTTTTCCCCATTTCTTGCTATTGTTTACACAATTTTTCTTGTTTCAACAGAGAAACAATTTCTTGCTGCTGCAAGATGTATGTTGATTAAATTTCTTGTCAATCATCATTCAAGAAAACACTGTAATTGCGTTTTTTTTTTTTTTTCACTTTTACCTTCTTGTTAAAAACTTGAGCTTTTTATTTACACTTGGGTTAGAGTTACATTCAACTTGAGCTGCACTTCAAGTGAGCAAAATTTGTCTGTCACAATGATTTTACCTTTGCATAGAAGGCAAATCACTGAGGTGTTGAAAATTGGACTAGAAATGTCATGAAGTCATGAGGAGAGAAAGAGGCAAATTTTTTATTATATACTATTGTAGAAGAGTGAAGATTAGAAGTGAGAGCTCAAAGTGGTTGTTTAGTCACCTACCATAAGAAACATCCCAACCCATCTCCATTCTCATTGCTCCATCTTTCATAAACTCTTGTACTAATGGTGTTTAATTTATCCTCATCTCATATGCCGTGTTTCTTCCTAATTTCTAAAGAGGAGACAAGTTGAATGGTCCGTCCCTCTTTGAAAACTAAGTTCATTAAAACTTTTAAAGATTTATAGATAAGATTGTACTTTTTTTTTTCGTCATTACACTAATAACTTAAAAGTTAAGTATTTATTTCACGATTCAAGAGAATTTTTACTCGAAATTGAAAATAGATAAACGAAAGGATAATAAACGTGTCAAATTTTTAAACCTTCAATAATTTTGAAGATAAAATTCTAGATCTCTCCCTAAAATTCTCCTCTACCATATATTCCATGTTACTTTTGAGCACTTCTTGTGGGATACTATTATTTTGTCCATCTCAAAACTAGAATATTAAGAAGACTTATCAGATTCCCACATCCAGAAACAACTACATGATGCATGCTTATGCTCAAGAAAGGGGAAAAAAAAAGGTAGTTGTAGCTGGCCTAACTAAGGCCAGAGCATGACTGCTAGGTTAAAACTTTAGAGCTCAATTGACTAGAAGGCTATTCTAGAGATTATGCATTCTAATTCTGATATTTTCTTTAGAAAAGAAAACATAAATAAATTTATCAAGTTATGAATTTTTTTTTCTATTGAATATAATAATAGTAATATATTTATATCGTATAATATTCTTTTTAAATCATACTAACAGAGATCTAAGTATGTTAGGATAACTATCAAAGTATCATAAATTCACTTAACTATTTTCACATTTGATTTACTAACTAAAACCACTATTATACCCAAGTTCAAATTTATAAAAAGTGTGATAGAAACAATTATGAACAAACTATATTTATGTACATGTGGTGGAGGAGGTGATGGGCTCCATTAAGCTCTTTTCCCAAAAGGAGGACAATAGAGATCCTTGAGAGGTCTAGTCCAGGCCAGATGCCAAGCACATGAATCTGGGCACAGAAAGAAATGTACCAAATGCCTCAAAAGTTTGGTTTGGACCTTCACCAGATCCAGCATGCACTTGCCACTTATGATTGCCCTTTTTCTTTCTTTCTTTCTTTTTTTTCCCCCTCCCTTCTCCTTTCACTCAAATGACAATGTGAAAGTCAAATCCTTAGGCAGCTAAAGTGATGAGATAATCAAACTTTTGTCCTTTTTCCTTAGCAACTACTAGTTGAATTAAGTAGGGAGAAATGTTTTATGTAAATTGAAATTAATTTATTAGTATTAAATATTCGACAGCTAAATATTGAGCAATACACATATTTATAATTGAATATATATAATTAAAATAAAGAATGTATGTAATTATATGATTTATATAATCAAATCTGTATAGACGTAATGATTTATTAAAATCAAATCTATGTAAATATTTTTTAATAAATAAAAATATTTTAGCACTCAACCATGTAGAAAGAGCTCAATTTGAGGGCGCCAGGCTTCTAAATCTTTACCTATTGCGCTATCATGGTCATTTTCCATGTTCTGATTTGGCTTCCACTCTAATTTCATTTTCTTCAAAACGTATGTGATTCACCATGTATTCATAGTACACAGTTTACATGTGCTCATCTTGATTTGCAATTTAGGTTAGAATGAAGCAATGAAAAAGTCATTTGTTTTAGTCATTATCATTACCTCTATCCATAAAGTTTTGACTTATATCCTCATATTAATTAACAATAAATAAATAAATAATAGTAATCAATTATGTATTTAAGGTAAATTCATAATCTCAATCGTTTTTAATCGTGAGAGAGGTTGGAGTAGAGAGATATTTTGTAGGAGTAACTAGGGAAATGGCATCCGAGTCAAGATCGAAACAAGCAATTATTGAAACTGCAAAGCAAGAAGAAAAAAGATGCAATTCTTGAAATGAAAAGACAATATGAAGCCATGATGCATGGTTGCAAAGAGAATAGGATAGTCTATAAAGAAGATGAAGATTGCTTTCAAAATACAGGTTCTGACTCTGATAAAAGAAAAGTAATAATCTGAAACATGAAGAATCTGATCATGATACTCTTGACTACACAAATGAAGAACCTAAATTGATAATCTTGAGATTTTGAAACATAGACTCAAGAATCTAACAAAATTAAACAAAATCCCACTTTTTATGGTAAAACGTTAACTCAAAACCTAAGTCTAATAATTTAGGGCCAATCCCACTCATAAAATATCTATATCGACTCAAATCTTTTATAATTGCTTATATCGAAAACTTATAATATATGTATGTAGAAGAATACAAATTTTTAAGTATGTGAAATTAAAAAAAAAAATCTATATAAGTATTTTTTGTCTTCCTTGGACTATGTTTAGATTGAGGGAAAGGAGAGAAGAGGAAAGAAGAGTAGTAAGAGGGGAAGGAAAGTAGACCGAAGAAAAAGAGATAATTGAATATTTGTCGTATTTGGATAGTTAACGAAAGGAAATGGAGGGATAAAGTATTAATTTACATCTATACTTATGTTTTGATGAAAGTATAACTAATTAAATAGGAATAAGAGTGTATTTGTTTAGAAATTTTTTTTCAAAAGAATACTACTCTATGTAATGAAAGATAGACCTAGTATAAATAAATTTTATTTGTGAAATATTGACAGTTTTATTATTTACGTCGAGTAACTAGTAATGTTGATGTCTATAAATTCTTTATAAAATTTAAATTTATATTTATATTTTTTAAAAAACTAAAAATAATTATAATTGAAATAGTCTGTACGAAAAAAATATTTATTGTTACCAGGATTAGTTCGTACCAAAAAAAATTTATTAATGTTGGTTTTCTTACATTTTGTTTCTGATAATTAATCCCTCAATTTCTATCCATTTCTTATCCTTTCTCTCCCCCAAAAACAATTCAAATACCTAAATTTATTTCCTCCTACTTTCCTTCCAAATACTTCCATCCAAACATACTCATACTATTGTGAAAATAGTGGACAGCGGTTTCTGGAGCAGGAGTAGTTGGGCTTAGCCACTTGGGGCTTCGTGTTTCGTTAATCTTCAATCTTTGCTTGGTACAGGCCTGGTCCGTATAAAATGAAAGACTGGCCCATATTGATGAAATGCTTCACAAATTTGGGCCCATCCTTGTTTCTACACCCTGGCCCACTGCAAGCTAAACCTGGGACCCACATTTTTCAAATTACTTTCCGGACGCTCCTGTCTGTATGAGTAGGATGGGGTTAGGCACAAGCTCTCCAAAATTCAAACCACCCCCCCTCCAAAAAAAAAAAAAAAAAAAAGAAACAGAAAAAAGTTCTATAGCTTGAAGCCAATTCATAATTTCCCCTCCTTCGATTTGCCCGGAAAATCCATTGATGTTAACTTGCAGAAAGGAGAAAAGGGATAATCATATTTGCGAATTTGTCAGGTGGGATTCTTAGGACTCCAAGAATTGGTGCCTCAATTCATATATGCATACTTGCATTTATGTTCCTTCTCTCGGGTGTAATTTAGTTTTTTCTTTTTTTCTTCCTTTGTGAATTATTCTGTTATTTTAATTTTTGGTAAAAGGAAAAATGATGAAGAAATGTGTTTATCTCTCTCTCTCTCTCTCTCCGGGTGTTTTTTATTTTATTTTATTTTTTTGGGTGAGGAACTTTTTGATTAAGTTTCTACAGGAATTCGGCAAAACTTCTTCAAGCAAGCAAGGATTTTTTTTCCCCCTTGGCAAGCAATTTATCTGTCAAAAAGGGATTTTGTTTACGGTATTCTTGCTAATTATAGATTTTTTTTCTTCCTTTTCTAATTTCAAAAATTTCTGGGCTTTCGATTGTATAAGCGGGTGCCGTTTAATCTTTTTCATTTTATAAGTGTTGTAAAGTGTTTGATTTTTTTGAATGTTTTGTGTATGGCAGATGTCTAGTCGATCCAGCAGTGGTAGTGACAACTCATTTGATGTTAGGGAGCTATTGCAAATTAGGACAAGATGTAAAGAGGTAATCTTTCAATTTTGTTTCCCTGGTGTTTGAATATCTTTTCGTTTGTTTGTAATTGAATTCTTAGTTCATTAGAGAGTTACTGTTTGGTTTATGGTCTGCAGAATTGTCATTGAAGCCTTTGGATACTTAAATCATTTTAATTTTTCTCCTCACAAAGAAAAAGAGAAAAGAAGTGCTTAGTTTTAACTTTTAAGGATTGGTATTCCATTTGCTGATGGTTAATTCCGCCAATTGGAAATGATAGCTTCGTACCTTTAGTTGTTTCCATTCTTGCTGTTATTTCTTTTTATTGATCTTTCTTCTGAATCATAACAGAAGAAAATGATCCCTCGCTTGTATTTTTTTCAGCAAGTGAGTATCAAACCTTTGTTATGTTTGTCTGTTAATAGCTATTTAGTTTATGATGTCATAGCTGTAGCAATGGTGGAGAATCTTTATGTAATCAATACTGTAACTAAGCTATACACCAACTTATTCTATTTTTGTGTTTTCTATTGTAGTTGAGGAAGGAAAAAAATCTACTGAATGATTCACAATCCCAGAGCTTCGAGCTGATTAGAGTAATTTACTTGCTCTTACCTGCTTTACTTATTTTAGAATTTCCTATAAAATCTAGTAATAGTAAGTCTTTTTTTTTGTGTGTTTTGGGGGGGGGGGGGGGGGGGGGGTGTAGTAATAAATCAATTGGCATATTTTAAATGTGTATCTTTGAAGGAAAGTAGTTAGGCCTCCGTCGATGAGGTGATTAGTTTCATTTAAATTTCAAAACTGACACTTCTTGAACTACAAGTTTGTTATACTGGAGCTACAAAGGGCAACGGTATTCAGAATTTTTGCCTTTACTTTTTTTCTCTCATTTGCATTTGTTGGGGTTATAGGTTGTCAAAGCCATGCATGTAGCCCAACTTAGTGTTGCTAATTTTTGCATCAGTCACCAAAAAGTACATATTCTTGCAAGAGAAATTGATGAATTAATTCTTGAAGCCACATTATACTTTAAAAGGTCCATTCCCCCATGGCATGGTAGTGCTTGGTTCATTTCATAGATCATCCAAGTTGTATTTGTCTTTGATTATTGATGTTTCCTTACGAGGGCAAATCTTGAGAATCTTAGGTTGTTTCTGTTGATCTTGTCTTCCATTTGAGAATGAATGTTAAGAGGCAAATTCAAATTTACTTTGGCCTATCTAATGTCTCTTATAATCGATAAACTCTGTGGAGTGTATTGGAGGAAAACCAAGTTATATGCTCCAACTAATGTAACCAATATTTAACTTACTCTGCTGCAGAGTTTGGAGCTTCATGTAAAAGCATTGACTGAGGCCCAAAAAGAAGACAAGAAATGTATACTGCAGTTGGAGAAAGAGCTGAATAATTGTTCTCAGGAAATAGGTGGGTGCCTTTGCTCTTCCCCCTTCTGTCGCTGTTGCACCTGTTTCAATTGTTTTATTTGGTACTCATAATAAGAGTAGGATATTACAACCATCCTACTCTTATTATGTTGCTTCTCACAATTTTCAATCTGTTTCTGTGTTGGGATGCTGGGTCACAAGTAGAAGCATCTTTTAATATGTCAGCACGATCAATCACCTTAGTGAACAATCTGTGAGAGTGCATCGGTGTTACTTCATTGTTGGCCTGCCTTATGCAATATGCGAGAATTCTTTTTCTCACGTAATGTGACGAACTGTTTCAAGTGAAGAAGACTAATTTAACAGTTTAAATAGTATTATGACACAGCTTTGCCTTGAACCCAAAGGGACCCAAGTCCATCCTGTGGTCCTGAACCAAGTTTCAATGCATTCTGGAAAAAAAAAAAAAAAAAAAAAAAGCCTCCGGGGACCTCTTACAGAAGTGTGAAAGCTTTTAGGATTCTTTCTTTTTTTTTTTTTTCTTTTTCATTTTCTTAGGATTTTGGACTCAAGATGTTCAGGTGTTTGCTTGAATTTCCACTAGAAATGAACTTTCTTCACCTGTGTTTTTGTTTTCCATTTGTTTGTTTGTTTTCTTCCTCTTTCTCCCAAACACTTCTTCTTGATGCTCCTGTTGAGGGTGATCTTCTTGAGGTTTTGGATTGAGGAATCTCTGAAGGCTCATTTGGTTGCTGGAGAAAGAAAGTATGTGATTTCTGGGAATGGTAATAAAAAAGTATCAAGTCAATAAGATTCTACTGTTCTATTTGGATAACCAATAACAAATTAAACTACATTTTCATCAAATTTCTAAAAAGATATTCAACTTCTGTAGGCAATCGAGTTGATGACAAGAAAAAAATCTAGATTTGTGGTTTGTTCAGTTTTATGGAAGAAAGAACCAGAACCATGTGTAGGGTGATAAGAAAGACTACACTGAGTAGATGGAGAAAAATAAGTGGCGTACAAAGCTGAGGGTACAGGAGGTGGATAAAATGGTTCTACTGTTGTGTTCTTTATTTGTAAAATCCTAGGAGGGGAATCATTTCCCACGGTTGAAGTAGGATTTACCACTGCTTTCCTTGTTTAAAAGATCACGTTCCATTCAATAAAATCGAATAATTAGGTCAAATAACAGAATTTAAACTAAAGAATGAAAACTATTTCTTCTCTAGTCAAGAATCCTTGAAAATCAAACAGACTTAACCATCATTTTATGCTTCGGGTCTCACATCTGGGGTGTTATATATGGAAATATCTTTGACAGGATATGCAACAGGAATCTGCAAATGGGTTCTTTGTAAATTCATTAGAATATGTAAGGTCTGTTTTTCTCTTGTGAAATCATTTCACTCTTTACTTTCCTATATTTAGAACCCATTTTTATATTACAGTCTTGTCAAATTTAGTGTCACCTTTTATTTTTTCCTTTCCTCTGAAACCATTTGAGCAGTCTTTAGGGAGGATTATCTTTAGTGTTTTGAAAAATAGCATTCAACAACTAGTCCATTCCATTCACTAAAGGTGATTGTTGCCAATGCTTACCAATGCCAATGTTTTATTTCAGATTATTTGCAGGACCAACTAAATGCTAGAAACACAGAGGTAAACTGTCTGGAGAAGCACTTATACACCCTTAAGTCAGAGCTATCAAGCATGCAAAATCTGGAAAAAGAGGTTGTAAGTCTAAGGGAGGAGTTAAAGGTGTCCAATTCTGAGCGCTTATTATCGATGAGGGCATTGGAGAATAAAGAAACGGAGCTCCGAAATGCACACTTGTCTATAGAAAAACTAGAGGAGTCAATTTCATCTGTTGGACTTGATTATCAATGCGAAATAGAGAGCATGAAGCTTGATTTGTTGGCATTGGAGCAGAACTGTTTTGAAGCTAGAAAATCCCAGGAAGAAACAGCTCAAGAAAATGCTAGGATGAATAAATTGATTCCAGATCTTGAGAGTAGAATCCAGGATGAGGAGAAGGTTATCAAATGTTTAGACAAGGAAAATAAAAATCTCAAGGAAAAGCTTAGGAAATCAGAGATGAATGCTAAAGTATTCCGTCAAAAGGTGGAAGAACAGTTCCAAGGTTGGTTGATAGAGACGGAGCAGTGCACAAGTGAATTTGGAGAAGATTCCAGGTATCTTATAGACAGGTTTTTCCCATGATAAAGGACAAGATGCATTTAGTTTCTGCATGATGTGACATGATTGATGCATTACTTTGTTTAACTTGGCTCTTGGCGCATATTCACATGATAAAAGTGCCATCTCCATTTGAAGTTCGTAATCTGCTGAGCATTTTTCTTTTTTTGTATATACTATTGGGAATCTGTTTGATAGTTTGCCATGTTACTTGGTTAAATATAATTTATGAAAACCTAGTCGGGAAAGAATTAATCTCTAGTCCCTCAAGTAGGTTGAGAGAGATTTGAGCCACGTTTCTTTTGGTGGAGAGAAACTTTTGGATAGCTGGACTTTGTGAGTTGATGCCTTGCTTATCAATTACCATGGATCTGTGATTTCCATGTTGGAATCAGGCGAAACTAAATTATTAAAGCTTAAGTTAGTCTAAACAGATTCAGCTAAAGTATGAAAATTTTGACATGGAATGGATCAGCATATGATACTTCCTTTCTTTTTTACTTTTTTTTAAACTCATTTATTAATGAATCAATATCAAATGATTCTTTCAAAGCTGGTATACCTGTTTCCAAATATTGGTATAAAGAGGCCCAATCAATGCCTTATTCAGCAAGTGTCATAATGTTAAGTATTGTGCTGTGTTGTTGTGATTTACGTGTCTAATTGCATTTGGCTATATTGGGCTACCTACTCATGTGCCATGAAATATGCAACTCAATTTCTTTCTTTCTGTGGTACTTGTCAAGCGCTTGCGGTGACATTTTGGGGCCACTCTTTTCCAAATTGACGCCCTTTGGAGCATCAGATGTAGAGTTGAAGGCGTACATGGATAAAATGTCACGTCAGATACATGACTATGAACAACTCATAGGGCAGCTTAAGGTACCTATGGTTTAAGCTGACAAAAGAAGAAAACATTGTCTAACAGTATGAATCAATATGACTGTCCTTTATGTGTGCAGTTTACCGAAGTTGACTTGTTAACATTAAGTTGGAAATAGATATTTTGTCTATCCAATTTCTGAAGAAATTCATTCCAATGGTTGCTAGGAAGAACTGAAAGAGGAAAAACTAAGAGCAAAAGAAGAAGCAGAGGATTTAGCACAAGAAATGGCTGAATTAAGATACCAGATAACAGGGTTGCTTGAAGAAGAGTGTAAACGCCGTGCATGTGTGGAACAAATATCTTTGCAAAGAATTTCAGAATTGGAGGCTGAGGTATTGACATTTCAATGTTTTTCTTTTCATTTCTTTCTTCACCCCATTGAAAGCACTAACCCCTGATTGTCATTCTTCTTATATTGAAGCTTGAAAAAGAACGGTGTAAATCCTTTGATCACCAAGGAGAAAGAAAATCTATCACCACCGTCAGGCATATCCATGCATCTTGATATGTGATTGTACAATGCACCAGATCTCTTGTAAATATATTGGAGGTTTGTTTTTCTGATTTAGCTGCAAAATATGTTTGTCCATTTCTACTGTTCTGCACATTCGGGGTAACTATTACATTTTTATCCTGTTTGTATTTTTTAACATCATTTAAATTTTAACTGGACTGAAATTATGGGGTTTTTTTTTTTAAAGCAAAGCAATACTTGTTTGGATCACATCGTATATAACCTTGTAGTCAACCAGGCTGCAATTCTCTATGTTGAGAATGTTCATATGGCAAGACAGAGACAATTGTGTGGTTGTGTGGTTGGTTTCATGTATCATGGTTCAGTTTTCAGTTTTTTCTTCCCCTACTCAACTATGAATGGGGTGATGGAACATAGTTTCCTAATTTAACATGTAACTGAATGTGTATATATATATATATATATATATATATATATATATATATATATATATATATATATATATACCGTGGTTCAATCGATGCAACTCTTCCTTGCCATTCTTGAGTCATTCCTGGGGCATTGAAGCATCATTTTCTTATGACACAAGCTGGTTTTTCTTTATCTATTCAGAAAGTAAGATTATGCAGTTTTGGAAGTTATTTGCTTTTTGGTTTGGCATCAACTCCTACCAACTACTCAGGCGTATCTTTCAGTGCCAACTTTAACTATTCCAATATAATCTTTGTAATATGCAACATAATTGACCAAATTCTTTTTGCAGATCCTGTTTTGCGCTTAATATCAGTTCTTGCAAGGATCGTCTCAGCCCCATATCTATGATGATTTGGCTAGCACTATTTTGGTTCCTTAAAATGCTTTCCTGGTTGAAGTGATGCAATGGAGCCTTTGCAGAATGCAATTGATCCTCTATTCATTTTTCCTTTCCCTTCAAAGGATGGTGATTCTTTCATGCACTGTTTTATGTAAATGCTGGTGAAAATTTTGGGTTCTTTCCTTCATTGGGAATGGTTTTTGCATCCCTAATGAAGTTGAACACAACTTTTACAGAAAAGAATGTTGTTTCTCCCTCTGATTTGAAGTTTGTATTTGATCTTTCTCGACTCGAGAATCACCCTACCTTGAGAGAGAGCAATATCCAGCTCTGAAGCAGTGCATTGTTAAACTAACATTTGAAACTTTTCATTCGACTTTGACCCTCCAGGTTAGTCTGATAGTAATGAGTTGTAACGATTATTTGACTATATAAAATGAAAAATTACATTTGACTGGTAAGACCTCCAAAATGCAAAACCTATTGGCAAGTCAGTCTTTTTCCATTGAATTTTGATTAGCGTGCTTAATGGAGGATTCAATAATTCCAGAGAAGAAATTGCAACCATCTCTTTCCGTAGACGTAGTCACCAACACACCATGCCCCCCCCCCCCCCTCCCCCGGGGCCCCCCCCTCGACATAGGAAGTCCTCAAAAATGGAGAAAAATTGTTGATGTGAAGCTTAAGAATTAAGGTATGATTAAGTTTCCTCAGCAGTTTCGTAGAAGTTGCACTGAGACACTCCAACGTATGTCTTTCACTACAAAAAGGAAGAGTTCCCATTTCATAATCCGCGGATATAACAACGTATCTCTTCAAATTACGGACACGATTGCATTTGGATTTTTGAGATCAACTAAAACTTATCTGATTTTTATTTTCTTTTTGTTAAAAAATAAAAATCATCTTTCTCTTTCTTGAAATACTTGTGTTCAAGAACAATAGCCTCGTGGATTTTAGTATGCAGATATTACATAAGTTGGGCATTCAAATTAGCACATAGTAATAAATATATGTGCAATTGGATGTTAGGAAAAGGGTTGAATTTTGGAATATGGCTGCTTTCATATGACATAGATAAATACGAAAGCATACTATTATTCTAATAATTATAATTATTTTCTTATGTTCTTTTTGTGGTATACGCTAATACATATATGTGATGTAGTATTCACATGGATTAAATTCAAACAAACCAATAATTTACCAGTAAAGAAGGGAAATAGGTACAAATATTACCCTTCCTACTCTTCCCCCGCCCCGCCCTCTCTCCTAAATAAGATATTCCCTTCCTAATCCGTTACTTCCTTTTCTTAAAAATAAAAAAGTAAATTCAATGAAATAATTTATTAAATATGTAGAATAATTCATAATTAATATTTTACTAAAAATTATTTTATTCAATCTAATATATATATACATATATTAATATAGTTATTTATTTATTTAAAATCAAGATGATAGACTACCATCAAATATTTGATAAATAATTTTTAAAAAATTATTCGATCTTGGTAAATAAAATCTATCAATGAATACAACTTCTCATTTGGCAATTGACATGCCAACCCTTTTTTTTTTTGTGTTTGGTGTAAGAAACGCAAAAAAAAAAAGAAAAATTATTCAAATTATCCATATTATAGGCATGGGGCAGTCGTTGGCAGCCCTCTAGGAAAAGGTGAGGGGGAAAAGAAACGGTCCAATTTTCGTCAGAATGGTTTGGCTAAAGTTGAAAAGTCCACTCTCCCTTCACGCGCTTCTTTTCTAATTTTTTAAAATCCTTTGCCTATTTTCAACCATTATATAGAATATTATTTCTATTTTTTCTTTTTAGTTTCTCAAAAAATTTTATATGCTTTTTCTCTCGGTCAAAAATGGAGAACTAGTCCAAAATCCCGTCTCAACTATTGTACCTTTTGTTGTAGTCAATTGTACATTTCATGTATAAATAAATAAAAATTTTCATGTGCCACTCTATCTTAAAAAATATTTAAAAATAATTCATAAATGATACATTTCCCAAATTATTAATATATTTATCAAGAAAGTGATTGAAATTGTTATATAATTTATAAATAATATCTTGAGTTTATATGACTTAATATTTTAATATGTTATAATATATTTTTTCGAATTTAACTATTATTTATAGTGTATGTAATTTTTTTTTGTTTTTAAAAAAATAGAGAGGAAATTCCCTTTTCCTTTTTTCTTTGAAATAAATGGAAGACAAAAAAATTTCAAACAAAGGCAAGAAAAACCTCCACATAAACTCTTTCAAAGTCTTACCAGTTAAGTACATCCAACCTCTCCATCTTCACACCTTCCTCATAAAGAAAGATCCATTCAAATCAGTTCTTCTTCTTCTCCTTCTTCTTCTCTCTACATAATAGGTGTTGTCCGCTTGAAATTTCTCTAACTGCAAAGGACAAACCACAAAGGTTCCTCTGTTGTCATATATATATATATATAGTTTCAGATTTTTGTCTCTCGAGATTGGCACGTGAAACCCAAAGGGGCGTTATTCTCGGTGCTTTTTGATATCCAAGATTATCCCTTTTCTCCATTTTTTGCGATTTTAGGTACTTCCCGCTGCTTTATTTTGATTTTAAATTCTGGGTTTAAAATTTAACCTTGAACCCCTCTGTTCAACATAATACTTTTTTTTTTTTAATAAACAAAGAATTTCTGAGTTTTTGTTTCTGTGAGTCATCTTTAAAGTTTGTTTTTCACTTGTGGGTTTCCTTTATTCCATTTTGTTTTTGGTTGCCCTGAGCGAGGGGGTCGTCAATTTACTTCATCAATAGGTCCATGTTGTATGTTTGGCTTGATTTGATTACTTTGTGGATTGTTGATGTATGTAATGATGAATGTGAAGGGGTGTATAGGTTTCTTTCTTCCCGGCTAATTTCTTGAAGGGATCAGATTTTGGTTGTTTTGACTTTTGGTATTATTATTATTTCTTTATTTCTTGATAAAATCAGAGGAGAAAATTGTAAGTGCTTTCTAATTCTTTTGCTAGGAATTGCTTGGGAATTTTGGGGCTTCATTTTATGTCTCATGGCATCTATTGTAAGATTAAATTTTTGGGTTTGGAAAATTTTTCAGTCAGAGGTTCTAAAGATATATATATATATATATATATATATATATATATTGTTCACACGACTTATTGATGCATGGTAATTGCTTTTTGACACTTTGATGTTTCTTAACTTCACTTTTGAATGATTCCTTGAAGACAGTTACTTATTGGTATTGGTTATTGGTGAAAAGTAAAGATCTCAAGCTTTCTTTAAGCTTTAGAATTCATATATTGTATGTATGAATTTTTATTCTTTCATTTAAGGGAACTTGTTGCCTCCTCTAAAGTTGCTGTCTTCTTTTAGTCACTTGTTACTATCCCTTTGCATTTTTTGTAGCTTGATTCCTTATTGCTTTTGGAACACATCTTCTCTCTTTAGCCATGGTGCTGCAAGAGTTGGCTTTTGCACAATCTTTCCATGGAAAGAACTTTCTGCTTTGCCAATTTACAACTATCCGTGTAACTTACATGCTCTAACAATATGTTCTCGAATGTTTCCGTCCAGGCTGATCTCTAAACAGATTGTAGATTGTGTTAATTGATTGTTCTTTGGGCTTAAAGGATCAATTGCCTCATCTGATTGTGCAGTCCTTCAAAATGTTTGGCCTTAAGAAATCACCATTACATAGGAATGCTAAGCATGCCTCAGTTGGTACTGGATTTGACAGCTCAAATCCTTTCGATTCTGATGGTGAGTCAGACAAAAAGCAAACCCCTACATCTGCGAGAAGAACATCTTCCGAGCCTTCACTGGTGGCCATGGGCCAGAGTATCAACCCTTTTGATGATGAGGTTAAGGAGAATTCCTCATCAGCTTATTCCCTTACATCATCAGCAAGAAACAGGTACAAGAATGATTTTCGTGACACAGGAGGATTAGAGAACCAGACTGTACAAGAACTGGAGAATTATTCTATATACAAAGCTGAAGAGACTACAAAGGCGGTAAATGGCTGCCTGAAGATTGCAGAGGAAATGAGAGAGGATGCTACTAAAACTTTGGTGACCTTGCATCAGCAGGGAGAGCAAATTACAAGAACCCATTATGCTGCTGCGGACATTGAGCATGATCTTAGTAGGGTATGGTTTTATATTTTGATGAGCTTTATTTATTTATTTATTTATTATTTTTCCTATAGAAGTTTAGATTTATTTGGCTGACTTAAGAGCTTTAAGAACATGATATGCAGTCTGTTCTCTTCTTGTAAGTTTTTGGCATTTATCTTTCCAGTGGTTTGAACATTTAATCTTTAACTATTCATAGTTGGAGAATTTCAGTTCCTCCGGCTACCACATTGTCCATAACACAAATAATAGTTTTAAAATAAAAAATTGATGAAACAAACAACTGTTTGCATTGATGAAATTAGAATTAGATCTAGCAAGGCATTAATCATTGTACAGATTTATGATTTTTTTAAGTATAATATGACTCTTTTCTGATATTGAGGGATTAGCTAAAGTTTGATTCTATTTATTTATTTTTTGGTATTTCTTCTTATTGCCATATAAAGGGATATATATTTTTGCCATTTGAGTGATCTTCAGCTTTGATTGATGGTTGGTGATTTTAAGTATAGCTCTTCAGTTTGTCATATTTACTGACATCACACATTCATTTTCAAATGCCTTTTAGTTGATTTATGTTCTACAAAATTCTACTTGTATGTTGGGACCTTATTGTGAGACCATATTCTAGATCACACATCTCTACTTCTCTCTTCAAGTGGTATACTAAAAAGCATATTGTTACTACTAAAAGATATTAGGACCAATTTATTTGATATGGACATTTTAATAAACTCTTTCAACACAATTCCTTCTTGTTTCACCAGAAGCTTTTTGCTTATTCATCCCCAGCTCACATTATTTATGATGGTACTGTTCTAGGTTCTATTCTTAAAGATTGGGCTTTTGAACGACATTTTATGTTCTTTTCTTCAGCCGGTTTCCCATATTCTTCACAATTTCTATTCCATTACCTTTTATCCACAATAATTAAGGTTTCTTTTCCTCATCACCAACCATTAAACTATAAGCATGAATGATCCTTTATTTTCCTTATTACTGACCATCTAACATCTACAAACATGGATGAAGAATAAAATATCTGTACGCATAACTTTCAAGACTAATTGAATCTAATACAAATTTGATTCCTCTTAGCCTTGATCTTGCTGCAAAGAACTGAATGCTTTATTTTGGTGTTGCCAATGCCCCCAAATACTGCATGATATTGGTCCAGTTTCATTTGAAATTGATCACTGCTTTACATCTTGGATTTGTAGAAAATTTTGCCAATGTCTTTGTTGCTGGTTATTTTGTGCTTAATTGCTGTACACACTGAAATTCTTTTATGAATCTTCCAGGGTGAAAAGCTTTTGGGAAGTCTTGGGGGCATCTTCTCCAAGACATGGAAGCCTAAGAAGACTCATTCAATTACTGGCCCCATGATCACAAGAGGTTACTTCTCCACCTTCATCCACTATTTTCAAATTCTTTTGTGTAAATATTGATCATTTTAGCATGCAAAGAGAGTAACCCTTTTGAAGTCAGTGTTGGGGAAGGATGTGAGTAGAGCATCTGGCAGTTGGCTTTGCTTGTCTTAAATGTCTTTATTTATGATGCAGATGATCCAGCCTATAGAAAAGGTAGCCATCTAGAGCAGAGGGAGAAATTGGGGCTGAATGCACCAAAAGGAAGGTCAGATGTACGAAAGCCCCTTCCTGAACCAACAAATGCTTTACAGAAAGTTGAGGTATGCTTCTGCCCAACTATGGATGCCTAGCATAGATTGCGAAGGAATCAATATTTGCTCCTGGACTTACAGATTTTAGATTTTTCTTAAATATGAACTTAATTGCTGATCTCCTTGGGAGTTGGAATGCAGAGAAAAAAGTGATTGGGCATAAAGGGGAAGTTGACTGATTATTGTTTGGTACCTGATCTTCACAGGTAGAAAAAGCAAAGCAAGATGATGCCTTCTCTGATTTGAGTAATATTTTGGGGGAGCTGAAGGGTATGGCCCTTGATATGGGATCCGAAATTGACAAGTCAGCTCTCTCTCTCTCTCTCTCGTGCATATCTTAGCTCATTTCCATGTTAACATGCATATGAATTATATTCATAGGACTTAATATTTCTGGTTGCTTTGAAAATTTCAGGCAGAACAAGTCTATGGATCATCTGCAGGACGATGTTGAGGAGCTCAACTTCCGAGTTAAAGGTGCCAACCAGCGAACCCGCCGTTTACTTGGGAAGTAGCAATTGTAGCCATTAGATCTGCTGTGCAACTTTTACCTTGACCCTTGATGATGTATCCCGGACAAAAGCAAATTGGAGTCTGTTCTTTGTCCCTCGCGTTGTATACATTTTCGATTTCTTTCATACTTCATAAACAAGAATCCATTGATTGAATTATTAGACTTGAAACAATCGCCTGCATTTTGAATGCATTCATTTTACCTAGTCTTGGTTACTCTATTTCTGGCTTCCACCTGACTTCAGAAACTATTTTGTCCCAGGGAAATTCCGCATTCATGCACTCACAACCAGAACTAAATTTTCCAAGATTACTTTTTGAGCTTTCTACATTGCCAATTCTTTAGTTGTCGGAGTACTTTATTAAGTAGAGTGAAATGGGGAATGGAAGGAACATCTGCGTCCCAAATTTCTGGCATAAACATGTTTTCCATATCACAGTCCAAAATGTGAAAATAGGTAAAGATGTATCTTGCAACCCTAAAAGCAAAACCACGTTGTGATACTAACAGCCACAATATGGCCTTATAAGTAATTTCCATCAGGATATTAAACACTGGCCAGCCAACGGGAATGAACAGAGTACATTCCACCACCATCGATCTGGCTACGTGAAGAAGATGTTCTGAGTATATTCTACCACCATAGGCTAATTGGAACTCAAGGTACAAAAGAAAACACAAATAGGAAACAATGACAATGAAGATCATACAGGAAAGTGCAAAACTTTGGATGTTGAAACTGTAGCATGCTTCATCGGTTAGGCTACAGATTCCATAGCATCTTATGGAATAAATTATGACACATTGAACCACGGAATTACATCTAAGAAAAGAAAGAAAAGGCTGTGCATACTACAATAAGTTATGGCAAAAGGACATTATTAGATGGAAAGACCAAACAAAATATATTTCTTCCCGCTCTGCTGTAGTTCGACTTCTGAAATCCCAAGACGAAAATATTATGCTCAGAAACATCTAATTTCTGAGTTCACTTCTCTTCAAGAATGCTGGTTAAGCATTTACCTTTTTTTTTTTTTTTTTTGCTCCGAATCTCTTTTCCTATGAATTCTGCAACATGAGTTACAAAGAATGAGATTGAGATAAACAAATTCAACGAAATCTAAAACAAAAAGGGTAGTAAAGTAATACAGAAGAAAAAGCACAAAAGCTTTGTAGCAAGTGATCTCAATTGAATTAAGCAAATGCAGCCATTGCTATCATAATAGGTATACTTCTGCTTGGATAAGCAGCTAAAGGTAAAGTGTGTTTATTTGACACACACAACACCAAATTCATTGCATAAACTCAATATTTACTTGCTAATAACCTAATTCAGCTTTAGTGGGATGAAGCATTCAGTTGCTATAACTGCACTCAAAAACAGAGCATTTCTCAAGCTAAATTTATGTTGAGAACTGTATATTTCATATCCTAAAAAGTTCTTCCCAAGTCTTGAAAAGATAATGCTACCAAGTGAAAGGGAAAAACAATCCAAAGTCAAACTAATAGTTAAAGGTATCCATCTTCCCCCCCACCCCCTTCATTTCCCCTTTCGCTTCTCAAAATTCTCTCTTTCATTTTTAAAAGAAAACATGACCTCTGAAAGTAAATAACATAAAACAAAATCGCATTATTATCATGCTGCTAACCATCTTATCGATAGTATACGAGCCTCTTTCTTACAACACCCAACACTTTTGTATTTGAATCTAAAGTAAACATCGAAACCAGCCCACACAAAAACCTGGGAATGAGGTTCAACAATTGTTGTACCTTGTTAATGATGATCAAATAATTGTCTTTACAATTCCTGAAACTCATTTCTACGGTCTCAATAGCCCTAACACATTTTTTTCCATGTTCTTTCTTTCTTATTTTGATTTTTGAGGAATACAATACAGCATATTGCAGATTGTCCTGGTTGGCAAACGTAACATAAAAACTATGAATACCACTCACATAAGAAATTATCCCCTTCCCCTTTGGGCTTCTCTTTCCATCTTTCCAGCAGGGCACCTAAGTGAGGGTAGGTTGGAGAAGGTGACCAACCAAGGCAGTGTGGAGGAACTAAAGAAACTCTCCAATAACACTTCAATTAGTATTTTACTGTTCCATATTTGAAGCAATTTAGGCATCCCAGCACAAGCATCTGGTCAAATACATAATGAACTTCAACATTGCATAATGCTTTTGCTAAGCAAGTGCCCCCCCAATATATATGTGTGTGTGTGTTAGACAATTTAACCTTTTTCCAAGATTGTGTACTTGGAGCATGTAGTTTTACAACCTCAGAAACCCAATCAACTACGGAATGATGAATAGTCTTAAAAGTGTAGTTCAATAGCCCTAATAAAATGAAACACATCATACAAAACTCCAAATTTTAGACACCAAAAATGAAAAAAGAGTCATAAGGTTGTTGCAAAATTTTATAAACAAACAAATATGCTGAACTTGCTGGCAGTAATTCTACAACCCTGTTATAACCATTGATCTGATGATGCTACTCTAGGATGTTGAGGGGAAAAGGGGGGAAGGAAGGAGGGAGAAAGAGGAGAAGAATGAATAGCCCATGTAAACATATGCTAAAAACATCATCTTTGATAATACACATGGTTAGAACTGATTAATATCAACTCTTTATTTGGAGGAGGAGGAGGAATGTGGGGGGTGGAAGTGTGCAGACATTTCATTTGGAACATTTTCATGAAGAATCCATCAGGACCATACTATTGACACATATAGCAGGATCCTTCTGGAAAATTCTAAGTGTACCTAAAATGATTATGTTGCCAGCCTTTTGCCAGTTTCTTTTCAGCATCAAACAATAACTTGGTGCAGTAACACAAGGGAGTAGCTATCAACAGAATTAAACAAAACTAACCTGATTCTTAAGCTGGATTGGATTTTACACACACGCGAGCACACACACATATACACACACGGATGGTTATCTCTCTGTGCACGTGCGGGCGCTGTTTGCACCTCTTTCATATATATATATATATATATATATATATATATATATAAAGATACATTATACTGGAGAAACAGCTACAAAGAAAATCCCCTCACGAAATTCAATTGTAATCCCATCCCATTATCATCGGATAAAAGCTTAATGACTAGATAAGTAGTTCAAAAAAAAAAAATCTTTACATCCTCCAACACTTTATCCAACCATCTCAAAATTGATCAATTTCTCCACTAAATAAGAGAGAACAAGGAAATAAATGCGTATAATAACCAGTTTCACATAAATAATCATCTGAAAATTAGCAATTACTAAACTTCCAAAACCTTCAATTGAAAAACTGAACCCAAAAGTCCAGCAGCTTCTTCAGTGTTTGAGCTCCATGACACTTTTGACTTTTGGGGCATAGAGGGAATAAACTAAAGCCTGTCTTTTGGCGACTTCGAGTTGTGACTTGCCGTCGGCAAATGCCACAGCGATTTGAGCTGGATCCGACATGTCTTTGCTGTGACGAAAAGCGTCAATTGCTCGGCGCTTTGTATACTCTCTTATGTTATAGTCTGGAAACCCACGGGCCGTCCTCAGTAGTGACCTAAAAAGTGATAGCACTTCCCCTCTCGAAGGCGATGCCGCCATCTCTTCAGCTCACAACTACGGCTATGTTAGGCCGTTCTCAAGAAATACGCCGATAAACAGTTAGTTGCAGCGGTGTGAGAGGTAGGAGAAGAACAGAGGTAGCTGCTATGAGCAGATACTGGTAGCAGTCGCCGCGATTATAGTGGCTATGAGTGGCGTTAGCTGCAGAGAACGATGGAATCTTGGGGAGAAGAAGGCAGAACGGGATTAGGAGAAGAATGGACTCCGGGTTGGTTGGATGAATGGAGGGCTGTATTTTAGGCTTTGGATTAATTATGGGCCATGATAATGGGCTAGATTGCTTGGGCCTATAGTTACCAAGAATTTCAATTTTCAATTTGTTTAGAAGGTCTATGTCCTATCGTGTTCACGCCCGTGCGTAGGGGTGTAAACGGTCGGGTCGGGTCGGGTCCGAATCATCTCATCCCGGACCCTACCTGTATATCCAGCAAGTTCGGAGTTAAATGACACATATCTAATTCGACGGTTCAGGTTGAATATACCCTACCCGAAAACTCTAATTTATAAAAATAATATTACTATATAAAAATCTTTATACAAAATATTAAAATAGCTATAATTTCAAATTCTCAAAATTTTAAATTTACAACAATAAAAAAAAGTGCAAGTTCATATATAACAATATCATACAACACATATAAATTAGAAACTAAATATTAAATAATAGTTTACAATAGCAATACCAAAATATCCATAAGTTTATAACTATTACATAATATAAAATATTTTCAATTCATCCAATAAGCTAAATAGTTAAAAACTTAAAATGTTAAATAAAAATTTATATAATATATATATATATAATATTTTATATAATATTTTTAAATTAATCGAGTAAATGGATAATCGAATTCGAATTTATAATACCTGAACTCAGACTCAATTATATAGATTAAACGAGTAAACAGATCATCTCGGATCCGAATAACAAAATAGACATACCAAACCCATATAAATAGATAAACGGGACGGGTCAGGTTCGGGGTAGACCCGATCCATTGACAGGCCTACCCACGTGTGTGTGTGTGTGTGTGTGTTTCATAATAAATTATGATAATGCGATAAATTAATCAAGTAATTTATGATATTATAAATTAAACTTACTAAGAAAATGATGTGGGTTGAACTTTGTTTAGCAAATCATGCATGCTAATCCATTGACCTAACACCGTGTATAAACGAAAAAGCATTTCTTTGCAGATAAGTATTAGTTTATTTTATTGGTTAAATATTTGACTTATAATTTAATATGAAATTTTAAAATTAAAAAAACGAAGTTGTGAGTTGAACTTAGTGTAATAAATCACGAATTTTAATCAGTTGAACTATCACTTTATGTAACCACAAAAGCATTTCCTTGCAATATTTGGATTTTTAACGGCTGGAATTTAATGTAATTGGTTCGTGTGTAAGGATTTTTCAAGGTAGGTGTGATAATTTTATTTGGTAGATGGAAATAAATTTTATTTTTTAAAGCTATGTGATTAAATACATTATCTTCGATATAACTATTTGATGTGATGCACGTAATAACTTGAATAAATATCTCATATGAAAAAAATAAATAAATAACAATAACGATAACAAATACATGTCATACCAATTAAAGGATGATTGGACCTATAAATTGTGAAAGGTCAGGTGAACACAATATTATACATTAATGTCTTCTTCTTTTTTTTTTTTTGTTTAATTTAAGTGGTGCTGCATGTATTAATTTTTAGATTGTTATAATTTTTATAATTCAATAAGATTAGATTCACCTAATAATTTTTTAAAAAGACACCATGTGCATGTATAATGTTACTATAGTAAAGGATTTACTTTTATAAACATAAATAAATGTGATAATATCTCTTCAAATAATCATTATAAAACTACCCAATAGCCTTGACAAATTTAGTAAGTAGAAGTTTTATAATGAATTCTAATGCATGAACTTGTTAGTAATTATTAGAAACAACACCTAACAAGAAATATGTTTTAAGCACAATTCCATTCCCATGTCCCTTGTGTATTAAATACATAGAAAAGTTTTTGTTATACCCCTTGAGCACATAAGTGGAACACGTGAAATTTTTTTTTTTAAAAAAATATAAAATAAAAAATATATCAAAATCTTGAAAAATAAATGCCATCGTATAATTAATAATCTCTTTGGCCTCGAACTTATATAAACCCTTCTTCTGCTTGTCAAAACTGTACTTGTCAAGCAGAACACAGGAGCAACAAAATGGTGTACAGTTCTTTCATGGAATTTGTGGCATTAGTTTCTGGGGTCCCTTTGTTTCAGAGGGTGTTCTTGAAGGAGTTTTGCCTAAAAGCATGAAGAAGAAGATGATGAAGACTGTTGCTCCTGGTATATCACCCACATGTGGGTGACCAATACTTTGTATTTATATTTAAATTCATAATAAATAAATTCCTTTTGGTGTTATTTTTATTTATCTTTTGTTAATTTCAAGAAAAATTGTTTGATGTATTATTTTTTCTTTTTTTTTTTTTTTTTTTTGTGTTGGTAAAGATGGCATTATTTGTTGTAGAAGCAACTTCATATTGAATACAGAAATTTGGTCACAAGCACTTAAAACTCCAAGCAAATATCAACTACCAATTGCCATTATCCACAATAAAGAGGCAAAAAAGCTTCAAGACAAGAACATTCTAACCACAAACTAGTCCAATGTATAGGCTGATTTGGTAGCCTGCCAAGAAAGGGAGACCCTCAAAAGAAAAGAGGCTTCTCTATCGCTCTCTTTTGATCTTTCCTGAACCTTTGCCTCCACTTCAATTTTCTGCTACCATTTTTTATAAGAATTTATATATTTTTTATATTTTTATTTTATGCAAAATTTTAGTTTTAACTGTTGGAATTTAATGCAATTGTTTCATTGGTAAGGATTTTCAAAGGGTTGGTGTGATAATTCTATTTGGAAGATGGAAATATATATATTTTTTTATTATAGAGGTACATAATTAGAAAAAGAAAAAGAAAACATATTGATGCCATCGTCTTCACAGAACTATTTGATGTGATACATAATAATTTGAATAAATATCATATTTGACAAAAAATGCATGACAGATACATGTAACATCAATTAGGAGATGGTTGGACCTATAAATGTGAAAGGTTAAGTGAACACAATCTTTTACACCAACCTCTTTTTTTTTAGTTCAAGCATATATAGGATTCTAAGCTTATCAACTCTTAGGTGGATTAATTTTTATAATTCAATAAGACTAGATTCACTTAATACTCCCTCCGTCTATAAATAGTTGGTCTAATTATAAAAATTACGCATATCAAGAAATTGTAGAATTTTATAATAAAAATGATTAAAATATTCATTATATCATTTCAAGCATTTTTATTATCTTTTATACCTCATTAATTTAAATCTCACTACTCTTTTAATTATATCACTGTAATAATTATATATGTCTCTCTCTCTTCTCACCCATATCTTTTGTCTCTCTCTTCCCACCATTTATTTTAGAGTCTTCTTTTTATCCATGACACCTTATTAAATTATACTTTTGACTATTTTTATAAAATAACATTATTTCATTGTTGGTTAAAATAACTTCAATATAGATAATTATAATATTAATTAATTGATAGAAAATTGTACTAAGTGTAAAATTAAAAAAAATTTAAATACAACCTATATTTAGAAAGTGAACAGTTATTTTTGGATAAACTAAAAAAAATTAGGCCAATTATTTATGAACGGAGAAAGTATTTTTTAAAAAAATACCATGTCTTTGTATAATTTTACTACAATAAACGATTTGCTTTTATAAACATATAAAAATGTGATAATATCTCTTCGTATAATTATTATAATACTGCTCAATAGCTTTGACAAGTAAGAACTCCCTCCATTCTAAATTATCAATTCACTTTCTAACTTAATTTTTGTCTCAAATTATCTGTCTCTTTAAGAAATCAAGATTTAATATTTCAAATTTACCCCTATTTAATAGTATTCTATTTCTCAAATATATTAAAATATAATTAAAAACTCATTTTACGAGTTCTTATATTCATATTCATCTCATTAATTTTAAAGAAATATCAATAGCAACTTGAAGGGAGAAATAAATATTCATCAATATTTTGATCAATTTTCTAACAAGAATTAAATATTTAAGAGAGAAAAGTAATTTGGAGTTATATCAAAATTTTAAAATTTGTATACTTCTTAATGTAAAGAGAGATACTTATCATTAGATTGTAAAGGTAAAAATAGAAAAGAATATTTAATTAACTAAAAAAATTATTTTTCTTAATTAAAGTGGATAGATAATTTAAGATGGAAGAAATATGAATTTTAATTATAATGTGTGAAGTTGTTAAAAATGATTAGAAACAATGCGCATAAGAAGATATTTATATTGTCTTTCTTCTACGTATTAAATACATAAATTTATTAAAATAAGAATAGAAAAGTTTGCACGTAAAAGAAACATATGCACACGTCCCAAAAAAAAATCAAAGTTTATCAAAATCTTGAGAAATAAATGGAACCATAATGATTTCTTTGTCCTTGAACCTATATAAACCCATCTTGTTCATCAAATCTATACTTTACAAGCAAAGCACAAGAGCAACAAAATGGTGTATAATTCTTTCATGGAATTTGTGGTGTTATTTCTTGGTGGCCCTTTGTTTCACAGGACATTCTTGAAGGATTTTTGCATTAAAGGATGATGAAGAAGAAGATGAGGATTGTTGTTTCAGGTGTATCACCCACATGTGGATAGAATGACCAACCAATTGCATTTCTCTTTAAACTATATTATAAATAAATTCCACTAGAGGATTTGTTTTTTTTCATTGTTGTTATTGTGAAAAGAAAATTTATTATTTACATAGCTTTTACTTAATTTTAGAAATTTGTTTGGTAAAGATGACATTATTTGTTGAAGAAGCAAGAAGCAATTTCCTTGCATTCATAATTTTGATAACAAGTACTTAAAGTATCAAGTGAGTACAAAACATCAATGCCCATTATCCCCAATAATATATCACCATCAAAATCCAGGCATTTGCTACATAACATCCATCCAAGAAAAAGAAGCAATGAGAGTCAAAGAAAGAGGGAAAAAAAAGCTTCAAGATATGAACATTCTAACCACAAACTAGTCCAATGTATAAGCTAAATCGGTAGTGCCCTCAAGCAAGGAAAACTCTCAAACGAAAAGGAGGCTTCACTATTATTACGAAAAACAATAACAATAGAAGAAATTAAAAGTAAAGAAAAATTAAAAGATATAAAAAAATTACATAATTCAGTCAATACGACTTACGTTCACAAACATAAAGAGAGATTTCTTTTTTTCTTTTTTGAAGAACAATTATAGAGAAATTAATATTACAAGTCCTCAAATTTTATATTTATAGAAAATATATGTTACCATACCAAAATTTTCCTTTTCAAATGATGCTCTTAAAATTTCAAGTTAAGTCACAAAAAAATAGTGCAATTGAAAAACCTACCAAAAAACAGTGTCAAACTTAGTTTAGTAAATTATGCATTTTAATGAATTTATCACCCTATGTAATTGAAAATTTGTTAGCTTACAAATGGATACTGGATTATAACTTAATGTAATTGTTTGGTTTGGATGGTATAATAATTCTATGCAATAGATTGAAATGAGTTTTATTAAATGCACGTAATTAGAGAAAGAAAGAACAAAACATGCTGATACTTTCATCTTTGATGCAATTATTGTGTTATATAATAACTTGAATAAACACATTACATGACAAAAGAATGATAGATAAATGTCACACCACTTAATGATCCTTTATTAGTATGGATACAATTTAAAGTATGCATACGATTTAAATGCACATTTACACTCTAAAGTTCTTTTTCAATTGTTTGATAACCAAAACAACAACAATAATAATAGTTTGTCAAAATATTACATGGTGATGACCCTATGAATGGTGAAAGGCTGGCGAACACAACATTGTATGTAGAAGTTTTGTGTTCCTTTCTTAACTCAATTATATATTTAATATTGAACTTTAGTCAATTTTTAAATTAATATAATTTTGATTATCTAATAAGACCAAAGTCACCTAATATTTTTCTAAAATGGCACTATGTACTTGCATAGTTTTATAATACTAAAATATTTTTGCTTTTAAACATATAGAAATGGAATAATATCTTCTATTTTGAAATAATAATTATGAAAATTTCCAATAACCTTGACAAATTCTGGTAAGTAATCCAAGTCTTGAGGAATTAAAATACACGAATTTGTATTATTTATCAAGCGATAGGCTTTGAATTCGATTCACATCTAATGTCTCCTTAATAAAAACAATATATTGTTATGAATTATTGGAATCTCCATTAATTAGTGGAGGCTCCACTAATTATGGATTTATGTGAATTATTAGAAGATTTTTATGGATGTCCACCATTTAGTGGAGACACCATTAATTGAAGATGATGTATGCCATGATGTATTTCACTAATTAGAGCTCTATAAATAGAGCTATTCTCTAAGCTTGTAATACACCATCATTTTGTGAAAGAAAGATTAGTGAAAGAAAGATTGGAGAAAGAATTGTGAGAGAAAGAGAGAGAGAAGTTTGAAGAGAAATTCTTGTGCAAAGAATAGTTAGAATTTTCTTAGTGTGTAGTGTGTAGATTTTATTCTAACACTACCCTAATTTTATAACACGTTATCGACACGAGTCTCTACTCGGTACAAAAGCCGGAAGACTAAGCACGAGTTTCTGCCGTTACCAAAGCCGTAAGACAGTACGCATTTATTGATCTCTATGGCTAACATCGCAAAACTCGAATTTGTAGCCCTTGATATTTCCGGAACAAATTATATGTCATGGGTTCTCGATGCGTAAATGCATCTAAATGTCGAAGGCCTTAGTGAAACTATTCAAGCAAATAATAGTGCATCCGCACAACACAAGGCTAAAGCTTTGATTTTTATTCGTCGTCATCTCGATGAAAATTTGAAAATGGAATATCTTACCGAAAAAGATCCATATGGCCCGTGGGTAAATTTAAAAGAAAGATTTGACCACCCGAAGATGGTCGTACTACCTACCGCACGGTATGAATGGTTGCACCCGAGGTTGCAAGATTTTAAAACCGTGAATGAATATAGCTCCGCAATGTATAAAATTACATCTCAATTAAAATTATGCGGAGAAAAAGTGACCGATGAAGATATGTTGGAGAAGACATTCTCCACCTTTCATGCCTCGAATATTGTCCTGCAGACAACAATATCGAGAAAAGGGGTATACAAAATTTACAAATTTAATTATCGCCCTCCTCATTGCAGAGAAAAATAATGAGTTATTATTGAGAAATCATGAAGCTGCACCAATCGGCTCTACAAAGACTCCGTAAGTGAATGTCGTTGGCTCCAGCAGGCCATCGTTATAGTCGTGGTCGTGGCCGTGGCCGTGGCCGTGGTCGTGGTTATGGTCGTAGTCACGCTCGATATTTCCCTTATCACAATTATAATCAAATCGTGAGAAATACTCGCCACCGAAGTGGAACAGAAAAGATCAAAAGGAAAAGAAAAAGAAATTGAAGAAAAGCATGAGGATATATGTTATAGATGTGGCATGAAAGGTCATTGGTCACGAAACTGTCGTATGGCTAAGCATTTAGTTGAATTGTATCAAGCTTCATTGAAAAATAAAAATGTGGAAGCAAATTTTTCTCAACATCCAATAAATAATGTTGAGGATGACGATAGTGATCCTGAAGATCTTAATATCAATATTACCCATATGGATGTATCGGATTTTTTGAACACCCGGATCGGTAGGATAGACCATTTAATTGGTGATGGCAGTGTCCAAAAGAACTAAAGCCTCACCCTGATATTTTTGTATTTTCATTTTCCTTCTATTCTAATAATATTTACGTTTACATATATATATTTGTGTTCATATGGCTGTTATTAATGATGATATATGTATTATTGATAGTGGAACTACACACACCATACTAAAAAATGAGAAATATTTTTCTGATCTCAAAATGGGAGAAATAAATATTTATACGATAAACGGTAGTGCAAATGTAATTGATGGCTCCGGAAGAGCTAGTATATTGTTGCCTAAAGGAACAACAATTATTATTGATAAGACACTATTTTCCTCAAAATCCAGAAGAAATTTATTGAGTTTTAAAGATATCCGTAGAAATGGGTATCATGTTGAAACAAATGAGGAAAATGGGATTGAGCATCTTTTTATTACTCAAATGCATTTGGGTAAGAAATCGGTATTAGAAAAACTGCCGTCTTTTTCTACTCGGTCTATATTTTGTAAAAATACGTACAATTGAAATTCATCATCTAGTAAACCAGAAGTTTACTGATCCTATTACTTTTAGCATTTGGCATGACCGGTTGGGTCATCCAGGATCTACCATGATGAGAAGAATCATTGAGAATACACATGGTCATCCTTTAAAAAATAAAAGGATATTAACATCAGAAAAATTCGCATGTACTCGCATGTTCCCTAGGAAAATTAATTATTAAACCATCACCAAGTAAAAGTAGGAGCTCGAAAGTCCTACATTTCTCGAACAGATTCACTGGAGATATTTGTGGACCTATTGATCCACCATGTGGACCATTCAAATATTTTATGGTCTTAATTGATGCATCATCTCGATGGTCACATGTATGTTTATTATCTACTCGCAACCTGGCGTTTGCGAGATTACTTGCTCAAATAATTAAATTACGAGCACAATTTCCGGACCATCACATTAAAAATATCCGTTTGGATAATGTTGGTGAATTTTCATCACATGTTTTTGATACATATTGCATGTCAATTGGGATTAATGTTGAACATCCCGTAGCTCATGTTCACACACGTAATGGTCTTGTCGAATCTTTAATTAAACGATTACAATTAATTGCTAGACCATTATTAATGAAAACAAATCTCCCAACATCTGCACTGGGACATGCTATTCTACATGCTGCAACACTTGTACGTATAAGACCAGTTAGTTATCATAAATTCTCTCCTTTGCAATTGGCTTTTGGGTCGTAACCAAATATTGCTCATTTAAGAATTTTTGGGTGTCTTGTATATATTCCAATTGCACCAAACCAACGTACAAAGATGGGTCCTCAAAGAAGAAAGGGGATATACGTTGGATATGATTCTCCCTCTATTATCGAGTATGTTGAACCCCCGACAGAGATGTATTCACAAGCAAGATTTGCTGATTGTCATTTTGATGAATCATTATTCCCTAAATTAGGGGAGAACCCAAACAAGATAAAAAGGATCTTGATTGGACAACATCATTAAATTATCTTGATCCGCGCACAAGCGCATGTGAACTTGAAGTTCAAAAGATAATTCATTTGCAAAGCATTGCAAATCAAATGCCGACGCTTTTGTTGACTCTGGAAGAGTTACAAAATCGCATATTCCAGACTATAAATGCTCCTATTCGAATTGAAGTTCCAGTAGAACAAAATATTATACCTATAGTCATTGAGTCAAAAACACGCCATAAGCGTGGCCGACCTCTTGGTTCTAAAGATAAAAATCCTCGAAAGAAAAGAGGATTAAATTATCCGAAGATCATATTGAAGAAAAGAATGATAAAGACCAAGAGAGAACTGATGACAAAGAACCAGGAGTTGATGAAAGTAACACTGAAATTTCTATCAATTATACCACTCCTAGTAGAAGTTGGAATCGGATAGAAACTGTTATTGATAATATATTTGCATACAATATATCTCTTGATGTTACACAGATAATGATGATCCCGAACCAATATCGCTTGATGAATGTCGGCATAGAAAAGATTGGTCGCAATGGAAAGATGCGATTCAATCGGAGTTAAATGCACCGGCAAAACGTGAAGTCTTCGGACTGCAGTCCGAACACCGGAAGGTATAAAACCTGTTGGCTACAAATGGATATTTGTGCGAAAGCGCAATGAAAAGAGTGAAATCGTTCGATATAAAGCGCGATTAGTAGCCCAAGGTTTTTCACAAAGACCAGGTATTGATTATGATGAAACTTATTCTCCTGTTGTTGATGCTATTACACTCCGATATCTTATCAGTTTGGCAAGTACATGAAAAGATAGATATGCGCCTATTAGATGTTGTCACTCGCTTACTTGTATGGAAATTTAGAAAATGATGTTTATATGAAAATCCTCGAAGGATTTCATATGCCTGAAGCATATAAACATTATCCTCGTGAAAATTACTCCATCAAGTTGCGTAAATCATTATATGGCCTCGAAGCAATCAGGAGCATGTGGTTCACACGTCTTAGTGAATATTTATTGAAAGCGGGATTTAAAAATGACCAGGTATGTCCATGCGTTTTTATTAAGAAATCTGGTTCTAAATTTGTGATATTAGCTATATATGTTGATGATATTAATCTTATTGGAACTCCTAAAGAGCTCCAAGAAACAATTGATTATTTAAAAAGAGAATTCGAAATCAAGGATTTTGGTAAAACCAAATTTTGCCTTGGTTTACAAATTGAACATTTGGAGAGTGGAACATTTATTCATCAATCAACATATACAGCAAAAGTGCTAAAAAGATTTTACATGGACAAAGCACATCCATTGAGTATTCCAATGATCGTGCGATCATTAAATGTGGATAAAGATCCTTTCCGACCTCAAGAAAATGATGAAGAACTCCTTGGTCCTGAAGTACCATATCTCAGTGCAATTGGTGCATTGATGTATCTTGCTAATAATACACGACCTGATATTGCTTTTGCTGTCAATTTATTAGCAAGATTTAGTTCTTCACCAACACGACGACATTGGAATGGAATTAAACAAGTCCTTCGATATCTCCAAGGTACAATTGATCTCGGATTATTTTATTCAAATAAAACCAGTCCAACATTGATAGGTTATGCAGATCGTCGGTTATTTATCTGATCCACATAAAGCACGTTCTCAAACGGGCTATCTATTTACATGTGGAAATACTGCTATATCACGGCGTTCTACGAAACAATCTATAGCAGCTACTTCTTCAAATCATGCTGAAATTATAGTCATTCATGAAGCAAGTCGAGAATGTGTATGGCTAAGATCCATGATTCATTATATCCGAGAAAGTTGTGGATTATCATCAATCAAAGGTATTCCAACTCCTCTTTATGAAGACAATGCAGCTTGCATAGCTCAATTACGAGGAGGATATATTAAAGGAGATCGGACAAAACATATTTCACCAAAATTCTTCTTTACTCATGAACTCCAGAAGAAATGTGAAATTGATGTGCTACAAATTCGGTCATGTGACAACCTCGCAGATATTTTCACGAAGACTTTACCGACGGCAACATTTGAAAAGTTGAGATATAAAATCGGTATGCGTCGGTTTAAAGATTTAAAGGAATCATCTCATCAGGGGGAGTAATAAACATACATATAGAATAATGTACTCTTTTTCCTTTACTAGATTTTTTTTCCCACTGGGTTTTTATCTAGTAAGGTTTTAACGAGGCATATTCTTTATGTATGGATGGACATCCAAGGGGGAGTGTTATGAATTATTGGAATCTCCATTAATTAGTGGAGGCTCCACTAATTATGGATTTATGTGAATTATTAGAAGATTTTTATGGATGTCCACCATTTAGTGGAGACACCATTAATTGAAGATGATGTATGCCATGATGTATTTCACTAATTAGAGCTCTATAAATAGAGCTATTCTCTAAGCTTGTAATACACCATCATTTTGTGAAAGAAAGATTAGTGAAAGAAAGATTGGAGAAAGAATTGTGAGAGAAAGAGAGAGAGAAGTTTGAAGAGAAATTCTTGTGCAAAGAATAGTTAGAATTTTCTTAGTGTGTAGTGTGTAGATTTTATTCTAACACTACCCTAATTTTATAACATATATGAAATTGTTAAAAATATTTTCGTAAAACTCCTTGATAGATAATTTTCATCAAAGACATCAAAATCTTGAAAAATAAATGCCACCATAATGATCTGTCTGCCCTTGAACTATAAACCCATCTTTTGCTTATCAAATCAGTGTTTGTCAAGCAAAACACAAGAGCAACAAACACATGGAGCTTGTAGTGTCATTCTTTGGTGGCCCTCTATTTCAAAGGATTTTCTTGAAGGATTTTTGCTAAAAGGATGAAGAAGAAGAAGATCAAGATTGCTGCTCTTGGTATAATCACCCAAATGTGGGTGGTAGAACCAAACAAAAATAAGTAGTACTTTCCTTGAAATTTATAATGAATAAATTCATCTAGCTGATATTTTCCCCCCCCTTATTTATATATCTTTTGTTAATTTCAGAAAATTTGTTTTATGTTTTTTTTCTGGGTTAAAGATGGCATTACTCGTTGAAGAAGCAAGAAGAACTTCATGCTGCATCCATAAATTTGGTCACAAGCACTTAAAACTCCAAGCAAGTATAAGCCATCAATTGCCACAATCCACAGTGAAGAGGCAAAGAAAGAGGCAAAAAAGCTTCAAGATATGAGCATTCTAACCACAAACTAGTCCAATACCTACGCTGAATTGGCAGTGCCCCTCAAGCAAGGGAGGCTTCTCTATCTCTGTCTTTTGATCCTTCATCAACCTTGGCCTCTACTTCAACTTTTTGCTACCATTTTTCATAAGAATCCATACATATTTTCCAATTTATGCAGAACCCAAAAAGAAGGGCAAGCATATGACAAATTTCTACATTTTAGTGTAAGGTAAGTTTTGAAAGAAAAGACAATGCTGATTGAATATTTAATTTGCAATTTAAATTGTTGGGGTGCCTAACTGATAATGACCCTGGAGTTCATATGTGCTTTTGGAATTAGCCCTTTCAAATATGGATTGAACTAAGAACTTAAAATTAGGGAGTAAATTATATAAAAAGATATGTTAAAAGATAATATTATAATTAAAAAAATTAAAAAGGCCTAGAGTACATAAAATCAAATGAACTTGTTCCCAAAAATTTATTTTTACAAGTCAAAAATAAAATAAAAAATTTGGAAAGTGGAGGATCTATCCTTTCTTTCAAGTTTCAATATGTTAAAAATTTTATAACTTATTATGTTCAAACATTTATATTTTCCTTTTTTTTCACTATAATAAGGGGCTATGGTCATTTAAGTAATCGTCTAACGATTGAATATTTAACTTGTAATTTATGAAATTAAGAAATATATGTGTGTGTAAGCTATGAATCAAACTTTGTTTAATAAACTATGCATTTTAATCCGTTTATCACTCTGCATAATCGGAAAAGTAATTCGTTACAATTTGGATATTGGATTTTAACCGTTGGAAATTAATGCAATTGTTTCATTTGTAAGATTTTGTAAAAAGAAGGTGTAATAATTCTATGCGATAGATAAAAATGAGTTTTATTAAAAGCACATAATTAGAGAAAAAAAAATAACAAAACATAATAACTTGAATAAACATATTACATGACAAAAGGATGACATATACCTATCACTCCACTTAATGTTTGTTCAATGGGGGCATCTATGCAATTCAAACACATGTTTACTGTTACACTCTAAACGTTGTTTTTAAACCATTTGACCATTAAAATAGTTTGAGATTAAAAATATTTTTATTTATATATTACAATAATTTAAAATTTCTTTAACAAAACAATTTTTTTTATATTATTATTAAGTTTCAATGTGTTTCTTTTTTTAATCATTTAATTGTGATATATCATTTAATTGTCCTTATAAAAATATAATAAATATACAAACGTAGATATATATTCAAAAAGTCGTAAAAATTGTTATAAAAGAAGTTATCAAGATTATATCATATAAATAATTTGATAATTATTTTAAATATTTTACAATTCAAAATCAAATTTAAAATATAATCATTGAACATATAAAATTATGATGTTATAATTATGATTTCTATGATCACAATATTAAAAATACTATCTATATAATCACATTTAGTAATCATTGCACCAAATTAACACTTACACGGTGAATCTAGTCTTTTATCGGATAACAAAAATTATATATATCTAAAAATTGATAAAAGTTAAATATTAAATATATAATTGAATTAGAAAAAAGGAAAATAAAAGATACTATGTACATGCATAATTTTATAATAGCAAAAAAAAAAAAAATCCTTTTTAAACATATAAAAATGAAATAATATCGCCAATTTTCAAATAACCATTATGAATCTATCCAATGGTCTAGATAAATTTTGGTAAATAATCCAAGTTTTGATAAATTAAAATACATGAATTTGTACTACTTATAAAGTGATATATTATAAATTCGATTCACATTTAATATTTCCTTAATGTGTAATGTACGAACTTATTAAAAAAGTTTTGTTAGACCCTTTGAGCACATAACTTACATCAACGATATATCAGAATCTCGGGAAATAAATGCAATCATAATGATCTCTTTGCCCTTGAACTTATATAAACCCATCTTCTGCTTATCAAATTTGTACTTGTCAAGAAAAATACAAGAGTAACAAAATGGTGTACAATTCTTTCATGGAATTTGTGGAGTCATTTCTTGGTGGCCCTTTGTTTCAAAGGATTTTCTTGAAGGATTTCTGCATTGGAGGATGATGAAGAAGAAGAAGAAGATGATGAAGATTGTTGCTCCTAGTATATCATCCGCATGTGGGTGGTAAGCTTATAACTTGTAATTTTTTAAAGTTTATTATAAATAAATTCCTCTAGAGGAATTTTTTTCTTCTTATTTATATATCTTTTGTTAATTTCAGAAAATTTGTTTGATGTGTTTTTTTTTTCTTTTTGTTGGTAAAAATGACATTATTTGTTGAAGAAGCAAGAAGCAACTTTATATAGCATACATAATTCTGCTTACAAGCACTTAAAACTCCAAGCAAGTACAAACCGTCAATTGTCATTATCCACAATAAAGAGGCAAGGAAAGAGGCCAAAAAGCTTCAGATATCCACATTCTAACCACAAAACTAGTCCAATACATAAAGCTGAATTGGTAGTGCCCCTCAAGTAAGGGAAGACCCGTGAAAGAAAGGAAGCAAGGGAGTCCTCAAAAGAAAGGAGGCTTCTCTCTAGCCCTCTCTGTTTTGATCCTTCATCCCCCTGGGCCTCTACTTCAACTTTCTGCTGCCATTTTTCATAAAAATCAATATATATGTTCCATGTTTATTTACGCAGAACCAAAAAAAAAAAAAAAAGACATATAATGTAAATTTTATATTTTAATGCGAGATAAATTTCAAAATTTTTCCACAACCTATGAAGTAAAGGTGCAATGATTCCAAAGGAAAGACAATGCTCGTTCCGAATTGAGGCTTTGGACTTATATGGGCCACAAAATGGGCTAGAGTTGCTTGGGCCTATAGTCACCGAAGAATTTCGATTTTCAACATCATTAGAAGTTTTATATCCTGCCATGTTCTTTTCTTTTTTTTTTTTAATTCCAAAATAAAATAAGTGTTTATTTTAATATAATAATCAAATGCTTGGCCTGTAATTTATGATATTATGAATTAAATTTACTAAAAAATATTGTGAATCGAATTTAGTTTAATAAAGCATGCATTCTAATTCGTTAAGCTATCACCCTGTACAATCGGAAAAGCATTTCTATGCAAATGGATATTGGATTAGTTTACTGGTCATGTATTTGATTTGTAATTAAGTATGAAATTACGGATTAAGCTTATAAAAATGAAATTTTGAATTGAGTTTTTAATAAATCTATGTAATAAAAAAGCATTTTCTTAAAATACTTGAATTTTAACTATTGGAATTTAATGTAATTGTTTCATTTGTAAGGACTTTCAAAAGGTTGGTGTGATAATTTTACTTGGGAGATGGAAATGAATTTTTATTATATAGAGGTTCATAGTTAAAAGAAAGAAAAAAAAAAGACATATTGATACATTCATTTTCATACCACTTAATGCTCATTTATTAATGTATGCAATCCAAATGCACATTTACACTCTAAATATTCTTTTTCAACCATTTGACAATCAAAACAATTTGAGATTAGAAAAAAAATATATTTTTTATTTATATATTACAATAATTCAATTCTTCTTTAATAAAGCCAATTTTTTATTATTGATTTTCGATTATTTTTTCTTCATTTTTATTATTGTGTTGTTTTATTTAATTACCGTTATAAAAATATAATAAATATATAAATATAGATATAAACTAAAAATTGTTAGGGCTAAATGTAAAAATGCCTTAAAAAATGCTTACTTTTGCAATTATACTCATCATATTTAAAATTAGTAATAATACTTTTCTTAAATTTAAATTCTTTCAAATATACCCATCATATTTAAAATTCAACAATAGTATTCTCTTTAAATTTAAATTATTTTGAATATATTCTTCTATCAAGAATTTAATGAGATGCTCCACATTTGATTGTTTAAAAGGATGTTATTATAATATACTCATTATTATTAAGGACAAACTAGTAATTTCACATTTTGTCTTCTCCAACCAATAAATGTTTCTTAGCAAGAATTAAAAAAAAAATTACTCTATTTCTATAAATCTCATAAATTTTGAAGATTATAATCAAAATCATTAGTAGAAGAGATTAACTATAATCAAAATTGCTCCTAGGGGATTTACAGAAATGGAGCAATTTTTTTCATTCTCACAAAAAAAAAAAAATTATTGTTTGAGCAATATTTTCAGAACTGGACTGGTAATTGAATCAAAAAAGTTATTGGTTTATGGTTTAATGGTCCAACCATAATTAAATTGAATTGATAATATTATAATTTAAAAATTAAAAATATAATTATTTTTTTAAAAAAATTAATCAATAATATAGTGTAATTTAAATTCATAAAAGCATAAATATTCAAATTTATAATTAAAAATAGTTATTTTTAGTTTATAACTAAAAATCTAATACATTAAAGTAATTTATTGAATTATATAATTTAATTTACCTCCAAAAATTATAAAATTTGACTCAATTTTTTTTTTATAATTGGCCGGTTCAATGTTAGACCGATCAGTTCAACATGATTTGAACAAACCAGCATGGTTTTGAGAGAAACTGACTGGAATGTTGAGACCGGACCGACAGAGGCATCGGTCCACGGTCAAATCGGCCAGTCCGGTCCGGTCCCAAAAACTACAGTTTAGAGAAGATAAAAATTAAGATTACCAATTAATAATAAGCATATTGTAATAACAGCCTTTTAAACGGTCAAATATGGAGCAATCCGTTAAATTATTGACAGAATGGTATATTTAAAAGGATTTATATTTAAAAATGATATTATTACTAAATTTTAAATGTGATGGGTATATTTGAAAGGATTTAAATTTAAGAAGAATACTATTATTGAATTTTAAATATGAGGGAATATATTTAAAAGAATTTAAATTTAAGAAGTGTATTATTATTAAATTTTAAATATAAAAGGTATAATTATAAAATTGTGCATTTTTTTAAGAGTATTTTTGCCTTTAATCCAAAATGCTATTAAAGAAGTTAGTCAAGATTGCTTCACGTATAATCGATAACAACTTGTGCTAATTCTAGAAGAGTTTGTTACTCGTCTCGAGTTAGATATCGAATTATATCATTTCCTTTCGCTCCTTTCCTCCCCTTCTAAAAAAGTTTTAAAAAAAATTATTTCATATAAATAAATTTAATGATTATTTTAGACATTTTACAATACAAAATTAAATTTAAAATAAAATCATATTATTACGTTACAATTATGATTTTTACAATCATAATAGTGAAAATACTATCTATATAATCACATTTAATAATTATTGCACCATATTAACACTTACACGACGATGAGCATCGTGAACCCTATAGATGGCGATAGGCGAAAGGCTGGTGAGCCCAACATTGTATATAGAAGTTTTATTTTCATTTTTCTAATTCAATTATATATTCAATATTGAACTTTTGTCAATTTTTAGATAGATATAATTTTGGTTATCCTATAAAAGATCCGATTCGCCTAATAATTTTTTAAAAAGATACTATGTGTATGCATAATTTTATAATAGTAAAAAGCTTTCCTTTTTAAACATATAGAAATGGAATAATGTCTCCTATTTTCAAATAATCATTATAAAACTATCCAATGGTCTTGATAAATTTTGGTAAGTAATCCGAGTTTTGATAAATTAAAATACATGAATTTGTACTACTTATAAAGCGAAATGTTGTAAATTCTATTCACATTTAATATTCTCTTAATGTGTAAAAAAAAAAAAATGTACGAACTTATTAGAAAATTTTTGTTAGACCCCTTGATCACATAATTTACATCAAAGATATATTAAAAATCATAAATGCAATCATAATGATCTCTTTGCCCTTGAACCTATATAAACCCATCTTCTGCTTATCAAATCTGTACTTGTTAAGCAAAAAACAAGATTAACAAAATGGTGTGCAATTCTTTTATGGAGTTTGTGGTGTCATTTCTTGGTGGCCCTTTGTTTCAAAGGATTTTCTTGAAGGATGATGATGGAGATTGTTGCTCCTGGTGTATCATGCACATGTGGGTGGTAAGCAAACAAATCACAGCATGTATTTTTTCTTTAAATTTATAATAAATAAATTTATCTAGAGGATATTTTTCTTGTTATTTATATACCTTTGTTAATTTCAGAAAATTTGTTTGATGTGTGTGTGTTTTTTTAACTTTTTTCTTTTTGTTGGTAAAAATGTCATTATTTGTTGAAGAAGCAAGAAGCAACTTCATATTTGGTCACAAGCACTTAAAACTCCAAGCAAGTAGAAACTATCACTTGCCATTACACACAATAAAGAGACAAGGAAAGAGGCAAAAAAGTTTCAAGATATGAACATTCTAACCACAAACTAGTCCAATGCATAAGCTGAATTCATAGTGCCCCTCAAGCAAGGGAGACCCTCGAAAGAAAGGAGGAGGCTTCTCACTCTCTCTCTCTCTATTTTGCGCCTTCTTCAACCTTGGCCTCTACTTCAATTTTCTTCTGCCATTTTTCATAGGAATCTATATATATTTTTCATGTTTATTTATGCATACCCCCCGCTCCCCCGCCCCAAACAAAGTACTTTTATACTTCAATACGAAATAAATCTTTAAAACTTTGTATTTAAAATGTGTGTTTATAGCTAAATTCAGCAACATATAAAGAAAAGGTACAATAATTCCAAAGAAAAGACAATGCTCGTTCTCCAAATCACTTTTGGCATCCCAGCGCAAATATTTGGTCAAATAGTCAAATACACCCCATTGACAAATATTCATCAACAACTGAAATTGATAATTGTAAGAGAATATAGAATAAATTGATTTATAGTTTATGAAATTGGAAATTAAACCTATCATAGAAAAATAGTCGATCAAATTTGATTTAGTATAAAAGAGTATTTCCTTGCAAATGGTTGGTGTAATAAATATTTCATGCGAATCGAATTCATGTTAAAATTTTCATTAAAAAAAAAGACATATTGATATATTCATCTTCGGTGCAACTATTTGATGCAATAAATAAACATCTTGCATGACAAAAGAATGACAGATACATGCTATACCACTTAATGCTCATTTCATGGAGTATTTATACAATTAAAAAATGCAAATTTATACGCTAAATGTTCTTTTCTAACCATTTGATAATCAAAATAGTTTGAATATTTAACATTTTGAATCACTAATTTTTCATTTATATATTCCAATAAATCAAAACTTCTTTAATAAAACAAATGGTTTTACTATTAAATTTCAATGTTTTATTTCTCATTTGATTTTGTTACTGTGATGTATTATTGAACTGTCCTTAAATATAATAAATATATAAATATAGATATGAATTAGAAAAGGTAGAAACTGTTACTAAAAAGTTAATTCAAATTATTTCATATAAATTTCATGATTAGGCTGAGACCGAAGCTCCACAATAGGCTATATATCCAATTCATATCTCGTGCTCCTCCCTTAATGTATGAAAAAATATAAGAACTTGATAAAATTTTGATACGGGCAATGGGTCTATATAGTCCTCAAACTTTTTTTCTAGTACCATTTTTGTCCTCAAATTATTTTTTAATCTATTATCACCCTAAAACCTTTTTTCCAATTTCATTCTCATCCTCAAATATTTTTTCAAATTATTATCATTCTTAAACTATTTTTATAATATCAAAACAGTCATAAAATTTAATTTTAATGTAAAATGGAAGGGTAAAAATATCCGTACACATTATTATCATGTTTCACCGCCAAGGGCAAAGCTATGAATTGACGGACACAGGGCCAATGCTTATTGGGGAATTTACACTGACGAGGGATGGTAATAAACTTGCGATGCTTCCTATTTCCATGAGTTCCAATATGTTTCCATTTAGTATGGCATAGTTTTGCTTAGAATGCCTTCACCTTTTGGAGATAAATGCTACTTTTCTCATAATAGTTTTGCATCTCCTGATTTTCTTCCAATCCAAGAAACAGTTTTCTTAATGCCACAAGCAAAAGAATGTTTCTTCCTGCTGGTTTTCTCTTCAATAAGCAAGCGCCCCAACTCCTCGCCCGGTGCAGGAGATTGAATGTCAGCTCTGAAAGTTTATCAGAACCAACATTATTCCTTCCTCTAACAAGCATAAGCAGAGCTACTCAGCAAATCAGCTTAAATTCATGATAAGCATAAGATTGTTATAAAGCATGCGAAGCCCAAATGACCACGATTTATATGTAATGCCAATAGTAGTCAGCACAGACAATGCCATGACAGAGAGTTACGGTTCTGAAACTCCATAAAAAGACTATAGTCAGGAGATTGGCTAGTTGGAGACACATAAAAGAAATCTGAATGCAGCAAAGACACTGTTATTAAAGATTTTCTTACAGACAAGGAAAGAGAAAAACTAAGTTTCATATAGAAGGAGGAATTCAATCAAACGGGGTTTGAAATACTGCTTTCTGAAAAAAGTAGCAAGAGAGAAGATTCCTAGATGTGCTCCTGAGCATAGAGTTTAACCGTTGGAGTGGAATCAGAAACAAAAGATGAGGAGAAAAAATTTAGTTCAAGCTTCAATAACTCAAAAAACTACAGGTTCTTTGCCATATCTGAGAACCCAAATAAAGTCAAGTTTCAGTGAGAAATTAATAAAGGACCCTGTAGAACATTTCCTGTGATCGCGGTTTGGCAGTGTATTTCTCCGAACTACCAAGAACATGCTTGTAAAACCTCAAAGGACAGTCCAAAAGGAACAAGCAAATTTGTCTAAGCTAATTCAATGAATAAAGAGAAAATCTACATTTCACGTCAGAGATACTAAATTTAACCAGGCAAAAAAGATAAGGAACTTAAAGGGAGAATTCAATAGTGCAAGCATATCTTAGATATTGCATTATGAAATGGGGAGAATTCACCAGTTTAAAGAATCGGGATTTGGGACAATTGTACCTGTGTTAAGCAGTGCATAGTTTCCACCAATCAAATTATGCCTACAATATACTTTAGTATTGTACTTGGCTGCCATTCCAAGCTGATCCAAGTACCTGTATCCACATCATAGAATAATTTTTTTTTTTTAATAATCATAAGCACATGAATTTTCAGCTTTCACAATGATGAAGTTAGTTTTGTATTTACGAAAATGAGGAGTAACTAAACAAAATTACCAGCTGTTAACAACAGTGTCGGACACCCAACGAGACGATAGGTGCCAACGAGGGACGATTGGTGTCTAAGTATGAAAACGGGTACCATTGTGCATAAATGAGGTATTGGGGAGGTTAACTAGTATGAAAACGGGATGCTGGGGCAAGACATGCATGAAGAACGGACCAATGTGCTGAAGGGACGAAAGACCGCCTAATAGAACAGATGTAAGCCGATAGGTAAGAATGGACCAAAATGAGACAGTCTTGATAGTTTCCAGAGGTTTTGGAACAAATGAGACGAGAATGGACCGAAATGGGCATGGTCACTCGAAGCTGACTCTAGAAGAACCCAGAGCCAGCCGAGACAGTTTAGGGTCAGAACGGGATGAACGAGAGTTAGGCACATAGTTAACTCTAGAAGGGGCTAAATAGGCACCCAACACCAGCACGACGTGTGCACGACACAAGACCTACGTGCGGGACAGGAGCGCGGCACGAGCCCGACACAGACATGACGGATAAAATATGGGCACGGCATGAGGCTGGCACACGACAGACACACACATGACGGGCGCGATACAAGTGCCAGCCGAGCATGCAACACGAGCTATCTGGGATATGTTACGAGACACGCAGGTAGTGCTAGGGCAAAATGGCCTAGAACGAGAGATAGAGGGGACCAGAACGTTCTAGAGAAGAATGGAGGAGACCGGGGCTAGGCCTGGTAGGGCCCACAGTCAAACGTTCATCAAACATTGTGGGACATTTTAGAGTATTTCGGGAGTTTCTAGTCTTATGTGGAAAAGCCTTGAATTGTATATAAGAGACTAAAGTAGGCTAGAATGCTCTAGAAACTTGTAGATGTGCAAGTTGTATAGCAAGTGACCAAGTTGCAAGAATCTATGGCTGGCCTATAAATAGGCCAAGCCCCTCTCATTTGTAATCCATCCAAGTTTTGTGAAGTTTGAGTGAAAGCTTAAATTCTCCTAAAAGCTCTCTTGCTTTCAAAGCCTTCCAACTCTAGCCACTTAACAACCACACTTCCATCGTTCTTTCCTTATCTTGCATTCCCTTTCAGGTTGGGATATCGCTTCCGCTACTTTAGGGTAAAATTGATCTAGCAAATCCTCTCGAGTTCGCGAGAACCGCACGGGCAATTGGTATTCAAAATAGCCGACTCGAGACACTTAGACACCAAGGCCTCTCTAGAACTTGATGAATATATTTTACCAAAACTTCCGAATCTGTTTAGACTACCAAAATGGGACTCTTAATGAAGGCACAACTGCAAATCGTAGAGGAGAGCTCGGAGTTCTGCCGCCATGTTTGTAGCAATGCCTATGGTTTTGCAAAAGCAAAGCAAAATTTTCCTTTGCAATCATATCATAGGACTCCTCCTATTCTAGAAAAGCCTGGATTACCTTTTGAAACTCCATAATATTGAGGACAAAAAATGTTGGGGATGATTGCCACACAACTGGAATAACACTGGGGATTGAAGAAGATCTCCAAGAAAATTCAAATTTGAGTGCTACCAATATAGATGTAAGTGATGAGGAAACTTTGGCAGGGGTGTAACTTGGAGCAGGCTAAAAAAACTTTTGATGTTATGGAGAAGTTTGGAAAGACCATGCTATATCATCATAATAGACACGGTTCCTTCCTTTCAAATCTCCCATAAAACAAATGCTATAAAGTAGGGAGTTACCTTCCGGGACATAACTCGATGGGAAAGTGACTAGAATATTGTTATGATAGCCAGGTGGGTTCGAATCCTGGCTTTGGCAGGATTGGACCCATTGTGTGGTAGTGGTTAAAGCCGGCTCTAGTAGGACTACTCATGGAGACATATTTCATAATTTACAGTGTCTACTCATGGAGATATATTTCACAATTTACAGTGAGAGCCCTTCGAGTGGGAGTACCATCCTTATAAAGTAGTTAGCTAGCTCTCTAGCACCATCAAATATATAAAATTATTACATTATAATAATGTTTTTCTACCATCACAATTAATAAAAATACGATTTATATAATCACATTTAATAGCTATTGTGCCAAACTAACACTTACAATGAGCCTTATAAATGATGAATGGCTGGTGCGCCCTTGTACACCTGAGTGTTTTTTATTAGGAAAAAAAAATCAACTATTTATTCAAATTGAATTTTTGCCAATTTTTAGATGGATATAATTTATGTTATCCAATAAGATCAAATTCACCTAATAATTTTCTAAAAGGGCATAATGTAAATGCATAGTTTTATATGGTAAAAGATTTAAAAAATAATAAAAAATGGAATAATATCTCCCATCTTCAAATAATCATAATGAAACTATTCAATAGTCTTGACAAATTTTGATAAGTAATCCAAGATTCAACGAATTAAAATACATGAACTTGTACTATTTATCAAGCAATAGGCTATATATATTTGATTTACATCTCGCGTTTCCATAATATATTAAAGAATATATGAGCTTGTTAGAAAAAATTTGTTACACCCATTGAGAATATATGAGCTCGTAAGAAAAATTTGGTAAACCCCTTGAGCACATAATTTACATCAAAGATGTGTGTCAAAATCTTAAGAAATAAATGCCACCATAATGATCTCTTCGCCCCTGAACCTATATAAACCCCTTGCCTGCTTATCAAATGTATACATGTCAAGCAAAACACAAGAGCAACAAAATGGTGTACAATTCTTTCTTGGAGTTAGTGGTATCATTTCTTGGTGGCCCTTCGTTTCAAAGGGTGCTCTTGAAGAATTTCTGCTTTGAAGGATGAAGAAGAAGAAGGTGATGATGAAGATTGATGCTCCTGGTATATCATTCACATGTGGGTGGTAAACAATTACAGATTGTATTTTTCTTTAAATTTATAAATTTATAATAAATAAATTCATCTAGAAGATATTTTTTCTTGTTATTTTGTTAATTTCAGTGAATTTGCTTAACGTATTTTTTTTCTTTTTCTTCTTTTTTTGGTAAAGATGGCATTTTTTGTTGAAGAAGCAAGAAGCAACTTCAGATTGCATACATAAATTTGGTCACAAGCACTTAAAACTCCAAGCAAGAATAAACCATACTTACCATTACCCACGATAAAGAGGCAAAGAAAGAGCCGAACATTCTAACCACCTACTAGTCCAATATAAAACCTCTCTCTCTCCTTTTTCTACCTTTGCCTCGCTTCAATTTTCTGCATCCATTTTTCATAATACGCTATATATATTTCCCATATTTATTCACCAGTAAAGGCAAATATACGATGTATTTTTATATTTTAATACGAGATAAATCTTGAAATTTTTGTTTTTGAAATATGTGCTTATAACTGAATTCGGCAACATGTAAGGAAAAGGGAGAATGATTCCGAAGGAAAGACAATGCTGATTTGCAAATTGAGTATGGAATTGAGAGAGGGATGAGAGAACAGGAATGAGAGAAAACATATTATTAAGCTTCGTTAAGCATTGAAGAAATCAAGAAATGACGATTTTGATTTAGGTACACAAATAGCACTGCTAGTTCATAGGCTTTTTGTTCACGGATTTGTACTTCAAATACATCTTCCTCCCCTTCTGGGCTGCTGCCTTGCCATATGCCAAGAAAAGCTCCTCTTGTTCCACGGAATTTCGACCTTTCAGCAGCCAGATTGAACATGATATTATCTTGGGAGGCCTCAATATTTCAAGTATTTGGGGGACTCACAAGAACAAGAACAAGCAAATAGCCAGAAAATGGAGGTATAAATAGATGAAATATAACCCAAGAACACACCTTTACCTACAAATCCAAAACCCTCGGTGATCTAAGCAACTAAGACTCTTAGGATGGTAGGTTTGGCCTTCTACGCCTACCCCCAACACTCCTAATCTATCAAAAGATCAAGAACAAGATGGATTAAAGTTATAGGCACTCAACTCGCTACTTGAAGATTCTTAAAGAAAACAACTCTAAAACCTAACAAGAAAACTAGTTGAATTATCCAATAGATTAATCCCTTAAGTTGGTCTTGGACGGAGGGAGAACAATGGAGAACTTACCTCACCCTAAAAGCTCAAACCTTCAAGAGAGAAAATATTCTTCTTCATACCATATTCAAGTCTAATCTACCAAAATACAAGAGGTGTGAGTGTTTATATGGATCGCTTAAAACTAAACAAGTATGGGAGCGAAAACAAAAATAAAAGAGTATGGCTTCAAAATACATCAAAATGCAAAAACAGCTCGGGATGGGACAGAATAGAGCCAGCGCCGGCTCCCTTTTTGCGGAGCCCTAAGGGCTTCAGCTATTTGCTTGTTCTTGTTCTTGTGGAGGTGTGTTCCTTCCTGTAACAAGCATAAGCCGATCAACTCAGCAAATCAGCTTAAATTCATGATAAGCATAAGATTGTCATAAAGCATGCCAAGCCCAAAAGACCACAATTAAGTGTAACGCCAATAGTAGTCAGCACAGCCAATGCCATGACAGAGTTAAGGTTCTGAAACTCCATAAAAAGAGTCAGGAGATTGGGCAGTTGGAGACAGATAATAGAAAGCTGAGTGCAGCAAAGACACTGTTATAGAAGATTTTCTTACAGCCAAGTAAAGAGAAAAAAGAAGTTTTATATAGAAGGAGGAATTCAATCAAACAGGATTTGAAATACTGCTTTCTGAAAAAAGTAGCAAGAGAGAAAATTCCTAGATGTGCTCCTGAGCATAGAGTTTAACCGTTTGAGCAGAATCAGAAACAAAAGATGAGGAGGAAAATTTTAGTTCAAGCTTCAATAACTCAACAAAACTACAGGTTCTTTGCCATATCTGAGAACCCCAATAAAGTCAAGTTTCAGTAAGAAATTAATAAAGGACCCTAAAGAACATTCTACGTGATCGCAGTTTGGCAGTGTATTTCTCCAAACTACCAGGAACATGCTTGTAAAACCTCAAAGGACGGTCCAAAAGGAACAAGCAAATTTGTCAAAGCGAATTCACGGAATAAATAGAAGATCTACGTTCATTCATGTCAGAAATACTAAATTTAACCAGACAAAAATGATAAGGAACCTAAAGTGAGAATTCAATAGTGCAAGCATATCTTAGGTATTGCATTATGAAATGGCGATAATTCATGTAACCATTTGTTTGAAGAACACTTCCAGATCAATCAATAAGATAAATTTGCATTTCATCAACTCCACAATCAAGTTATGTAGGGTTCTTACCCTTCTTTTCGAAAAATGGGCAGAAGAGCACAAATAGGGCACATCATTTTCAATAGCAAGAACACCTTCTCCCAAAAATGGTGCCAAAGCAATGCACTGTATTGAGACCAAACACACCAAATGCAGCAAATTCATATATTGTCACGTGTTCCAACTGGTATATCAACTCAGGTGTTCTAGTCATCAAAGACAAACAAATAAAAAGGGAAAAAGGAGTTAATAGCTAAAAATTTGTTGTCCATGCCTGTAATAAACCGGATTTGGTACAAATGTATCTGTGTAGTTCAGCAGTGCATAGTTTCCACCAATCAAAGTCTGCCTACAGTATACTTTAGTACTGTTCTTGGCGGCCATTCCAAGCCAAGTACCTGTGTCCACATGATAGAATTTTTTTTTTTTATTTTTTACTAAATCATAAGCACATGAATTTTCAGCTTTCACAACGATGTACTTAGTTTTGTATTTCCGAAAATGAGGAGTAATAACTAAACAAAATTACCACAAGCTGTTAACAAGAGCTCAATGACTAAATAAGTTGTTAAAAATCAAATCTTTACATGCTCCAACACTTTCTCCAACCATCTCAATTGATCAATTTCTCCACTAAATAAGAGAAAACAAGAAAATAAATTCAAACAATAAGCAGTTTCATTTCACATAAATAATCATCTGAAAATTAGCAACTACTAAACTTTCAAAACCTTCAATTGATAAACTGACCCCAAGAGTTCAGCAGCTTCTTCAGTGTTTGAGCTCCGTGACACTTTTGACTTTTGGGGCATAAAGGGAATAAACTAAAGCCTGACTTTTGGCGACTTCAAGCTGTGACTTGCCGTCGGCAAATGACGCAGAGACTTGAGCTAGGTCCGATATGTCTTTGTTGTGACGAAAAGCGTCAATAGCTCGGCGTTTTGTGTATTCTCTTATGTTATAGTCTGAAATCCCACGCGCTGTCCTCAGCAGTGACCTAAAAAGTGATAGCACTTCCCCTCTCGAAGGCGATGCCGCCATTTCTTCAGCTCACAACTATGAAAATGTTAGGCCGTTGTCAAGTAATACTCTGATAAACAGTTAGTCGCAGCTGTGTGAAAGAAGAAGAGCAGAGGTAGCTGCTATGAGCGGATAGTAGCAGTGGTGGCCGCGATTATGGTGATTGTTGGTGGCGTTGGCCGCTGAGAACGATGGAGGGAAGGCAGAACGGGAATAGGAGAAGAACAGACTCCGGGTTGGTTGCTCAGCTGGCGGGCTTTAGGCTTTAGGCTTTGGACTTATCATGGGCCACAATAATGGGCTTGAGTTGCTTGGGCCTATAGCCACCGAAGAATATCAATTTTAATTTTCCAACATCATTAGAAGTTTTATTTCCTACTATTTTTTTTTCAAAAAATATAATTAGTAATTTTGTTAATATAATAATAAAATATTTGACTTGTAATTTATAATATTATGAATTTATTAAAATATATTGTGGATCGAATTTAATTTAGTAAAGCATGCATTCTAATTCGTTAACCTATTACCCTGTTCTGTATTTGATTTGTAATTAAGGATTCAGCATATAAAAAGGAAGTTTTGAATTGACTTCGGTTAATAAATCGTTCATTTTAATCAGTTAAACTATCACTCTATGTAATAAAAAAGCATTTTCTTGCAATATTTGATGTAATCGTTTCATTTGGAAGGATTTTTAAAAGATTGGTGTGATAATTTTATTTGGGAATGGAAATGAATTTTTATTATATAGAGGTAGATAGTTAGTTAGAAAGAAAAAAAAATATTAATACATTTATTTTCGTTGTAACTATTTGAGATTAGGAAAATATTATTTATTTATTACAATAATTCAAATCTTCTTTAATAAAAACCAATTTTTTATTATTAAGTTTCAATAATTTTCTTCTTCGATTTTATTATTATGTTGTGTTATTTAATTACCCTTATAAAAATATAACAAATATAAAAATATAGATATAAATTAAGAATTGTTATTAAAGAAGTTAATCAAGATTGTTTCGTATATAATTGATAACAACTTGTTTTAAGATAAAAGAATTGTCGTATCGGGTTACGTCTTATACTTTCTCCACTCCTAAAAAAGTTTGAAAAAAAGATTACTTCATCTAAATAAATTTGATGGTTATTTTAGACATTTTATACTACAAACTTAAATTTAAAATAAAATCATCAAATGCATAAAATTATTATGTTATAATTATGATTTCTACAATCGTAATAGTAAAAATACTATCTATATAATCACAATAATAATTGTTACACCAAATTAACACTTACATGATGATGAGCATCGCAAGCCCTATAAATGGTGAAAGGCCGGCGAACACCTCATTGTGCATAGAAGTTTTGTTTTCATTTTTAATTCAATTATACATTAACTTTTGTCAATTTTTACGGAAAATTCGAAAAATGGTGCCAATTTTCAAAGGAATTCCGACAATAGAGTGGATCGAAATGAAATTTCGATTGTTGTGAGGTCGCATTTCCAAAATGCGACCTCCTAAAATAATGTCGCATTATGCGAATGTGACCAGTTAAATTTTTTTTAAACTTTACACAAATGATAAATAGACAAAAAGACAAACTTGAATAAGGTTGCATTCGCCTGTTCATCTTTGTGGCCTTCATATAAGCCCATCGACACCCTCCTCAAGCTTATGAAAAACATTGTGGGCACCCGTCACTTCGGCCGCGACCTCCGAGAGAAGCTCGTCTCTAAGCTCATGAAAGAAAGACGTTGAGGGCACTTGCAGGTCTTTTGTCCTTATATACTCTGCCTCCCCATTTTTCTGTCTCTGTCTCTCCATGCTACTTCTAAACATGGAGCTGCCCTTTCTTTTAGAGATGGCTAGAAGATTTTAATTGGGTGTGAATTTGATTCAAAAGCGAAAACCTTACAAGATTGGATTTGTCTTTTTCCTTCTTGGAATTGTACTAGTCGACATGGCTTTATTGTGGCAATCACGGGCATTGAAAACGTAGGCAAAGGCTTAATTCGAGAAGGCACTGACTTTGTGACTTTTTCGATCAAGTATCAATACGTTGTTTTTCAACCCTTCAAAGGTGAAATCCTCGAAGTCGTTGATGGGTGCGCTGGAGGAGGGTGTTGATATGCTTGTATGAAGACCACGAAGATGATGAAAAGGAAGACAATAAGAAGACAACAAGGTTGCATTCTACGAATGCGATCTTGTCAATTTTGCCCAGTTATCATTTGTGTGAAGTTAAAAAAAAAATCCAACTGATCGCATTCACGTAATGCGACCTCATTTTAGGAGGTCGTATTATGCGAATACAACCTCACTACTTTGGGAATTTCTTCCCACTGTCTGAATTCTTTTAAAAATTAGCACTATTTTTCAGAATTTTCGCAATTTTTAAATGGATATAATTTTGGTTATCTAATAAGCGACTACATTTGCTTAATAATTTTTTTAAAATATATTATATACATGCATAATTTTATAATAGTAAAAAATTTTCTTTTTTGAACATATAAAAATACAATAACATCTCCTATTTTCAAATAATCATTATGAAACCATCTAATGGTCTTGGTAAATTTTGATAAGTAATCCAAGTTTTGATATATTAAAATACATGAATTTGTACAATTTATAAAGCGATATGTTTTAAATTTAATTTATATTTAATATTTTTTATGTATAAGAAAAAAATTAATGTACGAACTTGTTAGAAAAGTTTTGTTAGACCCGGTGGGCACATAACTTACATCAAAGATATATAAAAAATCTAAGGAAATAAATACAATCATAATTATCTCTTTGCCCTTGAACCTATATAAACCCATCTTCTGCTTATCAAATATATACTTGTCAAGCAAAACACAAGAGTAACAAAATGGTGTATAATTCTTTCATGGAGTTTGTGGTGTCATTTCTTGGCGGCCCTTTGTTTCAAAGGATTTTCTTGAAGGATTTTTGCATTGTAGGATGAAGAAGAAGAAGACTGTTGCTCCTGGTATATCACCCACATGTGGGTGGTAACCAAACAAATAAAAATGTAATTTTCTTTTAAATTTATAATAAAAAAACTCCTCTAGAGGATTTTTTCCCCCCCTGTTATTTATATAGCTTTTGTTAATTTCAGAAAATTTGTTTGATGGCATCATTTTTTCCCCCTCTTTTCTCTGTTGATAAAGATGGCACTATTTGTTGAAGAAGCAAGAAGCAACTTCATATTGCATACATTATTTTGGTCACAGACACAACTCCAAGCAGGTATAAACCATCAATTGCCATTATACACAATAAGGAGAGAAAGAAAGAGGCAAAAACGCTTCAAGATATGAACGTTCTAACCACAAACTAGTCCAATGTATAAGCTGAATTGGTCGTGCCTCTCAAGCAAGGGAGACCCTCAAAAGAAAGGAGGCTTCTCTATCTTCTTGAACCTTGGCCTCTGCTTCAACCTTCTGCTGCCATTTTTCATAAAAAGGCAAATATACAACATACTTTTACATTTTAATGCAAGGTGAGTCGTGAAAATTTTGTTCTCCAAATGTGTGTCCATAGTTGAATTCAGCCACATGTGAAGAAAAAGGTACAATGATTCCAAAGGAAAGACAATGCTGATTGGCAAACCAAATATGGAAACAAAAAAGAGATGAGAGAATGGTGAAGAGGGAAAAGACACATTTTCACTCCATTTAACATTAAATTTGAAAAACGATAATCTCGATTTAAGTTTAATAAAATTTATGATTAACTCGAATTGCCGCTAAATATTTGCACCCTCGACAACTATGACCCGTTTATGCTAGGGAAATGAAAAAGGACGCTACAATAGATAAGATTATAGATGTTATTAGGCATGATTTCTACTCTTTCTTCTGTAGGTTTAGGAGAACCCACCCACCTAATGAAAGAACTGCTAGTTCAGAGGCTTTTTGTTCTTGGATTTGTACTTCTAATACATCTTCCTCCCCTTCTGGGCTGCTGCCTTGCCATATGCCAAGAAAAGTTCCTCTTGTTCCAGGGAATTTCAACTTTTCTGTAATAGATTGAACTAGGTCCTTTTGACCAATTTATGAATCAGACTGCCTGACTACTACCTTAACGAGTCACAACATATTAAATGGCATTTTCTTTTTCTTTTTTTTCAATGCAATTTTTCTAAAACCCTATGCATGCTCAAATGAGAACCTATTGAAATTTACATGATCAAGTAATACACTTTTTACCCTTCCTTTTTAAACAAAAGAAAGAAGATACGTAATCAAGATGAACATGAGAAAAGTATTAAGTTTATGTTTTTATTTGTCATCAATGGGATCCAATTCTTGAAATGTTTTGCAGCTTAGTAGCCAGAAGCTAGCACAACACCTCTGAAGACAAATTCAGAACTACACGGTGTTGTTCATCAAGGTAATTACACTTTCTATTACAATCATCTACTATCAAATAACTATTGCTACATTGCTTATTGTTCTTCCGAAATCAAAGATTTGCTTACCTATTTACTATAACTGCTATCAGAACTTAACATATTGATAAGCTTGAAATGATTCGGCTAGTAGAAAAATGTGGCAGATATACAGCAGCAGAGGTTGAGCGATAAGAGAGAGCTTCACCTGCAACCTGGAGCATTAAAGTTGGGCAAAGCTATGAATTTGATGGACAAAGGGCCAATGCTTATCGGGGAATTTAAACTGACAAGGGATGGTGATAAACTTGCGATGCTTCCTCCTTCCATGAGTTGCAAGATGTTTCCATTTAGTAGCATAGTTTTGCTTAGAATGTCATCATCTTTTGGAGATAAATGGTACTCTTCGCGTAATAGTTTTGCATCCCCCGATTTGCTTCCAATCCATGAAAAAGTTTTCTTAATACGATGAGCGAAAGAATGTTTCTTCGTGCTGGTTTTTTCTTCAATAAGCAAGCCCCACCGGGCAACAGATTGAATGTCAACTCTGAACTCAGTTTGCTTGCTTAAGTTGATCAGAAGCAACGTTATTCCTTTCTGTAACAAGCATAAGCCGAGCCACTCAGCAAATCAGCTTAAATTCGTGATAAGCATAAGATTGCATGCCAAGCCCAAATGACCACAATTCAAATGTAATGCAGCACAGCCAGTGCCATGACAGAATTAAGGTTCTGAAAATCCATAAAAAGATTATAGCCAGGAGATTGGGCAGTTAGAGGCACATAAAAGCAATATGAGTGCAGCAAAACTGTTATTGAGTGTTTTATTATAGTCAAGGAAAGAGAAAAAAGAAGTTTCATATAGCAGGAGAAATTCAATCAAACTGGGTTTGAAATACTGCTTCCTGAAAAAAGTAGCAAGAGAGAAGATTCCTAGATGTGCTCCTGAGTATAGAGTTTAACCATTTGAGTGGAATCAGAAACAAAAGATGAGGAGAAAAAAACTTTAGTTCAAACTTCAATAACTCAACAATACAACAGATTCTTTGCCATATCTGAGAACCCAAATAAAGTCAAGTTTCAGTCAGAGATTAATAAAGGACCATGAAGAACATTTTCTGTGATCACAGTTTGGCAGTGTATTTCTCCAAACTACAAAGAACACCTTGTAAAACCTCAAAAGACGGTCCAAAAGGAACAAGCACATTTGTCAAAGCTAATTCACGGAATAAATAGAAGATCTACATTCATTCATGTCAGAAATACTAAATTTAACCAGACAAAAATGATAAGGAACCTACAGTGAGAATTCAATAGTGCAAGCATATCTTAGGTATTGCATTATGAAATAGCGATAATTCATGTAACCATTGGTTTGAAGAACACTTCCAGATCAATCAATAAGATAAACTTTCATTTCATCAACTCCACAATCAAGTTATGCAGGGTTCTTACCCTTCCTTTTGAACAATGGGCATAAGAGCGCAAATAGGGCACACCACTTTCAATAGCAAGAACACCTTCTCCCATAAGCCGGTGCCAAAGCAATGCACTGCATATCCACCAAATGCAGCAAATTCATATATTGTCACATGTTCCAACTAGCATATCAACTCGGGTGTTTTAGCCAGCAAAGACACAAAGGAAAAAAGAAAGAGCTAATAGCTGAAAATTTGTTGTCCATGCCTGTAGTAATCAGGATTTGGCACAAATGTATCTGTGTTAAGCAGTGCATAGTTTCCACCAATCAAAGTCTGCCTACAATATACTTTAGTATTGTACTTGGCTGCCATTCCAAGCTGATCCAAGTACCTGTATCCACATCATAGAATAATTTTTTTTTTTTAATAATCATAAGCACATGAATTTTTAGCTTTCACAATGATGAAGTTAATTTTGTATTTACGAAAATGAGGAGTAAGAGCTAAACAAAATTACCAGAAGCTGTTAACAAAAGTGTCGGACACATCTTTACCACCACTGTTATAGGCCCCTCCAGCTTCTCCAACCCAAGCAGAAGCCCAAGACCCATTCATTTGAAGGGTTTTGTTAAGATTGTTGAATGTTTCTGATATCTTACTCAAGAAATACGGATTCAAGATTTTACTAACAAGATTGCGATCAACTCCTGAAACAGAAGAAAAGTTACACTGTATTTTGTTTGCTTTACTTCTGTCTTGTATGGAAAGCATAAACCAAAAAGAGATCTACATTTCTTTTCCCTTTTTTTTTTTTGAAAAAAAAAGAAAAGACACCATTCTTGGACACTATTCATGTGATTGCTTCACAGCAATTTCCTTTTTATTTCAAGAAGAAAAGGAGGAGAAACAATAATAATATATTGAGCATTCCGAAAATTTTTACTCCATCACTGAAGAAAACATTAGGAGAAACCAATATAGAGTATGTTATTTTCCAATCCTTATAATGCTTGCTTACCTGCTCCCAAATTGTATATATGATGAGTCACAACATCAATAACGTGCGGACCTGAAACTTCTAATAGTGTAGCATACCAGTTCTTATCATAAAAACCCCCTGGTGCTACTACAAGAGGTCGTGGATGGATATTCCTGTACAGTTCATCAATCATAGCATTCAGTACAGTGGCATCTTTTCCATACTGTTCAGCACCTATACTTGCGCCAACTCCCTTGCCACTCAACTCATTACCTACAGAGGCAAAAGGCAAGTCACTGGTTTCAGCTGTATGAATAAGAAACTTACATTTATTTAAATACATAAAAATGCACATGTAAATGACATACCAAATTCCCAGGAGTCTATATGGTAACCCTTTGAAATTGTGTACTTCATAAAGTCATGAGCATTGCTAGAACCCCAGTTCCCTTGCCAGACACCATTTTTACCTTGATGCCTCCCATAGAGTGCATTCAGGCCAAATGTGACAATTGCTCTGCAGCAACACAATTCAGACGATCTTAAATCAGAATAAATAGAAGATTTTCCTTAGAATTTATACAGGAAATGCAATTGTCCAACAATCAATGGATTTTGTACAAATGCCTCCTGAGTTAAGACAATACAATATGCCAAAATTATACAGCAGGGCCAGAGAAAGAAGTGCTGAATTTGTGCAGAGAGAAAGAGAAGAAAATGGAAATTGGAACATACCCAGTCTTCTTGAAAAAGGCATTCAATTCATCCCATCTTTTCATATGTAAGCATCCCTTTGAAAATCCAAATAACCCACCCTTCTGCTGTATGAATGGATTACAAGAACTCAGGTTTCCTACATCATAATGCACTTGGTCTTGCAGAGAACCTCCGAGTCTTAATCTCAAGTTCTTGAAAGCTGTTAAGCCATCAATAAGGGAATTCCATAGTGCCAAAGTACAAATATATACAGTATCTTATCAAAACTTCAATAAAAAATGATAGAAAGATAATAATGAAGAAGCTTAGTGGAAACTGGAAGGAAAATCAAACCTTGAACGGCATTGGAAAGTAAAGGTTGAGACAAGTCCTGGAAAGATCAACCTCATTACTGAAAATTTACACACTGTTGTTTCTAGGTAGAAACTGACCACAAAGCATGCTTTAAATATTTAGAAATTCAGTCATCTAAAAACTATCACTGAAATCCTTACAAGATTTAACACAGATGAAGATCCCCAAGGGCACTGATTATAGTTGCACTTCTCCTTTGGCCACCAGTCAATAGTAGCACAAATATAGTTGGCATCTGTCCAAGCCACCGTTTTTGTTGTATTAATGAAAAGCACTACATCTTCAACATTTTGTGCCAAACTTGCCTGTAGAAATGCCAGAAGGATTAAAGCTACAGCTCCTGAACCCATTGTTTAATTCACTACTGAATCTTCACCACTGGCTCTAGCGTGCAAAATGGACTGCAAGAAAAAGAAGCACCAAAAAAAGGGTAATTTGAGAGAGAACCTCTTTGGAAGCATAATATCCTTGATTCAGAAAAAGAAAAATAATCCCTTCAAACTTAGTGATAAAATGACTTTGGTATCTCGCCAAATGTTTAACATCAATAGCTGCAATATTCTACAGCCGCTACTACCATATGCTTCCAGGAAGCTGAAAGAATGCTCCAAATGTTCGAAATTCAGCATTTTAATCAAGTAGATTCAACCCCTCATAAACACACTTACCAACCACAGTGGAAATATATATAGACACAGACATGTTTATTCGTACACACAGAAATATGTAAATTGGCTAATTAAAGCTACAAAAATACATTTTTCAACAGTCTCGTGCCAACATCCTTTCCAGGAACAAGGAAAACTAGCAAAATAAGACAACTGAAAATTGTTAAACCCCCCCCCCCCAACCCAAAATAAAAAATAATAAAAAAAAAAAGTTGCTCCGTTTGCGTTCATTGAGTAGATAGCCTTGCTGCTACACACAGAAAAATATTTCACGAAACTGAAATTCGGGGATGAATTTCAGAATTACAGCACAACTTCGAATGTCAGATACATAAATAGGATTAAACACAATATGAAGTCTCTGTATAGAGAGAGAGAGAAGAAACTGAGATCCACAATGAATAAAAACAGTATCTTTCAACAAATGAGGACGAAATTTACATAGCAAAACAAAAAAAAGCTCGTCTTTTTGCTTGCTTATTTAAATTCAAGATCCAAATCAAATGCCACAGACAAAAATTTAAAGCACAATGAGCAGAACCCGGATAAGAACTGACCTCAAAGACCAAAACTTCGCCACAATGAGAAAGCTGAAGCTGAAATGCAAAATAACTGCACAGAATGCTTCAGGAATATGCAATACATATGCTAAAAAGCAAGCATCTTCCTCCCATTATTCTCATCTTTGAGGCACAACAGCAAACACTGCTCGATCTGAACAAGAAATCCTAGAGCTTAAATTGATTCCTATCAGATTACTCAGATTCCAAGTTGTGGCTAAAATAGCAACATGAACTCGGCTGTCAGCCTCAGGACTCGTTTCTATCTTCAATGCTTTGTCATTTCTTTACAGACATAGTTTCTTTGGTTTTGGTATAGAATACCGTTTTCACAAGCAAAAATTTATTACAGTGTTCTTAAAAGCTGGGATTTCTTGCACAATTTTAATGAAGGAAACAGTATGTGTTGGCTTGACAGCGGTCCAACTATTCACCAAGATTCCACTTCCCAGTCCAAGTCTCCCCGTTAACAAAGTGTAATCCAGCTCTTTCTACCCAGTCTTGCTTGGAAACAACTCTTAAAAAACTGGCAAAATGAGGAAACGGGGAGGAAATAAATTAATAGGACTTCTTAAAATGGCATATTGGTTTTTGGTCCGCTAACAAACATCCTATGCTATGCACATTACTACTCTGTTCACTCTAATATTATACAGATATTAAAAATAAATAAAATTTTTAGTTAATTAAATATTTTTTAATTTTATTTTTATAATTTAATAATAAATATTTTTATATTAAAAATATATAAGTTTTTAATTTTTAATATAATTTTAAATTATTTTTCTCTCATAAATATTTAATTCTTGTTAGAAAATATATCAAAATATTGATAAGTATTTAATTTTCTTTCCATATTGTTATTGATATTTCTTAAGAATTAATGGGATAAATTTGTAAAATGAGTTTTTGACTATATTTTACTCCCTTCGTCCTTATTTATCTATCACAATTGAAAAGTTTTAATATCTTTTTTTATTTGTTACATTGAAAAAATTTAAATATCATTAATATTAATTTTACTGATATATCCTTGTATTAAATAGTTTTGAAAAATGAAAATATAATAACTTTAAAAATGGAGTTGAGCAAATAAAGTAAGAAAATAGTTGTGCATAACATTAAATCCAATAGTACTTTTAGAATGTATAAATAAAGTTGTATGAATTTAATAGACTAATTAACTTTTCTTAAACTGTATGAGGTAATTAACCGTGACAGATAAATAAGAACGGAAAAAATAATATATTTAGAAAATATAATACTATTAAATATGGGATAAATTTAAAATATTAAATTTTAATTTTTTAAAAAGACAAATAATTTAAAATAAAAATTAAATTATAAAATAAATTGATAATTTGGGACGGAAACAAATAAATAGAGACTAACTAATAAAGTCACTCATTTTGAGATATGGACGGATTTCAGTTATCTACGTGCATCAAGTGAAATGAGCTCAATTTATAAATTATTTGTTGCATTTATAAGTTTTTTTAATATGTAAATATAAGAAATTATGCATGTAAATATTAAGATCACATACGTTTGATGTAAGTAATAAAAATACTAATATTTAATGTAAGAAATTCATTTACATTATATCTGTTTTTTCTTTAAAATTAATCTTAAAATAGTTTTTAATATTTGAAATTATAACCCTTTTTTTGCGAATTGAATCATAAACTTGTTGAATTAAAAATTACACACTTTGACTAAATTACTGTGAGTTATGCTAAAGGAAGAAAGAGAAGATAGGAAAATGGGGAGTAGAAGGTAAGTACTGGGATTTGGATGGCTTTAAATGCAAGTAAGTTGGAGGTTTTTGTCGGCAGGGGTTAGCCTTTATTACAACTATATGGATTTTGATGTTTTTGACAAAACAAACCAAGTACTGCTACCATTTAGTCCAATCATGTTTTTGGTGTTTCTGTTTGGATGAACTAACTTGTTGCTAAGGTTGTTAGTGTTGTCAATTACATGTGATCAAGAAATGTCCACTTTGGGGTGAAGAGATTAGTTTGCATATCAAAATCGTGTTACTTTAGCTTTGTGCATAAAGATAGCAATAGAATGCATACTAATTTATCTAATATTACAAGTTATTATATCTGTTTACAATATAAGTCGTTTTAGATTTAATTTTTTTTATAATATAAATCGTTTTACAAAATTTTATAAAAATCTATTACTTTTTTTCATCTCTATCCCTCGTTGCAATCTCTCTCTTTCCATTAAATATGAATTAATTCTCTCCAATTATTAAAGTAGACGAAGACATAATTATAAATATTTTTAATTTGTGAATCATTAATTTTTGTGTATAAGTCACGGACTTAGATTATAAAATGAAGTTAATAGAATCAAATTTTATAAATAGGTATCTTTTCATTAAATAATAAAAACAGCTAAGATAGCATTTTTATGAGAAAGAGATTAATGTGATTATTTTCTAACTATACGAGAATTGTTGATAGCCATACCTCAGTGGACTTGGAGAACACAAACACACACACACAAAAAATAAAAAAATAAAAAAATTGGAGAGGGGCAGTTGAAGTTGTTGGGGAAAAGTCTTGGCATAGGTGAAATAAAATTTGGTTCTTTGACCTATTGCTCAAGAACCATAGTCAAGTGCAATATTATTGTTTCCTATGTATTTGGTTACTCAAACTTGAAGCAATTAAACGTTCAAAAGAATTAGCCAAAATAATAATAACAGTAGTCACTCGAAATGTTATATGAAAAGATGACCATAAATAATTATTCAAATGGTAATTTTTTATTCAATTGGTTAGTTTTGTATTTGATACTTATCCCTCGGTAATACCTTTCTATTAATGACCAAAAGATAATTCTTATTTATACAGAAAGACAACCACTAGTAAAGCTAGCTAAAACAAAATAAGTAAGAAATGCCTTTAGGTTAATGATAATTTTTTAAATTTAAAATTTTAAAAAATTTAAATTAGAAAAAGATGACATTTTTTTGGCTTTGTTTTTGTTTTTGTTTTTTTAGCAAAAAACATTGGTATAATTTCGTGATTTTATTTTGGGTATATTATGTTTAAATTTACATCGTATTTAAATCTCGGCAAAACTGTACATGATAGGTCTAATTTTACAAAATTGATTTAAAATTTAGTTTATGATTTATTACAATTTATTCCTATTAAATTGGGAGATAATGCCACTTTAATACCAAAAGTTGTAAAAAATATGTTAAAGGTTCACAAATATTTTATGTGTCAAATTCTCTCCACTAAGGATTGTATTAGGCATTTTATAATTAGTATGACAAAATAGACATTTTATTGCAAAACTAACGTTCGTTAATCAATATCATCATTAGTTAACTATCAATAAACCTCTAACGTTTTTTCATAATTTATGGTATTAAAGTGTCGTAATTCCCGACTTAATAGGGTAAATTACTTAAAAATAATTCTTATATAAGTATTAAATGGTTTTTTTTAAGGAAAATATTAGTTTTATTTCTTACCAAATAATTCTTTTCGAGTATATGATTGTAACTTAATTGATTATAAACACCTAAGCATTGATAATTTAATTGATTAATAAATGTAACTAAGCAATTATTCAAAGTTCTTCTTCCAACATCAAAGAAGGGTGAACTATCATGATTAAAGTTTTCCTTTTATTCTTTAGGACAATTAATCTATTTGGTTCTTAAGTTTGGAGCTTTTAATATTTTAGTTCTTAATAATTTTGTTCTACTGTTATGATTTTTAATGAAATTATAACCTGCCAAGCGGATTCTAACTTTTTTTATCGATGCAAATTTGACCAAAAAAATCATCTCTATTGCATATAATCAACTAATATGGTTATTTTTCACTTAAAGAAGAATTTTTTGGGTCCAAATTTATATTGAAAAAGAGTGTTATTTTATTAGAGATCATAATAATAAAAAAAATAATTAAAGATTCAAATATTAAAAGATATAAACTTTACAAACTAAATAAGATAATTTTCCTATTCTTTGACCTGAAACATTAATCATTATATATTTCTTTTACCTTTTTAAATTTTTAATGGGATTCATAGTCAAACTCTATCTATCTTTTTTTTTTTTTTTACTGTCCATTATATCTTTGCCTATTTTTTGAGGATTTTTTTAAGTGTAATTGCATGTCTAATATTGATAATTTTGGAGGTCCCCGTGGACAAAATTGAGCAAGACGACAAGTTTTGGGTCATTTTTAGTGTCACTCTGTCCGATCATTTTCCTTTTTCTTTTTAAACAATTTATGACCTTTATTTAATTTAGGAGGCTTTAGTCAAAATCTCTCTGTCTTTTTTGTTGGATGATAGATATTGATTTGTCAATGCCTCTGCCCCACACCTCCACACCCCCAAAAGAAGGTAAATTTTCATTACCATGGTGATGCTAGTGATATGATAGTATTAATAAAATTTATTTATTTGACTAGAAAATAAATTGTGTAATTTATGATTTATTATATTTTTAATAAAAACAAAACCCGTCATTTTTTGTTTGTCTATATTTTCTTTCAAAGGTAATATCATAATAGATGTAATATCATAGGCCTTTCATATTTTTTATCGTGAGATCATCTAAATTTTTGAAAGTTTATAAAATATCATTTATTTTATTTGATGTGATACTTGAGAATAAATATTACATCTCTAGAGAAGTAAATGATATTTTTCAAACTTTAAGGGGTCCAAATAATATTATGATAAAATTTAAAAGAAGTCCATGATATTATCCTCTCTTTTATTTTTAGTATTTTAGAGACTAAACATATGCCTCTTTAAATTACATACCCAATTTTTAATTTATTAGTTTTTTGGGCACCTTATAACCATTGTAATTAAGTTTTTCTTTTGTATTGAAAATTATAATTTTCTTTTTTCTTACAAAGTGAACCTCATTTTTCATTGAAGAAATCTTACACATTGGAGTGGAATCTTCATGTGTTTGGTAAACATTAAATCAAACACATTATGTTTATTAAGGGTGTATTTCTATTGAGATTATATTGATTTAAAAAAAATGTAAATATAATATTATTTTATATAAAAATAATAAAAATATCAAAACTTATAAATAAAATGTATTAAATCTATTTTTAATCAAAATATATTTAAACTAATATTTTTTAAAGAGAAATTCCAATTCAATCTTTCTATCCCTCTTTTTTCTTTGGGGCGGGGAAGGGGGGCCGGGGGGGGGGGAGTCGCTTTTGTCTGCCTCCTACATTTTTAACAAAAAAAATTCATTTCAATGGATGTAACTAATATAATAGCCTAATAGTGAGGCTCAGTCAATTCTCATAATTTTGATCCACATGGGACATCCAACTCCCTCCTGTTATTATATAATAGGTGAAAAAGATGAGTCAGAAATCATTCTCTCTTCACCACCATTTTCTTCCTCCTCTCCGCTCCATACCAAGCCTCAGCTTGCCTACCTAGCCCCTATAAGATTGCATTCACATTCTCCATTTTCGGCTTTTTTCTCACTTTTCCTGCAACCAAGAATCTTTCAAGATTCCCACAATTTTTTTTTTTTTTGGAGAAATACTCAATAAGAAACCCCACTCACTGTGCTGTCTAATTCAAGTCTTAGGCTCTTGGCCTCTGTTGATCATTTTTCTTTTAAAATTTAAATTCAAAATCTGTTTCTTCATACATATGACTCGGTCATCATTGTATTCTGAAGTTTTTCACTAAATCCTTAAGTGGGTTCCGGTTTTTGTATTCAATTGGGAAAGGCCTCGACTTTTTTCTGTAATAGAGTGTACATTTAACCATTTTTTGGTTAAAAAACAAGGCGTCTCTTTTGTTGTAGATTAGTGATTCTTGATGGATAGCAATGAAGGAGGGGATGATCAAGGCGCTGGATGGTTGCTGGTTAAAAAGGTGTGATTTTTAAAACACCTACTTCTCGGAGTAGTCGGTTGATGAAGTCTATATATGGAGTTTTCCGATTTGGAATTGTATTAGTAGATTAAATTGGTGAAAATAGCGAAACAAATAGAAAGCTAGACATGTAAAAAAAGTACCAGTCATTTATGAGGCAGAACTATTGATTTTACTTGGTAAAGAGTTGGAAACTGATTAGCTTTATCATTTGTGGGGTTTGGATGACAGAAAAGTATGGGTTGGGGGGCAAAAGTATCATGTTTGGACTGATAAAACTGATTTTTTTTTTTCCTTTTTAATCACACGGAGTGGAAGTTGCCTTAAATCATCCATTCATTGCGGTGTGAATTTGATAGTGTCTGACGAGCCTCTAAGGAGACGTTTTTCTTGTTTTGGTTCCAATTATTTTCTTCCTAGCATTATGTATGATCTTTTGTTGTGTTCATAACTTCTTTCCCCTAATCAACGCATCACTAATTTTAAAATGAGGGGAAAGGAGGGGGGTTCAATAGCAACAGTTCCCTACTCTGGTTGAATTTTTTATTATCTTTTTTCCCATTTTCATTCATAACATGTCCCTAGAATTTTGCGTTTATACCTTGCTGCATTGGTGAATTACTACTCGGGAACATTTTTGGATATTCATTTGTACTACGGTTTTATTTTGCTGATGAGAATGAGTGAGATTCTCTATGGAACCTCTCATTCGATGGTTTGATACACGTTGAATAATAAATGTTGGAAAACATAAAAATAAACAGGTTGGTAATGGGTCATTTGAACTGTACGCCTTTGTTATATAGGATATTTCTATAGTGATATTCAGAATCCCAAATAAGCTTTTTCCATAATGTACATTGGAAGAAATATCCTTTCTTTTAATTTTTCATCCATTCATGTGTCACTTAGGACCCTTCTGTGCTTGTTCCTTTGATTTTGCTGCCCATTCATTCTTCTCCTGTGACTTCTTGTAGCTGGATATATGTATAGAGAAGCCAATTGGAGAACACAAGGCTAGTACTTCTGCAGTCTCTGTGAAGGGCTGATATATGTTTAATTTTCTTTATCTACTTGATAGGACAAACACTATGCTTCGTATCTTAATCTTTGTAGTCAACCGGCATGAGGACTCTGGTATTGAACTTGAGTCTACCAAGATTAGGTCCATCTTTAAATCATTTTCCTAATTCATGTCTTTTCTCACACAGAAGCATAGAAGCAGCTCAAAACTCTCTGTACATGGTTGGGTTGGAGGGCTCTCTGCTAAACAGAAGTCTTCTAATCCATGCCGTCAACCTCCATTGGGTGTAAAGCTTGGTAATGGTAATTATAGTGGTCAACCTTCAAAAGCAAGTAGAGATAACATTGTTTTTGACCCAGGTAAAAGTTATGGTATGGATATTGCTTCTGTTACAAAGTTTACATATAAAGATGTGATGACTGTATTTTATGTTGGTAAATGTGTTTCAATGCCAAAATAGCAAATGCCTCAGTACACATGTTTTAGCAGGTGTCAGTGTTGAAGATTCTAATCTTAAAGCTGTAGTCATTCAGAAATTGCCTCAAGGAGTTGATGATAATCAGTCTCAGATAAATAATGCTGACGTTCTTCCAAAAATCAAGTGGGGTGATTTGGATGATAGAACTCTGCTGTTGCATCAGGGAAAAACTAGTGGAGGAGATATCAAGTTTCGTAGGATAGAAAGTCCTCACTTAGTTTGTGGGGAATCTGAGGAGGCTAATGATTTAATTTCTCACTCCCCTTCTGGCCAGAAAGAGAACAATTTTGTTGCAGCAGATGTGGATGAAGATCATCCTTTCCATGCTTCTAATTTACTGTTGCCAAGAAGCAACTGCAAGGAGGCAAATGAAATATTTTTAGAAGTTCAAAACACAAATGAGAAAACATTTGATCCAAATGCTTCAGTTTTAAGTTGCAATGATCAACCTGTAAATAAGGAAGCCAGAGGTTTTGACACATCTAGTCAGTCGAAAGAAAATATTGACATGCATCTAACATCTGCTGTTACATGCGAAACAGGTTGTTCTGAAGTTTCTGAATCTCCTGTCAAGGTGAGTTCAAAGACAGTGGGGTTTTCACCAGATTCTATGTCTCTGCAACCCGATGACCATGTATCTGGAGCTACAAGCACTTGTAGTCTGTCTGGAGAAGACATTCCTGCTGCTGCCACAAAAGAGGCTGTCATGATTGAGACACCAGCCGCATATGAGGGAGATTTTCCAGAAGTTTCTGAAGTATCTGTTATTCATAGGGATTCTAACATGGTGGTACAACCCCAAGATCCTCAATTAAACCCACCTAATGAAACTGAACCTGGAATCATTGCAAAGTCTAATATTTCAGCTTCCATGGAGGACTTAAAGTGTCAAAAAGGTAATGTAGTACTTGATGATTTAACAAAGACTCAGATCATGGATCATATCCATGCAAATGAAGATGAAAGTAAAGAAAGGTTTAGGGAACGCCTTTGGCGCTTTCTATTTGAGAATCTTAACAGGGCTGTAGATGAGCTTTATCTTCTTTGTGAACTAGAATGTGATTTGGAGCAGATGAAAGAGGCTATTCTTGTTCTCGAAGAAGCTGCATCTGATTTTAGGGAACTAAATGCTAGAGTGGAGAAATTTGAGAAAGTGAAGAAGTCATCGCCTCATATGTTTGAGGGAGCACCACTAACCATGAAATCTGATCATCGAAGGCCACATGCTCTCTCATGGGAGGTCAGAATTCTTTTTTTTTTTCCCCTGAAAATTTTTACAATCTGAAGGAAATTCTGCATAGATTTTGAGTGAAATTTATAATTTCAAGGTATTTGTTGTCCAATGGGACCTTTGACTCTTTTATATCAGTTCTTTGCATTTCTGGTATTAGGTGTTCAATCATGCTGTTTGCTTGGAAAGTTTTGTCTTTGGTGAGGTCCAAGGCTGGAAAATTGTTGTCTCCCCTTTCTGCCATTTGTACCCCACCATTCTGTGTAGATGAGGGTTAAAAGTTTTCGTTCTTTGCTAGTATATTTGTTTGCTGCAGAATCATGCAAGATTATTGGTTTTGATTATTTCCTTCTTTCTATCTTGAAATGGCTTAGGATATATCTAATGGAAAGTATCAGTAAATACTTGTTCTTAAGGAAATACCTTTTGTGTAATCTTTTTTATCGAATGTAAGTACCATTCTTTGCTTGTTCTTTATTAATCTAATCTTAATGAATTTAGTTTTCAGGTCCGGCGAATGACAACATCCCCACGGAGAGCAGAGATACTTTCATCATCTCTTGAGGCTTTCAGGAAAATTCAACAAGAAAGAGCTAGTGCACGTGCTGTTGACACTGAACTAATGCCTGATTTTCATAGTGGCTATCCTGAAGGCAGCAAAATTGTGGAGAAGAGTAATGGGAACATTGATATCAAAAGCAATGATAGGGGATTCATATCAAAGCCGAGGAAGCAGCATGTAGTTTCAGATCTCCCCCTGGATAACTCCAGTAAAGAAAAGAAGAATGTTGATTCAAATAGGTGTGGATCTAGTGCATCTAAGTTACCTCTTAAAGAATGTTCTGCTGTTGCTGTAACTGGAAAGAGCAAGAGGGACTTATCTGGAGCTACTTCTGATGCCGAGAAGCAACTTCCTAGGAAAGAAAAAATATTGATGGAGAATATGAATGACAAGAGTTCAAGATCAGTTGATCACGGAAAAAGGCAGATTCCCTTTTCAGAAAGGGAGAAAGAAAAGCGAAATGGAAATTTATTGAAATCCATGGATGCTTGGAAAGAAAAAAGAAATTGGGAAGACATACTTGCACCTCCACTTCGTGTTTCTTCCCGTTTTTCACATTCACCAGGCATGAACAGGAAAAGTGTTGAGAGGGCACGAACTTTGCATGATAAACTTATGTCTCCGGATAAAAAGAAAAAGTCTGTGGTTGATTTGAAAAAGGAAGCAGAGGAGAAACATGCACGAGCTACTAGAATAAGAAATGAACTTGAGAGTGAGAGAGTTCAAAGGCTTCAGCGAACCTCTGAGAAATTGAATCGTGTCAATGAATTCCAGGCTGAACGCAACATGAAGTTGCGAGAGGTAATGTATGCTCGTCAACAAAGGAGTGAATCTAGGCATGAAGCTTTTCTTGCTCAAGTTGTGAGAAGAGCCAATGATGAAAGCAGTAAAGTTAATGAAGTTCGCTTCATTACTTCACTGAATGAAGAAAACAAAAAATTTATGTTGCGCCAAAAGTTACATGATTCCGAGTTGAGGAGGGCTGAGAAACTTCAACAACTGAAAACTAAACAGAAAGAGGACATGGCGAAAGAAGAAGCTGTTTTAGAACGTAAAAGGCTGCTTGAAGCAGAAAAGTTGCAACGTATTGCTGAGATACAACGCAAGAAGGAAGAGGCACAAGTAAGAAGGGAAGAAGAGCGCAAAGCATCAAGTGCAGCACGTGAAGCAAAGGCCATGGAACAGATGCGGAGAAAGGAGGTTCGAGCCAAAGCTCAACAGGAGGAAGCTGAACTGTTGGCCCAGAGATTAGCTGAAAGACTTAGTGAAAGCGAACAACGCCGAAAGTTTTATCTGGAGCAAATACGGGAAAGAGCTTCAATGGATTTCAGGGATCCAACTTCACCATTTTTGCGTCGGTCTTTGAACAAGGAGGGTCAGGGTAGATCTACGCCAAACAGTAACAATGAAGATTGTCAAGCTAACAACAGCTCTAGTTCAGGAGGCTCTGCTCCTGCTAGCAATATGGCATTGCAGCACTCGCTCAAGCGAAGGATTAAAAGAATACGTCAGAAACTTATGGCTCTGAAACATGAATATCTTGAGCCTTCAGTTGGTGCTGAAGTTGCTAGTATTGGATACAGAACTGCATTAGGAACTGCAAGGGCAAAACTTGGAAGGTGGCTTCAGGAACTTCAAAAACTTCGGCAAGCAAGAAAAGAAGGTGCCACAAATTTTGGACTAATAACTGCTGAAATGATCAAGGTACTCACAGTGCTTTCGTTTTAATTCAGTCTCCGCATTCACTCTCTGTGTTATTTAGAGAGAGGTAATAAGTCCCATAGGCAATTCAATAACCCTACAATTTGTTCTTCATATTCAAGAGAGCTTCAGAATTCATGTAGGTTTCCAATGCTTTCATTTTCATTTCTCCTTTTTGTTGAGTTACTCACTGCGTCTGCAATACCTGTGGATTAGTTCTTAGAGGGAAGGGATGCTGAGCTGCAGGCTGCTCGCCAAGCTGGTCTGTTGGATTTTATTGCTTCTGCCCTTCCTGCCTCTCACACATCAAAACCTGAAGCTGGGCAGTTTACGTTATGCCTTTTAAGGCTTCTAAAGGTGGTCCTGACAATGTCCTCAAACAAAAGTTATTTTCTTTCCCAAAATCTCTTGCCTCCACTTATTCCCATGTTGGCTGCAGCCCTTGAGAACTATATTAAAACTGCTGCATCAATGAATGTCCCTGGTTCTACCAATATGATTTCTGGTAAATCATCAATAGAAAATCTGGATTTGATCTCCGAAATTTTGGATGGTTTTCTTTGGACAGTTGCAATAATTCTTGGTTATGTAAGCTCTGATGAACGTCAAATTCAGATGCAAGATGGTTTACTGGAGCTTGTTATTGCATACCAGGTCATTCAGCGTCTGCGAGATCTTTTTGCTCTTTATGATAGACCACAAGTGGAAGGTTCACCTTTTCCCTCATCCATTATTTTAAGCGTAAAACTGTTGATAGTTATGACGTCCAGATTCAGAAATGTCTCTTCAATAGATTGGGAATCTTTTCCAACGGAAGTAACATCTGCAAATGGTACTGAAAGGTTAAAAGTCACTGAGATGGACTTGAGAGGGTTACCTGATGTACCAGAAGATAGACCCCTTGATGAATCACCTAAGACAAAAGGAAATTCTGAATTATCATGTGAAATGAAAAATTCAGATGAAGTTGAGTGCATATGCTATAAGAGGGAAACTGCAAATGTAAAGGATGAGTTTCCAAGTATCCTAAATGGTGATATCACTAAGGGTTCTGTCTCTTTAAAGGAAGACGAGAAGTCTACGGACAAGGTTCCAGAAGAAAAAGAGGTAGTAAGATTGGGGTTGAAACAGCCTGTAGCATACCTTCTTTCAGCAGTATCCGGGGCTGGGTTGATCTGCCTTCCTTCCATGTTGACAGCTGTGCTTTTGCAGGCTAACAACAGATCGTCTTCTGAGCAGGTTAGTTTATCACTCTTTTGAAAAAACAGTAGGTTAGTCTATTGGATTGATCTTAATCATGGCGTTAGTCTATTGGGTTGATTTTAATCATGAGCTAAACATTGTGTTTCGTGAGGTTCAGTTTCAGTTTACCTTTTAGGACCTATGTCTTGTATCACTTGGTTTGCAGCATATTATTAGTGAAGCCTGTAAATGCTTGCCTGTGGAGATAAAGGTGACCTCATCTGCCAGATAATGTAAATTTGTATTGTACTTTAAGCTCATATGGTACATTGCTTTGTCATACATGTGCATAATCTGAGGGTTTGCATCAACCAGATTGTTTTTCCTTTTAGGTATTTGTCCAGGACTTTGGGACAAGAATAAGGATTGATTTTGGTCTTCCTTAAAAATCAAGTTTAAGAAAAATATAATCCTTTGGAGTTTATCTGGTAAAAATATAACTATTTGCCATTATATCATATTATAATTGCCAAGCATCAAGCAGACAAAATGTGCAGAGTTGGGATATTCACTGCAGATAAATTTGCAAGATCGTATTCCGTGGTTTCATGTAATTACAGGGAACTCCAGTTTTAACTTAAAACCTTCAGTGGACAGATATTAACTTTCTTTTAGAAAGTTATTACCATAGGCCTTGGAACCTTGACATGGAGGTTTTGGTGCTTGTTACAAGCAAGATACTGTTTTTGGTTTATGGGAAATTGTCCTACATCATGTCGAATCAATCTGGTGTTGTTTTTAAGCTAATCAGAATTTTGTCATGATCACTTCTAAGTTTAGGCATTGGGAAGTTTTAGGATACTGTTATTTAAACCATATTTAAATATGTCAAATAAACCACTTGAACTTGGAAGGAAAAAGAAATGGAAAAACATGTTGAATATTGGGATCGTTAGTATTGGCCTGTTTTATGTAGCCAGCAAATTGATAATTTGGTCATGCTCTTATCTTTTCATATATCTGTTTATTATTGAATTTATGGTACCAAGCTACATTTTGAAATCAGTTCCTGGTTAAAAAGTTTCTCAGTGAGATTTAAGCTAATTCTCTTCATGACTCTTTCTAGCTATCATAATACTCTAAGGTTGCTTATTTTTTCATCCTAATGAATTTTGTTATCCCTTTCTCCAGATATCCTATGTCCTTCCAACCAATTTTGATGAAGTAGCTACAGGGGTGCTGAGAATTTTGAACAATCTGGCTCAAATTGATTTAACTTTCATGCAGAGAATGCTAGTGAGTTTTATGTTTCAAATCCTGTCTTGAATTCTCAACAGGTTTTTAAGCCTTTGTATCCTCAAATATAAGCTTTTCTCTGGCGTGAATAATTATCATTTTCCTCTACTGATGACAGGCCCAACCAGACCTGAAAATGGAATTTTTTCATTTGATGAGCTTTCTTCTATCTCATTGTACAAGCAAGTGGGGTGTTGCAACTGATCAGGTGATGCTATTGTTGATGCATTATTATGATGAATAAATTATTAGGTTTACCAATTGTAGAATTTAGCTATGATTCCATTTGTAGATATGCACAGTTTCCTTTTCTGGCACTTCGAAAGTCCTACTACATTTTGGATGTCATACCTGGCCCTTTTGCATCTGTTATCTTCACCTCAATCTGTTTAATATGGTAAAATGAACACGATATTTGATTTTCTTTTCCACGTGTCTTGTGAAAGTATGTTATTTACACCTTGACTTGGTATTTACTTTTATTGATATCTTGGTATAAGAGGACTTGGTGCCTTCTATCCTTTTGAAGGTTCTTTAGATTGGGAGCAAATGTTGCTTCTTTGAAATCCTTGGCCTTGCTGCAAATACTGTTAAGCTAATGATATCATGAAATCAACGCTAGATAATGATGAAACTATTGCAGTTTTCTTAGCTTGTCTAGCTTTGTTACTGCATAAATATAATGTATCAATCATGTATCACTTTAGATTCAAATTTTCTTTTGTTTACCATTTTGTTTGAATATTGCTTGGATTAGTAGTTTTTTTTTTCCCCTTTAATTTCTCATAATGTTACATCAAGAAAGAAGCAAGATTGCCCAGAGGATTGAGAATATTGTCATGGTATTAAGTCATGACCTTTTGCAGAAACAAATGTGAATATCTACCATGGTGATTTTAATTCTTAACTTTTGCATTCTGTATTTTTTCTTCAACTTCAGGACCATGAGATTTCTTCTCAGTAACACTCATTCTGCATCTTTTTTCCATCAAGTTTGTGTGGATGGATTAAGAGGCTCTGACTAGGTTTTGTATGCTTTCCTGAGTTAAAAGATATTGGGTTTTGTTATTTACTGTTGGTGTTACCGTATCATTATTTTGAAGTGAAGAAAATGACCAGAATACTGAAATTGCTGCTTATTTGTACGCTCCAGATTGGTCTCTTGCTGCTTGAGTCCGTCTCACTCCTTGGTTACTTTGCATTGTTCCATCCTGAGAATCAAGCTGTCCTCCGTTGGGGAAAGAGCCCTACCATCCTTCATAAGGTAAATGACCTTATATGGTTTTTTTTTTTTGGGGGGGGGAGGGGCAAATACCAATTTTAGACTGGTCGAATCTGACATACGGAACTGGAAGAACAGGTGTGCGATTTGCCTTTTGTGTTCTTTAGCGATCCTGAGTTGATGCCAATTTTGGCTGGCACATTGATTGCTGCCTGCTTTGGATGTGATCAGAATAAAAGCGTTATTCTGCAAGAACTCAGCATGGATATGCTCCTTTCCTTGCTTAAGTCTTGCAAAAATAGCTTGTCACCAGTTCAATCTATATCAGTCATAGATAATCTTCCACCAGATGAGATTGGTGAATCCAATCACTTGGGTCCTGAAAGTAAAAAATTTCAAGCTGACGCTTCTCCCTCTCAGAAATCTCACCGCTCCAGTTCACGAAACACCCGAACTTTGTCCCAAAAAGGTTCTCAGTCAAACAGTGTGAGAAGTATTAAGATTCGAAATCAAAGAGAAAACAAAGTCACAAAGGTTTCTGAAGAAATGGGTCAGAAGCACAATCAATGTGCTTCTGAAACTTCTGCATTTATGTTGCACACTAGATTTCCTGGAAGTTTTATTGATAGAGCTGAGCATTTCTTCTCCATTGACAGTAGTAGTTCTACTGAACACGAGACTTAATTCATGAGCGGCACTGAAGCACACAGTAAAGAGTAAATTATGCTTTGCAACCCAACAGATGTCTGGAGGAAACAGTACATAATCTTGCTGTACTTGGTTGACATTTTGTGAGCTGTTTGTCATCTCCAAAATGCAATTTTGGTTCTAAAATCTACTATATTGTACACCTTCTGAGGCACTAGTGCTGGACTGTTGCAGTCCTATATTGGAAGAGATCATTCTTCATTTTCGGCATAACGTCTGGGGTGTAAATCCATGTTGGAACTCAAAAAGAACAGAAAACTGGAATACGTTATAGGATGCTATGTCTTTGGCAATCAACTAGGATCCCAGTACTGTAAGACAATGATCCTCCTTTTCTTGTTTGCGTTGGGGGTCGAGGAGAGCGGTGTGGGAATGAAGAAGACTTTAACATAAATGCTTGAGCTTCATAAAAGATGACATAAAACTTCTGAGGAGAATCTTAAAATGGTAAATGTCATTGATGCGCTCACTGGTGAGTCAGTACATGTGTAGGTCTTCCCCATTTCTCATTCATCAATGTGTTATGTTTTTCAAAAGCACAATACATTCAAAATCAATTATCAAAAGAGTTTCCATTGACATCTAGACAGCTACATTACATCAAGAATGTGTCAATAGGATATCACCAGCCACTATTGTGGCTACCTAATGTGGGCATTGTCCTTTTGGTTGGGCATTTACAGTCCCTTGTTAGTGCCAAAAGATGCACCCTTTTACCTTTTGCAATACAATTTGTTTGTGGCTGAGAGGCACCAATTATGCTCTACTCAACATCTTTCAGGCATTGCATGCAAACTTGTTTAGACATACCACCTCCCACTTTTTAACCTGAGGAGGGTTCTTGCTCTGGACTTCCTGCTGTAATAGCTCTGGAATATGCACTGCCAGGAACTTCAACCAAGAGGTCCTCTTGCACATTCTCTTGACTCTCAAATTGCTGATGGTCCTGAAACGAATTGGAAGAACCATACATTGTAAATCCAACTAAAGCAATTCTACTGAACAATGGTGCTCCACTCAAAAAGCAAATCGTGTCAGCTATAAATCTTTAGAGAAACCAAAACCAGATTCCTTACCTTTTGCGCATCTTTGAGGTTATTCATGGTGATCCTAAGTAGTCTCTTTGCCCTTTTCCTTGCATTACGTCGCTCAACACATTGTGCAGCAGTGACGTCAGCATGGCAAGTGACACAAAGGGTCCTCATGTTTTCTAGTCTGCATTCACCTGCACAAGTTTTATGAAGATAATATCTTAAGAAACTGGATTATGCAGATGTATCAAGAGGAAAGAAAGGAATGAAGGACAACAACTTAATGATTCTGTACCTCCCCCTCGAGATACAGGCACGAGGTGATCCGCATGCCAGGCATTGCCCTCTGCTGGTTCTTGAACAAGCTTGTCAAATCTGCAAGAGAATATTGCAGATTAATGATTTAAGGTTTGATGAAATTCAATCAGAAGGCTTGTAGAGAACAACAGTAAACCATCTAAATAAGAGCTTTTTCAACTACTCACAGCTTTTTGCGCATGGCCAGTTTTGGAGCCACTCTTTTGATATACTCTTGCCGCTTGTCATATGAAAGAGGTTTTAGATGTTCCACAAGTTTATGACAATCTAATTGACAATTTCTGCAAATGCCGCGTTCTATTTGGAAGAGTGCCTACAGATGTCAATAGTGTTATATATAAATAAATATGGAACTCTGCATGCTCCATTGATTGTTCAATTTAAAACTGAAGTATGGTGATCATAAATGCAATCAGACAATTCAATTTCTAACCTCACGAAGGTATCTGTTGCTAGTTCTCAACCTATACTCTTCATAGCATTCCAACTTGCAGAAGAGATCCTCAAAGAATTCAGGCTTTTTGGCATTGTCATTCCTTAAAAAACACGAAAAGACATGAAATTCCCATGAATAAGGGACAAGCTTTACTTCATTAGGAACATCAGCACTTCAATCTTACTTGCAAGGATCTTGACAAAGCTTGCAGAGTGGTTCTTCCAAGGAAGACCAACCCTGTGTGTATATTTTCTCCTTTTTATCGTAGGCTCTAAACAGATTGACCTTCCTCCAACTTCCATTTGATGGTAAGGGATGACTTATCTCATTTAAAGGTGTTCTACGCCTCTTGCTTCCACCCTTCAGCAGTCCCTGACAATGATTATGAGCTTGTTAATCAACAAATATATCACACGTGATCACCAGTAAAAGAAATATTCTCAGCCAATCAACAAAACAAACATAGAACTAAAAAGGCAAAATGATATAATGCGCGAATACCTAAAAATAAGAATGATTAATATTCTTAGCAGACATACCCCTTCATTATGATTCAAACTTTCGTCCAAAAAGCACAATTCTGTAGTTAAAGGTAGTTGCAAAGGCTTTGCCATTAATTTCTTTTGCTCAATAGGCCTCAATTGCTTCCACTGCTCTAAGAATGTGAGGACTGCAGACCGATAATATGGAGAATCTTCATTGCATTTGTCAACCATTTTCATTCCATTCCCAGAAATATGATCTTCCGATTCAATTTCTTCCGGCCTGAAACTTTTAAGTAACGGACGTGGTCTTGAATCTATTCCTGGTATGCAGGAGTACAAGTGGACTCTTCCTGTATATTTGCTCACCTTAAGGAAGGGAAGGGATGCAGGATGGTGGGGAGGGGAGGAACAAGGAAGAAATCATGAGAACAATTTATATAATAACATCTGATTGCATTTGCCTGAGTTTTTCATTTTATGAAATCCGAAATCAATAAAATCTAGTATTCATCTAGGGACAAGCATATGAAAATATAATATTTTAACTGAAGTTCTGCGGAAGTTTCCAACTCCTAAAAATGAAGCTATCCAGACCTGCTTCATCATTCACATTTTGATTTGGAAATCATGAGCACAATTTATAATAACATCCAGCTGCAATTGGCAAGTTATGGATGAACTTTACACAATCAGAAATCAACAAAATCTAGTGTTCATCTAGGGACAAGCATATGAGAGAAAAATATTTTAAACTGGAGTTTTGCAGAAGTTTCCAGCTCCTAAAAACAAAGCAATGCAGACCTGCTTCATCATTTTCTGTTTTTGCCCACAAACAGCAATAATGCATACAATTTAGAAAAAGATTTCACTTGTTTTCACAATAAATCACCAATAAGTGACAGCTCAAACAAGGTTGGTACTTTCAGTTGTTTAGTGATGTGGAAGCATGAATAGAAGGCAGTAGTCACTGATCAATGACAGCTGGCAAATATGGATATAAGGATAAAAGTGGATACAGATACGTTGCAATAAGAACTCCGAGTAACGGTGATGGAAGGTTGTAGAGGTCATGATAAGTTTATCATATAATGAAATGGGTATTTTTCTCTCCACATTTCGGTCAGCTTGTGTATTCAAAATGTAAATGGTTACAATTTAATCCAAAACTTTGAGAAGGCTATGTGTAGGTTTCAAAACCTGATGAGGATAGGTGCCTTTCAGACAAATGGAGGGACTTAAGGGCAAGTTACTTTTCATCCAAAAACCTCCTCACAAAGATAGGTGCCTTCAGACAAATGGAGGGAATTAAGGGCAAGTTGCTTGTCATAAAAAAACCTCCTCACAAAGATAGGTTCCTTCAAACAGATAGGTGCAAATTATTTTGTATCCAGAACCCCCTGAAAAGATACTTGTTCTAAGATAATAAAACACATGAATTGCACTTCCCTTTAACATCTTAAACTTTTTGATGAAGGGCAAATATAACAGAATTAAAGTTTATCAAGGAATAAAATTCATATGGTCAGGGAAAAGTGAATAAAAAAGAACACCCCAATATTTACCTCAAAGCGAAGAGAGCTCACTTGGGTAGAGCTTCTAGCATCAACTTTATTTGGCTCAATGATTCCATCGGCATTTGCATCTATGTCATCAACCATGTTTACCTGGATTCTCAGATTGATAAATCCTACATGATTCGTGTTTTGTCTCCAGAAAGTAATCAGAATATCTGCAATAAGATAAACCATCTAGTGCTACCTTCTTGTGATCTTTGCATTGATTGTCCTCCACGTTATGTGAAGAAATTCTTCTAGCAGTATTACCGGTAGCTTTGCGAGAATATCCTTCACATGCTAAACTAGGGATAACCTGCTGTTATCATTTCAGGTAGCAAATAAATGCTAGCTCCAAGAAAGGGAAAATAAATAACCCCCCCCCCTTTTTTTTTGTTTGGGGGGGGGGGATGGGGGATGGGGGGAGGGGGTGGTGTGGTGGGGATTAGCTGACCTGAAGGCTTTTAACTTGTGATGGTATGATGTCAGTTTCTTGCTGTGAACCACTGCTCTTGTCTACCATTTTGTGAGAACCATGATACTCCAAGGGCCATTGATCTTGACTTTGGGAAATGACAAGACTTTGTGCAGAAACTTCAGTATTTGTTTCTCCATCCACCCCCAACTTATCATTTCTCTCATCTGCTCTTCCAGTTGTTTCAAGAAAAGAAACTGTGTCTACCTGTTCACCACATTAGGCATCCATCTATTACATATTTATAATTGCATGAGTACCCGGAAAGAGTAAGAGAAATCTATCAAAAATTTGAAATAAGAGAAATCTATCCAGAATTTGAAATTCAAACAAGTATAAGGTCAATGAGACCAACCCTAGCATAACTTAACAAAAATATAACCAAGTTTTCTCTTGTCCTCTCACCAGTTCAAATTTACTGAAAGCACAAAGCTGATTTGGTTGTCATGGAAACAACTGATCAGCCTTGTGTGTACCTTTGGGCAGTCTCATAAGCTGGTAGACTAGATTGACTTAAATCCCAAATTGATAGAAATTAATGACAGATTACCTTGATTTCATGAATTGCTCCATATTTCCCATTTAATGTGGATGAAACGTGAAACAATCTATCATTGAAAATTTGCCATCGCAATTCATCTTTAGTATCCTGAATTGCAAGCAAACCAACACTATGAAAAGAATCTGTTCAATATATACCAAAACTATAGCTTACAACAGAAGCCGGCTAAAAAAGAGAAAAAAGAAAATGGTAAAAATGAGAAGGAAATAAGAAGCACCTTTGCACAGAAAATGTATACATTGACTGCTTTGGTTTGCCCAAGCCTATGAGCTCTGCTTTCAGCCTTCAATTGTTTAATGAATTGATAAGAATCAAGAACAATAGAAGTAGAATAATTATTATTTAATAATCAATGAGTTAATAAGCAGATTATCCAAAATTCAGGTAAGGGAATATCAAAAAGTACTAAAGACATAGTGAATCGTCTATCTACTACACAGGATGTCACCTATTGTAGCTGCAAAACTCCACATTGAGAACATTTCTGGGAAGATTATTTCATTGAATAAGATTATCTGACTAAAAAAAATTAATATTTGTAAAAATACATGGAAAATGTGAATTGACCAACTTTTCCCCCTTGGATTTCAATATTTGGTTCTACGGAATACCAATAACAACTCAACATGCTGAATTAAGACCAATCTATTTTGTTAGATCTTATACTTCTACTACTAACAAATCAGAGGTTGTAAAGAAAATGCAACCTCAAAGAAGTATTAAGATAATGATAGCTAGCACATCTAGTTACAGAAGCTCTACATGGCTATACAATAAAATTTGTTCTAAGAACACCTGGTCCAAGTTTGTAGTTTCCTTGGGCAACTCCAAGAACACAACATCCTGTGCTGCTGTCAGGGTGAGTCCACAGCCTCCAGCAAGTATTCCCATTAGAGCAATCTTAACCTGCAGAGAATCGATTCTATTAAGCAGCACAGAGGGTCATGCTACAATAATGACACATTCTAAAAAAAACTTCCATTTATATCTTTTTCAGTCAGTCAAAGAATTCAGTTTAACAATGTCACTTGTAATGGATTCTCAACAAATTGCAATGGGCAGGAAATACTAGGATTCTGCTAACAAGGACAAAGCGACTGCAACTCAAGGCACAAGCTCCAGTGGCAGGTATTCTAGTAATATAGTAATAAGCTGTGTGAATGCAAGACGAAGGCTTTCAAAAAAGTTAAAGAATTGGCAGAAACAATATTACAGGCAAACTTTGATTATTAGTTATTGATAAATTAGTAACTATTAGCTATTTTCTTACCACTTGTATGAAATAGGAAACTACCCAAGAATGGGAAAGTTAGAGAAATCCTGATTTTGTGGAACTAAAATTAGTCCTAGAATTTCTCTCTATTCTTCCTATTTATTTACATCAACATTTGTATCAGAATTATAAGGAAAAAATATTAAGTTTTTCTCTTCTACTCCTCTTATTTTTCCTCATGGTATCAGAGCCATGAATTACAAAGGTGCCATGGTTGGCTCCAGTTCGGCTTCTTCTAACTCCACCGGTGGCATCAGAACATCTGAAGAAAGTTCCCAGCTATCTCCGATTGCACCTATGGAAAGCCCTCTACGAATTACCATTCATAAATTAAATGGTAAAAACTATTTAGATTGGTCCCAATTGGTGTGCTTGGTGATTGATGGCAAGGCAAAACTAGGTTTTTTGAATGGAGAAATCAGGCCCCCGGCCGTGAATGATCTAGGATACCGACAATGGCGATCGGAAAACCATGTTTTTACCAACTGCCGGTGATGTTTAGGAGGCTGTTAGAGAGACATACTCTGATCTAGAGAATCATTCTCAATTATTCGAGTTAAATGCTTGAGTGTAACGGATGTAACTGTCAATATATTCATCTTTCCTTATTTAGTCCTTTTTTATAGCTATATATTCAATCTCTTGTTCTTAGTTATCTTGATCAAGATCTTGCAGCCTCATGTCTTCCGACAAGTATGACTCCTTGATTCGTTTTAATGGCAAAAACTATTCTGCTTGGGCATTTCAAGATATTTGTTAAAGGCAAAGATTTATGGGGTCATGTTGATGGAAGTAAACTTTATCCTGACAAAAAGGATGAAAACGCCAAGTGAGAGGTTAAGGATGTTCAGATTATGGCATGGATTCTAGGATCCGTTGAACCCAATATTGTCTTGAATCTTCGACCTTTTAAGACTGCAGCTGAGATGTGGACTTACTTACAAAAACTCTGTAGCCAGCAAAACACTGCTCGTAGATTTCAGCTTGAACATGAACTATCCACTCTCCAACAAGACAATCTTTCTAGCTCTGATTTTTACTCTAGTTTAATGAATCTTTGGGCTGAATATACTGATATCATCTACGCTACCCTATGTCATGAAGGCCTTAGTGTTGTTCAATTGATTCATGAAACTGCAAAAAGGGACCAATTTCTTATAAAATTGAGATCTGAATTTGACGGTACCAGGTCTAATCTTATGAATTAAGACCCGGTTCCCTCCTTGGATGCATGTCTCAATGAGTGGCTTTGAGAATAGCAGCGACTTCTCACTCGCACAGTCATGGAACAACGCAAATCTACCTCAGTTCCAGTGGCTTTTGCAGCACAAGGTAAGCCGAGAGGTAGGGATATGAGTAACGTTCAATGGTTTTGTTGCAAGGGTTTTGGTCATTATGCTTCAAATTGCTTCCAAAAGTTCTGCAACTATTGTAAAAAGGATGGCCATATCATCAAGGAATGCCGCATTCGACCTACCAAGACATCTATAGCAGCATATGCTGCCTTAATTGGTTCTTCTAGTTCTACTGGTTCTGTGGATGAATCAACCCAAACACAAAATGCTCCAACTCCTGTTCAAACTGTGACCCCTGAAATGATTCAACAAATGATTATCTCTGCTTTTTCTGCTCTAGAACTCTCCGGTAAACCCTTCTCTACTTCACCTACTTGGTTTTGTGATTCAGAGGCATCCAATCATATGACAAATAATGCTTAATTCTTGACAAATATTCACAAATATTTTGGAAATCTTAAGATTCATACTGCTGATGGCAATCGCTTGCTTATAGCAGCCACTGGTGATCTTTCTTCCTCTTTAACTGATGTTTTTGTCTCCCCTAACCTTGCCACTAGTCTTGTTTCCGTTGGTCAGTTGGTTGACAATAACCGTAAAGTGGAATTTTCAAAATCTGGTTGTGTTGTGCAGGATAAACAGTCAGGGAAGGTGATTGCAAGGGAGCCTAAAGTCGGATGTGTTTTTCCTCTCCAATTTCCTTTGTCTTCATGTTTTTTGTCTCCTTTTATCTCATGTAATTTTGTCCATATTAATTACCAAGCATGGCATAAACGCCTCGAGCATCCAAACTCTATTGTCCTTCATAATTTGCTCAATTCTGGTTTACTTGGGAATAAAAAGTCACCTTCTTTTAGCACTGTCCAATTTGATTGCAATTCTTGTAAACTTAGTAAACGTAAAACTTTGCCCTTTCCTACTCACACACCTAATGTGGTCCAGCTTTTTGAACTAATACATAGTGATTTGTGGGGCATGGCACCTGTTACCTCTCATGCTAATTACAAGTATTTTGTTACTTTTATTAGGGCTGCTCACGGGACTGGAGAGTAACTGAACTAACCTGAATATCTGGACTGAAATGAACCAAAACCAAAAGCCATTGATTTTTTACTTTTCCCAAAATCAACCTGTTCCGAAATTTTTCATATAATATCCATACAGAGAACCTTTCCGAACCGTATGAAAACCGTCCCGAACTGTTCCGAATTGTACTGAACCGAAGAATCGAAATTAGAACCGAATATACATAGTCATGTAGACATATATATATATATATATATATATATATATATTATATTTAAGAATGATAAAGGTGATTCTAATTATATATATAGTGTATAATAGATTATATAATATATTATATGTCTATTATATTGGATATATAGTATGCATATAAAAATTATACAATATAGTGTTATATGGTATATATAGATTATGTAGGTAAATTATATAGATTAATATATATATATATATATATATGTATGTATGTATGTATGTATGTATGTATGTATGTATAGATTATATAGATTGATATATAATAAATTGCATAGTGTATTATACTATATATATAGCATGTATATATAGATTATATTGTATAGTATTATATGATATATATGGATTATATAGGTAGATTATACAGATTATTATATAAAGTGTAATATAAGTTGTTTCAGTTTTATATTAGAATTTTGTTTTAGATTAAAATTTGAAAATTATTAACATGTATTTTTCAAATTTGTGGATAACAACATTTTTTGTGAAAATTGTTCAAAAATATCCAAAAACCGAATTGGAACTGTCTTCGTTCCATTAGAACAGAAGATTGGAATATCCGTCCCGTCCCATTCCAAAACTAAAAATATCCGTCCTGTCCCATTCCGAAATTACGGTTCGAGACTGGTACTAAGAATATGAAAGAACCGAAATTTCGAGACGGTACTGGAGATTTCTAAATCCCTGAACTGTGAGCACCCCTAACTTTTATTAACGACTATAGTCATTTCACTTGGGTTTATTTCCTTCATTCTAAAAATGAAGTTTTTTCTATATTCAAACTTTTTCATGCTTATATTCAGACCCAATTTTCTGCCAAAATTAAAATCCTTCGATCTAATAATAAGGGTGAATATATGTCTCATTTTTTCAGGAATTCCTACAAGCTCATGGCATAATTTCTCAAAGGTCTTGTCCCTCAACCCCACAACAAAACGGGATGGTTGAAAGAAAAAACCGTCATCTACTTGATATTGTCCGCACCTTTTTATTAGAATCCTTAGTACCTACCAAGTTTTGGTGTAAAGCTCTCTCCACTGCTGTCCATCTCATTAACCGACTGCCTTCTCCCTCATTAAACAATGTCTCTCATTTCACTAGATTATTTGGTCATGCTCCCAACTATTATAACCTTCGTACCTTTGGTTGTGTCTGTTATGTTCATCTCCCAACACATGAGCGCACAAAACTGACAGCTCAATCAATTAAATGCGCTTTTCTAGGATATTCTGTGCATCAAAAAGGTTTTCTTTGTTATGATCCCCATCCGTGTCGTATTCGCATTTCTAAGAATGTGATTTTTTTAGAAAATTAATATTTTTTCCTCTCTCATCACGATCCTATTTCTCCTTCCTTTTCTATGCTCCCTTTATTTACTAACCCTGATGCAGATTCCACCAATGCAAAACCACTATTAGTGTATCAAAGGCATCCCTCTACCATCCCTAGTCTGACTTCCGTCCCTCCAGAGCCCCCTCTAGCTCTTGATCCTGTTACAACAACACCTGTCCCCTATCGACACAGTACTCGGTTTAGTAAACCCCTAGATAGGTATGGTTTCTCACAACCCGCAGCCTTGACAGCCACCTTGTCTTCTATTCCTATTCCTTCCTGTTATAAATAGGCCACGGAGCATGACTGTTGGCAGAAAGCTATTGAAACAGAACTTCTTGCACTTGAAGAAAACCAAACTTGGGAAGTTGTCCCCCAACCTCCCTCTGTGAAACCTCTTGGCAGTAAATTTGTGTTTTCTATCAAGCTTTGATCTGATGGCTATCATTACAAAGCTTGACTGGTGGTTCTTGGGAATAAGCAAGAATATGGTCTAGATTATGAAGAAACTTTTGCACCGGTTGCTAAAATGACCATTGTGTGCACTCTCCTAGCCCTTGCTGCATCCTAATCATGGCCTCTACTTTAAATGGATGTCAAGAACGCGTTCTTGCATGGTGATCTCAAGGAAGAAGTTTACATCAAACTTCCCTATGGTATGCCTATTTCCTCTCCTCATGATGTTTGCAAACTAAAGTGCTCTTTATATGGCTTGAAGCAGGCACCGCGTGTATGGTTTGAAAAGTTTCGGTCTACTCTCCTTGGATTCTCTTTTACTCAGAGTCAATATAACTCCTCTCTGTTTCTCCAACGGCAATCGAAAGGCATTATTGTTCTCCTTGTTTATGTGAATGACATTGTTATCACTGGTTCTGATCTCGAGGCCATATCTCAGCTTCAAAAATTGTTGCACTCCACTTTCCACATGAAAGATCTTGGTCCACCCACCTATTTCTTGGGGTTAGAAGTGCATCATCAGCCTCAGGGCATTTTTGTTAATACTTAGCATATATAGCTGCACATATTTAGGAATTATAGCTATAATTATTTCCTATAATTGTTTCTATATTTATAATGTATAGTTGGCTTACCTTAAATAGGTTTAGGTATCTTGTATAAATACCTTGAGATATATGGAATAAACATAAGAGTGTTTTTCAACCAATTATTAATTTGGTATCAGAGACAAAGAAAAGACTTCCGCTGTCTCCTTTTCCCAAACCCTAGCCGTCATTGTCTCTTCCAAAACCAGCGCGGCATTGTGGTAACACTGTAGCGCACTGTAGCGGCGGAACTGTAGCAAGAAACCGTAGCGAATCGCGCTGGTTATCATCTATCATGGCTACCAAAACTGACAATGAAGCGATCCCCGATAGCAAGAAACTCTCGACGGTGACCATTCATGAAACCTCTTCTCCAATCCATATTAAATTGGATGGTACTAATTATCGTGTTTGGTCAAAGATTTTAGAGATGTATATTGCTGGCAGAAGGAAGAAGGGTTATATTACTGGACGAAAGGCTGCACCTGCAGAAGATGATCCGGGTTATGATGAATGGGAAGCTGAAGATGCTCTTGTCAAGTCTTGGCTTATTAATTCCATGACTGATAATCTGATGTCACACTCTGTTCAGTGTGGGACATCTAAAGAAGTTTGGGATGCGGTTAAGAGGAGCTATATTGATGTGTCTGACTCTTCCCAAGTCTATGAACTGATGAAGAGATCATTCCAATTGCGTCAGGGTGGTCTACCTCTGCCGGAATATTACAACGAGTTGAATTCAATTTTCATGAAACTTGATTATCGTAGGCCCAATGACATGACATGTGCTGCTGATATCGAGAAACAAAGGAAGCGTATTGCAAAGGATCGCATCTATATGTTTCTTGCAGGTCTTGATCACCATTTGGATCAAGTTAGTAGTCGTGTTTTGGCTACTTCCCCTCTACCAAGCTTGGAAGAAGCTTACTCTTTAGTTCGTCGTGAAGTGCAGAGACAGGTCACTATGGGAACAGAAAATCATTCGAAGCTTCAGCTCTAACGATTCAAAAGAGCACCTCTCAGTTGACTCCTGTTCCTGTGAATTATGTCGCTTCCAATTCTCGCTTCTGCACTCATTGCAATAGTCCTAGGCATACCATAGAGGTTTGTTGGAAGAAGCATGGATATCCCGAGTGGTATAAACTTAAACAAGCTGAGAGGAAAAATAAGAAATCTGCTCAGATTGCTGTTATTGATACTTCTCCCCCTTCTGCTTCTCATGTCTCTCAAGTGTCTGCTCACCAAGGTAATTCTAACACTTAGGTTATTGATTCAAGGGCCACTGACCATATGACTAGTAATTCTTCTATCCTTGCCTCTCTAATGTCTTCACCTGTCAAGTCTGTACAGGTTGCTAATGGGACCTCTATGCCCATTACAGGAGTCGGGAGTGTTTCAATTTCTCCTACATTCTCCATGTCATCTGTCTTACTTGCACCTGCTCTTTCTAATAGTCTTCTTTCCATTAGTAAGATTACCAAAAGTCTTAATTGTTCTGCAATATTTGATTCCACTCATTGTATCTTTCAGGACAAACGTACGAAGAGGACGATTGGCATTGGTAGGGAAAGAGGCGGTCTTTATTACTTAGAGGGGGCTACGCAGTTTCAATCTGAACCTAGCCATGGCCTTCAAGTAGAGAGCAAGTCATTTGATAGAGAGAAGATTCTTTTATGACATTGTCGTCTAGGGCATCCATCTTTTCCTTATTTAGAGCGTTTATTTCCAAAATTGTTTCGCAATGTTGCTATCTCTAGTTTAAGATGTAAACAATGCATTTATGCTAAAAACCATCGTGTTCCTTTCAAAACTAGTTTCAATAAGAGTTCTATTCCTTTTTCGTGTGTTTACACTGATGTATGGGGTCCTTTTTCTACTCCATTTGCTTCTGGACATAAATACTTTGTGTCTTTTATTGATGACTGCACTAGAGTGAGCTGGGTATATTTGATGAAATCTAAAAGTGATGTTATACAAGTGATTCCTCAATTTTACAAAATGATTGTGACACGCTTTCATACTCGAGTCCAAGTTTTTCATTCCGATAATGGTCGTGAGTTTGTAAATCAATCTCTTACCCAGCTTCTTCCTAGAACATGGCATCCTCCACCAAACAACTTGTGCCTACACACCACAACAAAATGGGGTAGCAGAGCGTAAGAATCGTCATATCCTTGACGTTACTCGAGCTTTGAGCTTTACTATGCATGTTCCTAAACGTTTTGGGCTGAGGTCTGTCATGACTCGTTGTCTTTCTTATTAATCGCATGCCCGCTCGTATCCTTAATTTTCAAACCCCTTTACGGATGTTGTCACAATTTCACTCTATCCCTTCTGCTCTAAATATTTGTCTTAAGGTCTTTGGTTGTGTATGCTATGTTCATGTCCACTCTATATATCGGGATAAGCTTGATCCACGTGCTCTCAAATGTGTTTTTCTTGGTTACTTTAATTCTCAAAAAGGCTATAAATGTTTTCATCCTCCTACAGGTAAATATTATGTTTCCATGGATGTTCAGTTTTGTGAACAAGAGTCGTATTTTTCTGGAGATGTCTCTATGATTCCTCTTCGTGGGGAGATTAGTAGTAAGGAAGAGGAACGGTTATGGTTAGAAGAGAAGAAGTTGTGGATGTCGAGTAGGGGGGAGAACTCAACTATTGTGGAGAATAAGGAATCTTTAGATGATACTTGTTCAGCTGAGGTTGAGTCTGAATTTAAAGAGGGAAAGGATGAAAGACCAGCTAGGTTATTTCAAAAAGGCTATACAAGAAGAAAACAGAATACCACTGTTATGCCTCCTCTTGATTCTAGTGCCCCTCTTGATGATGCTACCATGCCATCGAATGACTCTTCTACTATTAACCCTGAGGTATGTGTTCCTTCTCTTCCCACTTCAACTTCAGAGATAGATTCTACTACTTTGACTCTACCAGTTATGGATCACGATCATGGTAGAAGATATCCCCTTCGTAAACGTAGAGAACCTGATAGGTTGGGTTTTTCCAAGTCATCTTTTAAGGTCACCTATCCTATTTCTGATTTTATCTCTTATCACCGTTTGTCTAAAGACTCATCTAGCTTTTGCTCTTCAGTTGTCTTCTGTGTCTATTCCTAGTCATTTTCAAGAAGCCCTTGGAGACCCTAAGTGGAAGATTACTATGGAAGAGGAGATGAAGGCCCTTCAAAAAAATTCTACTTGGGAGATGGTTGAGTTGCCACAGGAGAAGAGGACAGTAGGATGCAAGTGGGTGTTTACAGTGAAATACAAGTCAGATGGGACAGTTGAAAGATATAAGGCTAGACTGGTGGCCAAGGGTTACACTCAAACCCATGGGATTGACTATCATGAGACTTTTGCTCCTGTGGCTAAGATGAACACCGTTCGAGTCATTCTATCTCTTGCAGTCAATCTAGACTGGCCATTACGCCAATTTGATGTAAAAAATGCTTTTCTCCATGGGGATTTGACCGAGGAGGTGTATATGGATCCTCCTCCAAGATTTACACTAGGGAAAGGTATGGTGTGTAAGCTGAAAAAGGCATTGTATGGGTTGAAACAATCGCCAAGGGCATGGTTTGGCAAGTTGAGCTACTCAATGAAGGCGTATGGTTTTAAGCAAGCTTTAGCGGATCATACTTTGTTTTATAAGCGGAAGCATGATGATATTACCTTGCTTATTGTTTATGTTGATGATATGATTGTTACAGGTAGTAATGCTGGTGAGATAGAGAAACTTCGAAGCTATTTGGCTAAGGAATTTGAGATGAAGGACTTGGGGGTTCTAAAATACTTCTTGGGTGTTGAAGTATCTCGGTCCAAGCAAGGACTTTTCCTCTCTCAACGGAAGTATATTTTAGATCTCTTAGCTGAAACCGGTAATCTCGCTCGTGAACTCGTAAATACTCCTATTGAGATGAATCATGGCCTGGCTATCTATCCCGATCGAGTTCCAACTAACAAGGAGAGATATCGGAGACTAGTGGGGAAGTTGATTTATCCGACTCATACTAGGCCCGATCTATCATATGCGATTAGTGTTGTCGGTCGGTTTATGCACAATCCAAGTGATAGACACATGAATGCGATGAATCGTATTTTGGCTTATCCGAAGTCCTCTCCGGGTAAAGGTATTATGTTCTCCAAACATGGGCACTTGGATATTGTTGGTTACACGTACTCGACTTTGTCGGCTCTAAGTTAGATAGAAAGTCTACTTCAGAGCTATGTGTCATTTGTTGGAGGTAATTTGGTGACTTGGAGGAGTAAGAAACAGAATGTAGTGTCATTATCTAGTGCAGAAGCTGAATATAGGGCTCTTCATCATGCAACCACAGAGCTTGCTTGGTTAAAAATTCTCTTGATAGAACTCGGGTTTGATCCAAAGAAACCTATGGTACTGTATTGTGATAACACTGCAGCTATTGAGATCGCTAACAATCCAGTTCAACATGATCGAACTAAGCACATTGAACTTGACAGGAATTATATCAAGGATAGTCTGGATTCTGGTATGATAGAGGTTCCATACATTAAGAGTGCAGAGCAACTGGCTAATGACTCTTGCTGTTACTAGTGGACCATTTTATGCATCATTGTCCAAGTTGGGCATGTCTGATATCTATGAGGGGGAGACTTAGCATATATAGCTGCACATATTTAGGAATTATAGCTGTAATTATTTCCTGTAATTGTTTCTATATTTGTAATGTACAGTTGGCTTACCTTAAATAGGTTTAGGTATCTTGTATAAATACCTTGAGACATATGGAATAAACATAAGAGTGTTTTTCAACCAATTATTAATTTTAATCATCAACGGTACATTCAGGATCTCGTACAATTAGCTAGCCTTGCCGGTGCTTCTTCAGCTGACACTCCAATGGAAATTAATGTCAAATATCGCACTTATGAAAGTGAGCTTCTTTCGGATCCTACTTTGTATCGGAAGCTGGTCAGTAGTCTTATTTACCTAACCATTACCCGACTAGATATCTCTTATACTATTAGCAAGTTCATGCAGTCTCCTCGGCATTTCCACCTTTTTGCAGTCCACCGCATTATCCAATACATCCTTGGCACTCCATATCGTGGCTTGTTTTTTCCTACTGGTTCTTCCCTCCACCTACGAGCCTATAGTGATGCTGATTGGGCAGGTTGCCCAGACACTAGGAAATCTACCACAGGATGGTGCATGTCCCTTGGAGATGCCCCTATATCTTGGAAATGCAAGAAACAAACCTATGTCTCCAAGTCCTCCACTGAAGCCGAATATCGTGCCATGTCCGCTGCATGCTTTGAAATCATTTGGCTACGTAGTCTGCTCACCAAACTTGGTTTCCCGCCCATTGAACCAACTCCATTACATGCTAAGAACACTAGCGCTATCCAAATTGCCGCAAATCCTATATTCCATGAGTGCACAAAGCACATCGAAGTTGATTGCCACTCCATCCGCGAAGCCTATGACCGTCAGGTTATTTCCCTACCCCATATTTCCACCACTCTACAGCTTGCGGACATCTTCACCAAACCCATGACCCGTCAATGGCATAATTTTCTGGTTGGCAAATTGATGCTTATCGACTTACCCGCATCAATTTGAGGGAGGATGTTAGAAGAATTAGCTGATTTTATGCTTGATTATTAGCTGATTTTATATTGATTTAATTAGCTAATTTTATACCTGATTTTCAGCTTGTAACTGGCCATTTAATGCCAGCAAATTTTGTGTTGTTTTCCTTAATTAATTTGTAACAAATATGTATATAACTTTTTTAGAGGCTAGCAATTTGTATATAGCTTTTTTAGGGCCTAGAAAGCAGCTTGTAGTTAGTATTTAAGGGGAGTTCTCCACTAAGAAATACATACACTTCTCCAAAATTCTCTTAAGTTTGTCAACAAGATCACTTAGTCTCCCTATGAAGTTGTACTATGATAATAAATCAGCCATCAACATCGTTCATAATTCGGTTCTCCATGACAGAACTAAACGTATTCAGATTAATAGGCATTTTATAAAAGAGAAGCTTGAGAGTGGGGTAATTTGTACTCCTTTTGTTCCAACTATGAAGCAAGTAGCAGATATCTTAACCAAGAGCCTGATGAGACGGCCATTTGAACTTCAAGTTAGCAAGTTAGGCATGATTGACATCTTTGGGCCAACTTGAGGAGAAGTATTGATAAACTAGAAATTATTAGCTGTTTTCTTACCATTTGTATGAAATAGGAAACTACCCAAGATTAGGGAAGTTAGAGAAATCCTGATTTTGTGGAACTAAAGTTAGTCCCAAAATTTCTCTCTATTCTTCCTATTTATTTACATCAGCACTTGTATAAGAATTATAAGGAAAAAATATTAAGTTTTTGTCTTCTACCCCTTCTCTTATTTTTCCTCATTAACGCCAAAGCAAGACATACAAAAAGAAAAACCATGCAGAGCAAATGAGCTAAAAATATATGGAATGGGATCTACACAGACCTTGCTTGATGATTGGAACTTTCGAACAGCTTCCTGCCTATCAATGGGATCTGAATTATTTGAATCAATGCGAATAAACTCTATCCCTTTTGTCCATATAAACTTCTGCAAAGTCGCATAATATTGTTAACAAATTCAACTATATATTTGAATCTTCACTAATTTGAAAACTAAAAACTAAGGTTGCAGTTAAGGATACCCATGAAAACTGTACAACCAAACTGAAAAACCATATGATGCTTGAAGTTAGCTTAATCGTCATTAAGACCTTTGCAGAAATTAATATTATGGTTAGAGACCATGGAGTTTGCTTGATTTTACTGCTGCTGCAGCTGTTCTTCTAATTTCATTTTTCTAGCTATTTGTATTTCTAGAGAAGGTAGCAAAGAGTCCATAAATGAGGAAGAAAGGGGGTGCAAACTGTTATACAAAAGGGTCATCTGCTCTCTACACAGCAATGTACTTTGTCAAATTATTAATAGAACACAAATGGAGATGGGTAATAGTCTTTTGTATACAATGAAGGAGTAGTTTTTCTATTTGTTTATGCCCTCAGAAAAGGGGCAGACTATGAGAAACAACTTGAATTAAAAAGGCAAAATTCTAACTATGTGCTTTGCTGAAAGACTTCAGCTTTAGCATTTGATCACAGATATAATAGAGTGAGGTTCATGAAATTTGCATCGTTATTGCTCATATGCACTGGAACAGACATGTCACAGAGGTCAAGTTAAGCTTTATCTTATTACTTGCAAGTAGAGAAATTTCCTACGCATGCATAAGTTAATCAAGAATTCATGAGTATATTGATACCAAATTCATATGGTTATCTTGTGCAGTGACCTTGTCAATAATGACATCACCCTAGGCACACAACAGAGTAACACTAGAACGTGCACAAACATAGGCAGAAGAAACAACTTCTATTTCCTCCATTTGACTCGGTGCTTGCTCTGACATATGCCAACTATTATGTAAATTATTGCAAGATTTCTTTTTGTAGAGATCTGAGTTCAGATATCATTCTCATAATTGATTCCTTTATTAGCAACCTTAGTAAATACAATTCTTCAATAAAACAAAAGAGTTACAGGAGGTAGATAAAGGATTCAGATGTTAACAAATCTTTTCTCCAAAAAGTCCAGGAAAAGAAATTATCAATATGGGCTAGGTTAAGAAAAATCTAAAGCTAGGATGCCATACTTCCCCAATACATGAGAGAAGAATAGCAATAGATGAAAAATAAATAAAAAATAAAATTAAAAGGAAAAGCAAGAACAAATGACCATCAAACAAGGAAACTGGGTTCCTTCATTCAATGCGCAGTACATATTTATTCCTCACCTCAATTCTATCAATAGATGAAAAATAAAATTAAAAGGAAAAGCAAGAACAAATGACCATCAAACAAGGAAACTGGGTGTCCTTCATTCAATGTGCAGTACATATTTATTCCTCACCTCAATTCTATCAAGAACCTTGTGATGATGCGCAAATATTATCATTTTTTTTGAACTGACACTTGTTGCAGCATCTTCCTCACAAATGAACTCCGAAATCATCGGATGCGTTGAAAGCCACTCAAGGAATCCTGGTATCTTAGCCAATCCAAGTACTTGATCTTCAAGTTTTCCAATAGATTCACAATCATCATTCTTATCTGAAAGGATGTAACAAAAGGAACTGAAGGATGAATCTTTAATTAAAGTGATATTTTTCAACAGGAACTTTATACCAGAGACAGTCTGGATGCATGTCTGGGTATAGGCAGCTACAAATTCCGATGTTTAAATGTTCTGCGGCCATGCAATGGGCAATTTGCAATTGGCTGGGCCCTCAAACACCCTATCCATGATTTTGCACTTTGTAAACTATAACGCTAAAGCTAAGAAGCACCAGGTCCAACATATGATAACACTAGGGCATGGCATTTTCACAAGATTAGGACATGACCCACTGGAGAGATTTTGGGTAGGAAATACAGAAATGGCATTCACATTTATTTCTGTATATATTATTAAACAGATAAAATCATTTTTACACACACATTGCACCACACAACTTTTGCAAATGGCAAATTCAGACAACTCGACTTAACGCCACTTGTCTATCCATTTTTGCATGTTCTCATATCCTTTCCTGTTTGTTCCCCTATTTGGGTTATTAAACATGAAAATGCAAGCATACATACACATACATTACCAAAATCATACCACACAGAAAAACAAACTCTCTTGGAAGAAACAGACTTTAATACCGGGGAAAGTAACTTCTGGAAAAGTTTGAAGTCAACCCTATGCATATCTTTCAAAACAGGTATTAACAAGATATTTGTGGATAATTTATGTCATTTGCCTATGATAGGATGATGAATTCTAAAAATCCGAAAAATATATCTTGACCTTTAACAGAAAGCTCAAAAAATTCATCTTCAGCAGCATCACTTGCAGAAGCATCTCCGCCTACCACTCCAAGAGCAGCCTTGGCTGAGGCAATATCTGATTTCTTTATATCCATTCTTATTATTTTCCGACGTATGGGTGGTAGCTGTGCCATCACATGCTGCTTTAAACGTCTTATCTGCAGCATGTGGATGAAGAATAAAATGAAAACCTAGTCCTTGATAGAAGCTAAGAAACAGAATAGTATGATAAAGTGACAAGTAACAGAAACAGAATGCTTAAACTCCTAATGCAGAGTTTACTCTGTAAATAATGGTGAATTTAACTATCAGAACCCTCTCAACTTGGCCAGATCATCAGTTTACTCCTATGCATCGTGAGCTATGGCCAGATCACTTAGCCATGCCTTGGTGGCAATACTCAAGGAAAATGAAGCCCTATAAGGCTAATTTTGAACATGAAGACACAATAGGAAACAAAACGCAAAAATAAGGTAAGTAAAGAAGCATTATTACAATAATAAGAACATGAACATACCATAACAGTTTGCTTCAGCAGAATATTTAACTCCTGCAGGCGGATTCCCTTTGAGAAATCCTATGAAAATGCATCCATGATGTATTAGAACAAACAACAAATGTGGACAACTTTTAAAGTTTAACATTCCACATTATCACAAATTTTTGAATTCTCAACACACAATGTACTAACAGAATGGTGTAACTTGAAGCTGTGTTCTTGAAATCTTTTCACTACATATTAATATTTTTTTGGGAAAAATTCATTTTGCCATCCCAAGAATAGTCAAAATCCTACATTACCATCCAAACTTCATTTTGGATCTAATTACTATCTGAACTTTGATTTTTTCTCAAATTGCCATTCAAGCACCTATGACCATTAGTTAACATGGTAAATAGACGGAAAATAGTAAATCTCCCATCTAACCAACCAACTCAAAAGATAAAAAGACTAAATTGCCTATAAATCTCAGTATGTAAAAAATAAAAAACACAATACTATTGAGATCAACCCTGAACGTCTTTGTTTATAAGCATGCCGACAGTGCAGAAATTGGTGGAGAAGACACAAATAACTAATTGAATTTCCAAGACCAAGGAGTGGGTAATCGCCTGCTTGGCCTTCTTGAAAAGAGAATCTACAATTGTAAAAGAATTCTCTGATGATGTTCAATTGATTTGGGTGTCAAATATATACACTTATGGAGCCATAAACTGGCAAGAATGGAAAAGGAAACAATCCCTAAGAATTAGACTAACTGATTTACAATAAATCAGGAAAGTCAAAGATCCTCAAGAAAAGGAAAAACAATCATTTACACAGTAACAGAATCCCTCATAATCAGCCAACTAATAATATGCTAGAATCTCCAACACACCTCCTCAAGCTTAGGAATAGCTATTTCGCATTCCAAGCTTGCAAAGGAGATTCTCGTGGCTGGACTTCAAGAGACTTTTAGTGAGGATATCAGCTTCCTGCACCCGAGTAGGAATGTAGCAGAGATTGATTCCCCCTTCTTCAATTTCAGTCTTGATAAAATTTCGGTCTATTCTGACGTGCTTCATTTGATCATGCTGAACCGGATTGTTTACTATGCTGATGGCAGATTTACTGTCACTGAACAACTTTGAGGAAACCACACCCAGTTTCAGGTCTTGCATTAGTCGTTCTACCCATATTACTTCACAAACTCCTTGTGCAATTGCCCTAAATTCAGCCTCTGCACTATCATGGTGGTGACTATGATATGGATTATGATATTATTGATTGAATCATTATTCATCCCTACTTAATGAACTTATGATTTTGATGAGTTGATTTATTGAGAACTATTCTGAATATGATGAGCAGTGCTCCTTTGGATGACTGTTTATTGATGAAAATTGACTTGTAAACATATTTTGTGGTTTTGATAAACCTGAATGCACAAAATGTTTAAATGTGACATCCGCACACACGGGACTTACTGAGATTCACACTGTTTTATATCATGATTTCAAGGGAGTGCTTTTATTGAGCAAGTTAAAGGAATAAGAGCTGATCGTTCAGTTTCTTTTATTTTGCTTTGTATTTCTTTTGAGAGACGATTGCTAATTTTTAAACTTCGGACTTGTATAAGTTTTGATTTCGGATGTAATAAGATTATCGTTTTATTTTATTTAGTCATTTTTCTTTTGTACCTTGTTACAAAGACCTCTGGTCCACTGAACGGGGTGACATCCCGCCCTATTTGGGTATGTAGGTAGTGGGGTGTTACACAGCCAACTAATAATATGCTAGAATCTCCAACACTTCTGGTACATCAACTCCACTAACAGCAAAATCAACCCGTACAAAGAAGCAGCTGCAATTGTCATAATAAAAACCTAAGACATACAGCCAATTCAACCCGCCCTTTGGCCGGTCACACCTTGTGTGCAGAGCCAAAATGCCGGAACCTGCCATCAACCATCTTTGTACTGTATTTTCTCTCAGAAAGGCTATTCCCTCATCCTCTGCTCTGGCTATCTCTTCGATTCTGTCTTTAGATTCCCCTTTAGCGGATACTTGTCATGGGAAAGTGGTGGCTTTTGGTGTTGATTTGGCATCTGAAGCTACAGCTACGAGACTTACAGGAGAGATTTGGAAGCTGATTTGGTGTTGATTTTGTAATTTAGATTTATGGGCAGTTTAGTCATTTTGTCCTTTAACTTGGTTGGAAGAGAGATTTGCACCGCCCTCTGTTTATTAAACTATGTAGACTAACAGTCAAGGTGCTTGGATGGCAATTTGAGAAAAAATCAAAGTTCAGATAGCAATTAGATCCAAAATGAAGTTCGGATGACAATGTGGGATTTCGACTATACTTGAGATGGCAAAGTGAATTTTTCCCTATTCCCCCCCCCCCCCCACCATTAATAGTACCTTAAATTCATATAACATAGTGCTATGACTCAGAACAATCACAATGTGAAGATTTTTTCAAGGGATAATACTATTTTCATGGTACAGGACCAGGAAAAAAAAAAAAAAAAATCTACATTAGAAGATATTTGTGCTCCAGAGAAAAAAAAAAAAAACTAGAGAAAATCTGCTAATGCATGTACATATGCCAACCCTGAATTAACTACTTGGGACCTGAGTCACAGCATTGTTAACTGAACTTAGATAGGGAAGTTTCAAACTGTAAAAGGGTGCAGGCTTTGTTTAAACTAAATAATAGGAGAAACTGATTTTGTTTGCATAAAGCGAATCAATAAACTTTTTCTAGCTGAAATTCAGAATGGTGCATTTATAAGGCTCATGAATTATTTAAATTTCCAAAAGCCAAGGACTCAGACAACTGGAAATATTCTAAATTCTGATAGATCATAAAGATGCTCACACCTCACCCACACAAATTCATAGAAAAGAAATACCCTAAACGAACAGCAACATTTTGCTTATAAGGTCGTCAATATTTTGCATTTACAAATGATAGAAGATCCATGAATCATTGAGGAAGTTAATATTTTCTGTTCTAAAGACCCAGAAACTACCTGGAAATGCTTTCCTTGAGAATCCTGCCTAAAGTGGACAGAACAATAAATTCTTGCAAATTCATATTTGGTCTTCCCAAGCAATCCTGGCCTGACAAAGAACATAGCCAATGAAACATAAGTAGATCAAAATATCCATAAGCAAATAAGAGATGCATATAGCAGTGGTCAAGAGGGAGGGGGAGGGGGGGGGGTGCTTACCATAACATGTTTATCTGATGAAAAATGTCGAAGGGCCTATGATCACCTAGGCACATATGTAAGTTAAGAAGTTGGCAACATAATAAATAAAAATGAAGATAGCATTAAAATCAGGGTGAGAGAGAAATATGATGTTAAAAATCAGAAATAAAAGGGATTTTAGAAATAAGAATTGCTCTAAAGATGAGAAATTTCAGTCCAAGGAGGCAATGAAAAAGGTATTATTGTTTTGCAAGAACCTTGATAATGAAGGAGTCCCTGAAAGTAGAAGCAAGTGCTTGACCTTTTCTGCTACACTGAGGACGGATTTTACCTACCAAATAAGAGGGCAGAGAAATTAGAAGGTAAAAAACAAAGGTTGTTGTGGATGCCCTGCCACACTCAGTTGTTATTTATTTATTTATTATTATAATTGTATTTCAGAAATGGACAGATCCAAGGAGCATATCAAGCATCTTGAAATTTTCTTGGCAGATGACTTGAACTTGTCCGTGTGCATAAACATTCCAAGTATCAACCAGAAAGAAAGGAGCACAAGAGATTTCCAGAAGAAGCTGTAAAATGATACTAAGAAACCGAAGTATGCTTTAGTGTTCAATTTTTGGATCAACAAATTATTCTCAAAGAAAGATCATCTAAACCATGCTAGGTTTCTGAGCTTTCAAACTTTTCTATTCAGTGTTACTTTTTAATAACTAGGGCAAAATTAGTGTATTGATAAACAATAACAATGAATCAGAGCTTTAGACATCTAAAATATGCAAACCAATAACAATGACTACAGCATTCGGAAACAGTCAGACCCAACCATAACCACTAGAGGGAGAAGTATCAGGATGATTCAACATTACAAGGGATTAAATTTTGAAAAATTGAAGCCCGGGCTATAATGGAACTAAACATGAATGGAAGGAAAATGAAAAGACAAAAAAAATCCAAATCACAGAATGATGGATGTTTCAGACCTAAAACTAGGACCAATAATTAAATGAGTCACTGTGTCATACAGGTCCATTGAGGGAACTTCAGCCACAGAAAGAGCACCCTACCATAGTCACATGAACTGATGACGAACTATGCATATTTCTTCTAAAATAGGAGCAGAAAAATGGAAAAGGAGCAGTTCTAACCAATCATTTACTTGGGGCTCTTGTTTCTCAGTATCTTACTTGAGTAGCATTATAAATGTACACACACCACCTAATGAATTTGAAACATGGCAATTTCTAGGATCTTATCCAATTCATTTCTTTTTAGTAAGAACCATTCCAAGTTTGTTATGATACAGTACAGAAAATCAATGTCTATGTATAGTTGTATGCACATGCTAGCAAAGAATCAACATGTATATGTCCACACAATCGAAAAAAAATCTTGTCTGCTGATATTAAACATCTATCTCTTTTTCATTTTACCTGCACCAAACACAAAGAAAGAAGAAAATCATAGCTAAGAGATCTTCAATCATTTATCTGCACCAATTATAGCATCTTCAAATTTTAAGATAGCCCCATTTTCCCTCCCATTTTAGAATTTAATTTATTTTCCAGTAGTGAAGTAGGAAAATGCAAAAAGCAATTGAGATATGAAATGCTGCATCTTTCCAAATGATAAAAATAGTCGTATACCTCTTTTGGTTCTGATCTCTTTGTGCAACGTAGATGATGCGACTCATCAACTACCAAAGTAGCCCATTCTTGCTTCAACATGCTCCTCTGCAAATGCTCAAGCATCGTGTATGAAATGACCACGATTTTTGGACGTTCATTCAAATGCATAGGGTTATCTTGATGACCAAAAACTAAGAAGAAAACATAAGGAGGATAAGAAAATGGAAACATCCCATGAAAGACAAGCAAATATAAAACAAAAGAAAAACAATATGAGGAAACAAGAAGAGTATTACTTATAAATCCAAAACAGGCAGTGTAGATACTCCTGAATATCTCAAGGACCTAACCTGTTGAAAGTCCACAATTTTGTGCGTAGGGGACTACTTATAGCAAATAAAAGCTTAACCGTTTTCCATTGCCATATAAGACAAGCAAGACAAATATGCAGAATAGGAAAAAAATACACAAAAAGATTGCTCTGATTATTATTATTATTATTATTATTATTATTATTATTATTATTATTATTATTATTATTATTATTATTATTATTATTATTATTATTATTTAATATGACCTATCTTATTCATTGATAAGACAACAAATAGATAAGTTTTGTTTTCGTATTGAAATGGCACCAAACATCCGTTTCCAGAGTTAGAAAAACAGATAGGTTAATATACTCTGAATCAGAGATCAACCACCCCATCCATGTGGGTCTTTGTAAAAATAACAAGACAATTTCATGCATCACTCATCCATGACATATGGTTGTAAGAAAACATAATATTAGTCGTTGGTATATTATAGCCAAGAAAAAGAAAAGTATTTTAAGGGCTAGGCAGAGGAATGCCAAAATGGTAAAAAAAAAAAAAAGATTTTGGAGAAAATTTTGGAAGATTGATGCTAAATTCAAACATGACTGCAGATTACCCCTTAAAGAAAAGCCAAATCCCCAAATTAAATGGCACTCCAAAAACAATAAACAAGCTTCAATCTTGAAACCAGAAAGAAAAGCAATTTTCAATCAAGACAACACTGCTGAAAATTGAAACAAAGAAACCAAGATATTTGGCTCTGACATTGAATACAAAATGCAATTAACATGCAGCCCAATGCATAACAGACAAAGTAAAGCTGTCCACTTGTGTTAAACATTCTGTAGCACACCAGCTTTCACAACACCCAAGAATAAATAAATGAAAAAAGAACAGAATGGAAATTCCGATGGACATACCAAGATGGATATCTGAAGGTACGCAAGATGGAAGCCAACGCTCTAACTCTTCAGCCCATGAAAGTCTTAAGATAGCAGGGCAGACAATAAGTATAGGACCTTCCTTGATAAAACAGCCTGCAATAGCAATAGCCTGAAAGAAAAAACCAACAGCCTAATCAGGAAAGCTGCACATTTTCAAAGAAATATATGAAGCTCTATATTTTCTTCTTAAAGGTAGGAAAACACAGATGTTTACTTTTCTCATTCCATACCGAGTCTAGAAAGTACCTATGTAATTGCAGCCAGAAATCTAAAGAGATGCACATTGACAAGTCTTATTTTCTGAAAGAGTGTAACAGGAAAATGATTTCTACTTGAGGGGGTTTATTGTCTATTAAATGCTCAAAGTTTTGTTAAATTGTGGTTCTCATGCCTCCAGTGAGAACATTCTATGGCCTACGAGGTTCTTAAGTAGTCATTCATTCACTTCTCCTCTTCTGATTTTTTTTACTTTTGACTGACTGGAACGTGAATGTTTGCAATTCTTTGAACAAGGCCATGCTTCGCCACGTGACAAAATTAAACAGGTTGCAAGGTTTATCCAGGTAGAATATAAGAGTAAAAAATTTGGTGGTAATTTTCTGTCTTCATAAGTCTCTAATGTATAATCTTTTCCATTTTCTGAGAAGTTAGTGCATTTTCTAAATAAATGTTAAACATTTCATAGATGTATTCATAATTTTTTTTTTTTAATTTGTTGCGGCAATGGCCAGTCCACATTTTGTCTGGTTTGTCTATTTATATTTCTTTAATAAGTGTTGTATCCTTTTCATAAGATTTATTGGTGCATGCATATAAGGTTTGCCATTATTTATTTCATTTTGATAATATTGATATGTATTTTAAGTCATTTCTAAATATTTATTCTTGCTAATCCTCTCTCCCAACCTCTCCTTCCTTTTACACTGATTTATGTTCCAACAAAAAATCACTCTTTAGGAGATTAATTAACAACTTAAATGATTCTCTAAAAAACAATTATTCCAGATTCTCCCATATTTTTTGTTAAATAAAGTTTTCTTTTACCTTTCACGTAGCTATACAAGTCAGATTCCTTAAATTCTTGACTACCCCTAATTATGAATGAATTGTCACACAAAGATACTGTCTTCTTCCACTTTGTTGCTCAAGTAGGGCAGGAAGAAATCCTTTATCTTTTAGGTTTAGAATTATAGGCTTATTTAATTTCCTTATTAGCTACTCTTAGGACAAGAATCCTAATTAGCTTAGTACACTAGAATTGGTCTCTATATCATTGGATTTTCCAGCAATGTAAAAAACAGTTTCCATGTTTGATATTTATATGACATAACCTCTGGCTTTGTATTCTTCCTTAAGAACCTGTGGTTTGCCAAATTAACCCCTAAAGTAGGTTTTCTATTGGTTTTCCTCTAAAACCAAAGTCTGGACATGAATCAATTGCCCTTTTCTTCTTCCTGTGCTTCCACTGTCATCAACAAGGTTAACAAGCTAATTTCCAAAACTGCTAGCATTTCCAATGGATCATAAGTAATGAAAGGGCATTGTCCATCCTTAACTCAATAAACCTTGACAAAGGCAAAAAGGCCTGTAAATAGAAGTTCCTAAGAAAATTTCTGAGCCCATTAACCTCTTAACTGTAAGGTAGAAAATGGCATGATTCCAGAAGTTAAGGCTTTCTGTTAGTGGTGTTCATGGATCAGTTTGACAACCGTATCAGTAGCTCTTACTCCAACTCTCCACATTGAAGTTGACCAAAGCATACAAGAAAGCAAACTCAAAGAAACCAACCCGAGAAACAAAGTTCTTAGGGCAATTAGATATTGAATCTGCTCAGTAATTTACATCATCAAATCGAATGCAACAAATTCAGATTGTTAAGAGCATCAAATCAAGTAACAAAAATATAGCAATTCATTGCACTCAAGATGTAAGAAAGTTTAGAGCTTGAAGCTAAATAGTAAGTTTCTTATGAGGCCTCGAGGTCACTTAAGGAAGAGGAACTAAGGTTTCCATTCAATTCATAAAATTGCCAGATTCCCTTGCATTGTCAAAGCAGTATAGATTGGCTACAAATGATAAACCTGTCCCCATTTCACATCCATTAACTCTTCTATTTTTTAGACTGGTAAATGTCTGAAAATGATCAAACAAATTCTTGAAGGGATAGGGGTATAACATAATAGTCAAATATTACCTGGAGAGTTTTTCCAAGCCCCATTTCATCAGCGATGAGACATCTACCACCTCTTCGTAAGCCAAAACGTACACCTTCAAGTTGAAAAGGTAGCAGCGCATCTAGGAAGACTTTGGGAAGGTTCTGGATCAATTCTTCAACCTTCTCATCTGCCAGGTGCTCTGGCCTGCAAGGAATCCACTTCCCAGCAACATAGGAATGTGACATTTTCTCAACCACATTAAAGGTTCCCCAAGGTATCTCTTCATATCTGATGCCTTCACAGTTCTTCAACGACCTCACGACCATATCATACTCACTTAGTCTAAATACACAGGCCTTTCCGCCTCCATTGTTTTGGGTGTAGTGGGATGGTATTATCTGATTGCAACAACAAAATAACAAAATTATCCTTCTGACAATTTCTCTGCACTCAGAGATGAGATAGGAAAACCCAGAAAGGATGTAATTTAATCAGACAGCCAAGTGTTAAGCAAAAGATGCTCGGGGGGTAATGATATATTAAGATGTAAAATTTAGAAATTCTTCAAGTAATAGCATTAGAAAAATTCTGAAAAGTTAAAAATCAAACACGTAAAGTAAAATGACATGCCCCAATAATTCTTACTTTTAAATTCCTTCTTTCAAATTTATGCAACTCCTTTTCCCTCTAATAATGTGTTCTTACAACCCCCCCCCCTCTCCCAACCATTTTGTTGGTCCTGCATTCTGACTGAAGCCAAAACCCACCAAAGCAGGGTCTCTAGAAAGGTATATCAAATAAGATTTTTCTTCATAATCACACTAAGAAAGCTCAATTTCAAAGCTTATATCCAAACTTTCAAAATAGACATGCTTCTCGCAATTATTAACGAAACTTCAGATCAACAAACAAGGGACCTGTAAACCAAGAACACCTTCCTACATCTTCTAGCTCAAGAAAACACGCAACCCACAGACAGTAACCATCAGAAACCAATTGCAGTTGACACACAGATACAGATGAACACAAACAAAATTTATATATGATGGGATAAAGGATCCAATGATCATACACCAGATAGACAATCACTGAGCTTCTCTAAAATATTTTCTTCACCAGGGTATGGAGACCCCTGAACGGGCATGGGAGTGACGGAAAATGAGTCAGGAGAGCATATTTCAAGCCTGACCCGAAACTTTTCAGTCACAAATGGAGGCGTTTCATGCTTCGGAGCTGAACCACATTTTACAAATGGGCACATGGGCTTTTGAAAAGCAGCATTGGTGGGCTCAGATGACAGTTTTCTGCACTTGAAAAGCTTCCAAGCGCTTTGAAATCCATCTGGGTTGTTGGTAAATACCGCCTTGCGTTTAGCTAATGCTGCTAGACGGTTGGCTTCCGCTCGCTTCCTTTGCTCTTCTGTGATTTCTTCTTCCCCTCCTCCTTGTGATTCCATTTGGGCCTCTCCTTTTTCCCCTCTGTTTCTCCTTTTGTCTGCCCAAGTAGGAAAGGAGAAACCCCTTAGCCTGGGTTGGGATGGATGGGCGCGTTTGAATTGGGACGCAGAGAGCGGGGAGGAGACACAGGAGCGGCCAAATGCGGGTTTTTGTACTCAGGTGTGGGGAGGGACTGGTCACTGGGGAGTGTAATTCTTGAAACGCCGAAGCAAAAACGCTTTTTGCTAAGTGCAGCATGCAAGCGTTCCTAAAGAAAGCGTTTTCAAGGAATGTGTGTCTATGCTTGATTACCTTCTCCTTATATTCTAATCAATTAAGTTACAATTCTATTAGATAGTGTATAATATTTCTTACTCAATAAATCTCAATTACATCCCAATTTTTATAAAAGTTAGAACCTCTACTTAATCTTATATATTATAGAAATATAAAAATTTTTAATATTAAAATAGAAAAGAATATGAATTTCGTTTAAATTAAATATTATTATAATATATTGATAATAAATATATATTATTTGATATATAAATTTTATTTAGATCACGTGCCACTAAAATATATCTATAATATTTAAGTATATGTTATGAATTATTGGAATCTCCAGTAATTAGTGGAGACTCCACTAATTATGGATTTATGTGAATTATTAGAAGATTTTTATGGATGTCCACCATTTAGTGGAGACACCATTAATTGAGATTAGTTGAAGATGATGTATGCCATGATGTATTCCACTAATTAGAGCTCTATAAATAGAGTTATTCTCTAAGCTTGTAATACACCATCATTTTGTGAAAGAAAGATTAGTGAAAGAAAGATTAGAGAAAGAATTGTGAGAGAAAGAAAGAGAGAAGTTTGAAGAGAAATTTTTGTGCAAAGAATAGTTAGAATTTTCTTAGTGTGTAGTGTGTAGATTTTATTCTAACACTACCCTAATTTTATAACACGTTATCAGCACGAGTCTCTGCCGTTATTAAAGCCAGAAGACAGGTATGCATTTATTGATCTCGCTAAATTCGAATTTGTAGCCCTTGATATTTCTGAAAAAAAATTATATGTCATACAGAAATGCATCTAAATGCTAAAAAAAGAAGATTCATATGTCATGTGGGTAAAAAGAAAGATTTGACCACCTGAAGATGGTCATACTACCCACTGCACGGTATGAATGGTTGCACCTGAAGTTGCAAGATTGTAAAACCGTGAACTCCGTGATGTATAAAACTACATCTTAGTTAAAAATTTTGCGGAGAAAAAGTTATTGATGAAGTTATATTGGAGAAGACATTCTCCACTTTTCATATCCTACAGTAACAATATCGAGAAAAAGGGTATCCAAAATTGACAGCTTTAACATGAGTTATTATTGAGAAATTATGAAGTCAGATGAACTGGCTCAACAGCACTCCCAGAAGTGAATGTTGTTGGCTCCTGCAGAAGCCATCGTTATAGTCGTAGTTGTGGCAGTGGCCGTGGCCGTGGTTATGGTCATGGACACACTCGATATTTCCCTTATCACAGAGAAATACTGGCCACCTGAAGTGGAACAGAAAAGATAATAAGGGAAAAAAATATTTCCATTAATAATAAGCATCACATCTTTTATTCATATCACTAGTGTTCATATGAACTCGAGGATACATGCTTATAGTTGCTCTTTTGTAATTGAGCTGACAAATTTAAGATGAAGGTTTGTAATTGTTCTTTTTCAATATTTACATTAGAGGAAGACAAACAATTAGTAATTATGGACTTCAACTCCTCTTTTTCGGCATCCTCCTCCTTTTCTTTCCCCTTTAAGCCAGCATCGAGACTAGCAGCAGAATTAGCCGTAAAATTACTGCGAAATGAGTCTTGGGATTTTATGATCCCCTTAAGTTTATTATAATTAAATTTCTTATTATATTTGGCCTTGAAGCATGCTTGTCTCAATTTATGTGTTTGGTCCTCTGAGAGTTATTGCTCTTCTTCTCTTTCTGCCTCTTAATCATCTTCTTCTCCCCAGGAATTTTGTCTGCAATAATATCTTGAACTTCGATATTATGCATTTCATGAGTACTTACTCCGACTTCGTTGCCCAGACCACTCATTATTTCTCCTAAAAAAAGAAAATAATATCAGTAAAGGTAATACCATTCAAAATCCATGTTTAAATGTATAATAACCTGAAAACATATTCCGGCTTTGTTCAAAATCCATTAAAGAGTAGAAAGGATCATGCACAAGCATATCCTCATTCAAAGGAATAGCATCAAGAGGAACAGTATCAAAAGCAGTCTCTTGTAGGAGCAGATCAATTTGGTCCAAAGCAATATGTTCAAAACTTCCACTGATTTACATAAAAAACAAACCAAAAGAGAGTTTAATTTCATTATCGAGCATACTAAAAACAAATGGAAGCCCTCAAAGGTATCTCACCTGAAATTAGGAGGAAGCGGTTGGTTTGGAAAGGAAAACATATCAAAATCTTCTGCGTTTGAATTAGGCAGAAGCGGTTGGTTTGGAAAGGAAAACATATCAAAATCTTATGCGTTCGAATTAGGCAGAAGCGGTTGGTTTGGGAAGGAAAATACATCAACATCTGCTGCAGAAACCGAGTCAAAATTTGACCATGTCTCAAATGAATTACGAGTCTCCATATCTGCTTTGTGATTTTTGTTTTTGATGTTTACTAATGACTGATAACTGAGATATATATCGATACATATATATATATATATATATATCTTGTATGAGGAAGAAGAAGAGGTAGATGGTAGGTAAAGGGTCGGAGGAGAAGAAAATACAAGAGAGGAAGACGAAAAGTCGGTACCGGGAAGAGTGAAAAAAAAAGGAGATATTTTTATTGGCATTTCCTACTTGTCATCATTTTCTTATATTTCTTTTCTTATTCTCTTGTGAAATCATTATTCCCTAAATTAGGGGAGAACAGAAACAGTACAAGAAAGATCGTGATTGAACAACATCATTAAATTATCTTAATCTGCATACAAGCGCGTGTGAACTTGAAGTTCAAAAGATAATTCATTTGTAAAGCATTACAAATCAAATGTCAGACGCTTTTGTTGACTCTAGAAGAGTAACAAAATCGCATATGCCAGCTATAAATGCTCATATTCTAATTGAAATTCCAACAGAACAAAAGATTTTACATATAGCTGCTGAGTCAAAAGCACGCCAGAAGCGTGGCCGACCTCTTGGTTCTAAAGATTAAAATCCTCGAAAGAAAAGAGGATTAACTGATCCAGAAGATCATATTGAAGAAAATAATGATAAAGACCAAGAGAGAACTGATGACAAAAAACCAGAAGTTGATGAAAGTAACACTGAAATTTCTATCAATTATACCACTTCTGGTAGAAGTTGGAATCGGATAGAAACTGTTATTGATAATATATTTGCATACAATATATCTCTTGATGTTACACAGGATAATGATGATCCTGAACCAATATCAGTTGATGAATGTCGGCATAGAAAAGATTGGCTGCAATGGAAAGATGTGATTCAATCGGAGTTAAATGCACTAACAAAACGTGAAGTCTTTGGACCTGCAGTCCGAACACCAGAAGGTGTAAAACCTGTTGGCTACAAATGGATATTTGTGCGAAAGCGCAATGAAAAGAGTGAAATCGTTCGATATAAAACGCGATTAGTAGCCCAAGGTTTTTTTTTACAAAGACCAGGTATTGATTATGATGAAACTTATTCTCCTGTTGTTGATGCTATTACACTCCGATATCTTATCAGTTTGGCAGTACATGAAAAGATAGATATGCGCCTATTAAATGTTGTCACTACTTACTTGTATGGAAATTTAGAAAATGATGTTTACATGAAAATCCCCGAAAGATTTCATATGCCTGAAGCATATAAACATTATCTTCGTGAAAATTACTCCATCAAGTTGCAGAAATCATTATATGGCCTGAAGCAATCTAGGCGCATGTGGTTCACACGTCTTAGTGAATATTTATTGAAAGCGGGATTTAAAAATGACCAGGTATATCCATGTGTTTTTATTAAGAAATCTGGTTCTAAATTTGTGATATTAGCTATATATGTTGATGATATTAATCTTATTGGAACTCCTGAAGAGCTCCAAGAAACAATTGATTATTTAAAAAGAGAATTCGAAATCAAGAATTTTGGTAAAATCAAATTTTGCCTTGGTTTACAAATTGAACATCTGGAGAGTGGAACATTTATTCATCAATCAACATATACAGCAAAAGTACTAAAAAGATTTTACATGGACAAAGCACATCCATTGAGTATTCCAATGATCGTCCGATCATTAAATGTGGATAAAGATCCTTTCAGACCTCAAGAAAATGATGAAGAACTCCTTGGTCTGAAGTACCATATCTCGAGTGCAATTGGTGCATTGATGTATCTTGCTAATAATACACGACTCGATATTGCTTTTGCTTTGTCAATTTATTAGCAAGATTTAGTTCTTCACCAACACGACGACATTGGAATGGAATTAAACAAGTCATTCGATATCTCCAAGGTACAATTGATCTCGGATTATTTTATTCAAATAAAATCGAGTCCAACATTGATAGGTTATGCGAGATCTTTGGTTATTTATCGATCCACATAAAGCACGTTCTCAAATGGGCTATCTATTTACATGTGGAAATACTTGCTATATCATGGCGTTCTACGAAACAATTTATAGCGACTACTTCTTCAAATCATCTTTGAAATTATAGCCATTCATGAAGCAAGTCGAGAATGTGTATGGCTAATATCCATGATTCATTATATCCGAGAAAGTTGTGGATTATCATTAATCAAAGATATTCCAACTCCTCTTTATGAAGACAATGCAGCTTGCATAGCTCAATTACGAGGAGGATATATTAAAGGAGATCGGACAAAACATATTTCACCAAAATTCTTCTTTACTCATGAACTCCATAAGAAATGTGAAATTGATGTGCTACAAATTCGGTCATGTGACAACCTCGCAGATATTTTCTCGAAGACTTTACCGACTGCAACATTTGAGAAGTTGAGATATAAAATCGGTATGCGTCGGTTTAAAGATTTAAAGGAATTATCTCATAGGGGGAGTAATAAACAAACATATAGAATAGTGTACTCTTTTTCCTTCATTAGATTTTTTTTCCCACTGGGTTTTTATCTAGTAAGGTTTTAACGAGGCATATTCTTTATGTAATAGATGGACATCCAAGGGGGAGTGTTATGAATTATTGGAATCTCTATTAATTAGTGGAGGCTCCACTAATTATGGATTTATGTGAATTATTAGAAGATTTTTATGGATGTCCACCATTTAGTGGAGATACCATTAATTGAGATTAGTTGAAGATGATGTATGCCATGATGTATTCTACTAATTAGAGCTCTATAAATAGAGCTATTCTCTAAACTTGTAATACACCATCATTTTGTGAAAGAAAGATTAGAGAAAGAATTGTGAGAGAAAGAAAGAGAGAAGTTTGAAGATAAAATTTTGTGCAAAGAATAGTTAGAATTTTCTTAGTGTGTAGTGTGTAGATTTTATTCTAACACTACCCTAATTTTATAACAGTATAATCCTAAATAGGAGTTGTTCAAAATTAGAATATTAACAAGCACTCATGCGATATTTTGATGTACTTGCAGTTTTGTAACTTTTTGAGAGTTATTGAACAATGTCGCTGGCATTCTTTTACCAGCAAAAAGGAATTTGTCATAAAGAGTGGAAGTTTAAAAAATCACCCCAAGATATTGATCCAACGAATAGAGGGGAAAAGGAGGGACATACCATCTCGGAAGATATCCCTATATTCCTCTGCTTTTACAGTTCTGGGTTCATATTTGAATTGAAGAACTTAGGGAGCTGAATTCCACAACTTTAATTCGATGGTTTTTGTTGGGTTAAAGAGGCCTTTCTATGTGATTTGATACTTGGTTCCTTGCTTCAAGATAAGGCAAAAAAAATGAAGTCCATTTTGTTTATTGTGAATCAAAAGAGAGTTTTATGACCAAAGCTTTCTTTTGATTGCAAAGGCAACTTGCTTTCAACATCTCTAGGCTCAGCAATTGCCATGCCTTTTGTCGTAAGGGAATAAGGAATATGTGAGCTACTGAGAATATAAGGTCATGTATCCATCACATGCAGAGCAGAATCTTGATTTGTTTCAGGTTCTTCCCATCTCAAAGTAGCAAAAAGGAGACGGTGGATTGCGCAAGACGAGTCTTTTTCAGGAAGAAAGTAAACTTAAAGGTGCAATTGATTGAATGTACCGAAGAGACAGAGAGAACTCGGAAAAGGGAAAATCCTTTGCGTTGGGAATGTGTTCTTCCAGCCAAACAGGCAGTATTTTGCCTTTGCTTGCCTCCCCATTCCACTGTTGATAGGAAACATCCTCTTAACTGGCTTCTTTAATTCTCAAATTTCTTGCTTTTGGAGCTTCTGAATGTAGAGTTATCTTTACAAAGAAATAGTTCTTGGAAAGCTAGGGGAATATATTGGACATTGAGATCAGTGGATCAACCTGGAAGGCTATAGCGATAACTCAGACAGGTATTTCCTCTGCTCCAAAAGTGCCTCATAAGTTGTATCCTTTTCTTGTCAATTTGTTTTCTCATTTCAAGTTTTTACAAATTTTAATATGAATAATTTTCCCATTGATTCTGAAAAAATGGTTTCTGTGATTAAGACGTGAATTTGAAATAGAGGGCACCAAATCCAGAGTTTTCTCCATTGAAAGAGGATGAAGTAACAAGTTTCTTTGATTATCTGAAACCTTGGGCTAATTTTCAACATTTTGATTAGAATATAGAAACTAGTCAGGGAATGAAGAAGGCTTTAGTGATAAACTTCACATAATGGATTAGACTTTCAAGGATCGATGTTTCTTTCATATTCTTTTAGCATGCTACAATTGTTCGAACACTGCTGTCAAAATATGATCTTCTTTTCATGGAGAGGAGGCAGTATATCTTCTGTTGACTTTGTTCATTTGGTTTTTTATTGAAAAAGTTTCAGAAATTTGGTTTCGAAGCAAGCTGAATTGAACCGTGATGAGACGCGAATATGACTCCAGTGATGGTGAGTTTGCAACAGCAGTTGCAGCATCCGCCTTTGCCATACATTACCGTGAAGAATACCAGAGAGATTTGAGAATAGAGTCTGGAATTCCCTCTGGCAGGGTGAAGACTAGAAGAGATGAGCATTCACGGCCCGCAGAATCGAGTAAGTCTTAATTTTTTGAAGAATTTTCTTGCAGTATTCTCAATATTCAAGTTGAAGATAGTGATGATATATGATCTAAAGCTTCCACAAGGAGGCCATATGGGCAGGATAACAAAGTTTCATCCTCTCTAAGGTCTGTGCCTTCCACCATGAAGGCCCAAAAGCAGCAGGGCAGTTCAATGAGACACAGAAATGCAGAAAGCAAAGCAGATGCTTGGGAGAAAGCTGAGATGGAAAAGATCAAAAAACGGTACATTCCGCAAACTGAAGAGCTAAAACAAAAGCCTGAAACGAAAATAATGCTGGCAAGAACATTTTTATTTTCCTAAAAATTATAAATGGGATTTCTTAATTTCAGATATGAGAATATGCGTACTGATATTCTTGCTTGGGAGAATGAAAAGAAGGCAAGAGCAAAGCTTCAACTCGAAAAAAAGAAGGTTTCAACTCTCATAACTTCTTGAGCTATATGAATGCCAAGACCTTCAAATTACTGACAATAATGCTGAAAATTTTTGTAGAATGAACTGGCTCAGAAAAGGGATATGTATTTGCAGCATTACCGAGTCAAGCTAGCTGAGATTGATCATATTGCTCGAGGGGCCAAAGAACAGGTTGAAGCCAAAAGAAAGTCTGAAGAATCTGTCCTGAAAGAAAGAGCAAAGAAAGTCAGATCAGCTAGCAAAGACTCAGTTTGCTGTTACTGCTTCTAAATGTTTCTTCTATTTTATCAGAGGCAATGGTGTATATGAAGCACAATAATTCTGCAAAAATTTGTTTCCAATTGTGGCAAATATTCAAACCTTTACGCATGCATCTGCCCTTTGAAGGCATCTTGAAGTGTAAAATTCATAGCTAAGACTCCAATTCCAAACAAACAAGACAAGCCTTAAATCAGTACATATGTTCTAGTGGTCAATCGAATAGATGCATGCCATTTTATGACTTCATTTAATGGATTTTAGTTACATTTGTGATTTGTTTTCAAGTAAAAACATGAACTACAGAGAGGGGCTGATTGATTTGCCACTTGTCAATAAGATCAGAGTGATCACAAGTCTTGAAATCAATGGTTATCTACTCTATCCCTCTTTGCTTCATACTTACACTGCTAACACATACTCACCAGCCCTTGACCCCTTTCAGTATCAGGCAAATCGCATACTAGTGATTCAACCAGATATTGTATAAGAAGGCCATGGATGTTTCATATCTGCACCATATTTGTCCAAATACAACCATTACAATAACACGTGATGCACCAAATGTCCTTGATAAATCTGAGCTATTATATTTGCCAACAAGGGAACATACCTGCTTCTTCTCAACCCTGCAGAAGTACACAAGACAACTTTTATCTCTGCAGAAACTTGATGCTGCAATAAATTAACTAATAAGGTAGGCCTCCAAGACTTACATTCTGAAAAAACAACAGGAAAACAATCTTTAAGGAAATATTAACCATGAAACAGTAATCTCTGCCTGGACTTAAAGTGCTCAGCATTAAAAGATTCAAGATTTAGCTTTCTGATTGAACTAATGATAGAACTCCAGACTCAAAATTCCAATCATAGTAAAATGTGGGCTTCCATGATTGAACTTCTCGAACCAAACAACATGAAATTCTCTCAATTATCAGCAAGGTTTTTATGTTTGATGTGGGCTGTCAACATTGATCCCCACAAACAGCAGTCACATGCAAGAAATGGAAAACAACAACTACCATCAACACCTTGACAAAATTTGATGAAACCCCCCATCCAAGAACTTGTAATCTAGCATGATAAGGGGAATTTTTCGATGTTGTCAAAATTATTCCCGAGAACGCCCATATGCATCAGGGAACAATTGATCCCCTCTACCACAGGTATGTTTCCTTGATTGAATATGCCTCCAAATCCATCAAGGCTAGTGGCACATCAAAGGGCGCAGCATGATCCCAAAACGTTGGACATATCCCATCCCTGATGTGATCTCACACATAAAATCGAGCAACTCAAAAGCTTTCTGCATCAGATTCAGGCATCGCTATTAGTTCCTCTGAAGAGCATTCTGCAGCACATTGCATTTCAGGAAGACTAATTTGTCCATAGAATCATTCGTGGAAGAAAATTTCTTTAGAGTTGGCCCCTTGAGAGACACTTCGTATCTGCCATTTTCATCTTTCTCCATTTCAACATCCTTTGAGGTCCTTCTTGAATGACTATATTCATTATATGACGATACAAAGACAAATGCCTTGAATGTTCATTACTAATGAAAATTTCCGCATTGGAATGAGTTGGAATTACACTCATTTTGGCTAATCCAAATCTATATGGAATTGAATTAAGAACTAATATTATCGTATGAGATTACTAGATTATGTACACGACATATTAGTAGTGCAAAGTTTTGGTTGATTTCTCATTTACTAGCTGCAAAAACAGGTGGGCATGGATGAAGGACAATTTCTTCATCAATGGGTTGTGCCCACGTGGAAAGAAACTAAAGGATTTACGTGTCTTTGGATTATGAAAGAATTTGATATTCTGGTGTGTTGCAAAGAAAAAGAGAAAGTTTAGGTTTCATTTCCATGTTAAAAGAATTGGATAGGAATGATCTTCAAATGATTGAAAAATAATTATGGGTCAATGTAGTCTGAACATGCATATGCCGTTTGTGTAGTTTCAGGTGTAGTTAGATTATGATTATGTTCAATTTTTTAATATATAAATATAATTTTAAATTTTATAAAAAATTATTAATTCAAATATTAATATTTTAATATATTTAAATTATTAAAATAATATTGTCAATATTTCATAATTATAATTTATTTATATTTACTTTATTTTTCGTCAAAAGAAGAAAAAAGTAGGATTGTTTTGAGAATAGTAATAATCCAACTACACGTTGGGGACTGCCATAGCAAGTAAATATGAAATTTAACATTGAACCTTGAAAATATCATTTGAAAACCACAAACACAACTTACGTATTTCAAGAGAATTCTTAAGTTGTCAAAAAATACTTACAAACAATTATTTTCATTATCTGTTATAATATAAATTATATTATGAATTATTGGAATCTTTATTAATTAGTGGATGCTCCACTAATTATGAATTTATGTGAATTATTATAGAAGATTTTTATAGATGTCCACCAGTGGAGACACCACTAATTAAGATTAGTGGAAGATGATGTATGCCATGATTTAATCCACTAATTAGAGCTCTATAAATAGAGCTATTCTCTAAGCTTGTAATACACCATTATTTTGTGAAAGAAAGATTAGTGAAAGAAAGATTAGAGAAAATTGTGAGAGAAAAGAAAGAGAGAAATTCTTGTGCAAAGAATAGTTAGAATTTTCTTAGTGTGTAGTATGTAGATTTTATTCTAATACTACCCTAATTTTATAACACGTTATCAGCACGAGTCTCTGCCGTTATTAAAGCCAGAAGACAGGTACGCATTTATTGATCTCGCTAAATTCGAATTTGTAACCTTTGATATTTCTGAAAAAAAAAATTTATATGTAATACAGAAATGCATCTAAATGTTAAAAAAAAGGAGATCCATATGTCATGTGGATAAAAAGAAAGATTTGACCACCTGAAGATGGTCGTACTACCCACTGTACGGTATGAATGGTTGCACCTGAAGTTGCAAGATTGTAAAACCGTGAACTCCGTGATGTATAAAACTACATCTTAGTTAAAAATTTTACGGAAAAAAAGTTACTGATGAAGTTATATTGGAGAAGACATTCTCCACTTTTCATATTCTACAGTAACAATATTGAGAAAAATGGTATCCAAAATTGACAGCTTTAACACGAGTTATTATTGAGAAATCATGAAGCCAGATGAACTAGCTCAACAGCATTCCCAGAAGTGAATACTGTTGGCTCCAGCAAAAGCCATCGTTATAGTCGTAGTTGTGACAGTGGCCGTGGTTATGGTCATGGACACACTCGATATTTCCTTTATTACAGAGAAATACTGGCCACCTGAAGTAGAACAGAAAAGATAATAAGGGAAAAAGATATTTCCATTAATAATAAGCATCACATCTTTTATTCATATCACTAGTGTTCATATGAACTTGATGATACATGCTTATAGTTGCTTTTTTGTAATTGAGCTGACAAATGTAAGATGAAGGTTTGTAATTGTTCTTTTTCAATATTTACATTAGAGGAAGACAAACAATTAGTAATTATGGACTTCAACTCCTCTTTTTTGACATCTTCCTCCTTTTCTTTCCCCTTTTAGCCAGCATCGAGACTAGCAGCAGAATTAGGCTTAAAATTACTGCGAAATGAGTCTTGAGATTTTATGATCTCCTTAAATTTATTATAATTAAATTTCTTATTATATTTGGCCTTGAAGCATGCTTGTCTCAATTTCTGTGTTTGATCATCTAACTGCGTATTAGGACTTTCTTCCACCAACTGTTTTTCACATTCTAGTATCGCAATGGCTTCTTTCAACTTCTTCTCAGCCATATGTCCTCCTTCTTCTTTATTTGCATCTCCTGTAAATCAAAGTGATATCATCGGTTATTTATTTATAAATCTTTCATAATTTCATACTTGCAAATTATAAGTATGTATGAGAGAGAACCTGAACATTCTTGATTATGGTCTCCAAGCTCACCAATTTCCTGTGAGGCCATCGACGAATTCCTAACTCCCTACATATTTTCTTGAGACGGGTTATGCCAATATTCAGTTCTTTGGCTGCGTTCTTGATTGGTAGGTAAAAGTACTGCGAAATTGTTTCTCTTGATAGTGTCTGGGAGTTATTGCCCTTCTTCTTTCTCTGCCTCTTAATCATCTTCTTCTCCCCAGGAATTTTGTCTGCAATAATATCTTGAACTTCGATATTATGCATTTCATGAGTACTTACTCCGACTTCGTTGCCCAGACCACTCATTATTTCTCCTAAAAAAAGAAAATAATATCAGTAAAGGTAATACCATTCAAAATCCATGTTTAAATGTATAATAACCTGAAAACATATTCCGGCTTTGTTCAAAATCCATTAAAGAGTAGAAAGGATCATGCACAAGCATATCCTCATTCAAAGGAATAGCATCAAGAGGAACAGTATCAAAAGCAGTCTCTTGTAGGAGCAGATCAACTTGGTCCAAAGCAATATGTTCAAAACTTCCACTGATTTACATAAAAAACAAACCAAAAGAGAGTTTAATTTCATTATCGAGCATACTAAAAACAAATGGAAGCCCTCAAAGGTATCTCACCTGAAATTAGGAGGAAGCGGTTGGTTTGGAAAGGAAAACATATCAAAATCTTCTGCGTTCGAATTAGGCAGAAGCGGTTGGTTTGGGAAGGAAAATACATCAACATCTGCTGCAGAAACCGAGTCAAAATTTGACCATGTCTCAAATGAATTACGAGTCTCCATATCTGCTTTGTGATTTTTCTTTTTGATGTTTACTAATGATCGATAACGAGAGATATATCGATACATATATATATATATATATATATATATATGTATGAGGAAGAAGAAGAGGTAGATGGTAGGTAGAGGGTCGGAGGAGAAGAAAAGACAAGAGAGGAAGAGGAAACGTCGGTACCGGGAAGAGTGAAAAAAAAAGGAGATATTTTTCTTGGCATTTCCTGCTTGTCATCATTTTCTTATATTTCTTTTCTTATTCTCTTGTGAAATTATTATTTCCTAAATTAGGGGGAGAATAGAAACAGTACAAGAAAGATCGTGATTGGACAATATCATTAAATTATCTTGATCCGCATACAAGCGCGTGTGAACTTGAAGTTCAAAAGATAATTCATTTGTAAAGCATTGCAAATCAAATGCCAGACGCTTTTGTTGACTCTAGAAGAGTAACAAAATCGCATATGCCAGCTATAAATGCTCATATTCTAATTGAAGTTCCAACAGAACAAAAGATTTTACATATAGCTGCTGAGTCAAAAGCACGCCAGAAGCGTGGCCGACCTCTTGGTTCTAAAGATAAAAATCCTCGAAAGAAAAGAGGATTAAATGATCCAGAAGATCATATTGAAGAAAAGAATGATAAAGACCAAGAGAGAACTGATGACAAAAAACCAGAAGTTGATGAAAGTAACACTAAATTTCTATCAATTATACCACTTCCGATAGAAGTTGGAATCGGATAGAAACTGTTATTGATAATATATTTGCATACAATATATCTCTTGATGTTACACAGGATAATGATGATCCTGAACCAATATCAGTTGATGAATGTCGGCATAGAAAAGATTGGCTGCAATGGAAAGATGCGATTCAATCGGAGTTAAATGCACTGACAAAACATGAAGTCTTCGGACCTGTAGTCCGAACACCAGAAGGTGTAAAACCTGTTGGCTACAAATGGATATTTGTGCGAAAGCGCAATGAAAAGAATGAAATCGTTCGATATAAAGCGCGATTAGTAGCCCAAGGTTTTTCACAAAAACCAGGTATTGATTATGATGAAACTTATTCTCCTATTGTTGATGCTATTACACTACGATATATTATCAGTTTGGCAGTACATGAAAAGATAGATATGCGCCTATTAAATGTTGTCACTTGCTTACTTGTATGGAAATTTAGAAAATGATGTTTACATGAAAATCCCGAAGGATTTCATATGCACGAAGCATATAAACATTATCCTCGTGAAAATTACTCCATCAAGTTGCAGAAATCATTATATGGCCTGAAGCAATCTGGGTGCATGTGGTTCACATGTCTTAGTGAATATTTATTGAAAGCGGGATTTAAAAATGACTAGGTATGTCCATGTGTTTTTATTAAGAAATCTGGTTCTAAATTTGTGATATTAGCTATATATGTTGTTATTATTAATCTTATTGGAACTCTGAAGAGCTCCAAGAAACAATTGATTATTCGACATCAAGGATGGTCGTAAAAGTATACTTTGCCTTGGTTTACAAATTGAATATTTGGCAAGTAGAACATTTATTCAACATATACAGCAAAAGTTCTAAAAAGATTTGACATGGACAAAGCACATCCATTGAGTATTCCAATGATCGTCAGGTCCTTTTCGACCTCAAGAAGATATTGAAGAACTTCTTGGTCTCGAAGTACCATATCTCGGTGCAATTGGTGCATTGATGTATCTTGCTAATAATACACGACTCGATATTGCTTTTCTTGTCAATTTATTAGCAAGATTTAGTTCTTCACCAACACGACGACATTGGAATGGAATTAAACAAGTCATTCGATATCTCCAAGGTACAATTGATCTCGGATTATTTTATTCAAATAAAACCAGTCCAACATTGATAGGTTATGCGAGATGCTTGATTATTTATCGATCCACATAAAGCACGTTCTCAAACGGGCTATCTATTTACATGTGGAAATCTTGCTATATCATGGCGTTCTACGAAACAATCTATAGCGATTACTTCTTCAAATCATGCTGAAATTATAACCATTCTTGAAGCAAGTCGAGAATGTGTATGGCTAAGATCAATGATTCATTATATCCGAGAAAGTTGTGGATTATCATCAATCAAAGATATTCCAACTCCTCTTTATGAAGACAATGCAGCTTGCATAGCTCAATTACGAGGAGGATATATTAAAGGAGATCGGACAAAACATATTTCACCAAAATTCTTCTTTACTCATGAACTCCAGAAGAAAGGTTAAATTGATGTGCTACAAATTCGGTCATGTGATAACCTCGTAGATATTTTCACGAAGACTTTACCGACTGCAACATTTGAAAAGTTAAGATATAAAATCGGTATGCGTCGGTTTAAAGATTTAAAGGAATCATCTCATCAGGGGGAGTAATAAATAGACATATAGAATAGTGTACTCTTTTTCCTTCACTAGATTTTTTTTCCACTGGGTTTTTATCTAATAAGGTTTTAACGAGGCATATTCTTTATGTAATGGATGGACATCCAATGGGGAGTGTTATAAATTATTGGAATCTTTATTAATTAGTGGAGGCTCCACTAATTATGGATTTATGTGAATTATTATAGAAGATTTTTATGGATGTCCACTATTTAGTGGATACACCACTAATTAAGATTAGTGGAAGATGATGTATGCCATGATGTAATCCACTAATTAGAGCTCTATAAATAAAGCTATTCTCTAAGCTTGTAATACACCATTATTTTGTGAAAGAAAGATTAGAGAAAATTGTGAGAGAAAAGAAAGAGAAAAATTCTTGTGCAAAGAATAGTTAGAATTTTCTTAATGTGTAGTATGTAGATTTTATTCTAATACTACCCTAATTTTATAACAAATTATTATTAGATTAATTATTTGTTATAATACAATTATCACCAAAATAGTGTAATAATTAAATATTAGACTGTACATGACAAAAACTACTCTTAAAATCATACTTGTTATGAATATCTTAAAATTATTGGAAACTCCATTAATTAGTGGAGGCTCCACTAATTATGGATTTATGTGAATAATTAGAGAAGATTTTTATGGATGTCCACCATTTAGTGGAGACACCACTAATTAAGATTAGTGGAAGATGATGTATGCCATGATGTAATCCACTAATTAGAGCTCTATAAATAGAGCTATTCTCTAAACTTGTAAGACACCATTATTTTGTGAAAGAAAGATTAGTGAAAGAAAGATTAGAGAAAATTGTGAGAGAAAAGAAAGAGAGAAATTCTTGTGCAAAGAATAGTTAGAGTTTTATTAGTGTGTAGTGTGTAGATTTTATTCTAACACTACCCAAATTTTATAACACGTTATCAGCACGAGTCTCTACCGTTATCAAAGCCAGAAGACAGGTACGCATTTATTGATCTCTATGGCTAACCTCGCTAAACTTGAATTTGTAGCCCTTGATATTTCTGGAAAAAATTATATGTCATACAGAAATGCATCTAAATGCTAAAAAAAAGAGATCCATATGTCATATGGATAAAAAGAAATATTTGACCACCTGAAGATGGTCGTACTACCTACTGCACGGTATAAATGATTGCACCTGAAGTTGCAAGATTTTAAAAACCGTGAATGAATATAGCTCCGCGATGTATAAAATTACATCTCAGTTAAAATTATACGGAGAAAAAGTTACTGATGAAGATATATTGGAGAAGACCTTCTCCACCTTTCATGCCTCGAATATTGTTCTACAGTAACAATATCGAGAAAAGGGATATACACAGATTTAATTACTACCCTCCTCATTGCAAAGAAAAATAATGAGTTATTATTGAGAAATCATGAAGTCAGACCAACTGGCTCAATAGTACTCCCAGAAGTGAATGTTGTTAGCTCTAGTAGAAGCCAGCGTTAGAGTCGTAGTTGTGGCAGTGGTCGTGGTTATGGTTATGGACACACTCGATATTTCCCTTACCACAGAGAAATACTGGCCACTTGAAGGGGAACAAAAAAGATAATAAGGAAAAAAGATATTTCCATTAATAATAAGTATCACATCTTTTATTCATATCACTAGTGTTCATATGAACTTGAGAATACATGCTTATAGTTGCTCTTTTGTAATTGAACTGACAAATTTAAGATGAATGTTTGTAATTGTTCTTTTTCAATATTTACATTAGAGGAAGACAAACAATTAGTAATTATGGACTTCAGCTCCTCTTTTTCGGCATCCTCCTCATTTTCTTTCCCTTTTGAGCTAACATTTAGACTAACAGCAGAATTAGCCATGAAGTTACTGTGAAATGAGTTTTGGGATTTTATGATCCCCTTAAGTTTATTATACTTAAGTTTCTCATTATATTTGGCCTTGAAGCATGCTTGTCTCCATTTATGTGTTTGGTCCTCCAACTGCGTATCAGGATTTTCTTCCACCAACTGCTTTTTACATTCCAGTATTCAATGGCTTCTTTCAACTTCTTCTTAGTCATATGTCCTCCTTCTTCTTTATTTTGCATCTCCTATAAATTGAAGTGATATCATCAGTTTTTTACTTATAAATCTTTCATAGTTTCATACTTGTAAAGTATAAGTGTGTGTGTGAGAGAACCTGAACATTTTGAATTAGGGTTTCCAAACTTATCAACTTCCTGTGAGGCCATCGACGAATTTCTAACTCCCTACATCTTTTCTTAAGACAGGTTATACTAATATTCAATTCTTTGGCCGCGTTCTTGATTGGCAGGTAAAAGTACTGCGAAATGGTTTCTCTTGATAGTGTTTGGGAGTTATTGCCCTTCTTCTCTCTCTGCCTCTTAATCCTCTTATTCTCTATAGGAATTTCGTCTGAAATAATATCTTGAACTTCGATATTATGCATTTCATGAGTACTTACTTCTACTTCGTTGCCAAGATTACTCATTATTTCTCCTAGAAAAAGAAAATAATATCAGTAAGGTAATACCATTCAAAATCCATGTTTAAATGTATAATAACCTGAAATCATATTCTGACTTTGTTCAAAATCCATTAGAGAGTAGAAAGGATCATGTACAAGTATATCATCATTCAAAGGAATAGCATCAAGAGGAACAGCATAAAAAATAGTCTCTTGCATGGGCGGATCAAATTGGTCCAAAGCAGTATGTTCACTGATTTACATAAAAAAAAAAAACAAACAAACAAACCAAAAGAGAATTTAATTTCATTATCCAGCACAAAAAAAAAAAAAAAATGGAAGCCCTCAAAGGTATCTCACCTGAAATTAGGAGAAACCGGTTGGTTTGGAAAGGAAAACATATCAAAATCTTCTGCATTAGAATTAAGAGGAAGCGGTTGGCTTGGACAGACAAATACATCAAAATCTGCTGCAGAAACCAAGTCAAAATTTGACCATGTCTCAAATGAATTACGAGCTTCCATATCTACTTTGTAGTTTTTGTTTTTGATGTTTACTAATGACTGATGACTGAAATATATATCGATACATACATATATATATATGTATATGTATGTATGTATGAGGAAGAAGAAGAGGTAGATGGTAGGAGGAGAAGAAAAGACAAGAGAGGAGGAGGAACAGTCAATACCGAGAAGAGTAAAATAAATAAAAAAAGGGAGATATTTTTCTTGACATTTCCTACTTGTCATCATTTTCTTATTCTCTTGTTATCATTTTCTTATATTTCTTTTTCTTTTCTCTTATTTTCTTGTGAAATCATTATTCCCTAAATTAGGGGGAGAACAGAAACAGTACAAGAAAGATCGTGATTGGACAACATCATTAAATTATCTTGATCCGCATACAAGCGCGTGTGAACTTGATGTTCAAAAGATAATTCATTTGTAAAGCATTGCAAATCAAATGCCAGACGCTTTTGTTGACTCTAAAAGAGTAATAAAATAACATATGCCATCTATAAATGCTCCTATTCTAATTGAAGTTCCAGCAGAACAAAAGATTTTACATATAGTTGCTGAGCCAAAAGCATACCAGAAGCATGGCCGACCTCTTGGTTCTAAAGATAAAAATCCTCGAAAGAAGAGAGGATTAATGATCCAAATGATCATATTAAAGCAAAGAATGATAAAGACCAAGAGAAAACTTATGACAAAGAACCAGACATAGATGAAAGTAATACTGAAATTTCTATCCATTATACCACTTCCGGTAGAAGTTGGAATTGGATAGAAACAATTATTGATCATATGTTTGCATATAATATCTCTTGATGTTATACATGATAATGATGATCCTGAACCAATATCAATTGATGAATGTCGACATAGAAAAGATTGGCTGCAATAGAAATATGCGATTCAATCGGAGTTAAATGCACTGACACAACGTGAAGTCTTCGGACCTGCAGTCCGAATACCAGAAGGTGTAAAACCTATTGGCTACAAATGGATATTTGTACGAAAGCGCAATGAAAAGAATGAAATCGTACGATATAAAGTACGGTTAATAGCCTAAGGTTTTTCACAAAGACCAGGTATTGATTATGATGAAACTTATTCTCATATTGTTGATACTATTACACTCCGATATCTTATCAGTTTGGCAGTATATGAAAAGATAGATATGCGCCTATTAGATGTTGTCACTGCTTACTTGTATGAAAATTTAGAAAATGATGTTTACATGAAAATCCTCAAAGGATTTCATATGCCAGAAGTATATACACATTATCCTTGTGAAAATTACTCCATCAAATTGCAGAAATCATTATATGGCCTGAAGCCATCTGGGCGCATGTGGTTCAATCATTTTAGTGAATATTGATTGAAAGCGAGATTTAAAATGACCAGGTATGTCCATGCGTTTTTATTAAGAAATTTGATTCTAAATTTGTGATATTAGCTATATATGTTGATGATTTTAATCTTATTGGAACTCTTGAAGAGCTCCAAGAAACAATTGATTATTCGACATCAAGGATGGTCGTAAAATTACATTTTGTTTTGGTTTACAAATTGAACATTTGGCAAGTAGAACATTTATTCAACATATACAGCAAAAGTTCTAAAAAGATTTGACATGGACAAAGCACATCCATTGAGTATTCCAATGATCGTCCGATCCTTTCCAACCTCAAGAAGATGTTGAAGAACTTCTTGGTCCTGAAGTATCATATCTCAGTGCAATTGGTGCATTGGTGTATCTTACTAACAATACACGACTTGATATTGTCTTTGCTGTCAATTTATTAGTAATAATTAGTTCTTCACCAACATGACGACATTGGAATGGAATTAAACAAGTCCTTTGATATCTCCAAGCAGCTACTGCTTCAAATCATGTTGAAATTATAGCCATTCATGAAGCAAGTTGAGAATGTATATGACTAAGATCCATGATTTATTATATCCGAGAAAGTTGTAGATTATCATATATCAGAGATATTCCAACTCCTCTTTATGAAGATAATGCAGTTGGCATAAGCGTAATTACGAGGAGGATATATTAAAGGAGATCGGACACAACATAGGTCACCAAACTCCAGAAGAAAAGTGAAATTGATGTTCTACAAATTCGGTCATGTGATAACCTCGCAGATATTTTCACGAACACTTTACCGACTGCAACATTTGAGAAGTTGAGATATAAAATCGGTATGCGTCGGTTTAAAGATTTAAAGGAATCATCTCATCAAGTGGAGTAATAAACAGACATATAGAATAGTGTACTCTTTTTCCTTCACTAGATTTTTTTTCCACTGGGTTTTTATTTAGTAAGATTTTAACGAGGCATATTCTTTATGTAATGGATGGACATCCAAAGGGAGTGTTATGAATATCTTAAAATTATTGAAAACTCCATTAATTAGTGGAGGCTCCACTAATTATGGATTTATGTGAATAATTAGAGAAGATTTTTATGGATATCCACCATTTAGTGGAGACACCACTAATTAAGATTAGTGGAAGATGATGTATGCCATGATGTAATCCACTAATTAGAGCTCTATAAATAGAGCTATTCTCTAAACTTGTAAGACACCATTATTTTGTGAAAGAAAAATTAGTGAAAGAAATATTAGAGAAAATTGTGAGAGAAAAGAAAGAGGGAAATTCTTGTGCAAAGAATAGTTAGAGTTTTATTAGTGTGTAGTGTGTAAATTTTATTTTAATACTACCTAAATTTTATAACAATACTTGCCTAGTTAATAAGTTTTGTTTGCCAGTTTGGGCCAAACAAATATATTTGACCTTAAAGAGGGGAATGTGATAATTCCAATCTACCATAAAACAATAATATATAGAAAATTCTGAATTGCATATAAAAAGAGACCCTAAATGTTGGTTAGCAATTTAAAATATTCATTTGAAAATAGTAATTATATAATATTTATTACGAGTCTTATAATTATATATATATATATATATATATATATATATATATATTAATTCAAAACTTTAGGCTCATACTTGGTGGAGGTGCAAAAAGATAAAGACTTTTTATGAGGCAAAATTTTTGTATGGACGTGATCTATTATAGATCACATACTTTGAATATTACATTAAATACAATAAGAATTATATATTTAAAAAATATATAATATTTTAAAGTACTTAATTCATATAGATTCGATCTACCTAAAAATTTCTCTTATACGAGACTAGTGGCAATTAGCAAGAATGAAAATCAACGGGAGCAAAACTAAGTTATACCGACAGTGATCTGACTTTGAACAAGAAACCATATTATAAAGATAAATGATATAGCCACTTGTAACCAGAATGGATGAAAGGATAGCAGTTTGCCTTCTGAGACTTTCCTGCTACCACATGTTCTCTCTATGGTCGTTATCAACACTGACCTTGACATTCTAAGGGGACCAAGCCAACAAGCTAGCAAAATGGCATTAATTCTTATTAGAGACTCCAACTCTAACTCAAGTTCCTGTTCATTTGGATTTGATTTTTGAGAGGACTCAGAGAGAGAGAGAGAGAGAGAGAGAGAGAGACTACACTCTTGTCAAGGCTGCATCAAGATGAGTGAGTGTATGGTACCTAGCTGGAATCTAAGCCACCAAAGACAACAACAAGAAGTAGCTGGAGAAGAAGGGAACAGATCCTCTTCACACGTGCATAACCAGCCTCATCCTGGTTATGTTGTTCCCTTGTATGCACTCACACCACTCTTTACACTTAGAGAAATCTTTCAATCTTTCTGCTATAATTTATTGTTCTTACTCTACAAGATAGACAGAATAGAAACACCCACCTTCTCCAATTGGTCTTTTTGATTAGATGAACTGCTTCAACAGGTTTTGCAACTAAACCCTTCCCCCCATCACTTTTCTTCTTAATATAAGTTGCTTATGTTCTTCAATACAAAGGGTCCAATGCAATGCAAAGAGACAAGCCTTTTCTCATTATATGGTGTTTTTTATTCGTCTAGAAAGAAACTACAGATATATCTTTAGACATGACTATGTCCTGGGCTGAGTTAAGAACCAGCAAAAATATATGAAAGAATCTTGAGTTCTTGAAGAACATATTTTCACCTGATTCATATTCTTGCCAAATTTTATCATTATTACCTACGAGTTTCGTTTGAGGGGTGACTCTTCTGTGCTTGAATTTCAGGTCGAACTACGAAGTTGCAGAGCTAACATGGGAGAACGGGCAGCTAGCCATGCATGGGCTCACCGGAATCCTTCCGGCTCCAGTAGCAGCCCCTGAAGAAAAGGGGCCGACATTTGGAAGAGCTGGTGATACACTAGAATCCTTAGTCCACCAAGCAACATGCTACAAACAAAACGAGAAAATCCCAAAACAATTACAAGAAATAGTCGTCCAGGCACATACAAACCCCATTAATGCAGCAGTAGCGGCACCAACCTCCGGCGGAAAAAGGCCCGAAAACACTGCCGGAAACATGCAGATTTCTCCTGGATTTGCGAAAAAGAGGCTGCGATCATCAGAATCCGATAAATGTCGAAGATATAATCTTTCCAGCAGCAGAATCAGAACCCTCCATGAAGATCAGGTTGGTGCTGGTGCAACAGAAAGGAGCACATGTGCAAGTGCAAGCGCAACAATTAGCAGGGAGAAAGATGCCACCATCATGACATGGACCTCCTTTGAATCTCCTGGAAGCCCCAAGACTAAAACCACTGATGAGGATTCTGCTTGTCATGACGGCTCGGTAAAATTCTTCACACACAGAGTAAAAAATTAAATATATATTTTTTTACTTTCCTGGTATATAATATTTTAATTTTTTCAATGCACCAATCAGTGATGAGTTAAAAAAAGAGGTAAAAAGCACCACTTATTAAAAACTCAATTTTACGCAAGAAAATGCATTAGAATAATATAGTACTCTGATTGGATAATTTTGAAAATGGTAATAAGTTGTGTGCATGGAATTTTTTTTTATTTCTATTTGGTAATTTATTAAAATGACATACTGATATTGATTCAAGAATTATACATTGGCCCACCAAGAAAAATAATGGATTATCATGCATTATTTTTGGAAGAGAGAGAAAATTTTAGCTTCCAAAAAATAAATATAATGTTAGACTATAGCAAATATTCTAAATAATTACTGAAAATGAATCTTATATGCAATATTCTTAAGACTAGCCAATTGAAGTTAATATTTATTACTAATTTATTTATTTATTTTTATTTGTAGAAGAGATGAGACTAATATTAATCTCCTAAAATCAAATTTTGATCCCATTTTTAGCAGGAAAATAGAGATGAAGAGCTCGAGACCAAGGAAGAAACCGTTCAACCTCACTCGGAAAGGCGAAGCCGTGCTGCTTTCATCCATAACCAATCCGAGCGGGTAGCATATTTCAATCATTTCAATATTATTTTGAACCGTTCTCAATTAAAATTTAAAAAATATATATTTTTTGAAGAATCAATCAACCTTAATCAAGAATATCAATCTTGTTAAAAATGAAAATATTTGTGTTAAATTTTAAAATTTTTTAATAATTTTTTTAAAAGAAAAATCACGAGTAAAATTGAAATAGAGTTATTAATTATTTTATTAGTTTTTTTTTGTTTCTCCTGAGAAATAATTGGAAGAGTGGAAAATGACAACATTAATAACTAGGATGTCCAGTTCAAACGTGAACCATATATACTATGTATGATGACCTAATAGACATGTCAATTGTCACACATGAATTTGTCTAGCGACGTCGGGATAGGATCAATCAGAAGATGAAAGCTCTCCAAAAGTTGGTGCCTAATTCAAGCAAGGTGAGTTTTTCATTACTGTAATTATTTATCACGCCATTTCATCATTCAAATCTATATTATATCATTTTAATAATATTTTGTTCGCTTTTATAAAAATTAAAAAAAAAATTGCTTGGAAATTAAAGAGTTTTTTTTTTTTTTTTTAAAGACGGATAAAGCATCGATGCTTGACGAGGTGATAGAGTATTTAAAAAAACTTCAAACACAAGTTCACATGATGAGTACAAGAAACATGCCACAGATGATGATGAATCCTCTAGCAATGCAGCAGCAAATGCAGATGTCCCTTCTTGCAAGAATGGGAATGGGGGTTGGACTAGGGATGGGAATGGGGATGCTCGACATGAATGCTTTGGCTCGATCTGCATCCCATCCCCTTCAACCCGGCTTCATACCTACCACCCCAATGGCATCCGTTACTCCCACATTTCTGCCACCCCATTTTGTCTTGCCCTCACCGGCGGTTCCGACTTGCAGTCCCTCCCAACCCAAATCCCCGGCCGCCACCTCTGCTCCTTTTGCTGATCCTTATAGCGCGTTTTTAGCACAAGTATGTCAACGAAAAGTCCCAAGTCTAGATTTTAAGGTTTGTTCTTGTTGGCTTAAAACTAAACGATTATCGGATCATTCTTTTTTAAAATAAAATTTCTCTTCTTCTAAAAACATATATATTTTTCTTTAAAATTTTTAAATAAATATAAAAGCAAAACGAGAACAAACCCTAGAAATATTTTCAAGCATTATGTGGATATTTGTTTTGATTCATTGACTTAATATTGTTTTTCAGCAATCAATGAATATGGATTTTTACAGCAAGATGGCAGCTCTCTATGGACAACAAGCTAACCAAGCCACTCAGACCACAAGCAACTCATCAAGGGCAAAATTTACCCCAAGGGAATGACACAAAAATGTATTGCCATTTCAGTGAATTTGATTAGAAAAACATAGTTTTACCTTTTTAAAAGGATTTAGAACCATCGTTTTTAGGCATTATTTTTCTCAAGTAAATTATTTCTTCAATTCTCAAATAATCGTCATTTTTAAAAACTTTTTTATTTATAATTATCTGGTATTTTACAAAATCAAGAACGTATTTATTTTTTTCGATTATAATCTTATTATTTATTCTTTTATTAAATTATATACAGTTTTTAATAAAAATAATTGAGTATTTTTTATTTAAAACTTCATAGATGTTAGAGTGTATTTTTTTAATTTGTCTAATTTTTTTAAAAAAAAATCAATTATTCTAGAACGGATGAAGTATTGCATTATCTCCAGTTTTTTTATTTTTTTTATTTTTAAGTAAAACATTTGGAATTAAATGGTAGATTGGAGGAAAAACAAATAAAACCACCCCGAAATTAAGCAATTGTTAATAATATACATCAACTTTCAACAGTGAGAGCAAAATCATCATTTTGCTGCCGACAACCCCATTTACTGTGACTATAATGATAGAGTCAGCAAATTATTACTATATTTTTCTCCCTCTCACCTTCACGGGTAACACAGTGGATCGATTTAGTCCCAAAGTTTAATTGAGGTGAAATATGAAATGGTAAAAATATAGAGAGTAAATAAAAATATAAATATGTCTTCTGCTCCGTTTGATTAGGATAAAATATATACGAGAAGTAAATCGGGAGTTTATGATATCCTTTCACAACGCCCTTTTTTTCCTCTTTCAAATTGGAGGGGTTAGGGGAGGGACTTGAATTGAATACATTAATGACAAGGATAAATTCTTTTTTTAGGAAAAATAAATAAGAGGGAAAATAATGAATAAAAAGATAAAGTAAATTAATTTTTTTTTTCCTTCCCTCACCCTCCTCTCATGCCAAAAAAAAAAGCCAAAACAAGTACTCTTTCCCTTTCGTTCCCTTCTGCTAAACAAGCTATGTGCTAAGTAAAGAAGTTGACTCAAACCAATGGCGAAATAAGAGATTTTTCACTTAGGGTATAAATTATAAGAAGATATATATTATAGATTTTTTTTTCATAAATTTTATAAAATTTTTTAGAAAATAAAATTTATAGTTTTTTTTAATTTTTTTTTCTCTAGGAAAAAAAGATAATTTTAAAATTTTGGGAAGGGTGACGGCAGCCTCACCCTCAGTTCCACCTATGACTTATACTATAATTTGCACAGTATATACAATATTTTTTCATGTATTTATATTATTTATTCACATAGATTTTTAAAAAATGAAAGAATTTTAAGTCCTATAACGACTTAATTAATTAAGTTACTATTATATCTTAATTAGTGTCTTTTTTTTCCTTTTTTTTTGTTAAATAAGTCAATAATCAAACTCTGACTTTCAAAACTACTAATTAAGTATACTGGGTTACAAAACTATTATCTCAACAGCTTAGTCAACCTAGTTTATGTTAAGACATTATGTATTTTCCTTTTTTTTTGGGGGGGGGGGGGGGAGGTGGGGGACGGATAATTGAAAATTATTTTAAAAAAAATTTGTCACATCAAAATTGTTTCAAACTTTGCTTTTTCCTTTTTTTTTTTTTTGTTGAAGCAAACAAATTAGGATTCTTTAGCATTTCAAAAATGTGAACATTGTTATAAAATTTGGGTAGTCTTAGAATAAAATCTACACACTACACACTAATAAAACTCTAACTATTCTTTACACAAGAATTTCTCTCTTTCTTTTCTCTCACAATTTTCTCTAATCTTTCTTTCACAAAATGATGGTGTATTACAAGTTTAGAGAATAGCTCTAATTAGTGGAATACATCATGGCATACATCATCTTCCACTAATCTTAATTAGTGGTGTCTCCACTAAATGGTGGACATCCATAAAAATCTTCTCTAATAATTCACATAAATCCATAATTAGTGGAGCCTCCACTAATTAATAGAGCTTCCAATAATTTTAAGATATTCATAACACTCCCCCTTGGATGTCCATCCATTATATAAAGAATATGCCTCGTTAAAACCTTATTAGATAAAAACCCAGTGAGAAAAAAAATCTAGTGAAGGAAAAAGAGTACGCTATTCTATATGTCTGTTTATTATTCCCACTGATGAGATGATTCCTTTAAATCTTTAAACCGACGCATACCGATTTTATATCTCAACTCTTAAATGTTACACTCGGTAAAGTCTTTGTGAAAATATCTACGAGGTTGTCACATGACCGAATTTGCAGCACATCAATTTCACCTTTCTTCTAGAGTTCATGAGTAAAGAAGAATTTTGGTGGAATATATTTTGTCCGATCTCCTTTAATATATACTCCTCGTAATTGAGTTATGCAAGTTGCATTGTCTTCATGAAGAGGAGTTGGAATATCTTTGATCGATGATAATCCACAACTTTCTCGGATATAATGAATCATGGATCTTAGCCATACACATTCTCGACTTGCTTCATGAATAGTTATAATTTCAACATGATATGAAGAAGTAGCTGCTATAGATTGTTTTGCAGAACGCCATGATATAGCAGTATTTTCACATGTAAATAGATAGCCCGTTTGAGAACGTGCTTTATGTGGATCAGATAAATAACCAACATCTGCATAACCTATCAATGTTGGGTTGGTTTTATTTGAATAAAATAATCCGAGATCAATTGTACTTTGGAGATATTGAATGACTTGTTTAATTCCATTCCAATGTCGTCGTGTTGATGAAGAACTAAATCTTACTAATAAATTGACAACAAAAGCAATATCAGGTCGTGTATTATTAGCAAGATACATCAATGCACCAATTGTACTGAAATATGGTACTTCAGGACCAAGGAGTTCTTTATCATCTTCTTGAGGTTGGAAATGATCTTTATTCACATTTAATGACCGGACGATCATTGAAATTCTCAATGGATGTGCTTTATCCATGTAAAATCTTTTTAGCACTTTTTGCTGTATATGTTGATTGATGGATAAATGTTCCACTTTCCAGATGTTCAATTTGTAAACAAAGGCAAATTTTGATTTTACCAAAATTCTTGATTTCGAATTCTCTTTTTAAATAATCAATTGTTTCTTGGAACTTTTCAGGAGTTTCAATAAGATTAATATCATCAAAATATATAGCTAATATCACAAATTTAGAACCAAATTTCTTAATAAAAACATATGGACATACTTGGTCATTTTTAAATTCCACTTTTAATAAATATTCACTAAAACGAGTGAACCACATGCGCCCATATTGTTTCAGGCCATATAATGATTTCGGCAATTTGATGGAATAATTTTTACGAAGATAATGTGTGTATGCTTCAAGCATATGAAATCCTTCGGGGATTTTTATGTAAACATCATTTTCTAAATTTTCATACAAGTAAGCAGTGACAACATCTAATAGGCGCATATCTATCTTTTCATGTACTGTCAAACTGATAAGATATCGGAGTGTAATAGTATCAACAATAGGAAAATAAGTTTCATCATAATCAATACCTGGTCTTTGTTAAAAACCTTGGACTACTAATCGCGCTTTATATTGTACGATTTCACTTTTTTCATTGCGCTTTCGTACAAATATCCATTTGTAGCCAACAGGTTTTACACCTTCTGGTGTTTGGATTGCAAGTCCGAAGACTTCACGTTTTGTCAGTGCATTTAACTCTGATTGAATTGCATCTTTCCATTGTAGCCAATCTTTTTTATGCCGACATTCATCAACTGATATTAGTTCAGGATCATCACTATCCTGTGTAACATTAAGAGATATATTGTATGCAAATATATTATCAATAACAGTTTCTATCTGATTCCAACTTCTACCAAAAGTGGTATAATTGATAGAAATTTCAGTATTACTTTCATCAATTTTTTGGTCTTTGTCATCAGTTATCTCTTAGTTTTTATCATTTTTTTCTTCAATATGATCTTCTGGATCATTTTATCCTCTTTTCTTTCGAGGATTTTTTTTTTTAGAACCAAGAGGTTGGCTACGTTTCTGGCGTGCTTTTGACTCAGCAGCTATAGGTATAATATTTTGTTCTACTAGAACTTCAATTCGAATAGGAGCATTTATAGCTGGAATATGCGATTTTGTAACTCTTCTGGAGTCAACAAAAGCGTCTGGCATTTGATTTGAAATGCTTTGCAAATGAATTATCTTTTGAACTTCAAGTTCACATGCACTTATGCGCGGATCAAGATAATTTAATGATGTTGTCCAAGTAAGATCCTTTTTATACTGTTTTTGTTTTCTCCCTAATTTAAGGAATAATGATTCATCAAAATGACAATCAACAAATCTTGCTGTGAATACATCTCCTGCCAGGGGTTCAACATTCCTGATAATAGAGGAAAAATCATATCCAACGTATATCCCCTTTCTTCTTTGAGGACTCATCTTTGTACATTGGTTTGGTGCAATTTGAACATATACAGCACACCCAAAAATTCTTAAATAAGCAATATTTGGTTTTGAACCAAAAGCCAATTGCAAATGAGAGAATTTCTAATAACTAGTTGGCCTTATACGTACAAGTATTGCAGCATGTAAAATAGCATGTCCCCAGACAAATGTTGGGAGATTTGTTTTTATTAATAATGGTCTAACAATTAATTGTAATCTTTTAATAAAAAATTTAGCAAAATCATTTTGTGTATGAACATGAGTTACAGGATATTCAACATTAATCCCAATTGAAATGCAATATGCATTAAAAGCATGTGATGAAAATTCACCAGCATTATCCAAACGGATATTTTTAATGTGATGGTCAGAAAATTGTGCTCGTAATTTAATTATTTGAGCAAGTAATCTCGCAAACGCTAGGTTGCGAATAGATAATAAACATACATGTGGCCATCGAGATGATGCATCAATTAAGACCATAAAATATTTGAACGGTCCACATGGTGGATCAATAGATCCACAAATATCTCCGTGAATCCATTCGAGAAATGTAGGACTTTCAACTCATACTTTTACTGGTGATGGTTTAACAATTAATTTTCCTAGGGAACATGCAGCACATGCGAATTTTTCTGATGTCAATATCTTTTTATTTTTTAATGGATGACTATGTGTATTCTCAATGATTCTTCTCATCATGGTAGATCTCGGATAACTCAACCGGTCATGCCAAATACTAAAAGTAATAGGATCAATAAACTTCTGATTTACGAGATGATAAATTTCAATTGTACGTATTTTTGCAAAATATAGACCAGTAGAAAAAGACGATAGTTTTTCTAATACAGATTTTTTACCCAAATGAATTTGAGTAATATAAAGATGCTCAATTCCATTTTCCTCATTTGTTTCAACATGATATCCATTTCTACAGATATCTTTAAAACTTAATAAATTTCTTCCGGATTTTGAGAAAAATAGTACCTTATCAATAATAATTGTTGTTCCTTCAGGCAACAATATACTAACTCTTTCGGAACCTTCAATCACATTTGTACTACCGTTTATCATATAAATATTTATTTCTTCCATTTTGATATCAGAAAAATATTTCTCATTTTTTTGTATGGTGTGTGTAGTTCCACTATCAATAATGCATACATCATCATTAACAATAGTCATCTGAACACAAATATATATATGCAAACGTAAATCTTATTAGAATATAATGAAAATACAAAAATATCAATGCGAGATTTTTAATTCTTTTGGATACTGTCATCACCAATTAAATGGTCTATCATATTGTCTGGGTGTTTAAAAAAATCTGATACATCCATATGTGTAATATTGATATTAAGATCTTCAAGATCAATATCATCATCTACAACATCATTTACTGGATGTTGAGAAAAATTTGTTTTGACATTTTTATTTTTCAATGAAGTCTGATACAATTCAACTAAATGCTTAGCCGTACGACAAGTGCGTGATCAATGACATTTCATACCACATCTATAACATGTATCCTCATAATTTTCTTTCATTTCTTTTTCTTATGATCTTTTCTGTTCTACTTCAGGTGGCCAGTATTTCTCACAATTTGATTATGATTGTGATAAGGAAAATATCGAGCATGTCCACGACCATAACCACGGCCACGACCACGACTATAACGATGGCTTCTGTTGGAGCTAACAGCATTCACTTCTGGGAGTGCTGTTGAGCCAGTTGGTCTGGCTTTATGATTTCTCAACAATAATTCATTATTTTTCTCTGTAATGAGGAGAGTAGTAATTAAATTTGTAAATTTGGTATACCATTTTTCTCGATATTGTTACTGCAGGACAATATTTGAGATATGAAATGTGGAGAATGTCTTCTTCAACATATCTTCATCAGTCACTTTTTCTCCACATAATTTTAACTGAGAAGTAATTTTATACATTGTGGAGCTATATTCATTCACGATTTTAAAATCTTGCAACCTCAGGTGCAACCATTCATACCGTGCAGTGGGTAGTACGACCATCTTCAGGTGGTCAAATCTTTAGTTTAAATTTACCTACAAAACATATGGATCTTTTTCGGTAAGATATTCTATTTTCAAATTTTCATCGAAATGACGACGAATAAAAATCAAAGCTTTAGCCTTGTGTTGTGCAGATTCACTATTATTTGCTTGAATAGTTTCACTAAGGCCTTCAGCATTTAGATGCATTTATGCATTGAGAACCCATGACATATAATTTTTTCCAAAAATATCAAGGGTTACAAATTCGAATTTAGCTAGGTTAGCCATAGAGATTAATAAACGCGTACCTGTCTTCTGACTTGTGTAACGGTAGAGACTCGTGCTTAATTTTCTGGCTTTTGTAACGGTAGAGACTCGTGCTGATAACGTGTTGTAAAATTTGAGTAGTGTTAGAATAAAATCTACACATTAATAAAACTCTAACTATTCTTTGCACAAGAATTTCTCTCTTTCTTTTCTCTCACAATTTTCTCTAATCTTTCTTTCACAAATTGATGATGTATTACAAGTTTAGAGAATAGCTCTATTTATAGAGCTCTAATTAGTGGAATACATCATGGCATACATCATCTTCCACTAATCTTAATTAGTGGTGTCTCTACTAAATGATGGACATCCATAAAAATCACATAAATCCATAATTAGTGGAACCTCCACTAATTAATGGAGCTTCCAATAATTTTAAGATATTCATAATAAACATAAAATTGTCCAAATATCACAAGTGGAATACTATCTGGCTCTCCGTACGTAACATCACTAGGGACCAATATCTCTAGGTACTATTTTCATAAGTCTCTGTCTGCCAATTATCAATAGAACTTTTACAAATTTTCTCAAAATAAAAGAGAGAGAGAGAGGACAAAGGAAAACCCTATTTATAGATAACAACGTTGATAATGAACTTTCCTTTGATGTAATCAAAAATGAATAAAACAAAGAAATTTACGTGTGTTCGTCTCGTTCAGAAAAAAAAAAGAAAAAAGAAAAAAAATCTATTAAAAAAATTAAATATATATTAAAATTTACTCAATAAAAATAGAAAATGAATTAAAGAAAGATAAATCTTTCGTGTTTTTCTTTATATTTCTGGGCCAATATCTATTTTTGGTTTACATAATTTGTGCAAGCATCTTATACCATAGTAATTGGATGTCAGCTCACTAAAAAATTAGTAGTTGAACCTTTAACCAATGATATTAATTTACGTTACACTTCTTTACCTAGATGTTTAGACCTAACTCATGAAGATTTGACTTGAATTTGATATTTTCAAACTCAAGATGGAATTCAAATATTGCTATTACTCGAATTTTTAATTAAGCAACTTGAATATTTAAAATATTTAGTAGGAAAGCTTGTGAACATACTTGATTTTATATATATATGGTATTAAATTATTAATTAATGGATATTATTTTTATATAATAAAATATTTATATAAAATACTTATTTTTTATATTTTTAACATTTAAATAATTTATTAATTAATCAAATTTCGAATAAAATTCAAGTTTTAAGAAATCTTTATTGAACTAGTATATTGATTTAAGACTCCAACTGAACACGAATTTAAATTACAATTTTATTTAAAAATATCAAACTCGACCCGATTATCTCAAGGTCGAAGTCAGCTCGATTTGAGTATAGCCTTATCTACACAGAAGAGGAAGAAGAAAGAAGCAATAATGTCCTTTGGAAAAATGCAAAACAAGTTGAATGTTGGAGTACTGATCCAGTTTTGAAAGTTTCTTTCATGCAATAAATGACAGTTTGGCCCAAGGGGACTACAAGAAATTCACCATTATCATTCAGCACCACAATTCCTAAGTGGTCATCAAATATGGACCAATAAAGACCATGTCAGCAAAGATTCAATAGATCTACTTGAAGCACCAGTACCACTTCATCCTAGAAAAAACTAGTAGGCTCTTTAAAGAGAAATGACAGTTGATGAAACATTCCAGCTGAAGTTAAAGATAGAAGATAGTGTTGCAGCTAAGTCTTACCTCATGTATTTAATGATGTTCTCATCAAGTATGATGTTGGCAGGGACCATTTCCTCTTCTCTCACAAGCTGGAGATAACCAAAATGATTGGGATTTTGCCCAGCTGGAAGGATTTGCTATCTCTTCTATGACAGAGACTTCCCCTTCATCCTGCATCCAAGAAGCTGGAGAGGACTTTGAAATTCATCGAAAACTTCTCATCTGTCGAGTCCACTTGTATTCTTTAAACAGAAAGTGAAGGCGAAGAGAAATATTTCAAAAGCTCTGGGGGGAGATTGGAGGGATTATCACATTGAATCAAGAAAAGTTTGATAATTTGGGACTATAATGAAACAGAAAAAGAGAAATCCAATCACTTTGATCAAGAAGTACTCTCAACAAATGAAGACTTATGTGAGCCATATGAGATTGAGTTCAAATGTAGTTTCATAAACACAGCCTTCAAATCTAAAGGTACACATGCTCTCTATTCTGTTTAGCTATTCACACAACATAACCATCAACTAACAAAATCTCATGCGCATTCTTGTCTGACTTGAAATGAGTCTACGCTTCAGAAAACAGCATACTACTTGAACTACAGAAATATATGAGCAAAACACTTCTACTACCATTCATTCAGAGATTTAAATTTCAGATTGAACAACGAAAGAAACTGCATAAACAATCAATGCTGAATGTAGCTTTTTCAAAATAGAAAGAAAGAATCAAAAGTACTCACTCAAGGCAGCTGGACTTATTCTTCATGCTTCAAGAAGCAAAGCAAATGAAGGAAGTTTTATATTAGAAAAGGCATTCTGTTCCATTCATTGAAGCAAATTTTCCAAACCTCCTGGATATTGGAGAGACCGATATATTGTACTTCACAGATGTGTAAAAGGACTTACATTCACTCTCCCAAATGAGAGGTGGATCTTCTTCACTTATAATGTCAAGAGCTATTTTGCTTATTCTTGAGTGTATACTCATTGATGTACAATTCACTATATCAGAAAAAGAATGAAAAATGGTGCTTTTGCAAGTTTTACAAGCTAATACTAAATACAAGGACCCAGAATCATAGACATTCTCCTTGATGTCCACCAGAGATATAGATGGTATGGCGTATAATTGTTAGTACCCAACATATTATGGAATCCTTGGTAAATCACTAGACCTTAACTGTTCCAGAAGACTCAGATCCTGGAGTGAAATTACAGTTTCAAAAGCACCAACCAATGCCTTGACCTTACCCTTCCTGGTCTTGACCAGCTTTCTTGCTGTCTCTTCAATTACATCATTAAATAAGCCCTCACTAGACCTTTTCTGTTCTAAATTTTGTTTCCGAAGAACAACTTTAATTGATTCATTTTCATTTCCATCTGATTCCCCATTAGCATCTTTTGTCCCCATTCGAAGTGAGAAAACTGCCTCAGATGCAGAGGAAGATGATGAAAGTGAAACCAATGAAGATGAAGATGATTCATTGCTATATCTCCCTTCATGTGATCCAGAGTAAATGCCTTCTTTAGACGCTGAAGAAGGAGAGAATTGAATCTGATCAATTTCTTTATCAACATAATTCACATCTTCAGCTTCTTGGAACAAGAATGCCAGAGAGCCCCAACTTTGCTTTTCGCATTGAAGAGAATTGTCACCAATGTTCTTTTCCTGAGTAAACCCCTCTGCCTGGTTCTCAGAGTTCAGTTCAAACAATATCTTCTCTGGCATATCCTCAACACTTGCTGGCTCAATCGCAGCTTTAGTAGTGGTGTCCTCATTTTTAAGACGAGATGCCTCTTTTAGTACCTTTCTCACCTCAGGTTCGTGAGAAAGGGAACCAGTTGCATGGACCAAAGGGAATTTCTTACTTCCTTTGGGAGTCTGAGTTTGTTTACTCGCAGTAATTCCATTATTCTGCCCACTGTTGGAAGCTCCCTTTATTTCTAAAGGTTTCATCTTCAACTTACGAGGATTCTTTGCAGTTGCAGCCACTTTCTTTGCCCCTGGTTGAGTTTCCTTCTCTCTGACTTGGCGAATGTTGCTCCTGACAGTTGAGGGTGATCTGGAAGTGCAAAACAAATTACTTTTTTTCTGCATATTATTACATTTATTGAGTTCTCGGCGTTTATTTGGTGATGCTGAATGTTTCTCAGGCATGGCTGTGCTTGTCATTGTTGTAAGGTCACGTTTTTTACCATATTTACAGATGTCATGGCAGGAGCCAGTTGAAGCTCTAAGATAATTTGGCAAGATTTCAGAATCATTGTCCTTAATTCTGAAGCTGCCCATTGAGTTGTTCCTCGGACTACCAACATCAGGCCTTTTTCCCTCCAAGGTCATAGGTACCGAAACTGCCATATTCCACTAGAAAACCATAAAAAAGAATGAATATATTTCCAGTGACAAAGCAAAAGATTCATTATTCCCCAATAGCTTTCTTTAATCAAGATAGAATTTAACACCGAAAAACTTTATCTACTCAGCTAGCTGAATTCAACGCATACAAACTAGTGGTGATAACTATTTTCTTCACTCAAGGTGGAAATAACCATCATATAGATTAGAATAGAACTTGTACCATTGTCTTCATCCAATTCTCGCCTACTCGCAGCTGGATACTTCCTAATCAGATAAACACCTTACTTACATGACTACAAACTCTAAAATGTCAAGCACATGAACATATATTCTGCTAATTGAAGGTAAACATAGTAAAGATCATATTAGATTTAAAAGGAATAAATAATGAAAACAGCCGTCAAGTTTTCACGTATCATGAAATTGTTCTTCAACAACCTAAAACAAAAAATGCATAGCATCTGTAGAGTAAATTGATCAAAAGTATATTCAGCAATCTTGCTGGGGCAGATAAAGAGCATAAAGCATATAACTTGATCGAGACAAATGATAGTCAGGCATGTTTTATTTTGATCAGGAAAGAGCCCAAACAAGCTAATCAGCATACAAAAGATAGCATAACATTTCCCTCTTCGCTGAAACACTTTCCGTATTTTCAGGCTCTAACTTATCCTTCCTAGCATAACAAGAAAACACTAACCCATTCATAGCAAATAACTCCACATTTAGAATAAAAGCCCCTAAAAATTCATCCGTGTTCTGCGCTTCCCAGAAAACCGAACTGGCAATCAGAATTATCTTTTTGCATGCATTATTTGATAAAGAAAAATGGAAACTGGAGCCAGCAGAGAACATGTAATTTGTTCATCTGATTCATGCATTTCCACAAACAACCCAAAAGCGGAATATGAAATCCCACGAACTCCTAAAGATTCATTTCCTTCAAGAATGACAAAATGGCACAGAGCAATCTTCGAACTTCAGGGACAATGCACCACAGGAGGGAGTTGTTGCCAGGTTTTCAGGACTACTATTTGATAGCAACAGGAACAATATCACATTCACAAATACCCACAACGGAGAAGAACGAAAAAAGTGTAGAATTAATTTCAAACTTACATCTTTTTCTGGTATGTTCTTAATGCAGGTCTATCCAACGTAGATAACATCAGCATTTACAAAGCTGAGCTGTGAATGTGTTTTCTTGTAAAGAATATGGGCTTTTCTTGCAGGGGAGGATAAAGTTTTACGTAATGAAACAGAGAAGAATTGAAAAGACCAGAAAGAAGCAGAGGAGAAGGGGAAAGAGAGGACCAAAAGGAGAAGGGGAAGGGGAAGGGGAAGGGGAAGGGGAAGAAGAGAGTGGCTGGAGCCTGGTGGGAAGAGTCCGAGGAAGGACAGGTACGAGTTTTTGGAAGATTTATACTAGGAAGCTCCATGGATTTTGTGGGCGTCGTTGGAAGCTTTGTAACAACTTTTGGGGGATATAGACGCGACAGATGTGTTCTTGTTCTTTTAACAACCTTATTCAACTAGGTTTGGTAATTCTCCGACAAACTGTTGCTAGGAGAGAGCCGATTGGATCGTAAGCTGCACAATTTGAGGGCAATCTGAATATTCAATTTGGGCGGTAAGTTATGCATAGATGTAATCGAATATGCAATTTATACGATTCGATCCATGATTTATCATCATATTCATTTATTTAGTAAGTAATATAGTTTTAAAATAAAAAGAAAGGACGAGGTTTAAATGATAAAATGATCTTAATGAATACTTAAGCATATGATATGAGAGAGCATATAATAATTGTTGAAATATAAAAAACGTTAAAGATAAATACAGATACAAAGATTTATAAATAAGATTATTTTTTAAATTATTGTCGAATTTATAGATAAACAAGAGATAACTTAGCAAACTACAACCCCTTGGCAGTTAGAGAAAAAGAAAGCAAAAGTGATTTTCATAATAGCAACGAGTGAAATGCGATTTTAATTCTTTTAAGTTTAAATTGTCAAATTACCGTATATGTTATATAAATTATATGTATACGGTATTTAGATGTGAACAAGATATATATTGAATAATAAATTTAATATATTACAAATTAAAAGGTTATATGTCAACTGATTAAATAACATAGGCTAAATCCAACTTAGAAAATTGCTTGTTAAAGTGTACATTTTTTAACTAATTGACCAATATAAATGGTATAACGTACAGTTTCATTGTAGATTTCACTTAATACGCATCTCTGATAATAATTGCGAACTTTTCCAATTTCGAAGAATATGAGAATTATTTCAGATGTACGATTTTAGCTATTTTTTTATTAATGGATAATCTTATTTAGTAACAAGAAAAAAAATGAAAAAAATAGAAATATATTTTTGAGTTTCTCATTCTTCATGTTTGGTATATAGTAATAAGTTATGTTTCCTTCATGCCATTGATAAGCTTCTCTATTTGTACACTCTTTAATTTTGGAGGGTGTTTGGTGCCTTGCAGGGATGTGCAAGAAAATCAAGAAATGAACCCATATTCGAAAATCAAATTAAACTAAATTTATATGCAAAAATAATGTATACCTTTTTTTTTTAAGGGAAACAAAAGCAATATTATTACCCAATAATGTATACAGAGATTGCTGAGGTTACATTATTGTAATGTTGGCAATCCAGTGGATAAAATCTGTACCGTTGATATCTAAGTTGGCTAACAAATAGGCTGACATATTGCTTTCCTGTTTGATTAAGAGATTAAAAAGGTATTTTTATGTCTGCATGAACACTACAGACATTTCAAAAATAAAAATGAAAATATTTAAATTTGACAAATGACAGCCACCACCCTAAAAAAATTTAGAAATATGTTTATTTATACTATAATCATTAAATTTAAATATTTTTTTATGAGAATTATTATTTTATATATATTCTTTCTGTTCAAATTTTGAATAGTTTATCTTAACCTGATACAAAAATTTATGAGATCATTTGACCAAGTTACCATCATATTCTTATTAATTAGAGAAGTTAAGTGATAACCAATTCGAAACACTAGCAAGTGTATTAGATCTCGTTTATAGTAACAAAGTCGTCCAACAGAGATTAGAAATTAAAACAAATCCTACTGAAATCGATTCTAACTTGGATTAAAAGAAAACAAAGATTTCAATGAGTGTGGTTTCGAGAATTAAATTGAAATAATTAAACTAGCACTTCTTCCCAAATAAAGATTGTAATGAGATTATCTAAGGCACGTGATGTCACTAGATTAACTCTTATATTACCACCGTGATCCGTAATTCGAGAGTGTACCTTATTAGTTAATCAATGTCCAGAATTAACCAATATTCTCTTTCAAGGTATATTAATTATATTCCTTCAAATAACTCAATTATATTTTTATGTTGAATTCAATTCAAATGAACGCATTCAAAAATATAACATTATAATGATCACCCAAACCATGCAAATATATTTCTATTTCACATGTAATTTGTGGTCTGATTACCTGCCATAATTAACTAAGTCATATTTCGAAATTTTCTAGTTAATGATAAATCAATTTGAATGGTGATCAGACATTCAATTGCTTTGAATACAATAATCAGGCAAAGATTTAGTAACACCCTTCAAATAACGGAATCACAAGATAATTTAATAATCAATACTAGCTACATCATAACCTTAAAATAAGAACTTAATACATAATTGAAAAGAAATTTAAGAACAAATTAAAAAAAATGTATACGAAAACATCACAGTATACTAATACAATCTCCAAGTTTGTTCACGAATAGCCTCCAATATATGTCCAACAATGGAAAACCCTCTTAAAATTACAATAAAAAAAACCCTAGAAAGATAATACCTAAAACTAATGTCAAAAGAAACTGAACAAAATTCGTCCCTAATGGCTTCCTCCTCTTTTCGACTTTTATCTTCACAGTAGCCCATTGGAGAGTTCAATCCGGCCCCTAATTGATGAATTCGGTGCCAGATTTAACTCTCCTCAAGAGATCTTCCAAAAATTGCTTCTTCAACCCCTCAACTTGTATGTTTTTTCATTCAAGTCCCTAGAAAAATCAAATAACCACAAAAGAGAATAAATTGTCCAAATAAACCTCATATTGTATTAAAATATAACATGATCTATCCAAATGTCACCCAAAATATTCAATACAATATCACTACATCATTAAGTGTGGAGTACCTATGAGGTAGTGGATTTGTATCCAGGTTTAATTTTGGAAGTTTAGGAACAAATATATATTTATTTTTAAATATTTTAAAAATAAATTATAGACATTCTAATCATATAAAGAGTTGTCTATTTTATCAAATCAAAGGAGAACAATAGGCAAATCACCATTGGTTCATAAGATTAAAAAAAAAAAAACAATTGAAGAAGTCTTTAAAAAAACAAAGAACAATTGAAGAAATCTTAAATGTTGAAACACTTGAGAATTTCTTCTTTTTTTTTTTAACTTGTCAAGGTCTTAGAATTCAAAATACGACAAATTGTAGTGTTTCAATTATAAAATGTTGTGAACATGTAAGCCATCTAATCCACTTTCTCTACTTTCTCTCTCTAACCCACTTCCCCCTCTGATTTTCATCTTTGTGCGCTCCGCTTGGCTCTCTTTGGCCAGATTTGAGCTTCGGCCTCTGCCCGAGCTCGAATTTTGGCCAAAAATCTATTCTTTCCTTCTATTTTTGGTGATCTCCCCCCTCTTTTGATCTCAAACCTAAAAAATTTTCTTCTTTGGTTTTCTTTCTCCAACTCAACTTCTCTTTAGCCTGTGTTCTTTATATTTCTACTTGTGCTTGTTCTTCTCCTTATGTTTGTTGTTCTTCCTTTACCCAACAATTGGTTTGGACTCTTCCCCCACTTCTCACCTATTTCTCAGGTGATTCTCAAGATCGTTGATACGCTCAGAGTCTTCTACATTTATGTTCACGGATCTAGGTGGATTTGGTTTGCTCAGATCGTTGATGTTCGTGGAAGCTGACAAAGTAGTTAATAAGAGATTTTTTATGTGTTTATTTTTATTTTATGTATTGTACTATTTTCTCCAGGGTGAGGTTATTTCTTTGTTACCAGAATCTTGCTATCCACATGTATAACATGTTCTTTCTTTATGAACGAAAAAATATTAACTATAAAAAAAATTATAAAATGCTATTTTATAATCTGTGTATATTATCTTTTTTCCCCCTTGTATTTTAATCCGTTACAAAACTTATAAAGCTTGATAATAACTGAAAAATAAATAAATTGAAGCAAATTAAACCGATTAGCTTCACATGTTTAATTTGATTTTACTCAAAAAAATTTAAAATGATAATTTATAGTTTGTGATACGAATCCGATCGTCATAAAGCTTAAGAATCCATTATAATTGCCTAAGGGACTAATTATTAGATCAAGGCACAAACATAATCAAATATATTTATTTTAGATATTAGAGAGTCCAAAAAGAAGTGTGGTCTTGCCAGGTGCCCAAGAGATCACAAGGAATATTCTGAAGATATTTGTGGATCACAACAATATTTTTCAATATTTTGTTACTACTTTTGAGTCCTATTTCTTTAAGAATTTGCTATATTTGAGTATATTTATTTTCTCTAGGTAATTATTACAATTGCCTAACTCCTTTAGGTAATTATTTTAATTTCTTAATCACTTTAGGCTGTTTAAGTAAATTATTATTTTTTAAAAAGCCTAATTCTATATAAAGATTTCCAATTATTGTAATAAGAAATTTCATTCATCAATACAATGGTGAGTTTTATTCTCTTTGTGAGAGCTCTTTCTTGGGTTCTTTAATGGATTAAGATATCTTTGTCGTAGCGAATGATTGATCGTCATTTGAGTGATATCACCTAGGGCCTTGTAGTGCTTTCCAGCAGGGTTCGTGGTTCGATCAACAATCTCTAGTTCCTTTAGTTTATGGGTTTGAGATTGATCAAATCAAATTGTAACTTGGGAAACTTAGTCCTATAATAATCGACTATGGTTTACAAGCTTTTGGCTTGTAGGGTTTCGCATCATCTTAGTATCAGATATGAGGCTCCCAATCCAGATTCTATCTTTTATTATTAGTCATTTTTTATTCCTTGTTTAAAGAAAATAAAAAAGCGGTTAAAAAATCCTTCTTTTCATTACCAAAATAATAATAATAATAAAAAAATACCATATTGAGATACTTAAGTGATTGTTTAGTACCTACATTTCATCTGTTAATCATTCTCTTGGCAAGTCAATTCCTACTCTTAATTCTTAGAATAATTTGAGCATTGCTAAATTGAGTACTTGGGTATGTCATTCTTTGGATGATTTTCCTAAATACTTAGTCTTCCTAAGAACTTAAAAAATGAACTAGAGTGGTAAAAGATAAATGGTAAGATTATTATTTAAAAAGTTATTAAAAGAGCGCATACACAAGATCGAGAAGTGCCATCTTTTCAAGTGTAAACATGCAAACTTATATGTGTGAGGAAATATTTTTACTAACAATTTTTGGATGTATTTAAACATATCGCAGGAACATAACAACAGTTCTAAGATATAATAGCAAATCGAATCTTCTAAGAATGAAGAAAAAAGCTTTCTAACTGCCTTGGAGCAAATTCAAAAAATAACTTGCCTTCATGAATGGCAGATTAGATTGGATGGAAAGTGCGTAGCCTACTGGAGTTAACAATTCTCGTTGGACTCTGTTAGGAAATAAACTCATAAAAGGGAAGAAGAAGTTGGAGATAATGAGGAGAACGAATGTTATAAAGAAGTAGATACAAGAAGGCATGGTAAACCAAGAGGGGAGGATAGGGAAAATGCCAACATTAGTTTTGTCAAAATTAAAATTCCTTCATTTCAAGGGGAAAATAACCCTGAAGTAGATTTGTAGTGGGAGAGAAAAATTGAATTAATATTTGACTGTCACAATTACTCCAAAGAGAAAAAATTAAAATTGGTTGTTATTGAATTTTCCCATTATGTTTTTATTTAGTGGGATCAATTAATTAAATAAAAAAGAGAAATTATGAAGATCCTATTGAAACTTGAGATAATTTAAAGAAAATAATGAGAGAAAAAAATTTGTCCCTTCATATTACTATAAAGAGCATTATCAAAATCTCTAAGCATTTACCCAAGGGAACAAAAGTGTAGAGGACTATCACAAGGAGATGGAGATGGCCATGATTCACGCCAATATTGTAGAGGATAGTTAAGTTACAATGGCAAGATTCTTATAAGGATTAAATCGAGACATTGCTAATATGGTGGAACTTCATCATTACATGGATTTGGAGGAGATGCTTCACATGGCGATAAAGATGGAAAAGCAACTCAAAATAAGAGGGATAACCAAACCTTCATTTAACCAAGGAACTTTATTTAAGACCAATTGGAGAAGAGAAGATAATGCACTCATCAAAGAAATTCTTAAGGACAAAGCTAAATTTATTGAACCACCTAAAAGAAGTAGAGATATGGACATCTATTGTATCAATGTTTAAATAATCGAGTAATGATGATCAAAGATAGAGAGTTGGTTAGTTACAAATGAAAGTAATGACTCAATGCCACCTCTTGAAAATGGTAATGAATATGAATGCATTAAATATCTTGTGGATGGAGAAGTTATTGTAAGTAGAAGAGCATTGAACTTGCAAGTTAAGGTATATGTTATCAAGAAGCAAAAGGAAAATATCTTTCATACAAGGTATTTTGTCAATGGTAAGGTATATAATTTAATTATTGATGGTGGAAGTTATACTAATGTGGCTAGTACTACTCTTGTGGATAAATTAACATTAACTTGGATGAAACACCCTAATCTCTATAAGTTAGAATGGTCAAATGACTGTGGGAAAGTAAGAGTTACTAAGCGAGTATTGATAAAATTCTCCATTGAAAGGTACAAGGATGATGTTTTTGCGGTATAATTTCCGTACAAGCTAGTCACATCCTTTTGGAGCATCCATAGCAATTTGATCGTAAGGTAATACATAATGGTTACAAGAACACATATATTTTTGTACATGACCATAAAAAATTCACTCATTTCCCCAAAACAAGCATATGAAATTCAAAAAGAAAAAGAAAGAGAAGAGAGAGAGATGAAAACAAAGGAGTGGAACAACAAGAGAGAAAAGAAAAAGTCAAAAAGAATTTTTATGCAAAAGAGAGAAGTGATTGAAGCTATTAATTCAAATGAGACTTGATCTTACTCCTTTTTAAGGAGTTTCTTTTTGTTACTAATCTTCTTGACTCATTTCTTCCTAATTCTTTTGATGTGTTATTGTAAGAATTTGAAGAAGTATTTTCCAAAGAATTCTCTAGCGGACTGCCACCAATTAGGAAAATTAAATATCAAATTGATTTTGCTTGTGGAGTTGGTCCTTTTGAAGTATTGGAGAGAATACTTAATAACTCTTACAAAATAGATCTCCCATGTGAGCTTAATGTTTGTGCTACTTTTATTATCTCTAACATACCTTTGTTTGATGTAGGCGATGCTGATTCGATGGCAAATCCTTTCCAAGAAGAGGTAGATGATACGAATCCAATCGTCTCAAGGCTTAAGGATTGATTACAATTGCCTAATAGACCAATTATTAAATCAAGGCTCAAACATCATCAAATATCTTTATTTTGAATATTAGAGAGTTTAAAGAGAAGTGTAATCTTGTCAGTAACCCAAGGGATAAAAAAAAATATTCTGAAGATATTCTATAGATCATAGCAATATTTCTCAATATTTTGTTACCATTTTTGAGTCATATTCCTTTAAGAAATTGTTATATTTTAGTATGTTTATTTTCTCTAGATAATTATTATATTTGCTTAATCTCTTTAAGTAATTATTCTAATTTTCTAATCACTTTAGGCTATTATAATAATTGCTTATTTTTCAAAATGCTTAATTCTATATAAAGGCTTCCAACTATTATAATAAGAGATTTCATTTATCAATATAATTGTTAGTTTTATTACCTTTGAGAGAATTCTTTCTTAAATTCCTTAGTGGACTAAGATATTTTTTTCATAACGAATGATTGATCATCTTTTGAGTGATATTACATAGGGCCTTATAGTGCTTTACTTGTTGGGTTTGTGGTTCTGCCAAGGGTCTCTAATTCCTTTGGTTTAGAGGTGTGAGATTAATTATATCAAATTGTGACTTAGGAAAGTTAGCTCTATTTTGATTGACTGTGGGTTTATAAGCCTTTGACTTGTGGGATTTCCCATCAGTTTGATTTGAAAGTTGATAAATACAAAAAATTAGACTTGTCAAAATGGGTCGAGCCCATGGGCTAGGCCCGGCCCACAAAAAATATGGGATGGGATGGGTTGTAATTTTTTAGGCCCATATTTCATCGAGCCTATTTGGCCCGGCCCATATAGCCCATGGGTTGAATGGGGCCGGGCCGGGCTTGGCCCATGGGCCATTTTTTTTTTAAATTTCAAAATATAAAAATTAAACAAAATTATCAAAAAAAAAGAAAAAAGTTTAAAAAAATAGTGAGTTGATTATAAAGTAGATATGAATAGTGATTTTTGCCTATTATGGGATTTTGAATAAGATTGTGTTGGAACCGTGGGACACTTGAAAAGAATTGGATGAATTGCTTGATGAAGATGATAATGTGATGAACTGCTTTGGTCATGGGAGGAAGATGATAATGTGATGAACTGCTTGATGACTTGAGTTCTTCGTCTTTCTTTGTCTTTTTTTTTACATTTTGCAAGGTAAGCACTAGTGCCCCTACTTCAACTCCACCCTTACTTCCCCCAATTTCTTCATCTCTACCGTAACCCGAATCTGCTCCCTTCCTATGCGACACCCCCTTTCTTCCTCCGCCTTTTCCTTTCCTCCCGTATTGCGACACCCCCTTTCTTTCTTCCCCTTTCCTCTCATATCGAGACACCTCCATTTCTTTTCCTTTTCGCCGAGTCACCGCCGTAAAGAAGCCGCCTGAACTCGTTAAGTAAATCTCTTCATCTTTTTTTTTTTTTTCAAGAATGTCAGAAATGTAGTTGATGATGTTGATATTTTTGTTGATAATAAGGGGGGGGGTGCACCACCGGAGTTGTCGCCGGATCGCTGTTAGAGAAGCCGGAGAAGCTAAGCTGCCCCGCTACCCTGTCCTGCATTCTATTGTTAGTGTGTACGTTGTTTTTTTTTTTAAAGAAAACAAAGTGTATACCTGAATTCAATATTTTTTTTATGTTAGATTTAGGAAAATTTGTTCAAAAACAGAGATTGTGCTGGACATTATTATTGATTATTTCTTACTAATAAATTTAGGCAGTATGTCATGTCGGAATAGATTTTTAATTAACTCAATTAATTCAGACAATGAAGGGGTTAAACAGACTTTTTAAATAAAATAATCTTTTAATACACGATAATTTATTATTCTGAATTTCTTAAAGAAAAATTGATACTACTAAAAGACAAAAAATCGGCACAATGTTGCCGGTGTTGCTAAGCTTGTTGTGGACTTGTTTGGATTACAGAAATGCTATGGGGTCCGGGCATGCTATTTTCTCACTCTTATAATATCTACATTTTTATTACAGATTTACTTATGATTAACAATCAACTTTTTTTTTTCACCATCGACATTATTTATTTAGAGAAAATAGCATAATAGTTTTAAAATAACTTACTATTTCCTCGATCTTTTTATTTTTTTAATGGGGTAGGAGGGGATATTAAAAGAAAGAATTATAATTAATTCTGTTTTAATTTATCTTGACTATCAATTTCATTTTTGAAGCTTTTGATATAAATAGGGATGATATCATCAATTATATCAACCCAATATTTATGAAGTATATATTTTTCAAACTATATATGCAATGAAATGCATCAATCATTTAAAAAAAAAAAATACATGATGTTTAATTTCGACTCATGACATGAAATAAGGAAATTTAGGAATCATATAATTAAGTTGCACAAACAAGTAGGTGAAGATAAATTGATAATTTCAATAAGAAATAACATTACTTTTTAGAACAAAATCAGTATATTAATTTAGCATACTTGATATACAATTCTCACACACACTTGGAATAGAAAGTGCATTCTTAATATTTAGCATACTTAATATTAATTTAGGACGACTGTTTGTAATTGCTCTTTTTCAATAGAGCTATTGACAAATTTTGGATGAATGCTTGTAGTTGATCTTTTTCAATATTTGCATTAGAGGAAGACAAACAGTTAGCAATTATGGACTTCAGATCATTTTCTTCCGCATCCTGCTTCGCCTCCTCTTCCTTCTCCTTTGGGCCCGAATCTAGACCAGCAGCCTGTCTTAGTCTCATCTTCATGAATTTTCTCTACTTATAGTTGGCCTTGAAACATGCCTGTCTTAGTCTATTTGTTTGGTCCTCCAACTGCGTATCAGAGATTTCTTCCATCAACTTCTTTTGACTTTCCAAAATCTCAATGGCTTCTATTAACTTCTTCTCAGCCATACGTCCCCCTTCTTCTTCATATCGCATGTCCTGCAAATTGGAGTGATTTTTATATATTACTTTTAAATCTTTTATAGTTTCATACTTGTAAATATGTTACGTAAGTTTACAAGTATGTGTGAGAGAGAACCTGAACATTATTGATTAGGGTCTCCAAGCTCACCAACTTCCTGTGAGGCCATCGTCGAATTCCCAACTCCCTACATCTTTTCTTGAGAAGAGTTAAGCCAACATTCAGTTCTTTGACCGCCCTCTGGATTGGCATGTAAAAATATTTCGAAATAGTTGCTCTTGATAGTTTCTTGATGCTATCGCCCTTCTCCTTTCTCGGCCTCCTAATCGTCTTCTTCTCCACAGGAACATCGATGTTAAGGTAGAGGAAAAGCATCATAAGTAGTCTCTTGGATAGGCAGAGGAAAAACATCATATGTAGTTTCTTGAATAGGCAGAGGAAGTGATTGTCTTTGATAGGAAAACACATCAAATGAATTATGACTCCCCATTTCTAAAAAAGATAATCAAAGAAGAAGTCCCTTTCTCTTGCTGTTTTTTTGGAAGAAAGAGATATGTATATATAATTGTAAATGTAATTATAGACATATGAGGAAGGGGAAGAGACATGATGGAAGGGGAAAAGACAATATCGGGAAGAGAGAGGAAGAGGAAAAGACATTATTGGGAAAAGTTAAGAAAAAATGAGAGAGATTGTTCTTTTTATAATAGATTTCTTGTCGTTTCATACTTGTTATTATTTGTTCCTTCCTTTTTTAATTGTTGCTGTATGTTGATTTGCTAAATTTGTCTTTGTATATAGGTTGTTGAATTGTTGTGTAAAGGAAATGGATATTCAATCACACTAGTGGCATTGATGTTGATGAATGCATGAATGTGGGTGAAAATATGAGATCTTCGAATGATGGTGAACCCTCTAAGATTGGTAATGAAGGACAACCTACAAAAAGAGCTAAAAAAGAGACTTCTAATGTATGGATATATTTTACCAAATCTGGTAAAAAGGATGATGGAATAGAAAGGGCTATTTGCAACGGTTGTAAATTTGAATATAAAATTGGAATAAAGCCAGGAGGTACAAACTATGGCACCTTACATTTGAAACGTCATTTGGAAAGTTGCAAGATGATTTCGTTTTCTAATCCAAAACAAATGTTCATTGATTATGAGGGGAAAGCAAAGGCAAGAAAATATGATCCTAGAATGTCACGAGAAATGGTAGCTGAAGCCATAATTCAACATGATTTGCCATTTTCATTTGTTGAATATGACAAGATTAGGGCTTGGGGTTAAATATCTTAATCCAGAAGTAAATATGTGGTCTAGGAATACTGCTGCGAGTGATGTTAAGAGAGTTCATTTTAGAGAGACAGAGAAGCTTAAAGCAGTCTTGGCTAAAATACCAAATAGGATTTCCTTGACATTTGATGTATGGACAACATGCACTGCAGAGGGTTATATTTGCTTAACTGCTCACTTTGTTGATGAGAATTGGAAGTTGTGTAGTAAAATTCTTAATTTTCGTCGCATACTTCCGCCACACACGGGAGTGGACTTGGCTGCCATTGTGTTTGATTGCTTAAATGAATAGGGAATTGAAAGAAATTTTTTTTTCTCTTACTTTGGATAATGCTTCCGCAAATGATTGCATGCAAGATATTTTGAAAGGTCATCTTTCTTTGCAAAATAGCTTGGTTTGTGATGGTGATTACTTTCATGTGCGTTGTTATGCTCATATATTGAATCTCAAGGGTTCAAAAGTAGCCCATGATGCATTATATAAAATAAGAGAGAGTGTGAAATATGTAAAAGGATCCGATGGGAGAATTTAAAAGTTTCAAGAGTGTGTGCAACAAGCTAGAATTAATGTAAGGGTTGGTTTGAGGTTGGATGTGTCAACTAGATGGAATTCAACATATTTGATGCTTGAATGTGCTATAAAATACAAAAAAGTATTTGCTATTCTCCAACTTGTTGACAGAGCTTATAAATATTGTCCAACGGATGAAGAATTGAGTAGGGGAGTCAAAATGTGTGAATTCTTGGAGCCATTTTATGATGTGACAAATTTGATATCCGGTACATCTTTTTTGTTAATATATTGAAAATTTGTAGGATTACAAACAATATAAGAATGAGAATATTTCTACTTCAGGAAAGTCTGAATTAGATATATATTTGGATGAGCCACAACTTGATCTTGAATTTTTTGATGAAATGGAAGTCCTTAATTGGTAGAAGGATAATTCTAAACGATTGCCTTATTTATCTATTATGGCACGTGATGTTTTAAGTATTCTAATTACAACAGTGGCATCAGAATCTGGTTTTAGTATTGGTGGTCATGTTATCACCAAATATAGAAATTCTCTTCGCCATGATCGAGTTCAAATGGCTGTTTGCACAAAGAATTGGTTGCATGGATTTGTTACAGATGATGATGGTAATATATAAACTTTTTTAATCTCTTTAACTAGTTAATAATTGATAAGTATAATACTAATAATATTCTTATTTCTTGTTGTAATTTGTGATTATTAGATGGACAATCCGACCTTGAAACAGTCATGTCAAAGATATCATCATCAACAACAGATTCAAATAAAATCGTTGAAGAAATCTTAAATGATTGAAGAATGTGTATCTTTTTGGCAAACAAAATAGCAATATTTTTAGCCTTTTATGGCCATTTTATGAAATTGTGAAACAAATATTGACATTTACTGTTGATGTTTCTAAATTTGAACTTTTAAGTTGGATTACTGTATTTGTTTATTTAGGAGTTATGCACTTTAATATGTGATTTGGGATGTTTAATTTCAGACTTGTTAAAATTGAAAATTTATATAGAATTATGTGTGTACAGTATAATCACAACAGGAAAAATCGCCATTTGCGACGGCAAAAAACCGTTGCAAAACCGTCGCTGACCGTTTTTGCGACGGTTTTAGCCGTCGCAAAAAACGACGTCGCAATTTGCGACGGCCATGGGAAACCGTCGCAAATTGTGACGGTTTTGCGAGGGCAAAAAAAATTCGTTGCTATTTACGACGGTTTTGCGAGGATTTTGTGACGAATATTTTTGGTCAAACTTCACCAGAGGAACAATTTTTGCGACGATTTTGCGACGAAAAAAAGTGACCCTCGCAAAACCGTCGCAAATTTGCGAGGGTTTTGCGAGGGCCAACCTAGTGCCCTCGCAAAACCCTCGCAAATTGCGACGGTTTTGCGAGGGACAATTAACCCCAAGTCGTGACCCTCGCAAAACCGTCGCAATTTGCGAGGTTTTTGCGAGGGCCACGACTTCACCCTCGCAAAACCCTCGCAAATTGCGAGGGTTTTGCAATAAATTTTTTTATTATTATATTTATTTTAAATTATTACCCTATAAATCAACCCCGAAATATTATACAAATAAATATCAACAAGTATGTTCATAATCCAAAAAATACTATAAAAAATTAAAAATAAACCCAAATAAATATAATTAAATATTAAAATATAATATAAAATACATAATAAGTATCTAAAAAAGTAAAATAATTCACAAAAATAAGTAATAGTGTATAAAGAGTATAAAATAAATATAACAAGTCTATGTAAGCAATGAAGGAGCAATTGCATGAAGGAGGTGGAGGAGGGGAACGAGAGCCACTACGTGGGCCCGGTGCTCATCACTGGATCAAATCCATCGTTAACATTTGGATCTTCATCTTCGACATTAGCAGCCGCAATGCGCGCTTCTATCTCCTCTATGGATGGCATAGATGGTGCAGGAATACCCATTTTGTCCGACATAGCCGCCATCCAACCACCAAATGTAGATCGTCGTTGCTTCATGAAGTCCCTGTACAAGTCTATTTGTCGATTGAATCTCCGCTCAGCCTGTTGAACCCTTTGCTCTACTAGATGTCCAATATCAACTTCGTAGGAGAAGATGCATGCAATCCACTTTGAGACAGTCTAGTTCGAACATGTGTCGCCTCCGAGCCTAACCCAAAACTCGTCCCCTTTTGAACCCGCCTTGTGCCTTTACAAACATGGCTTTTTCATCAAGAGGAATAACAGAGTTTACGTAGTCACTAGACTCGGACCGAGGAGTGCTCGTATGAGATTTCGCACCTCATCCTAAAAAAAAAAAAAGAATTGTCAATAGTAATTATCAAAATAAAATACATATTCCACACAAGTATAAAGAATTTCAACATATTTAATCTATATAGTACCAATGTCCGGCGAGATCGCTCACCGACAAACCGACCCTTTTGTGGCTCCGCTCCGAAAGACATGTAATGTCTCAAACATGTCTCGTGTAGCTAAAAGAACTCCCTCCTTGGCCCGCTACATTTATGTTAACACAATGTAATCATTACAATCTTACATAAATTTGTAATAAAACAATTTAGATTAATAATTAATTAAGGCATGTAGGTGAATTACCAAACGGTCCTCGTGTTCTCGTGAACGAAATAGACCCTCCAAGATGGGTGCAACTACTCCCACGATTCTTTTTGTTGGTGGATGAGAGCTTCGATACTTCTCCGATCTCCGCACTCGCAAATGTCATTCCAATACCGTGCCTCTATCCAATGAGGACATACCCAATCATCCCTCTTCCTCAACCTAGACATTATGTCCGAAAATCGCGTCCGACACTTCTTTTTCCCAATTTGATCGAATTAGCGAAGCATACTCTTCCCTCCACCGAAAATATTTCGCATGATCATGATTAAGATTTCGATTAACATATAACATAGTACTTAAACGATAAAAAATACTCAAAAATTGCTTACCCCAAATTCTTGAAACCATAAGTCTCGCACGGTTATCGGGACGTGCGTGTATGTCTGATACGAACCAATGAAGTACTCGTCGTATTATATTTGAAATTTCTCGACACATTTGTCCGAGCTCGGCGAACCTATTTTTGGTGCAATGACAATGTACAATATAGTTATGTTAATCTCAAAAATAATAATAATAATTGAACTAATAATCAACATCTTACAAAGTATGAATATGTTACTTACCCGTTTCCCCGTGGAACAATCCAAGGTCGGGAGTCCGTAACTTGCAACCCAACGTAATGCGAAGTCAAGCAACGGATGATTGAAAAGCCGGGATGGTACTCCCTCATCTCCAATAGAGCCATGTAATGAACGAGGCACCGAAAGCCTTTGTAGCCGAGTAGGGGATGGAGTATAAGGCTCCCGACCCTCCCGACTCCCTCCCTCAATGATCCTTCATTAGAAGACATTGCTAAAGGAGATGAAAAAAGAAAAATAAGTAACCAATAAAGACGAAGCCCACTCCAAAAGAAGGATGTAAATAACCGTGAATAAAAATGATAAAAGAATAATAACATTGAAACGTTATATCTATTCGCTAGTTTAAAGTAATACAATAATAATGCTTTGCCGATGATGGATATGTCAAAATAAACATTGTACTTGTAAATTGAATTTTAAAAAAAATTTGACAGAGTCTCCCCTATAATTGGGCATTTCCCGTGCACAAGGCCACCTCAAGATTTGACAACCAAAACGCCGTTACAAACAACAAAGACAGATCTTTTAAATATAGAAAAATTCAAAAGATAACTAGGGGTAATCACCCATTACCCAAGAGGAATGATCACCCATCACTCACGGGGAATGATCACCCATCACTCACTGGGAATGATCACCCATCACTCACGGGTTCCAATTAAAATGTTCGATATAGTTAAAATCAAGCTAAAAATTATAAATGCCTCTGTCCTTGTGAATTGTCTCGTCAATACAAAGCAACAATACAATATATAAACTACCTTGTTGTTTACACCACAAAAGAATATAATAAGGAATAACAAAAATCCTCCGGCTGTACAAGTCTAAACGAAAGATTCCCGCAAAAAAAAAGAAGGAGATGAGATTCCCGACAATTAGACAAAATTGTGAAACAAAATTGTATGTGATGGAATTTAAAATAATAAAAGATTCAAGGCATGTAGATTCAAGTAACAAATAAATTGTAAGTTAAAATTTGACATGGGATAGTAATGATGCAATAGATTTCAGGATTCCCTCACCATTAACTATATTATTTGTAAATGAATTGAAATCAGGCCTATTCACTAGAATCATTCTCCGATACGTACTCATCATCATCTACCGAGGTATCGCTACTCGTTTCCCATTCATCTTCTTCCTCTTCATTTATAGGAGAACTATCCCTTGCCGTTATAGCCTCATCATGAACATCCAACATTTCACTCATACCATTCTCATGCGTCGAATACCAAGATCAACAAATAACGATATGCCGACTTCGTCGCAGCATCTACTTCTTCCCGATAAGCTCTATCAACCACGGGTGCATCTATTATATGTCGAGCTTTGGTTTTGCAAACTGCCAACCAATCAGATCTTGGCCTCTTACTCCCTGGATATGATGCATAATACACTTGGATAGCTTGTTGAGCTAGAACAAATGGATCATAGTTAGCATAGCTCCTTTTGTGGTTAATTTCTACAAGATTATACTCGCGGATGTACCTCGTACCACGATTCAATGTTTGATCAAACCAAGTGACATTTAAAAAGAACAATGCTTTGTTGTGGATTACCAGGAAATTGCACTTCAATAATCTCATTTAACACTCCATAGTAATCGAGTCCCGATGCGTCATTTCCAATCCCTTTCACGCAAACACCACTATTAACTGTTTTCTTTCCCTCCGCATAATCCTGAGTGTGAAATCGGTAACCATTAATTATGTACCCACTATATGATTTTCTTGATGTGAATCAGATTCTGGGATTGAGGTAGACACACTTGAGGGACACTCGAATGGCTCACCATGACATGTCCACCGGTAATACCTAGGCACAAATCCGGACTTCCACAGGTGGAGCTTAACTTGTGCTTGGATCCAGTACTTTTTATTCTTACATTTTGCACACGGGCATCTAATTACGCTTGACATTGCATTTGATAAGGCAAATGTCAAAAAAGCCTTAACCCCTTCCTCAAATTCAATAGTGATCCCTTTTACACCTGAAGCGTGCCTTCTATACATCCAACTACGATCCTCCATGACGTCTAAATGAGAGAAAAGAACAATCAACTCAATAATTAAAATCACCCCTTAAACAAAAGGAAGAGAAGTATAATTACATTTTCCTTTCTATTATCTAACAAAAAGAGGTCCAAAACATAGAATTTACAATTGCTATCGTTGGATACAGTTACACCTTCAATATATACGTTTTAACCAAGTATTTAATCTTAATTGAGGAATTTGATTAAGATTAAATACTATTAAAGCTAATTATATTCTTATTTTACACATTCCAATGGTTAAATAATAACATTTTATTTATTTTCATTCCAATGTTTATATTTGTTTAAACTCTCTCTATAACGTATATTATTCCCGCTATTATTAACATCGACCTATATATGAAATTATTATTATTACTCATTTCATTACTCCTATTCTTATTCTTATTAGCAATATTATTTTTAATAATAATGCTATTATGGGATATATACTCATGCTCAATCGAATAATACACTCCAAGATAAGGGTAGTTATTCTATTCCACATTAAGTAGCGGCAGATTTTGAAAAAATTTTGACAGAGTCTCCCCGTAATTGGACATTTTCCAGTGCACAAGGCCACCTCAAAATTATACAATCAAAATGCAATTGCAAACAACAAAGACAGATCATTCATTTATACAAAAAAATAAATAAATAAATAAAAGGATAACTAGGGGTAATCACCCATTACCCAGGAGGAGTAATCACCCATTACTCACTGGGAATCCAACATTTGAATTCAACAAAAAGGCAATTTATATGAACAACACGCACATCCTACATCTTCATAATCTAAGGAAACGGATTTCTCACATAAAAGAGCCTTCAAAGCATTCTACTAGAGTTAAATCTTCCACTAGAGAGACTAATATATTATTATAATCAAGTAATAAGATTACTAAACTAATTAGAAATCAACCTTCCTATTATGGCATCATAACCAATCAAATTAATTTATAAGGGTTTATATAGCTAAAACATAGTTCTCATATAATTTGATCAAAGTAGTAATTTTTTTATAACAGGGTAAAAAAGAGTGCACTATAAGTATAGATCAAAACACATTGAATGTTAAAAAAGGACAACAATTCCAACTAACAATTTAGCAATTCCAGTTCACAATTCCAAATTTAAATCAATAATCTCACATCAAACCACCATCATGTCACTCACAATCTCCTCAAACTCAACCCCAACATCAATACAACTTTTATACATCAATTCAAACTCTGCTCATTCACAAATAATCGCCCAAATTTCAAAGCTTCGGGGAAATGCAAATCTGCCCAAAGTTTATAAGATAATGAAGTAGCTCAAAGAGATAAATTCTAACTACTTACCCAAACGAATCAGCTTCGAACAACGACATGACGATAGAGCATAGGAATGGCAGGCGCTGACCGAGGGGGCGGGTCGAAGGGGTAGGAAGAGCAGAGGGGAGTTGAGGGGGGGGCGCTGCGGGATGGGGGGAGTTGAGGGAGGGGGCGCGGGGGTGGGGGGGCTGCGGGATGGGCGCAGGGAGGGGGCGCGGGGGTGTGGGGGAGTTGAGGAAGGGGGCGCGCGGAGGGGGCGGGGAGGGGGCGCGGGGAGGGGGCCGCGGGGGTGTGGGGGAGTTGAGGGAGGGGAGTTGAGGGGGGGGGCTGCGGGATGGGGGGAGTTGAGGGAGGGGGCCGCGGGATGAGGGAGGGGGAGCGGGATGGGGGGTCGCCGGCGGGGAGAGGGAGGGGGAGCGGGAGGGGGCGCCGGATGGGGGGTGCCTGAGGGAGGTGAGGGAGGGAGTTGAGGAGGAAGAAGGAAGGGGGAAGAAGGAGGGAAAAAAAAAAAAGAGGGAGTGAAAAATTTTGGAAATTTTTAATTTTTTTTTAAATTTCTAGCTATTTCGTCGCAATTTGTGACGAAAAAATAAAATCCTCGCTAATTTCTCATAAATTAATACGAATAATATTATAAATCGATCTATACATTATAATTTTTATTATTTTTTAGTGATTCTAATAATAATATTATTATGTAAATTATTTTTCTTTATATATTTTAATTTATACACCACTTAATCAAATAAATAGATAAAAAAATTAGAATATGTATATATATAACTATATAGTATAATATATATTAATATGTTCGAGATGAATAACATTACAAATCGATCTCTACATTATAATTTTCAATATTTTTTTTAGTAATCTCAACAATAATAACAAGTATTTGAATTGTTTTTCTTTACATATTTTATTTTATACACTACTTAACAAAATAGATATATTAAAAAATTGGACATATGTATATACATAGCTAAATTAGTATAATATATATTAACATGTAGGAGACGAAGAACATTACAAATTGATCTCTACATTATAAATTTCATAATTTTTTTAGTGATATCAACAATAATAACAGATATTTGAATTATTTTTCTTTATACACTACTTAATCAAAGTGATAGATTAAAAAATTAGACATATGTATATATATACCTACATGTTATAGTATATATATATATATATATATATATATATATATATATATATTAAACTAAACGAGATACTTATATACATTATATACATATACTTATATATTAGAATAAGTATATAACATAACATAATTAACTATATACATTTACTTATGCAATACATTAGGTGTATAACATGACATAATTACATATACAAAATTATAATAAAATGCACTAATTGAAACATGTTATTAAAAATATTTCAGTAAATTTGTCAAAATACACCATCACATAAACACATAAAGAAATTTAAAAAAAAATTAAAACCCTATTTTGTTGTAAAACCCTCGCAAATTCGTCGCAATTAGTGACGTATTAGCGACGAATTTGCGACGAATTGGGGTTTTGAGATTTTCTATACATTTTGCCATTTATTTATTTTTTAATTAAAAATATTGACCGTCGCAAAACCCTCGCAAATTACAAGAGCCGAAAATTCGTCTCAAAACCCTCGCAAATTGCGAGAACTTTGCGACGGATGTTCAAAAATTTTTAAAATATTTTTTTAAAAAATAATCGATCGTCGCAAAGCCCTCGCAAAAATTTTTAAAATATTTTTTTAAAAAATAATCGATCGTCGCAAAGCCCTCGCAAATTGCGAGGGTTATTGCCGTCGCAAAATCCTCGCAATTTGCGAGGGTTTGCGATGAACGTTCAATTTTTTTTAAAAATAAATTACCGTCGCAAAACCCTCGCAAATTGCGAGGGCTAACTACCGTCACAAAACCCTCGCAAATTGCGAGGACTTTGCGATGGACGTTCAAAAATTTTAAAAATATTTTTTTAAAAAATAATTTGTCGTCGCAAACCCATCGCAAATTGCGAGGGTTATTTACCATCGCAAAACCCTCGCAATTTGTGAGGGTTTTGCGATGGAAGTTCAAAAAATTTTTTAAAAATATTTTTTTAAAAAATAAATTGCACGTCGCAAAACCCTCGCAAATTGAGAGGGTTTATTGGCCGTCGCAAAATGCGAGGGGTTTGCGATGGACGTTCAAATTTTTTAAAAAATATTTTTTAAAATTAAATATCCGTCGCAAAACCCTCGCAAATTGAGAGGATTATTTGCCGTCGCAAAACCCTCGCAATTTGCGAGGGTTTTGCGATGGTCGTTCAAAAAATTTTAAAAAATATTATTTTAAAAAATAACTTGCCGTCGCAAAACCCTCGCAATTTGCGAGGGTTTATTAGACTGTCGCAAATTGCGAGGGTTTTGCGACGGACGTACTGAAAATTTATTTAAAAATATTTTTTTTAAAATAACTCGCCGTCGCAAAACCCTCGCAATTTGCGAGGGCATAAATACCGTCGCAAAACCGTCGCAAATAGCGATGATTTTGCTACGAATTGCGACGGGTATTTTGGCCGTCGCAAAACCGTCGCAAATTGCGACGGTTTTGCGACGGTTTTGGTCAACTCGCTACTTGTTTGAAAATCGTCGCAAAAAATTGCGACGGTTTTGCGACGGTTTTGGTCAACTCGCTACTTGTTTGAAAATCGTCGCAAATTGGTCGCTATTAGCGACGGTATTGAAGCCGTTGCAAAAAATTCGTCGCAAATCGCGATTTTTCCTGTAGTGAATAGATAAAATATACTTAATTTATTATTTGATATTTATATTTTATTTTAAGTTATAATTTGATTCATTATATAATTTATATTTGTACCAGAGTTAGAAAGTTAGAATTAAAGATTGAAAAATATAAATATAGTATGAAATTTTATTTTTTCTTAAAAAATATTATTTATATATAAATGAGCCCATGGGCTAAGAAGGGTTGGGTTGGGCTAAAGGTTTGACAGTCCATCAAAAAAATGGACTGGCCCGTCGCGACCTATATTTTGGTCAGCCCACGTGGGCTGGACCGGGCTGGCCTATTTTGACAGGTCTACCAAAAATCAATGCATTAATATTTTTTTTTATTGATAAGAAAATTCATAGCCATTATTTAAATTTCAATTATTTTTCAATGCAAGTTATGAATTCAAGGTAGAGGAGTTCCCATATAGGATGTCTATCAAAGTGAATCACACTAAACTCCCACGTCATTTCATAGATAAGGCAAGCACTAGAGGTTCAGAAAAGGGGGAGACAAGTAGTACTGAGGAGGCACGAGAAAGAGAAAATAAAGCGAAAGTCTCGAAACATTTTAAGGAACTAGTCAAAAGAACAAGGGAGTTATGTAAACATCCGGCTCAAACCAAAGAGGCACACGATGAGCCTTAAAAAAAAAAAACAAGAAAGAATATAGACAATTCGGTGGGTATAAGGCTCATGTCTCAAGAGTAGTTCGAATCCATGACGTCAGTGTGAAATTCTCACCACCAACCATATCGATCAATTCAAGAGACTATCAATGTATAAGTAAAACCTAAAAACCTTACCTATAAATAATATTTCATCCGTCTTACTAAAATTGACAATGGTTGATTTGACACGAAATTTAATGTAAAAGTAAAAATTAGAATATAATAATAATATAATATAATATAATATAAGTAGAAAATATGTGAATCATACAATATTTTATGTCAAATCTAAATATATATAAAAATAATATAGTGGAGTATATTGATTATTTTATAATAAATTATATAGTAAAAATTTTTATTTTAAGAAAAATGTCAGATTTTCTAAGACAATTTAAAATAATAAATATGCCAATTTTATTGGGATAGAGAAAGTATCATCTTTATTTAAATTTAAATATATCTTATTATCTCATTAAAAAAACTCTTCTTTTGTCTATATCACTTCAGTTTGACTCATCTGATTCTTTACACATAAAACTCATTTTCGATAGGCCCTTTAGTAGCATGGTTTCCCCGACCTTGACCTTCTAAAAGGTCGTGATTGAAGGGAAGTTTTCTTTATAATGAATCTGATAAGAATATCATTTAAAAAAAAAAAAAAAAAGCAAGTTCTAACCCCTTCCCCCACCCCAAAAAAAAAAAAAATCTCAAATTATGGTTAAAAAAAAAAAAAAAACCCCTCACTATTAAATTTTGAATTTCTTACGCCTAAAACTCTTTTTTAATAATATGTTCACGAGAAAAATTCATCGATCCATCGTCTAAATAGTATACAGTTCCATCATCATGTTCTTGCTTAGAGATAATATTGTTGTCAAGCAGATAAAGAATTTATAGGCGGAAAAGAAAAAAAATAGAGAAAGTAGCGTCAACTTATTTTAAGCAAATAAGAATTAAATCTAATAAAGAAATAATATCATTTAAACTCATTTCATTTTTTTTTGGAGGGCTAAATAAGATCAACATATTTAAATATATATAAAGAAACAGGTTACAAATAGATAAAAAAAATCTATAGTAACATGCAGATAACACACCCAAAATCCTAAATGAGTAATATGCAATGAAATTAACAAAAAAGAAGATAAACTCGTAAACTTCCCCTTAGACCATTTCAAGTGTATATGTGCATGGTCCAAAATAGACATAATTGGTGTACTATTTGCATCCTCATTTCTTTAGCAACGTAGAACCTTCACATGAAAGTTGGAAGAAGCTAGGAAACAAAAAAAAAAAAAAAGTGGACCAAAATTGAAAAAAAAAAAGCAAAAATGTAATGAAAAATCCACACCACCATCAATGTGGTTTGTCTTGAAAGTTTTCTCTCCCTGATGCATACAGAGTCCTTTCACTCATTGGTACATTCTAGTTTAAACTTTGAATTAAACTATGGTATTTTTTTTGTACTTCTAACTTAAACTATACCTTTGGGAAAATTATAAAATACTACTCATCAAACATGGCAGTGATAGAACACTATTATATAATCGTATGAATATATATTATGAGGATTTTTATTGTTATTACGTTTCATTCTTCAATTTTTGTCAATTATATACATATAAGATTTATATATTTTTAAATACTATAATATGCAAAGCATGTAATACAAATTTTTAAAATGATAGTCTATAAAGGATGGATCTAAGTAATTTTTTTGCAGGAAACAAGAGGTAAAAGTAATTATAAAAATATCTTGGTGATATAACTACCTTATTTATATTTATTTTACTTCAATAACAAATACAAATAGAATATATATATATATATATATATATATATATAATTTACTGTATTAAAATTGTATACCATATAACTTATATGATATATGTCTAAAGGTTTTTATTAATGTATATATGATATACTTGAAAATCAAGTTGGATTAATTATTTTCCCGTATGAGAAGTGATTAGATAGCAATGCCAATGATGATAACTATTCTTCACGATAATTTATGTTCCCATGTCTTGAAGAAGGGGCAATATATTTATAGCGATCCAAAGGCACGTAGAAGAATTATGCTTCAAATTTTGTCATGTCTCAACTTTGTAAGCAAGAATTCCTCTTCTTTTTCCCCCCAATTTAAAACACCAACATAAGTAAGATCACACTTAATGTACTAGTCTCCCTTCATCATCAATCCTTTTTGTTTCTAAGATTTTTTGTTTGCTTCCTTTTTCTAATACTATCAGGGTCTATTTAATCTCAAGTTTTCTAAATTATAAATTAAATACTTAACAACTAAAAATTATTACATAAAAAGCCGTCATGAAGTATACTTTATTTCATTCTTGAGTTCTTACATTTTATTAATTAGTGAAATATTATCAAGACATATATCTTCAATGACCTATGTGATTACATAGCTAGGTAATAAAATAACAAGTCATAAGTTTAATTCACGTTCTCATCTTATTAATATGAGAAAAAAAAAATGATTTTCAAGCAATTTTCATGGATTTGTTCCCCAAAAGGAAAAGCAGTAATGATGTAGTCATGCAAAAATCTCCACCAGTTGAATGGTACCACCAAAAAGCCAGAAAATTGAATCGATTCCCATCGGTTGAATGGTACCAAAAAATCAAATCAAACCCTTCCCTCAGTTTATGTCTCGCCATCATTGAATTGTGGGTCGCAAGACTCGCAACCCATGCACCTTAAAGCCAAAAATCACACAAACAGTCCATTATGACTGGCCCCCCCATTATCTAACTCATTTCCCTTTTTTGTACACAAAATCTAACAACTTCTCAATTAATAATTGCATTAAGAAGTAGTATTAATTAGAAAAGTTAATTAATTATCACTGCATTACTTCACTTAGCTAAGATTAATTAATCCCACAAAATTAATCTCAAGTTTTTGTTTCTGTTAATTACAATTAGAAACTTTACTTATTAAAAAATGTAAAGTAAAATCAATAAAACGATATAAATTTTATCATATTATCGTCCACTGTTTATGTACTTTTAATAAATATATTTAAATTCTGTTTGATAAATAGTATTTATGTGGACGAAAATAGTACTTATATAAATTTAAAATATTAACAAACTGATCACGCTCGTTGATTGCTAACATGGGAGATTAGGAACCCTATTTGTACATGCAAAGGAAAGAACTAGGGGTTGAGTAATATTTTAGAAAGAATGATATAAATCTGTCACTTGCTCCTCCCTGTTAGAAAACTGTCTACTTTGATATGATGGTTGTCTTTCCTTACTGTTAACCAACTCAAACTATAAAAACCCTTCAAATTCATAGTTCCAACATAACAATACATTATACAAGCCAGTAAACCTAAAGAAACCATATGGTTTCAGAAACAAATCTGGCTAAATATGTCTGCATTATCGGTGCCGGGCCGTCGGGGCTGGTGGCAGCTAGAGAGCTAAGAAAGGAAGGGCACAATGTGGTGGTTCTTGAACAAAACCATGACATTGGAGGGCAATGGCTCTATGACCCTAATGTTGAAGGTGAGGATCCCCTGGGAAAGGGTGGAATCCTGAAGGTTCATAGCAGCGTGTATGAATCTCTAAGGCTCGCTTCTCCTAGGGAGATCATGGGCTTCACTGATTTTCCATTTCTGGTGAAGAAAGGTAGGGACATGAGGAGATTTCCTGGCCATAGAGAACTTCTCTTGTACCTAAAAGATTTTTGTGGTTGGTTTGGATTAAGGAATATGATTAGGTTTAACACAAGGGTTGAATATGTGGGAATGTTGGACTATCCTCATGGCTTTGGTAAAGATTTGAGATGGATGGTCAAAAGCAAAGATTTGAAGCCTGATCATCAGAAGGTGGTGGAAGAAGTTTTCGATGCCGTGGTCGTCGCCACCGGCCACTATTCTCAGCCTCGGTTGCCCACCATTAAAGGTCCGTCAAAAGCTAGCTCCCCCACCCCGCCCCCCAAGCTCCCCACACATTCTCTCTCTCACTTACTCATGCCCTCATGTTAATTACGACCCATGTCATATCAAGGTATAGTAATTAATGACTTTATGGATTGTACTTTGCTTAGAAATTGGTTTTACTGTTTATCTTATGATTATCATACTAAGATAGGAGTGATTATAATGTAAAGTTTTTACATTATATGGTAAATAATTTTTATTAATCTTTGTAAAGGAATGGATGTGTGGAGAAGGAAGCAAATACACAGTCATGTCTACAGGGTTCCCGAACCATTTCGGAACGAGGTAATGAATTCTTTCTAATTCCCTAGAATTTTAATGTGCTTACACTAGCATAAATTAATGCCAGTATAATTTCTAGATGCATTTTTTGGCTCACATTTTTATTGTTTTATTTATCTAAAGATGACTAATTTTACATTTTTTATATTCAAGTATTTAGTCGAAAAACAATGCATAGTATGAAAATAACTCGAACTTACTAACTATAGTGATTGTGAAATGCCATTTAATTTAAAAATTTTTATTATTATATTTAAAGCAAAACTTGATACAATGATAATTAATTGTCTCTTTCTCTCCTTTTTATTTAATCGAAAAGGAAACTCGAAAACCACTTTATAGCAATTTCATTAAAGTATATTAGTGACATGCAAAATCTTTACCATATCAATAATTTTTACATTTTTTTTAATGCAACCCACTCAATGGTAGGAATTTTATTAAAAATAAATAAAATAAGATTACGAAGAAGTAGGCACTTTACATATAATTATTAAATAGAATAAAACTTTGATCTAAAATCACATAAATTTGTCGTGTTATCATTTCATGTATGGATAATATGATTTCTTTATTATTTTCTATTTTTTCATAATCTAACAGGAATAAAATCGCCTGCATCATATGCATATTCAATTGAATCATCTTCAATCAAAACATCATAAAGCTCCGAAAATGGGATGCCCTTGCAAGAACCCTTAGATAAAATTGAAAAACTTTGTGTCGATTTTGCTTGCTTCTCCTTGTTGAGTCTTTAATTAGCTTTAACTAAGGTATATGCTTCTTCACATCTGACTCAAAAGCTGGCCTCACAAGCCACAACAGAATTAAATTCATAGCTTAAAAAGCCTTTAAAAGGAATTCAACTTTAAAAGCCTTCGTACACTTTAAATTCAACTTTTACACTTAAAAAAGCCTTTAAAAAAATCATTAAAAATCTTAATAAGCATTCGTACTACCAACTCTCTTTTTTCTTGTTTATGTTAAAAGGAATTTTTCCTATTATTAGTAACATATATATATTTTCAACAATGATTTTAACTCTTTACAGGTGGTTGTGGTAGTTGGAAATTCACTGAGTGGGCAAGATATATCTTTGGAGCTTGTGGATGTAGCAAAGGAAATACATTTGAGCTCTAGAAATATGAACATTTCTGAAGGTTTATCAAAAGTTATTTCTAAATATAGTAACCTTCATCTTCATCCAGAGGTCTGTAAATTCCAAATAATCTTGTTTCGTCCCCTCTAAATACTATATTTATTATTTCATGGTCTTATTTTTTGTTTATCAATTTTCTTTATTAATATTTGGATGCAGATAGACTTTCTAGAAGAAAATGGACGGGTTCTATTTATAGACGGTTCTTGGGTTATTGCAGACACTATTTTATACTGCACAGGGTAAAAATACTCGTAATTATATTATATTATGCAAGAATTAAATATAAAAAATAATTATCTACATCTTTTTTCATATACATCACACTAAAAACATATACTCTATGCATTACATATTGTATTTTGTTTTTTTCTCACTTGTGTAGATTCCAAACTTTCTTCTTCTTCTTTTAATTATGAAAATAGACACTGGTACATAATGTCTATCCTAAAAGTAGAACTTTTGATATTGAAAAAAGAAAAATGTACATAGATTCCATCTTCATGAACTATTTATTTTAAAAATTTATACTCTTTTAAATAATAAATATGTAATATATATCGTCTAAAATTTTTAGTACAGTGACTTATGAAACTGTATTAAAAGAATAAAACCAAAATATAAATTCATATTGACATGAAGCTTGCATTTTGTTTTGATTTTTTTTAATTATATAGTTTGTACTTTACTCTGACGAACTTTGCTCAAGCCGAGTACGATACTAAAATAAATATCTCTATTGCGACCAAACTTAAATTTAATTTTATCTTACCATATTAATAGACATAAGGTGCAAAAAATAACGTAATTAGTTGGTTAAAAATATATACAATTGCACTAAAAAGGAAATCTCTATTGCATTTGAAAATATAACAAATCAAAGAAATGAATTAGCCAAAGAGTAGTGCAATCATGAGATCTAAATCTATGGGAAGAGCCCACATAGTAATTTTATTTATGACAAATTAATGCAACCTTCAACGTAGTCTTGTCTTGAAGATAAACCTTCATTTCTTCTTCTTTTACTTCTTTTTTGTAAAATCATAAAAGATTTGTGAGTGGGATTCAATACGTGTTTGTGTGTATGTGTAGGTACTCTTACTCATTGCCATTCCTTGACACCAAAGGAATAGTTTCCATTGATGATGATAGAGTTGGACCCCTTTATGAGCATACTTTTCCTCCTTCTCTAGCTCCCTCTCTCTCCTTTGTGGGCATTCCAAGAAAGGTAAAGCTCATTCAAGAATCTTGCAACTTTATTTTTAGGTACAAAAATCTTTTTAAAAAAATTACTAAGAAAATGTACTTTTTAACCTCAGAATTTATAATCTAATATTTCAATATGTGACTCTTATGAAAGTCGGAATTCGATTCTTAATATGTCACGGGAGTTGAGGGAATCCCTTTTGGGATGCTTTACTCAATCTTCAAAATTCTATCCCCACACATACACTAAGTATTTTCTAATTATTCATGCAATACTTTAATTCAAATTAATGAGTTTCAAGAACATTTAAAAGATAATTCTTATACGCAAAATAAGTACTATTTAATCAATAAAACTATCATCTAGTTTAGCAATCAAAATTAACAAGAACTTATGTAATTTTGTATTCTATTTTATATTCACATGTATAAATCAAATGTAAGAAATTATATGAAGCAATTCTGATTGGCTCAACATTTTTTTTTTTTTTTTTGGGTTGATTTGTCTCCATCTCGTGTAGATCATAGGGTTCCCTTTCTTTGAGTCACAAGCAAAATGGATAGCTCAGCTTCTTTCTGGGAAGAGAAGTTTGCCCTCGCGGGATGAGATGATGCAGTCCATCAAGGACTTCTACCATTCCAAGGATGTTGCAGGCATTCCAAAACATAATACACATGATATTGGAGCTTTTGAGGTATAGATATTTTGCAATTTATATTATTCAAATTCTATTTTCACAATAATCTTCAATAAGTTAATCATATACGTGCTTTACCTAGTCATTATAATTTTTCAAAATAAAATTTCCTTGTTTCGGATATATTGGATTTCTGTCATTACTATAAAAAATAAAACATGAATCTTGAAGAAACTTTGTTGACCCTTTTTTTTTTTCCTGAATTTGCAGTATTGTGATCGATATGCAGATTTTATTGATTTCCCACATTTAGAAGAATGGAGAAAAGAGTTATGCCTATCAGCCTTGGGAAATTCATTCGTGAACTTGGAGACTTATAGAGACTCATATGATGATGAAGAGATGCTTCAAGTGGCTCATCAAAGTTCTCATTTCACCCAGCTTGGAGTTGATGCTTTTACTCTTTGAAGGCCAAAAAATTACACATTTCACGAAATATTTATTCATAGTTACAAGATTTTTTTCTTTAAAGTTACATATTGGTGTAGAGAAGGTTTATGGTGTGATTCACTTTTGTAAAAGCTTTAAATCCACAAAGTATTATTACAAAAAGACATTAAAATCCTTTAAATTCTTCATTCGTCAATTGAATATATTTTTCCCCCTTCTTTCCTTTTTTGTTTCCCTTTCTCTCCATCTATCCCTATACACAGGTTGAGTAAATTTCGTTAGGATTATATTTTTCTATTCTTCAAATAACATTTTTATATATGTTCCCTTAAAAAAAAAAAAACCTCTTGATTTATGAAATAATTATATATATATATATATATATATATTACTCATTATTCATATATAAATACTAATTTACTTTCCATTTTACGTTTTGTGTGTATATGTCAAAAGATCTAAAGTATTGTTCATCTTTAGTTTTAGCTTCGTTACCTGGTTAATATCTTTCATATGTTTTCCTAGGTTGAATTCCATCAATTCTATTGCATACATGTCTCAAATTAGACTGAATTAATAACCAACAATTATGAATACTAATACAAAATGGATTAGGAACAAAGATTTCTGAAAACCAATTTTAGTTTCCTATTTTGTTTGTTCTCTTTTGCTTGGGATGGTTGCACCGTAACTAGTCTTAAAGAATAATGTCGTTTAACAATTCTTGTGTAAGTGGATACAAATTCATCCCAATAAAATTTAAATTACTTTAGTTTTTCGATAATTGTCATATACTTACAAAATGTTATTTTTCTCTCTTTTGAATCCACTTGAGCCCTACTTTAATCCCAAATGCTTTATAATTTTTTTTATTATATTCGAATAAATTAATCTCAAAACAATTACTATCTAAATAAACTAAGCTTGTCATATAAGTAGAAATATTACATTACCGTTTTGTTATTATTGCATTGAATGAGGCAGACAATTAACAATGTAGCACATGTACAAAAATTAATCAAAATGTTTATTTTATTTTATATTTAACTAAAGGAGAACATGGTAGAGAATAAGCTTGTAACCAGATTAGAAGAATGTAATAATATTATAAGAAAAATAGAATTCTTCTCGTTTTGCTTATAATATATAAAAATATGCGCGTACATTTATGTCTACAAAAAATTATGAATTTTGTTAGACATAAAATTCAATATTCAATAGTAACTTTAAATAATCTAAGAATCGGATCTTAAAATTTGTATGATATGTAAAAGTTTACGAGATAAATTCATTCATTTTATCTTGAAGATTATGTTCTTGAAATATTTATAGATCGACATTTACAATATGGATAAGTTGATACATTTGTCTATTCCATGGCTTATGGGTTTGCAAGAACTTTCTTTGTTTTCCCCAAAAGAAAAAGAACTTTGTCTGCTGTAGATATTTCAAGATGTGGGCTTTTACCTATATGTTTGGTATTTTTTAAAAATATATTTAGTAGGTTTTTTTTTTCCCTTGAAAATATTTATTCACTAGGTTTAAGTCGAAATTTTTGAGATAGTGAATAGGTAACTTTTTCTTTTCTTTTAATAAATAAGTTGTAGAACGGAATTTTAATATATCCCACGAGAGTTTGAGACTTAAAAAATGTCTTAAAAAGTAATATTTATAGTAGTGAAATATCTTTTTACTTTCTATAATAAGACAATAATTTAGATATAAATACTTCTTACTAATTTACAACTGTTCGATTCAATTTACTTTAATTTATATTCTCATTCTTTGTGTTTTTAAAATGTATGTTTATAGTAAATAATAATAATTTAATAAAAATACAAAATTGTAAAGGTGATGTGTGGCTTGTGGTGACATGTGTTGGATAATCACCATTTTGATATGTATATATACACTCACACTATGTGTATCTATAAATAAATAAACTCCATAAATTTTCATAGGTCATGTGATAACACATGCAAAATAGGAGGGTTTTTTTCCTCAATGGTTTGTGGTTTAGTACAAGTGATGAAGCTTATGGGGTCATGTGGATACATGACCAAGTGAAACTTATAGTATTGCTTTTTCCTAATACCAAACATACCCTTAATACTGCCCTAAGCTTCCTGAGCTTTCCCCCAAATTTGTTGCCCTAATTTTGTAATCTCCAAGGTCTTTCATCTTCCTTGGCCTTCCAACACCGCCTCCGCCAGCTTCCGGCCTATACCATCCTCTTCGGATTTCAGTTTTCTCAAGTTTAGTATTGATTCCTGACTTCGAATCGGAGAAATTGAAAATTTTGGGTCAATTTTCTTTTACTGTCTCGTATTATTTGAATTACTGATTTTAGATTCAGAAAGATGGGTATGTGTATTTATGTGGATGAATTTTTTCTTTTTGTTGTTTCATGCTTTTACATGTTTTGCATCGAGCTCAATTTTATGGTCTTATGCTGTATTAGTTAATTTCTAGGTTTTTTTTTTTTTTTGGGTAAGGGAATTGTGGAAAGGTATTTTTGGACCAAATTTGAGACTTTTTTGCTTTAATTGGATATAATTTTCGTTGGGAAATTTTTAAATTATTCTATTATGTTTGATTAAATGCTGCATTTCTTAAATTTTGCTTCCCTAGATAGTGACGCTGACAGTTTATCTGCAATTTGCTTGACTGGAAATGAAGTGTATGTTTCTTGGTGCATTTTCAAATCTTTGAAGTAAAAAAACCTTCTACAGTGCTGCAGATGGTTGCTGATGATTTTTGTGTAATTACCTGAAGTTGATGAACTTCTTCTCCCTGGCTGGATTGACTTTAGTTAGATCAATAGATAATGACTCATCATTTTTACCCCCCTGAAAACAAGTGAATTTTTCTTAATCTTCTATACTTTCCAGCATAATGTTGCACCTTTAGTTGGGATTTTATTTTGCAAAGTCAAATTCCTATGGATAGCTCCTATTTCTATTGAGATTTGGTCAACAAATTGTTTGAATCAATAATTGTTCTGCTTATAATTACTCTCATATATGCATCTATCTATTGGTGCTATTTTCTTATATCTAACATTTCATGTTTTTTTTTTTGTTGGGGGGGACTTCTACCTTTTGGCTATAAATGGTTTTTTTTTGGGGTGTGGGGGGTATGAAGCACCGTGATTGAAAAAGTCATCTTTTTTGCACTATACAATTTTGGAGATATGGATCTATGACAATCTTGATTAAGTATGAATTAGCGTTTCTGCTACCTCGTTTTCCAAGGTGTATATCTGGTGGTGCTCAGGATTGAGTCACGGGTTCAAGAGGTGGAGCATGGGGTAGAGAACCTCCACTTACATCATGTTTAATTATAGTTCTTTCTGGCTGTTCGATTTATGAGCTGCCAAATCATCGAATTACTTTGTCATTGGTCTGAAGTTGATAAATTTTATGTTTTTTCTGTTTGTAAATACTTACTGGCACCATCCCCTTGCACAGATTATCATCTCAATGTGGCATCAATAAGAAGATCAAAGGAACTACTCTATATGTTTCTGTAGCTGAAAGGCTTGAAGGCATGATATTCTAATGACCTTATCATGCAAATGGAGGCACAGGTTCCCTTAAGCCACGATTCATGCCTCTGTCCTGAGGCTGTTGTAACGGAGAATGGAACTTCTGGTGTATCCAAATCCTTGCAAGATCATGCTGCACCACCGCAGCCGGGTAAGTTATTTGATTTCTTTATTGGATACTAAAATAGACATATACAGCAGCAAAGCTATTATTACCAACTTAAGAGATTCTTATAGCATGATAATGTCCTCATTTTACACTACTGTTTGTTCATCTTGTCCCTCAACCTTTTTGTCAGCTAAACACTTCAGGTTATGATTACTCCGTCTTATCCCTTGACCTTGGCATTTATAGTTGTCTCAGCAGTCATTTTTGCTTTCATGTCTGTTTGTCTGCTTTAAGAGTATCTTTACTATCTTAACCGATAACTTCACAAGTTATCTTCTGTAACTGATGCTTTAACAATGTATTGAATTTGATTGAGTGTTGTCTTCTTATGTAGTGAAAAAACAAACACGTCAATGGGCTGCTTGGACTCATCAAGAAGAAGAGAGCTTTTTCTCTGCACTTCGACAAGTTGGCAAGGCAATACAAATGTTCCTTTTTTATGTATGGTACTGTGTTGTAATTGCATGTTACTCATATACAGCCTGACTAATGATATTGTGTTATTTGATTCACAGAATTTTGAAAAGATCACTTGTCGCGTTCAGAGTAAAAATAAGGATCAGGTGATTTTTCGCTGATCTTTAACTGTATGTTTGATAAATTGTTCCCTTTTGATGATGTTAAAGCAAACATACTTCTTCTTTTCTTTTTTAATTTCTTTTCCCTTTGCCATTCAAATTTGTAGGTCCGGCATTATTACTATCGTCTTGTAAGACGTATGAACAAATTGCTGGGTCCAGAACTTTGGCTTGATGCCAAAAACTCGAAAGACACTAATGCAGCTATGCTTAGATGGTATGTCTCTCTTTAATCATAAATTTTCTTGTTTGTTACTTTGACCTTAGTGGTTTAGTTCTTCACATGGAAGATTTTTACGTTCTTAATGGAATTTACTTTTCTTTGTTGAGTAGAATCACTTATAATTACAGGGAGCATTTGGATTCTTTGTTTTAGCACTGATGTTGTATTAGTTGGAGTGGTAAATTTATTGATACACCAGCCTTGAGAAGCATAATCAATTAATATTACTCCTCTTTATAGTGTATGCCCTTCAGAAGGTTTAGTAAGATCATTTTTCTGAGCCTAAGCTGTAAGCAGTTCTAATGAATATAATCCAGGCAGGTTTGCAAGTTTGTACCTTCTGACGAAATTAAGTTAGCAAGGAAATAAGCTTGATTACCCTTAAAGGTAAATAAGAAAAGAATGCTATTTTACACTGCTAGCCACAGAATTCTTAGGAGCACAGCTTTTTCTATTACATTAGCTTCCTTGTCATACTAGAGAACGTGTTTTTGACTTCATGCTTTTCAACATTGATTTAGTTAAGTTTCTGTTGTGGCTTAATTAAACAAATGAGAATAATACCTCCTTAAACATTGTCAGTTATAACATGAATGGGCATTGAGAGCTGAATTTCTCCCTGCTAATAAATTCACTTTAAATAATAGTATTGATGTGTAACATGTGTTATCTTTTTTGGATGAAAAGTATTGATGCGTATATGAGAAGTGAACTTAACTTGATTACTGAATTTTGTGTCTGGAGAGAACTTTCTGTCCTCTTGTTAAGGTATCTCAAAATTTTGAATTCTGTAACATTTGGTTGTAGGTGGTCTTTATTGGAGAAGTACAGTTGTAAAGCATCAAAGCTTCACTTGAAGCCCAGAAGATTCAAGTTGATTGTAGAGACTTTGGTTAGTCCTGACTAAATCCTCCTCATAATGTCTTGGATGAAACATTCTGTTTTCATAGTATGTATTTTTCAAGCATGGGATTTTCTTCATCAGACTAAAGGTTCCCATTTTCCTGTGAAGGAGAGTCAACTTTTGAAAGATAGGAAAAAGATGGTAAGGAAACGAGGAGACAACAGTTCTCTAACTGCTCCAGCCAGTGTCTTGGACCAGGGCCGAATTTCTATCCAGGAGAGTCGTTCAGCGAAACCAGTCCTTGTTGATAGTCAAAACATTCAAAAGTTCAGTGCGGGTAAAGGATCTTCATTAAAGCGGCAGGTGAATATGGGCATCAATCGCAGCAACTACAAAGCTGACGCATCTCTAAAATCATCAAGACATCGAAGAAAAACAGGTGGTTATTGGCTTTATGGTTGACGTGCTCTATGAATTGCAGTAGTTGCTTATTTTGGAGTCTCTTTTTTTATAATGAGATCCTGTCCTTTGTTTTTCCTTGTTCGATCAACTTAGATTGAGCTATGGTGCCTAAACCTTTTGCTTATTACATTAAATATTTAGCAGCAGTCTCTTTTTTAATGAGTAGTTAGAGATCTGTTTGTTCTAGATGGGGAAGAGGGATTGATAAATTTGTTTCTGTCATGGAATTACACCTTACTGATAAAAATGAATAAAATCGATCTCCAATGAGGGACCTTTCTTCATTTTCCATTTTTTCCCCCCTTGTTAGTATGTCAAGACAGGAGGTTGCTTGTCATAAGAGCATCAAACTTGAGATCAAGTGTTGGTTTGCTATTCTTCATTTTTGCTATTTCTTTCTGTTATTTTGTTAGGCGCTGGGATTGCATTCTTAATCTACACCTATTAAACTGGGGCCACTGCATTGTTTGATTTTATGTAACATGAGATCAATTATTATCAGAAGTTACTTTCTAGATTGTCATTGTACTCAAGTGATGCCAACTTCTATGCTGTCAAGATGTTAGTCACTTTGATCGATGTTTTGATTTGTCTTTCTAATATTGGCTTTGAATGAAATTTTTGGGCATGTTTGAAAAGAGCTCTCAAGCATGTATGCATTTGGTCATCAGGAAAAATGGCAGACTCGGATATGAACACCGGCACAGGTTATTTGAGCAAAATGATTTCCTGCTTTCTGTTGCATAATTTGTAATCCAAAATGGTGGATCCTCTGTTGTATTTAATCGGTAGACAGACCTAAAGGAACCTGCTCGTATCTGTTTAAAAGGGAGTGGCCATTTGAGGAACTAGATGTAACCATGGTTTTTGGATTTCTTCATTTCAAGTGGGAAAAGCATAACATGATTTGTCCCAAGAAGATAATGTACATTGAATTTGATTGGTTGGCTGCCACTGTTACTTGTTGGTTTTTTTTGGTTAGTTTTTGATCATATCAACATTTATCAACTTGCTTTGTGTACATATTGAGGCATCTAGGTTTTGACAAGAAAACTGATTCATCACTGGGTCTGGGGCCGATCATTCTAATATTGTAAAATTAGATAATTTTCATTATTGCTGTTACCTGACCTGATGATAGTGGTCTTAATCTGGTAGTTGCAAAATCTCTAGCAGGCGGTGCTTCCACAGCTGCATATAAAAGATGGGAGAAAGCTGCAATTGCTGGGGTTTCCTTGGTGGCTGATGCAGCTGAGCATTTAGAGCGAACATCAACTGATAAAGAGGGTGAACAAGTCCAGGATACTACTGGTGAGTTGTCACTTGTGAGTGAATGTGTGGTTAATGATTTTAGGTTACGTTGATTTGCATGTAACGGAATTCCTTTTTGATATTTTCCATCCAAACTTGCCATTTAATCCTCAGAACAAAATGGTTTGGACTATGGTGAGAAGGATTTACCATCTCTGCCAAACAATGTACAAAGTTCAGTGAAACTTAAGCTCCAGTTATTTCCCATTGATGAAAGTACTCGGAGAGCATTGGAAATGGTGCGTTATTAGGAAATTATGAGCACAGAAATTTGCTTCTGTAAATAGATGGCCTTATTTGACAAATCTGAATTTGAAATCTGGAATGTTCTTTTCACAGGATAATCGTAATCCATATCTCGAGCTGACTTTGAGTACACGAAAGAAGATATCATCTGTCTTGGAACACCTAAACCGGAAATGGGGAGACTCAAGTATAGCATCTGGAGACCTTATGCTTTTTCCTTACAGTGTGCAGAATCTGAACTCGGTGGGCTTTCACAGATGGACAAAGGATTCTACTCTTAGTGCAGCAGATGTATATGCACTAATAGGAAGCCCGCCAATTTTCCGGCTCAGGTATTGAATCTTTGTTTGTTGTTTTTCACTTGAGAGGACCTACTCTGCACCACTAATTATGACTAATCTTGTTTCCTCCTCAAGATATGGTTGGTTTCGTCATGCTGAGATTGGATCTGTGACATCTCAAGCACCACTGTCATGCTCCAATGAGCAGAACAGAAGCATGAATGTTGTGAATGAATGTATTGTGGATTCAATATCAAAATCCAGTGTGCCTCATCATGAATCCGAGAAACTTTCAGATCTCCATACAGATCAGCTCAGCTCTGCCATAAAAGTGCCTTTGACAGCCTCTTCATCAATGTCCACTGAGATTTCTCAGCATTATAGCATGCCAGACATTAGTATTTCTAGGTCCAGGGGTGATGCTTCTGCAACCTTATTGGGTAGGAAGGAGAGTGCAACTGGCACGATCATGGAACAGGTTAAACATCAGGTAAGAATTCCATTCTTTTGTTTTCTTTGATACGTAAAAGCTCGTTCATTTATAATCTTAAATTTTTGTTTATGGATGCAATAGACTAACTGATGTGTGGCTTTTTTGGATTAACCTGTTGAATGTTGAATTGACATGTTAATCATGTTCTACTAATTCTGTACATCATTTAATCTTTTGCTAAATTATCTCGAATTTGAGAAGTTCCTGAATAAAACTTGCAATGCAAGGCCTTCTTGTCAGTTCTGACCTTCCACAAAATGCTAGATTTGACCAGAACAGCAGTCGATGTTTTGTTTCTATTCACTTGGCTCTAAATGGGGACAAGATTTTGTGTCATTATAAACATGTCATCCAGAAAGCAAATTTCTGTTCACACTTTAAAGAAGATTAGAAGCTGTAATGTGCAGATTTAAGTTCTAATTCACTTGTAAGTTAGTTTAGGTATGTAAATTGGAGTCGAAGTCATGCGTGAATCGTTGATTTTATTGTTGTCTGAAATTTTCTGTTTGGATTGTATTAGGTTGATTCAAGGACACAAAAGGCTACTGCTTTGTCAGCTGGAGAGTGGGCTGATAGCCTAACCAACATCAGTATAGGTGATCTGCTCTCTGAGTCCCCTGGAAATGTTGATGCAGATTGCATCGACTCACATTACCCCAGGAATTCTGAATGCATTCAGCAGATTCCATTCAGTTGTGACTCCTTTGATGCTGCAATTGCTGCTCATATTCGTAAACATGAAAACAGAACCAGCTCAGAGACACTTCTTTTGTCTCATGCATCTTGCATATGGGATGCTGAAGAAACATGTGATGCTTTCTCATTCCAAAAGAATGTTTTCTCTGACAAAGTTAATGCATTCGGGAAATCTTCTCCAGAAACCTTTGGAGAGATTGCTAGGACAAGTTCTGCTCAACCTGGCAGAGAAGCTGAGGTTTAATTTCTTTCATTTGTTCCGTGTTGTTTTAGTGCTGAATCAATCCTTGCAAATTGAGTTAATAACTAGTGAAACAAAATTGTTTGTTGTAGGAGCTGTCTGATGCTGACAGAACCTTCATTGATGATCCCATGGATGGACACTTCATGGATAAAAGTGAGTCTGATGGGCATACTTCAGATAGTTCCATCAGGGATCTCAGTGGTCTTACGGACATTTACTGGGTAATGCTCCTTGAACTTCATTTTTCCCAGTTCATATTTCTGTTACGATTTTCTCAGCAGAATAACCCAAAGGAATCACAAGGAAAATGCATGGGCCTTTTGGTCTAGTTTAAGATTAAATTTGAGTTAAAAACAGGATGCATACCCTTATATTCTTGTATCTAATCTTTCATGGAAAGGTTTTAGTGGTTATATGAGTAATTCCCTCTCTTCCACTTGGCAGCCTGATTCCTTAGGACCGTTAGACTTGGACATACCTTCCTGTAGATACCATAGTGATGATCTGATTTTAAGTGATAGCCTTGGTGGTCTGAACCGCCTCATAGCAAGCAGTCTGGATGCATTTCAGAATTGCTCATTTTTTGGGTCAGAAAAGAAAGATTCTGCGACAGTTGAAGCTGGAGAAACTGCTTCCATTTCAGACCTCAAAATCCGCTCTGAAGTTTAAAGCATCTCCAAATGGGAAACTTGGGTTCGCTGGAGGATGAGCATTTTGATCCAGAGCTTTCGCACCGGAAATTTTCTCATGTTCACTTGACAGAGGAACCTGAGCAATAATCTACGATTCTGACGTGCATGCAGGGTTTTTGCTTATAAGTCCTTCGCAGTAGATGTAAAGTATCATTTCCCAGAGACCAATTCTGACTTCGTGTTGTTGATATAACCATGTATATTATGTTCAGATTTCAATGTGCAGAAATATATGATAGACAATCTTTTTCATCCAATATTGATCCACATAATAAGAGTGGACGGACGTTTAAACGATCTTGGGATTTTCAGATTTGTTCTCCAATGCTGCTATGCAATTTTGGAATCATGCACTGAGTTATATACTCAACTATTAAATTAGTTACTGACAGTTTTTTTAGATAAAAAATACTGTTACGGTTGATAATCATCAAAGAGATTAAGGCATGTATTGCCCGGTTGATTCCAGAATCAACCTGTAATAGAACAAACAAGAATTTACGCAACCAGTGTTTAGCTGGGCTCAGTTTAAACAATCTGTGATCCATCGTGCTGCACAAGTCAGTTATATTGATCAACATTTTTACGTTTTTGCTTGCAATCTTCCTAAAACTAAGACAAGAAGTTCTATACCTAAATACCAACAAGCCATAGTTAGTCAAAGAGAAGGCAATAATTAGCCCGAGCATGGCGGCTCTTCTGGCGTCTATGTTTCCTTCCCCAAACTAATGAGCTCCCCCGTGTAAAGCTGAGCTCATTTTCAGAAGTATGCTGCTTCAAAAGTGAGCATACCCTTCTCTCCATCCCATGGGAGGAAACCATCTTTGAGTTCTTGCATCTTTTGGCACGGCCATTTCTACCTACATTTCTCCGGCCCACGATAATGCCAGAAGTGCTACCAGCAGCTTTTATCAGCTGCTCAGTTGGTTGAAGATTCTTGTTCACATCAGAAAATGGAGGAGAGGCAATGCAGGGCAGACTTGATAGAAATCCCTTTCTCTGCCTCATCTTCCTAGCTCCTCCTTTTCCTTCCTGATGTTTTGGCAGCATCATACCTGCTATTGTTTTGCTTTTCCGATTTGAAGTCTCAGGAAGCTGATCTTCAACCTTGACCCCTGTCAACTTAAGTCCTGTTGCTTCAATATGCTCACTCTCACCAGTAGCATTTACACTGTGATCACTGCTTGATGCATCATTCAAATGCCTTTTAAACTCAATTTCTGAGTCACCTGTGACAGAAGAAACAATCCCAGCAAACCAACCTAGGCAGTCACTAGAGACCTCCAGAGGCCCACTTTCATCATTCCTCAAATATTGTTGAAAAGCTAATGATGAAATTGAAACTATAGCCTCTGCTGCAATTCTATCGAAGTCCACATTTGGGTCTCTAGTTTTCTGCTCTGGAATATGGGAAGACATCACAATTTGATTCTCCTCAGACTCTCCTCTGGGCGGAGGATGTTCCTTGTTGTCTGGGCTAACTGGTGCCTCCAGGTTTGCACCTGTAGACATTTTAAGCACGTGAGTTACCATCATTGTTATGGAATGTTCCCTTAAGGAAGCATAAGTCAATAGGATATCAAGTTTCAGACATCAACAGCTGCTTAATAAATTACTCTCTCTGTTTCAAAATAGATGTTCATGAAACTCTTTGCACACAGATTAAGAACGTTGAAAACAATATTACAATTCAAATAAAGTTTCTATTCTACTCCTATTAAACACATGACAGCTATTAGTTAGTGAAAATTCTCAATAAGAAGAAAAAAGAGTTTAGAAAAGTTGTGTAGTTGACTTCAAATAAATAAGGGCAAAATGGGAAGAAATTAATTATTAATTCTAGAAATATGTACACGAACATTTATTTTGAAACAAAACAAAAAAGCTTTCAAGAACATCTATTTTGAAACAAAACAAAAATGATATCTGTAATACTATTCTGACTTGCTTGAAAATTCTAGGCTAAGCCAATAGAGAAAACCCCCTTTCACCATCTTATAAAATCTATTTTTAGATGATTATAAAAGAAGTAGGTGCTCAAGGCAAGGGCAGAAAACTGGTTATTGATATCTGCAGCAATAGGAAATTTTTAAAATAAGCAAATATACCATCATAATCTGGCTTTACTCGTGGCCTATTGAACTGCCCTTCGCAGTTCTTTGAACTATTTGCTCCATCTGTTCTCCTATGTTCTTCTTGGGAAACTACACTTCCTGGTAAACAGCTGTGAGGCATTACATCAAGATCCATATCCTCCATATACTCAGATGCCTTTGCATGATTTGAATCTGTGATGCATTCCGGAGGATAACTGTGTTCAGCAGCATGCTTGATATCATTGTTGCCAGTTATACAGCAGCTTTCACTTCCCAGACATGGAGAGTGTGCTGGATTTCTCTTTGAATTGCAATGCTTCTTCTTAATCCCAGAGTTTGATGTAGATGATCTAGAAGTTTTACTCAGTAACTCAGGATTACTGAAGCAGGGCAGTGCTTGAATTGCAAAGACAATCTCTCTGATATTATGAAGTGATGAAGTTGATGCTTCAGTTTTGGCCTCACTAGAGATAAGAACAGGAGAGGATGAATTGGCTATACAAGAGCTGAGCATACTCTGGTTGTTATCATCAAGTATTTCACTGTCCGTTTTGGCAACTTCTGAACCCAAACTTGTCCTATCACCACATAAAAGGGGTGATCCTCTGGCTGAGGAATCTTGAAGGCCCAAGATTAAGCTGCTTCCTTCATTTCCTGTAAAGGTAGGTAGTAAGGAGATGACAATGCATGCCACAAAATTGCATAACTTAAAGTCATTAACTTCAATTAATGGAATTTTATATTTCAGAAAACACTAAAGCATGGAATGAAAAATCAGGAAGGCATAATTGGATATCATAAACAGTTCTCAAAGGGACAATTAAGGGAAAAAAACCAACCAGCCTCAGAGCTGCAAGGTAGCAGCTTCAGAGGCCCTTCCATCATCAAGTGCAAGAACTTTGAGCAACTACCTTTTCCTTCCGGAACATTATAGGTGCTTTCTTCATTTCGAACATGGGATCCCGATTTAGACTTTCCAAATGAATCTTGATCCTGGGTCGGCATGATCTCTGTGGTGGAGTCGATTGCAGAAATTGGGGTTTCTGATTCATCAAGTTTTATTGGCTCATTCAAGTCAAACAAAAAGGTGGTTTTACTGTAATTTGAACTGCCATCGGAAGAACAGGCTTCATGAAGTTTTAAATTACTCTTAACAGGAGAATGAAAAGCACATTTAGAAGAGTCATATTGAGTTTGTGGAACTTCAATACAGTTTCTGTCCTCTAACCGTTGTTCATCTTCACTATCAATGTACTCCTCAGCTGGAAGTTCCAGATCCAGCACTCGCTTCCCATAGCAATGGCTTTTGGATGATGATACTCTTTGTTCTTCCAAGGCACTTTCTTTAAGGTAAATCATTGAACCAGCTTTTGTGCTCTTCTGTGAAACAGAAGTGGAAGGCATTTGAATATTCCCTCCTCCTTGTGCACGTGCCTTACCGTCCAAAGGCGAAGAGGGTATTTGTAATTCCATCTGAGAAATATTACACTGCATTTGAGATGGAATCGATGTTGACTGTGAAGTCTGCATCTTTAGATGATTTCTGGAATTTTCACTCATCAATTCCCTCTGTCTTCCATACAAACGATGTAGTTCATGAACCTGGAAAAATTCAAAGAATTTTCAATTATTGCCCTGCTTTGTATGCCTTCCATCAAATCCTTTGTAAAAAATAAGCTGGGGGCTAGAAAATTGTACTAACTTTTTTGCAGAAATAGGAAGAGAAACAGAAAAAAGACAAGAACAAAGAGCAATAGAAAGAACACATCCAAAAATTCAAAAATGTTAATTTCTCAATAAAGATGAAGAATACTCTCAAGTCCACATATCATTCTAGAAACGCAAGGGGAGAAAGACGCATGTCCGATCCTACAACTACTAAATCAGACTGATAAACCCGCAACTCAAATTACAATAATTACAAATGCCAACATGGAAATAAAATATGGAACAATTGAAGTTGAAATTGAAGTATCTTAATGTCAACTACCTGATTTCTGAATATGGCTTCATGCTTCAGCATTGTCTGCCTTAGTATTTCCTTGTTATAAGCTAAAAATGGGTCTGAACCAGTTGGCTCCGGGAAGACATTGTAGACCCTGCCCATTTTACAGCTAGGGCCATTGCTGAGCACTTGCCACAAGCTTCCACTACCACCTACATTTTGATCTATAATGGGATAATAATATCCAGGAAGGTAGCTTGTACTATGCATCTGTGCTCCACTTCCTAGGAACAAATCAGAAGGAAAATGGTTACAATTTGAAATGAAAAACTGAAGCAAGACTTCAAGACCGACAATGTTTGAACCACTACCAAAAGAACAAATGAAGGAGAGTTAGATTAGCCAAGCGAAATATATACCAAAACAGCACAAGATGGGATTTTTATGCTACAGAAGGTTTACAGTTTCAAGAAATGATCAAGATTTGGGGGAAAATGTTTTTTTTCTCCCAAAAAACCTTTAGTGAAAAAACGGTTGCTCATATTCCTTTCAGTTTTTGCTGCATCGAGCCTAAAAGAGATGCAGCATGTTCAAAACACACCAAAGAGTAATGTGATATATTTATTCAGTTGATAGAGGTGAAGCAAGAAGAATTCTTGTAAAATATCAATGGCATTCACTTGTACGAATAGATATTTACAATGAAAACTAGATATGGTACTGATGATGGAAAATCAATCTAACCATACGTAGAGAGATCCACTCATCAAAATCCAAGAAACACAATCCCAGCTCTTTACCTCTCACCCATGTACAACAGCTGATGGAAACATATGTATACACGCATACATATACAGAAAACCACACAAATACACCTAAGCACACTCTTACGCCTCTGTATAGACTGGAGTGAGTGGGAGGGGAGGAAACAAACAAACAAACGAACAGATTCAATACACGTGTGGACATTTAAGAAAACCAGAACATCCCAGGAAAGGAAAGAGAAAAACAATCAAAGCCCCATAACATTATCTTCTAACTTCAAACAATCAAAGATAATTCACCTGATATCATAGCTTAATTCCTCTGCTTCAAGAACCCGTTTTTAAACATGAATTCAACAATCCAACACAAACTCATATATTCACCAAACAACTCAAATAAACCACGAAAATCAAACCAAACAAAACCCATTGCCCCAGAAACCAAAGCTTAAAGTCTCAGAAAGCTCAAATTTTACTCCTTTTCTTCAGTTTCTAACTTTTTCAGAGAGCCCAAAACCGGTGTTGCAGACTTGGAAGAAAAGCCATGGAAAAGAGGCTTTGATTGTCATGTAGCACAGCTAACGGTGAGAAAGATTGGAGTTTTTGGATCTGCTGGGGCCACCCTTTACAAAGATGATGGAGAGAGAGAGAGGAATAACTTACCTGAGAAGAGACATAGGATTTGTCAACACATGGGGTCTATCCATCTATTCTTCTCTCATTCATATCTTAATTTTGGATTTTTTTTTTATGAGTTCTACGGAAAAATGGGTATCTTAAGATTCTATCCACCAAACATGGCCTACACATTGGGAAATTTTTAATTGTACGGTATCAAATGTTTTAAATAATTATATCACGTATAAATAAAATTATAGATAATATAAATTATATAATTTTCATTATATATGATATAACAACTAAAATATCAGGTACGTGCATCAGATACACTTAAGAATTTCTCCTACATCTTTTCTATTTTTAATTCGAAAAAAATGAGTTAATATATAGCATACAAATAATGGTAGAAAATTAGTTTATTTAATTTTTAAAATTTTTTATATATAATATTTTTATCTTGAATAATTTTTTTCTACATTATGGTCCCTAATAAAATTATAACATATTAAGTAGTTCCGAATTATCTAACTCGAAAAAATCATTTTCATTGTAGGTTATTTTTTTTAAGAAAAAAAGCATATTTAATTGATCACGTATAATATGCAATGGAAATGACTTTTTTTTTTGCCAAATTTTATATAGAAAAGAGAGTTGTAAATCATTTGGTATATTATAATTTTATTATGAATTATAATAATAGAAAAAAATTCATTAAGATCGAAAATGTTACGAATTCTAAAAGATCAAATAAGTTAATTTCTCAACAATGGTCAAATAAATAATTTCACAGCCAATCTATCTAAACAATGTTTTTAAATTTTGTAGTAATGAATTAGGTTGGAATTAAAATGATAGTAAGTAATAAAAAGTTTCCTTGTGTTATGAATTATTGGAATCTCCATTAATTAGTGGAGGCTCCACTAATTATGGATTTATGTGAATTATTAGAAGATTTTTATGGATGTCCACCATTTAGTGGAGACACCATTAATTGAGATTAGTTGAAGATGATGTATGCCATGATGTATTTCACTAATTAGAGCTCTATAAATAGAGCTATTCTCTAAGCTTGTAATACACCATCATTTTGTGAAAGAAATATTAGTGAAAGAAAGATTAGAGAAATAATTATGAGAGAAAGAAAGAGAGAAGTTTGAAGAGAAATTCTTGTGCAAATAATAGTTAGAATTTTCTTAGTGTGTAGTGTGTAGATTTTATTCTAACACTACCCTAATTTTATAACACCTTGATAGTTAAAGGCTTTTAATTCTAATAATGGAAATCAACAGAAGAAAACACACATTAATACATATACAAAATGATTAATTTTTTCTGACATACGAGCTTTAGCTATCATAGTATTAAAAATTAGTGATTTAATTACAATTTATAGAAATATAAAAAAATATCGTAAAAATAATTTATCAATTAAATTTATACTTTGAATTGACTAATAACATTTATAAATTAAACTCTCGTATTTAGAAGCTCCTGTCCATAGAAAAGGCTTGCAACAATAAAAATGAAAGGATCGTTGAAGAACATCATGAGTTGTATTAGGTGATCTGTATTGGAAACTTTGGACTTTTTTTTTATTATTTGGATTAGTTAAATAATTAATGAAATTATGGAGTGCTAATGGCATAATGGGTATGATTAAATAAATAAATGAACTACTCCCATCAATTATTCCAAATTGGTGATGGCTTGCGGATAAATCAATACATTTCTTTATTCTTTTTAATTTTTTATAAACTAACTCGGGACGTTAACGTGAAAATTTTAACATTAACCGTTGCGGTCAACTCAACACTAACAAGTCATTAATTAAAATTATATTTATTATTATTTCCATTTCATAATATAAGTTGTTTTAGACATGAAATTTTTTTTCCAATATAAGTCGTTTTAAAAAATTCTATAAACATTTATTACTTTTTTTTCAACTCTATCCCTCCCTACAATCTCTCTCCTCCCATTAATTATGATTCAACTCTATGTAATTATCAAAGTAGATAAAGAATTAATTAAGAGTATTTTTAAAAGTTTAGTTTTATATTGTAAAATGGAAATAGTAATATATTATCTCACAAGATATTCAATCCGGACCCTATATTTATGTCAAAAAAATCAAGTTTAATTATTGTCACTTTAGACAGATAATCTCATCGGTCTAAAAAAGAACATATTCCTTTGCATATGATTCTATGTTTATACATGGTGTCAATTTAGCAAGATTTCTTATTTATGCTCCATAAAAGTCTTCCATTTATGGAGAATTCTTATATGAAAGCAATAGAATTAATTGCATGAATAGTTTTGCCTTTACTTATAAATTAAGACTCACTATATTAGGAAAAAGGTAGCTTAGCAGCTTACCATATGCCCCCAACTCATTTTTTAGATAATATTTTTACTTTATCTTAATAAAATTAAATATGTTATAATAATCTATTTAAATTTTACTTATCATCCTTCAAAAAATTTTAAAAAATTATTTTTCTAACTTGTCTTTTTCATATAATTTCTTCTCTCAACTTTAAGTTTCTGATTCTGTCTTTCAGTTGAATGTTCAACATATATCATGAATAAACTCTACATATCTAATTATCCGAGCATATATATATATATATATATATATATATATATATATATTATGCAATTAGCAATGTCATTATAATTATAAATAACAATTCTCTCTATTCCTCCCTTCTCTTCTATCCAAATGTAGAATTGATAAATAAATAAGCTACACCACTTCAATTAATTTCTTCAAATATGTTTTTCAATTAGTAATTCATATCAATCTTGCATTACCTTCATACATTTAATGTATGAGACATTATCTTATTTGAATTTCCTTTTAATAACATTTTAATATTGCATGATTTAAAAAAAAAACACACACACACACAATTGTAAAGTACTTTCTCCAAAATCGAAAATTTGTATTTATATTTTTAATAATCAAAATAAATATTTATTTAAAAAATTAAAATATATTTTCTCTTTAAAACTTTTACGTAAAAATAAGTGTGAACTGAGACCGTAATAATTTAATTACTAAAAATATTTTTTAACAGGATGGTAATTCAATTCAATAAAAACCCCAATTTTGAACTAAAATCACATTTTATCTGAGGTGAAAAAGAATTTGGCATATGAATATTAAGAAGGATTCTTCTTTGACGTCTAGCATACACAAAATCTATGCAGCCATTCTCTTCATATACTGCTTCCCGTGCCGCAGTCCCTGCTTGGCGGGTAAAGCTGCGGCGGATTTTTCTTTTCTTTTTTTTTTCCCCTACTTTTCCTCACGTTCCTTTATTTCTGAAAAGGTCTCAACCTTCTTATCAAATTCCAATGTAGATTATAATCTATAAATAAAAGAGGAAAAATTATACTCCATTCGTTTATTTATTTATTTACTTTAATTAAAAATTTTGTTATAATTTATCTGACTTATTAAAAAATTAAAATTATATTAATTATTATTTTTTTACAAATATATTTCTTTAATACAATGAATATTGTACACTTATATAAAAAATTAAAGTAAATTAAATATACTTACAATATATAAAGTTTTAGAATTTGATTACTCCTTAATATTCCTTCCATTCATAAATAATGGGCTTAATTCATAAATAACACACATATTAATAAATTATTAAAATTTATATAATTATAATAAAAAATGACATGACGTGTTTGGGGTTTGAATCCTGTTACAATACTAAGGAGAAGGTAGTTAATGGGTGATATAAGTGAAAAAAAGACTCTAAAATAAAGAGTGGAAAGAGAAAGATAAAGGACATAGGTGAAAAGAGAGATAAATATGTAATTATTAGAGTGGTATAATTAAAGAAGTGATGAGATTCAAATTAATGAGGTGAAGAAGATAATAAAAATATTTCAAATGGTATAATGGATATTTTAATCATTTTTATTATAAAATTTCACAATTTCTTAATATGCGTAGTTTTTATAATTAGGTCAATTATTTATGGATGGAGGGAATAAAAAGAGAGATTATTTGAGAATAAAATATAAAATATTGATTAATTAAACGAAAAATCTTATTTTTCTTAAAACTTGTGAATCGGTTAAAATTGATAAATAAAAGGGAACAACGGGAGTAGATAAACCTTTTATCAAATGTACTACTCCTTCCATCCGAAATTATCAATTCACTTTCTAACTTAATATTTGTCTCAAATTATTTGTCTATTTAGGAAATCAATACTTAATATTCTAAATTTATCCTTATTTATTTGTATTTTATTTTTCAAACATATTAAAATATAGTAAAAAACTAATTTTACGAGTTCTTCTATTCATACTTATCTCGTTAGTTTTCAAGAAATATCAATAGCAACTTGGGGAGAGAATTGAATACTCAACAATATTTTTGACACATTTTCTAACAAGAATTAAATATTAGGAGAGAGAAATAATTTGAAATTATATCAAAGTTTTGAAGTTTTTGTACTTCTTAATATAAAGAGATATACTTATCATTGAATTTTAAGGGTAAAAATAGAAGAGAATGTTTAATTAATTAAAAAACATACTTTTTTTTTAATCTCCTCGTAATCGGTTAAAGTGAACAGATAATTTGAGATGGAAGGAGTAGTATTTATTGAATTAATTAAATTTATATGTTTGTTACATTTTTTTTTTTGTGGCACAATTAGAGTGAAAATAATAGTAAATGAATTAAGTTGAGTTTGTAAAAATATAATAAAATTTATTAAACATGTAAAGTTAGGTGGGATCTAAAATAAAATAAAAAAGATGATATGATATGTTGTGAATATATAATATTTATCGAGAACGAAAATATATAAAGTATTAATTTTTTTTAAAAATAGTTTTTAATAATCTATTATTATTATTATTATTATTATTATTATTATTATTATTGGTTGATAAGAAAACTTATAATTATTTGAAAGGTTTAGTATTTGACCGACAACTGTAAGTTGAGATATTATATTGGTCTTGAATGTCACCAAAAATACCAGTTAAATGTCCATTCGTACTAGTTTCATTTTGTTCGTTTGTTTTTATTTTTTTATTAATTTTATACTCCCTTCATTCTAAAAAAAATACCAATTTAATAAATAACACACATATTAAGAAATTATTAAAATTTATATAATTATAATAAAAAATGACTATTATATCTCTGAATAAAAATAAATTTTCATTAATTAGATTGAGAATATACACATATATAATAAGTCAAATATTTATTGAGTAGTTGAAGAAAGGGTAAATTAGAAATATACATAATAAATGTATTCTTAATTTGTAAAATTAATAAGTATTTTGATATAATAAAAATAAAAAATTTAATATTCTTTTTAGGAGGGAAGGAGTATTAGTTTCATCAAGTAGGTTAGTATTCTGTATTTAAAATTAGATTTTTTATTTTTATTTGTATAAGTTATACAAACATAAGATTTGATTAATAATATATTTAATTAATAAAAAGTAATGTGATAATTTAGTTATAGTTAACTGTAAAAATATAAAAAAATTCGAAAACTTCCCTTTTTAAAATTTTTTTAACACACGTGCAGGTCGCTTTTAACTACTATTAGTTTTGGTGTTCATGACTAATTTTTAAAAGATTAATTATTTAAAATTATGGGTGAATATCTAATCACTTGAATATTTATTTTAATTTCAAATAATCTGGAAAGTAATAGCAAAAATGACGACATCGCCCTCGTATACAGTGAAAATTGGTGGTTTCATCATGAATATCTTGCGTCTGTCTCACGGATTTCGTCTCCCCAGATGGGCCTGGCCCACTGGGCCCTCAGCACCCTACCTTGGTAACTTCCTCCCTTTCGCCATTCCATATTGATATGGCACAGAGCAACCTCACACATAAAAAACGTGGCGACTACTTTGTTATTATTACTACTAATGCTCGTGCTTTGCGTGTAACGGTTTTCAACTATTAAGTATTTACAAATTATTAATATCTCCATTTTACAATATAAATTTTTTTAAATTAAATTTTTTTACAATATAAATCGTTTTATAAAATTTTATAAAAATTTATTACTTTTTTCCATCTCTATCCATCCCTACAAGCTCTATTTCCATTAATTATGATTCAACTCTCTTTAATTATCAAAATAGACCAACTTAATTATGGATGTTTTTAAAAATTTAGTTTTAATTTGTTTTAAAATTTATGAATCTTTAACCCTTATGCAGAAGTTTAAAATGATTTATATTATGAAATAAGTGTAGTATTACCTTCGTTTAACAACATAAGTCGTTTTAAATTTGAAAAGTTTTTTCACAATATATGTCATTTTACAAAATTTTATAAATATTTATTACTTTTTTTTCAACTCTATCTCTCCTTACAATCTTTCTCTTCCCATTAATTATGATCTAACTCTCTCTAATTATCAAAATATATAAAGACTTAATTAGGGGTATTTTTAGGAGTTCAGTTTTAAAATTGTGTGAAATTCAGGACCCTTAATTCTTGTGCACAAGTGTAGAACAATTTATATTGTGAAACGGATGTAGTATAATATATATTTATTATATTCACCTAAATCTAATGAATTTCGATGACCTTTTATATTTTCTTTTAAAAAAAAAATCTATTTAGTCCATAAAATTTGGTGTTTGTAATTTTTCATCTTTAATATTTTTTTTTACTGTTATAATCCCTAATTATTTTTTTTCTGCCATTATGGTATCTAAGTTTTTGTTTTTAGGGACCACAATGGCTGATTTTTTAGGTAGAAAAATAAAACATTATCAACCATAATGGCAAAAAAAATTATCAAGGACTATAACCACAGGAAAAAATATTAAGGACGAAAATATTACAAAATTTAAATTTTAGGGACTAAATATGTTAATTTTCTAAAAAAAATTTGATTTAAATTTAATATGTCACGTGTCAATAAAAAATACTCTCATGTGTCATAATGGGAACTATATATATAGAGAGAGAAATTTGCTACCATCTAAAATTGTAACTTTCTTTTCTTATCTTTCTTTTGTTTTTTTTTGGGGACCAATTGTTATTTTTTAATATATAAATATTTAAAATTTTACAGCTAATTTATGTTGTTTAAAAGATATAATTTCTATTAATTTATGAGTCTCGTCACTAACTTTTTAAAGTAATAATAATAAAAAAATAATGACTTATAATGAAATTTTCTAATAAATTTTTATGTCAAATCTGGACAAAGCAGGTGTATGAAGTGATGGGACAAAAATTTTACGTGTATTTGGACTTTTATTCATATATATATATATATATATATATATATTAATAATGGTTAAGTTTGATTTTTATATAACTTAAAACAGGAGAAAGTAAATTTTGTTGGCTTAGGTTTAGTGGTTAGGAATGTTAATTTGGACTCCATTTAAAAATATGATGGGTTTATTTTGAAGCTTTTCTTGACTTTGTATAGGATTGTGGAATGAGTCGTGTTGGCCTAAACTCGGCATCAGATAAAGAAAGATCTGCTAATTTAAGGGGGAATTAGAAGTATATAGTTTGAGATAATTTAAGTTCGACTCAGTTAAATATATTTAATAAAAAATAAATAATACTAATATAAGACGTAAGTATGAAATATAAAATAAATATTCCTAAGCAGAATTCCAATAGCTTCACTGGGATTTTTTTTTTTTTTTTGCAAGAGAGTTTCTTGTTGTTTTTAATTGGTATTATAAGGCATGTGTTGAAGAGAAAAAGAAAGAAAAGCACAACCCGGGCCGATTTGAATTGGCCCGAAGTCACATTTTATAAAAGGTCATATCCCGATAGGTGAATTTTGATTGGGCCGAATTGAAGTGTATCTAAGCTGGTATCAGAAGGCTCCAAAGCCATCATAGCCTTGGGGTCAGCCACAAATCTTGCTAGTTTAAGCCTAGAAAAAGGCCAGTGCAAGACTAGAGACCAAAAGCGTTTTCTCTTTTTGGACCAGGTAAATCTGGAACGCAGTTGGTCCCTTTCCTAGAGGCCAGAAATGGATGCAGTAATTTGACATCTACAAAAGTTTGGCCCAAAACTTATTTGTATTCTAATTAGCCTCCTTCAAAATGGGTTGGCCCATCAAAGGTTTAGTTCGGACCTAGACCTATTGCCTCTTAGATTTTAAAATTAAAAAGAATACTAGAATTTTTTTTAATAATATATTCTCTCCGTCCTTATTTATCTGTCACAATTGAAAATTTTTAATTTTTTTATCTGTCACATTAAAAAATTAGGTGTCATTAATGTTACTTTTACTGCTATACATTTATATTAAATAGCTTTGAAAAATGAAAATGTAATAACTTTAGAGAAATAGTTGAACAAATAAAGTAAGAAAATAGTTATGGAGAACATTAAATCCATTGTTACTTTTGAAATGTATAAATAAAGTTGTATGAATTTAAGAGACTAATTAATTTTTCTTAAATTATGTGAAGTAGTTAACTGTGGTAAATAAATAGGGACGAATGGAATAATAAATAATACTACATCCTCTCTCGGTTGAATTTACTTGTCACATTTTAAATATTTTTTTGGGATGAATTACATGTTATATTAGTGATTAGTATTTTTCAATTTTATCATTGTCAATATTATCCTAATAGAACTTGATATTAATTGGGGTGGGTTTTCTTGATTTTTCTAACAAACTAACAAATTTTCATTTAGTTATTTTAGTCTTTTATACTTGAAAGATTATAGATTTTGGAATTTTTCTTTAATCTGTACGTTTCTATAACGTAACAAGTAAATTTAATCAAAGGTAGTATATAAGAGGAATGAGAAGGAGATACACTACAAGAAAGGCAAAGGATTAGCGAGGGATAAATAAGTTAGGCACACAAATTGACTTTTCGTCGCTAATCCCTAGTTGATTAGCGATGGATCAACGTTAACTAGAATCCCTTTCAAATTAGTGAGTGATTTAAATTTTTCGTCTAATCCGTCGCAAATTTGATAGGGATTTGCGATGAATTTTTTACTTTTACTTAATATTCGTTGTAAATTTTTAGCTTCTGATTTGCGACGAGACCCAAGCTAATCCCATGCTAATTTGCGAGGGATTAGCGACTGATATTTTCGTCGCAATTCAATGCTTGATTTGCGACGCATTGGAGTTTTATTGGCGAGGGATATTAATATCCCTCGCTAATCCATCGCTGAATGTTCCCGTCACAAATCCCTCACTAATTTTCAAGGGATTTGTGAGGGATTCCCTATTTTGTGGATCCTCAAAATTTTTTCCTCACGATACTTTTGTGTGTGGTACATTTTTTTTTATATAATATCCTTACAAATACGTAATTCTTCATTATTTGTTGAATTATAACCAATATATTTGCATTCATTTGAGGATTAATTACAATCAACAATCGACAAGTTACAAAGTATAGATTATAATTAAATGATATGCATACATTATAACTCTGTACAAATTTGTTATATATAGTATATATATAATACATTGATAACTTTATATGCACACACACGCGCGCGCGCGCATATATATATTTGATGCATTGATCATACAGTCGATGTATAATTATGCAATATAAACACACATTTAATTACTACGAGAGTTTACGTGCACAATCGAAGTTTTATATATTATGTTTTATTACATTTGATTAGGGTAATAAATACAATTTTGGGAATTGAAAACGAGAGTTTACGTGTACAATTGAAGTTCTATATATTACGTTTTATTACATTTGATTAGGGTAATAAATACAATTTTGGGAATTGAAATCACGCCAATACTAATTAAAAATCTCATATATTAGTAAGCGTAATAGGATAGATGTTAATTAAATCTAAACAAACGCCATGATGAATATTTAGAATTGTTCACTGGCGGAATATTTCATGCTTTTAATCCGTAGCTAAGTGTTGATAGAAATAAATATATTTTTCTAGTAGAGTATTGAAAAAAGTAAGGAAAATATTATATCCGTCGCTAATCCGTCTCTAACTAGCGACGGATTAGCAACGGAATATAACAGTGAGGGATTAGCAAGGGATAGAAAATTTAGAACGGAATTTGAAATTCAAAAAATCCATCGCTAATCCCTTTCTAGTACAACGCAATTAGCGAGGGATCAGAAGGGCACTTAAAAATGTGTAGGATAACCCTCGCTAATCCATCGCTAATCGCACGCTATTTTGTGAGGGATTAGCAAGGGATATGTTAATTTTATTTTTAGTAGCCGTCGCTAATCCCTCGCTATTAGTGAGAGGGATTAGCGATGGAAATGTCCCTCGCAAATCCACACGACTAATACATTTGTGTTCTATCTTCCCCAGACCCCGCTTCTTCTTTCTCTTTGCTGTCTTCTCCACCTGTCTTCTTCCTTTTTCTCCGGATAATCCCTCTTAAATCCCTTCCAATCCCTTCCTGAACACAGTAGCGAGGGACATCTACCGCCACCGCGACGTGACCTTGAGCAAGCTTCCATCTAGAATTCCACCGGCAGTAGTTCTGTTGGAATATGTGCCCTCTTAAAATAGATTTCTAATGTAAATATCGAATATTAATAAAAGAATTTATTTTTCAAAAATCGTTTGTGAATTAGTTTTCTTTATTTGTGCACAATTTTGTTTAGAAAAGACCCATTATGTTTAAATAAGTGATCCATGTGAATGGAGGTCTTTCACAGTAAGGTATAGATCATGGGTTATTTAAACACATAAAATTTGTTCTTAACCGATTGATGAGAATGAGAATCTCATCATATTTAAGTTATTATGTTATGAATTCCAAATGGGGAATGACTTACCTTTAGCCAGCGAGTAGTCCACTCACTTCATGACGTAAGCGTATTTTGAATACGTAGAACATGACCTGTAGTAGTAGTTTCTAAAAGTACTATATGGTTGAAATCTTGACTATTACCGCTACAGCGTGGACTAGTACTCTATGACTTGAGTATGAGTTGGTGGTTTGACGAAGCTGGAAGCATATACTTTGATATGTTATAGTTGAGGTTCTATCGTAGGGCCAATATACTTGCATATTGGATTTATGTAACTAGTTAGTTAAGATAGATTTATACAAGATAGTTTCTATACTATATCGCCCCTTGTGGTTATTTGAATGATCTAAATATCCAGGGCCCTGGGAAATATGACTTGGATCTAAATACCCTTGTGTTTGCTTTAGTGGCCCTTGGAAAGCGGAAACACTCCAGGAAGTCGTGGATCATTGGATTAGAAGCCTAAGAGTGGTAAATGTCATTTAGAGCGGTGTTAATACACTTTTTCCTCTCTAAATGTACGGCGATGTGTAGAGGAGTATTTTAGTCATTTCATCTTAGGTCGAAGATTTTGCTAATGTAGCATTATCCTAGGGGTTAATATTTTCTTATGGTGATATTAGAAAATATTTATAATGCAAAATACATCTATTTATATAGTAGGGGTATTTTGGTCATTTTAGTAGCAATGCGATGTGTCTTTTTGGTCATTGAAATAGCCTGTAAGTCCTAATTAATTTTTGGGTTGAAGAATTGGTCTCAATTGAGAGGGTTTTATTTTATTCAGGAAGTCTAATTTATTATTAGATTAGAATAAAATAAATTGAGAGAAATTTATTATCTGGTTTAATTGGTTAATTAACTATTCATGGTCGAGGTCCAGTTTGAATAATTAGAAAATTAACCTGGACTTACACTAGAGGAAAATAATTAATACTTAATTATTTATTGAGTTATTTATTTAATTAATCCCAAGAAATAAATAATTAAAGTTTAATTATTTTTTGGTTCATTTGGACACATTAATTATTTATTGGGTTATTTATTTAATCCCAACAAAAATAATTAATGTTTATTATTTTGGACTTTTCGGGTTCAAGAAAAATAATAAATATTATTTTGGTTCAATAGCTTGGACCATAGGATTTTTTTGGACATAATTCAGAAGAGTTTAGGGAGAAGCCAAAATTTATTTTGTTAATAATATTTGGGTGTTTAAAATATTAAATCCCGGGGATATTATTATTATCAAAATAATTAATTATTTTTGGGCTTCATAACTCTTGGCTTTCTGTGTGAAAAAATAAAAATAAAAATAAAATCTCTCCCCGTATGGCTCTTGGGTTTCTGGCTTTTGGTTTCTCTTCACTGGCTTTTGGTTTTTGTTGGTTAACATAAGAAACCAGAGGAAGCCAACCAAGAGGGGTGGGAAAAACAACTGATCATTTTCTCAACCCATTTGTGTGTTCACCAACTAGAGGTTAGGCTGTGAAATATTCTGAGAACTAAAGAGCCAAGCATTGTTTGCACCAGAGGTGAAGAGAAGCTTGGCAACTGGAACCGGAGGTTCCATCCCACAGGTAGCAAGAAGCTATTCTTGTGAATTAATCAACTCTCCCACAATCTTCAAGGTTTAAGGCACTGAAAGGTATGGTTTTCATGCTTCCATGCTGCTGTTATGCTCTGTTCTATTTTTTTATCTCCATTTTTGTTCACCGTAGCATGCTTCTCTGTTTTTGTCAAATCCTACAAACTCGACCTCCACAATCACCCACCGGAGCTGATATTGTCACTGCTTCTTTAAGGTATCATCAATTTTCATTGATTGGTGCTTTTTAATTTCGTTACGCTTACCGTTGAACTTCACGGTCTCATCAACTCGAGGCCATTTCTACTGCTACTGGGTGGGGGTGGGGGGGCGGCGAAGGAACAAATTTCTTCATAGTTTTCTTGGGAAGAATCTCCAAGACGGATACTCACTGAATTGTTATGTTGAATGTGGATGGGAATTTACAATGTTCTGTCTCTAAAGAAATCTACAACGTTTCAAAAAATAGTCAAAAATAACTTTTGCTTCAATTGATCACATGCCAAAATTGGACCCATAAAATACATTAAAAATGAAGCAAATGGCAGTGGAGAACAAGAAAGAAAACAACCTGATGAAAGAAAGAAAAAGGAAGGAAGAAAGAGAAATAAAAAGGAAGCAAGAGAGAGGGAGAAACCATAAGGTAGAGAAGAGAAAAGGAAGAAGAAGCTTGAGGTAATTCAAGATAGAAATCAACACTCACAAGGTATAACAACTTCCTTCAAAAGTTAAAGTTATTCTATAGCTTTTGGTGATCATTATGACATGAATTTTTTCATAGAAACAAGCATAGACTAGCTATAGTGATTTATGATGATATGGAGTTGTGATGATATTTTGTTCAAGCGTTGTGCCGGTTACTTTGGGAGTTGTTTTGATGTGATTTTTGTGATATTTGGAGGTGCTTTGAAGGGGTTATAATGCATTGATCACGGCTGTAATTGTGGGAGAAAAATGAACAAGAGAAGAAATGGAAAAAACAAGTTGTGATTGTGGAGAATTATAGCATTAATATGCTTTGTTCAAGGCTGTAATTTTTGTTGCGTATAAACCATGCTAGTTTTGTTCCTTTCATGGCTAAAAGCTTGCTGCTTTGATGATGTTATGATGGAGAATTGATTAAATGGATTGATAATTAAGTACTAAGAAACGAATGAAATAAGAAAAATAATGCTTTGCAAGGAAAATACATATATGCTGGTAAAATAGCAAGCTTCTGTTTGCAGCAAATTTATAACAATGGCAGATCTGCCTATAATAAGCTTATGGTTTTGTAGCTAACGGCCTTAAGAGTATTTTGGTACAAATTTGAGGTCATTTGAATTAAATTTTGATGGCTGAAGCTGAATGAATTTATGATGGAGACTTTGAGAAAAATTATGTTTTTGTGCTGTTTCTGTAGGATGTTAATTAGACTATTTGAGAGTATTTTGGTGTGATTTTTCAGTTCATTTTATGTGTTTTGGTGAGAAGAAAAAGCAGTAAAAAGAAGGGCAAGAACAAAGTACATAAACTTCATATAATATAAAATGATAAAGCTGAAAAATAGAATGAAGGAAATACTGGAAAAGCTAAGTGCATGCTGTTTTGGATCATTGTGGCCTAATGGATGGTTAGGAGCATTATTGGCCCTTGGATCAAAAGAACCCTAGTATAAAAGCTTCTTCTTCTTTTTTTTTTTTTTTGTTGATTATTATTCTTATTGTTACTATCCTTTTCCAATATCCTAGGGTGTTTCCTAGTTTTAGAAACAGGGCCTTGAAAAAAAAGTGTGGAATATGTTCTTATTCTACTACTTAAGTTGTGCAAATTTGAGTTTATGATGCTTGAATTGGTTAAATAGCTTGACTTATTTGATTTGTGTTATCTATGTTTTTGCTTAAGGGGTAGAATAATATTCTTGTACTGAATATGAGCTTGTCTACCTTAACTTTGATGGCCTTAGGATTATTTGGTTTAATACATGAGTTTGTGAAGTTTTGAAAGAGTTGAATAAATAACAAATTTATATTTAACTTGGAAAAAAAGGTTATGCTTTATTGTAGATGAATTTGCCATGGATAAGTTTGATGAATTTTTTTGTCTTGTTCATAAGCTATTTACTTAGTGTTTAATTCTTGTTTGTTTGAGGACAAGTAAAGTTTAAGTGTAGGAGAATGTGATATGATCTAATTTTGTCTATATTTTTCTAGTTATTTGATATTGTTTTGTGATACTTTTGGATTAATAACTAGTCATTTCCCTTTCTATTTGATATTTTACTTGTGAAAACTGGTCTTGGTACTTTTGTATAGAAATTGGAAGATTTGGAGGTTATTTTACTTTTGGTTTAATAACTAGTCAATTCTCCATTACTGATTAATTGTTTTGAGGTTAATTGTGTTTTGTGTGCCATTTACAATGAATGTTGGGTGAAGTGAGGTGGTTTTATGCTGGAAAACGTTCAAGTTATAGGGAAAACTTTGTCAAATTTTTTTTAAAGGATTTAGAATACACAACTCGATAGTTGATAGTATTTCTTCAGTATCATTATTCAATCTTTCTTCCATAATTCATAACGAGTATATTAGGGTCTTCAACCTTCACAATCACCATCGTTCTTCATTCGAATTATACAAGCACCTTATGGTCTTCCCCCAGGCTTTACTCATCTGTAAATTGGAAAAGATCTTCCCACCCGGCTTCTTTGACATAATGGAGCACCTTATGGTCTACTTGCCATACGAGGCCAGGGTTAGTGGCCCTGTTCAATATAGATGGATGTATCCATTCGAGCGGTAAAATATTGTATATTATTATATCTATATATACATCTACTATGTGAATCAGTTCTAACTGTAAAAAATGCATTAGGTTCTTATATCGTTTGAAGACCAAAGTTAAAAATAAGGTGAGAGTGGAGGGATCAATTTGCAATGCTTACTTAGTTGAAGAGGCATCTACCATTCTTCTCTTATTATTTTGAGCCACATGTGCAGACTCGACATACAACTATGGCTTGGAATGATGAGGGTGTTCATGATACAAACTCAAGTGACACTGTATTGTCTATATGCACCGTTCTGGGAGGGTTTTGAAAAGTATTCAAAATAGGCATCTTACCCTGGATGAATTTAAGGCTGCTACAAATTACATATACCTAAATTGTGAAGAAATTCAATCATACATTACGTAAGTATACCACTATTTTGCACATTTCTAGATTTTATACGGCAATACTTTGAACAAGTATCCTTATGTGTTCGTTTTGGTCGTTTTAAGAAATTCAAAAATGACTTGCAGTTGTATGAGCCGAGTATAACAAACCCTGAAATTGATAGGAGAATAGAGTCGAAGTTTGCAGGATGGTTTAGGACTTATGTGAGTTGAATACATCCAAAATAAGACTTTAAAATAAATTAAATTGATAATGAAGGCGCATTAACACTTTATTTTTTGCTAGGTTCATGATCCACAAAATCAAGTGATTGAACAACACTTAAAAAGCTTGGCCTGGGGACCTTCGAGACAAGTAAAATACTTCCATAGCTATTTCATAAATGGTTTTAGATTCCATACACATGATCGGTCATTTGGAAAAAAAAACAATTAACAGCGGAGTTTGTGTTAAAGGTGACGGAGATAGTGCCAACGATTATTATGGAGTGTTGAAGGAGATTGTCGAACTTCAGTTCCCTGAGACTTCTTGTTTAAAAGTTGTCCTATTGAAGTGTGATTGGTTTGATCCAACGCTAAATCGGGGGGTTAAAATTCATCCTTACTACAAACTTGTTGACATCAATTGCAAGAGAAATTACCCAAAATATGACCCCTTTGTGTTAGCTCAACAAGCAACTTAAGTGTATTTTCTATCCTACCCGGGGAGCAAAGAACCAAAATTTGATTGGGTAGCTGTTTGTAAAATGAAAGCTCGACATGTCATTGATGCACCCGTTGTCGAGGCACCATATCATGAGGAAGTATATGATACGCAGGCAATCAATGTATGTGTTGAGGATGACAACTTTAGAAAATTATCAGATGAGTCCGGTATTGGAGAGACAATCGATTTTATGGATTCGGGTTTAATGATGGAGGAAGCACAACCGAACAATGAAAATGATGATGAGGAAGAAGAATGGGAGACAGGATCCTCTACAGACGACGATGTGGAAGGCTACTCATTCGATGATGACAGAAATCCATAGACTAGGTCCAAGTTTAACTAATGTATAGATATAATTATTAGTTCTACTATCGTTACATTACAAGCGTTTTACTTTGCTTTATACTTTTAAATTTATTATTTTTTTCTTCTCCCAAAATATGATCATTTTTATGTATTTAAATAATTCCAGATACATATGGCTTTTGATACCTCACTTGACGATCGGTCAGCGACTCGTGAATCGTCGAGAGCAGATGAGACACCATCCCTGAGTATCGCGCCACGTATACCTGCTCCACGCCATTACCTCCAGACGAGGCCCGATCAGAGCAGGTCCCTACCCCGATCCTAGGTTCTTCGGGATCCATAGTTGGCGCTCCACCTTCTAACGACACTCGACTGCTGATTGAGCCAGTTGGTGACTCATAAATTGATTACATAATTACTTATTATACGCTTTTCTAAATTTTCAAAATTATAACTTTGTCTAATATTGCAAAATCTATTTTCTCGGATCAGGTTCACACATTCGGTTCGATGTGTGAGGGAGATTGTTGAGATTTTTAGACGACACTACACTGGAGCCTATGCTACCTTCTCATAGGTTCCGATTGATGTTCGGAACATGTGGTTCAATCTTTGGAGTGTGAGTTCGATTTGTAATTATTACTTGTAGTATTTTTAGTATTTTTAATATATTTTTTTATTTGTAATTACTTGTAACGGTTATTTTGATTTTGCAGTCTTTTTTTTGTTGGCGCCCCGAGCATGCCGCACAGATCCGGGCTAATTGGGAGAAGAAGTGTAAGGCTAGACTTTCGGACATATTGTCCAAGGCTCGGAAGAAGCATGGGGGTAGTTGCCCCAAGTAGATTTCCCCAGACCATTGGGTTACTTTATCGGAGCATTGGGGGTCCGATAGGTGGCAGCGTATCTCTTTCGCTGCTAAGCAGAACAGATCCACTGGTGAGGCATCCTACACAGGAAGATCCATTTATTTTACTGAGCATGAGGAACGGATGGTAAGTATAAAATTTTTTACTGTTCGATATATCCGCTATTTCACACTTAGTCCATCATAAAAACTAACATCTAGTCGTTTCTTGTTACAATGATAACGGAGACAGTTAGATCTTGACTTCAGCTACATCAACCCCTTCAGATGCACCCACATATTCTAGGACGAGCCGAGGAAGGGCCAATATGTCAGTGATCGATCGCACCATACGCTAGTAATAATACATAATCTTATACATTTTTAAGTTTAATATTATTTATATTTTGATCACTAATTTTAAATATTTTATGCGTGTTTCCTTACCCCAAATTCGACAGGATATTGTCATTGCTATTATTGAGCGTCATACACAGTCAGGTTCCCAGATTGATTCTATGAGCATGGTCGCACCAAGTAGGGTGCCCGACGAGAAGACGCTGTTCGTCGAGGTAGATAACAGAGCGTGCAAGAAGGAACGAGTATACGAATTGGGCTCCGAATCTTTGAGGGTAAGACGGAGGTTACAGCAGCCAGCTTCATCTGAGTCATCGATTTCTTCTACCTCGTTGGATGTGAGCTAGCTGCAGAGAGAGTTACACACCAAGAGGAACAGGCGGGAGAGGGTTGAGCATCAGGTACAAGTATATCGGAGCCACTGCCAGAGCTTGACTGAGTACCTGACACTTATGTCTCAGAATTTGAATCTACCTCCGCCACCGCCGATGCCAACTGTTCAGGAGGATGAGGAGGACATCGTCATCAATCCTCCAAATTCAAATCCAGATCATCAGCCAGGCCCTTCTGATCCACCCCCACCCCCTCCGTCGGCTCCAGCATCCACACCGATTCCTGCTTCATAGTTAGGATATATACACTACATTTTTATGTATTATTCATATGTTTTCATTATTATATTTATTTAGGACATTTAGACAATATTTTTATGTATTATTCACATTTGTCATTATTATATCTATTAATTATACTATTTGGTGGTTTTTTTAATTTAATTAAAATTTGCATTATTTTGATAGATGAATTTTCTTCAAATACAGGGCATTTTTTAAAATATTTTTAATAAATATTTTAAAATTATATAGTACTAGCGAGGGAATAGAAGGAAATTAACTTCAACCGCTAATCCCTCGCTAAAAGTCACATTTTTCCATCACTAATTGCACGCTATTAGCCAGGGATTAGAAACGGATTAAACTATCCGTCGTTAATCCCAAGCTAATTTGCGTGGGATTAGCGACGGAAATATTTATACCATTTATTTAAAATGAAATTCCATAGCTAATCCCTCGCAATTTCGCTTGGCGACGGATCATTTAAATCATAAAATTAAAAAGAAAAATTCCGTAGCTAATCCCTCGCAAATTAACGAGGGATTAGTGACGGAAAATTCCCAACATTTTAGTTTTATTAATATATTTAAAATAATCCGTCGCTGATCCCTTTCTAAATAGAAAGGAATCAGCGATGAAATGAAAAAATCCCTCGCAGATCCGTTTCAAAATTTATTACTGAAGTCGTTAATGGCTGAAAAATTTCCTCGCAAATCTGTCGCTATTTGCAATGGAATTTTTAATCCGTCACAAAATTTTGCCTTTGCGCGGAAGAAATTAGCGAGGAATATTCCCTTGCTAATCCGTCGCTAATTTGATTTAGCGACGGAACAATCCCTCGCTAATTCTTTGTTTTATTGTAGTGATAGGTATGTGCTTGATGAGTATCGAATTTCAAATGAGAATGAATGCTAAATCAACTAAGCAATTGTGTTGATTAGGAACACTAAAAGGTTATTTAACTAGGAAAAAAAAAAAAAAAAACTCACTCTCGAGCCAATCATCCCACTAAAATTTGTTATATTTCGTATGCAAATTCTCCATTATTTTTTTAAATCAATTAAGTACAATATACCTACTCTAATGATAGAAGAATTACTTTTATTTTCGCGAAAAAAAAACTCTTCTCTTGATAAATATTGAACTCTTAATTTATTAGTTAAGAGACTTTAACTCCTATCTCATTATTGAATCAATATATTTGCAGTCTAATTATATATACACTCTAATGTAATATATACAAAATTCAAATTGTGTAGATCATGACTCTAAAAATTGCTGTCCTAACAAATGGAATTTGACATTCTGCTAGCTTGTCAAACCAAACGTTCCAAGATTGCAAGATGGTAAGCGTGCAACAAGAGGTGTTTGATAAGACTTTCTTAGGCTATGCATTAAAGAACTAATAATGCAATACCTGCCTTGCAATTGAATCATTCATTCTAGTCAGGTATCATCAATGCCATCAACAACACTTGATCATATTTAATACTAATTTTTTTTTCCCAGTCAACAGGTGATGAAGGACATTTTGTCATTAGTATCCTTTGTATTTGTTAAGCACACCAAGGCGTTGAATTAACAAAAGGGTCTTTGCTTCTTTCTGAGTTAAGACCATAATTGTACTATAGAATCAATTTCCAGAGTTGCAAATAAAGCCTATCAAGTGTTGACATGAGCAAAAAATTTCTGCAGTTTCTATATGGGGTATGGAATTATACAAGTTTATTGTCCAGTTAGAAACCTATCTTTGACATTTCTTCATAAGGTCTCTTGACATCTTGACAGGTTCCTCCGCAAGAGTCAAGAAGGGGTACCTTTCTCTGTGGTTTTAGGGTCGGTTTAAATATGAAGAATTCACAGCCAAGGATGAAGTCCATGATCAATTTGGCTTATGATAGAGGATGAAGAAGTATTTGTAAGTATTTTTGTTTCTTGTTTTTGGGGTTCTTTTTGGTCTTGCTTTTGTTGGGAAATTTTGTCCTTGATGATGGATGTGGCGAAGAGCAAAAGAAAGAAGAGTTCTATAATCAAGAAATTGGTGCTTTCTTTGTCATTTCCAAAGGGTAAAGCAACATCTTCCCTTGTTTTTCTGTCAAAGAGTAAATCATGGCACTGCACAGCAGCTGGGATATCATCAAACTCCAACAAAACAAAGCAAAACTTGGTTACTCCAAATGGTTGTTTTTCAGTGTATGTTGGACCTGAGAAACAAAGATTTGTAATCAAGGCAAAATATGCAAATCATCCACTGTTCAAGATGCTTCTTGAAGATGCAGAAATGGAGTATGGTTTCAACAGTGAAGGCCCTTTATTACTTCCTTGTGATGTTGATCTTTTCTACAAAGTTTTAGCAGAAATGGATAACAGTGGTGAAGAGATACATCGTCTTGGATGTGGCTCGTGTACTCCTTTCAATCCTGCAAGGCGTTTAGGAAGCAGCAGCAGCATGGCTAAGGGTTATAGCTTATGTGCGCTTCTTACTCCACCAAGATTGTTCAAGATTAATCAGTTATAAATTCTTGACCTCAATTTCTGGCAGATTAAACATGAAGATCTCTTTAACTTTTTATTTGAATCATAGGCAATACAATCTCTGTTTATATGGTTATTGACTAAGAGATTAGCAGTTGCTGCAAGTGTCTATACTGCTTGTTTTGTCACAGACGGTAAATTAAACACAGGATTTTTACCTTTTTTTTACTCCGAGTGTCGTTCTTTTGAATTGGGTGTACTTCATGTGTGACAAATTTGTTAAACAGGAAAACAATATTGCATATATATATAGCGTGAATATGAGTAGAATGATAGTGTATAAATAAACGTAATCGTTATATACATGATGATACCGTTGGATCCCTACTTTTGCATCAAAATACCTCATCATCGAGTTCTTCTTTGGTTTTACTTCCTAGTGAGTTACCATGTTTTCTTGTAAATCTATAATGAGAAAACCTCTCCATAGGAGTGCCATGTTCCATCACATCACGGAGTAAATCCAAAAACACTTTTTGCAAAGAGAATAATACTTTCTGAAAATTAGGGAAGATTATTATTAGGAAATTTTAATAAAAATGACCGTTTTTAATTTGGAAGTATTGAAATCTTATCGTCGTAGAGAATTTATCAAATGATCTTAACGCATTTATGAAATACATCTTTACTAAATAAATATATCTTTATCAAATGCGTTTTTATTTTTTTACTTATGAATATATATATATTGAGTTATCTTCTACAATAAAATCGAAAAAATACTTTCAATTCAAAAGTGAACCATTCTTGTCAAAAACTCGTATCACCATACCTGTACTTTGCATGAAAGTTTGGAAACCTGGTACATAACAGAAAGATAATTAATGAAGCAAGAGTACCTTTTCAGATAGTACATAACATAGATATCAAAGCCCTCCAGAGCCAATGGGAGAAAAAATGCAGATATCAATAAGAAAACTCACTCTTAATACAGTCGCTCAACTATAAACTATTAAGCCGATAACATAAATGCCCCTAGCTATAAGGTGCTGGACTAACAGCTGGGTATTTTTTAGCATTTTTTACTATCTTTGTTAGAGCTGCTTTACCAAGATCAAGCCCACAGACATCAGCTAGTTGAACTAGGTAGAGCAAAACATCAGAAATTTCTTCCTCCAAATGTTCTTTATCGTCAGAACTCCAGTTTGGTAACCCTCTTGCAACTTCTCCCTTCCACTGAAATATCTCTGAGAGCTCGCCTACCTCTCCAACCTTTCAAGAACACAAAAAGGAAAAGAGAAAAACGTTATGGAAAGAGTAATGATTGACTTGTTATACAAAAAATATAGGGTGCAACGACTATTAATTAAGTTTGGTTTTCGTCTTGCGAAGTCTAATATAGCAGATGAAATGACTTACCAAAGCTAGAAGTAGGTTTCTGGGGCTGTGATATTGCTCCCAACCTCTAACTTCATTGAACTCTGCAAGCCTATCTCTGAGTTCTTTAAGTGAGACATCATTCTTGGCTGATCTTCTGGAAGACTCGTTAGAACAATCCTCCATTTTCTATTCTTCAAAGTATCTTTCACTTGCATCCTGCACATGCCATTTTAAAGACAAGTTTGTGTATGCATGTCCTTGGGTGGGGGGCTTTTCTTGAGGTAGTGGAGGGACCTGCGTGGGTTTTTTCAATACAGTATTCACGTGAGAATCGGTAAAGATGTTTGTAAACTTTCCATCCATGAGTTGATATCACTAAGTCCAACCTGCACAATCTTTTACTAGGAAATGTAGACTGGGTGCAATTGGTTTTGCAGAGAAAGTTTTTGTACCACTCTCACCAACACTTCCATTCTTTCATCATAGGATCTTTTGCTTTGTTCCTTGCCATTTTGCATTCTTGTCCCTAACGTGTCAACATAGTATTGATCAAGATTTACAAATTGGATAATCCCTTGGCCACGACTGCATCATTTTCCATATGCTCCAAAAATTGTTTTCTTCTTATCTTGAGTAGATAAGCTCCAAAAATATTAGTTGGATGATCCAAAAATAATTGCAAAATTTAGTTGAAGCCATTATGGAAATACATATATAGTGCCCTAATCTCTCCATTAATTAGTATATCCACTGTATCTCATAACTTTGTCTAGTCACTATAGAAGTTAATTAAACTATCCGTGAATATAATATAGACTATGAATTAATAACACAAATCAATTAGACAGTGTGAATTTATAAGATTTGTATAATTCGACATGAATTACTATACGATTTAATGCAAAACTTATATATGGTTTCTGCTAGACTATTTGCAACGTTCATTAGTAAAATAAATTAATATACCCTTCTTCCTAAATGGAAGTTTTTGTATTTAATCTAACATAAGAATTTTGAAAAAAAATTGACTATTGAAATTGACTCCATCAACAAGATATGGGAATATCTATTTAAGAATAAATCAATATAGAGGTATGAATATCTAATTTGAAACAAGATTATTAATCTAACAAGTGGGGAAAAGCTAGAAACGTGAAGTGTTTTTGTGGAAAATTGAATGAATAATTGGGATTCCAAGAGTTTTGTATATACATTGAATTTTTGTTGAGTTTCAATTAAGGTTGTCAAATCAAATAGTGCACTGTGCCCCAGGTTCGAAGAATTGTTGGATATATAATCAGCCTGCTATATCCATTACTTTTCCAGAGATTGGGACACCCCAAATCCTTGAGGATATTCCCAATCGCAATGGCCTCTTTCCGGTTATGGATGTAACGAGGACAAAGGAACATTATTACTGCGGCGGAATGCTAGCGTATCCCGTTTTGTGCGGCTCCAATTTGGACAATTGTCGGTCCTTTATCTTTTTATTATCAATAGTTATCAATATACTAATTAAATCTTTGATCTCTTAAATTATGAATTAAATATTCAATTATAAGATTATTAATTCTTTTAAGAGTTTAAAACGTTTCCGACAATTCTTGCACAAGATGTTCAAGTTCTTAAGTAGATAGTGAAATTTTTTAATGTTAACCTTATTATCGAAATTTGATATTTATCACTCTGAGATCTAGAGAAATTCGACTAATTATCTCGATCAATTTAAAGGATAAATAACGAATAATTTAAATATTGAATTATTTTAGTAAATTCGATATCAAATTGTTATATCACTTAATTGATTAAGACGTGTTAAAATTTTATTATAAATTTTAAATAAAATTAAAATTACTAAAATTTAAAATTTAAATATATTAAACATTCCTCTAGTTATTATTATTATTTTTATTTAATCTAAATTGTAATAAAATAAATTATAATTAACTAAATATTTAAATTCAAAATTTAATACTTAAATATTTAAATTTTAATTTAATCAAACACGATATCATTTTTTTAAAAGATAAGTAGCTCCAAAAATAGTGCCCAAGAAGTGTGCTAGTAATCAACCTATTCTAGAAAATGTGCAATTTTAAGGCCATTTGTGAACCATAATGCGTGCATAGGCTATGGTGGAGTGAAGGTCTACGGTCGTCAACATGTTTTGTGTCTTCAATTTGATAGGACGAGAATAAGTTCCCCAAACATGTTTATCTTGTCGGCATTCTTGTTTTTATTTTTCTTAATGATTAAAAGAAAGAATTATACTATTGTAAAACTTTATATAATTAATGAAGTATAAATATAACATTACTAAAGATATGAGTACTATTTTTACTACAAAAAAGAATGAGTATGTATTTGATAAGGATTGAATCCTCATCTTAGAAGATTTCAAAACCTTATTAGCTTGTCGATACTCCTTCTTCGTCTTAAAAATCCTTACTTATATTGGATAAGAATAGGGGTGGGATGTAACAAGTCTCATTTGATGAATGAATACTAGCATACCTCATTTCATTTCACTTCATTAGTCTAGAATTTCACATATTTTGTTTATTGCTTTGTATGCAACATCCCACTACATTTCATCAATGATTATCCTCTTAGAAAAGTATATAATCACAATAATTTTAACATCCATTTTGTGCCAAAAAGGAGACATACCTAAACATAGTGTTCTATAGTAATCCATATAGAATTGGTTTTGTTGTGAATAAAATTTTCTTGGTCTCTAGGATTATAAGTTGACGGCTACTTCCTTTCAGAGAAAAGTCGTGAACAGAATTAGAAATTTAAAGATAAGAGAACAAATAAAAAATGTTTTAAACTAAGAAGAATAATATTATTTTCAAGATTATGGAAGTAGTGAGATTGCAACCCTACTCCTCCATATCAGCTTTTACGAACAAGATAGAAAAGAAGGGTATTTGAGTTTTTTCTTCTGATTTTACTCCAATGCTTAATGAAGCTTCTTCCTTAGCAAATGGAAGGGGGAAGGAGGATGAGTTTTTCTAAGCTCGACTTTTTTTTTATTATTAAATTAGTATGTATCTATGTATGTATATATGCTATGTTTGAACCTTTTGCTTTCAACTTGGCTTCTCCTCATTTGTCTTTTGCAATTTGGTATCTTTTTTTTCACCTTCCCCGATTTCCCCCTTTGGCCGTTGCTGCTGTCCCTTCTTTTGGGCGAGAGTTCCTTTTTCATTTTTGCTTTTTTTTTTTTTTTTAACCTTTGTTATTTTGTAGTGGTTTGAAAGGCACTTTGGTGGGCCCAGAGTCCTTCTTGGACTGACTGTTCTTTGTTTTTGGTCGTTCTGGTTCTATACTATTTTGTGGGCTTCAACGTAATCCCCATAATCAGCCCCTTCAAATAACTTGATGATAGTTCTGGCCTTCTGGGAAAAAAAATAAATAAAGAAGTTGGAATTTATAATTAATTTCTCTCAAACTACATGGAATCATTAAACAAATAAAAATATTTCAATTTATATCTCTATATTTTTTAAAAGATTGGTTAATTTTTTGTTCATAAATAAAAATGATTTGTTTGTTGGTTATAGTTTGGGCAAGAAAGGGGATACAATGTTTTGGGCTGAGAGCCTTTTCCACTACTAATGAGAAGTTCCATTACAATGGCCGTCTTTAATTCGTACTTTATACAATTAGATATCGAACTATAAAAGAAATTTAGTTGCCATTTTAGGCTGTATTTGATAAGCAATTCTTCTTAATTTAAATTAAAATTTCAATTTAAAATAATATTAATTTAAATAATTTTTATTTTTTAAAAATTATCATATACTAACAACACATCATATTTTTTTTATTATCGATTGAGCTCTATATTTAATAATATTTTATTAAATTTTAACAAATTTATTTCAATTTAATTCTTATATAAATATAGTCTAAAATTGAGAAATAGGAGGCAGGGATAGTGTTTGCCCCTCCCAAATTTTTGTTGATTTTTTTTTTTCTTGTAACTAATTATTTTAAATTTTATATTTCATTTCTCTAAAAAATTTAAAGTTATCTAACCTATCATTTCATGTACGTTACCCTCTCAATCTAACTTTTTAGTGAGGTGATAAATAGTATCAAGTATAAGATAATAATAAGATTGTTGTACTACATTATTGCGATAATGTGATGCTGTGGCTGCATTGAAAATTTTCTCTCGATGAAGACACAATGATTTTCAAAATACACACCTCTACCGTTTTATGATTTTTCTCTCTAATATATGGGGAATTGATGAAAAAGAATTAGAATCTGAACACGAATATATGAGTAAAAGCGTAATCTTACGTTGCTTTTCTGAAAGCCGTAATACGAACGTTTACGTTTTCATCTAAGGAAATTTCTTAGATAGATTCTACGACCAATTGATCAGAATGGCCCCATTTGGGGCCACTTGGCTTCAACTGGCTCGACCGTAGAAAAGAGGCCTAAAATGGCCTCAACTAGGGATGGCAATTCCCCGGAATAAAGCGGGGGCTCGGCCCGACCCGACTCGATGGGGTCGGGGATTCCACGATTTAAGCGGGGATGGGCTGCATTTCTTGGCCCATCAGGCGGGGCTGGGGATCGCATGATCCCCGGCCCGCCCGGCCCCGAATAGCCCGATGGTATATATGATTTGAAATTATATGTCTAGTGTGTATATATATAAAATAATTATATATCTAATGTTTGTACTATATATATATTAATATTGTAATATATAATGTATATATAGACACTATATATGTAATGTATTCTATATATAGCATATATATATATATATATATATATATATATATATATATAATTAGTAATTAAGTAGATACGTCAAAAATTTTGCATGCTATATTTTTGTTGTGTCAGTGTAACAGAGAATCTATGCAAAAAAAAAAGACTTTCATTTCTAGCCTCTTATTTCTTTTTAATTTCAAAAAAGAAAAAAAAAGGAAATTATCTCTTTTTCTCTTTCACACGAGTTTTCGATTTATCAGAAGGAAAATAGGGGATAGAACTAATAAAGAAGATACTACTAAATAAAATAAAAAATAAAGTAGTAAAATACTTTAATTTAGTATACATAGAAATTAGAAGACTCTATAAATATCTTTATTTTTTTAAATCTCCCGAAAAAGATCTAATAACAATATTATTTAATGGACACAGGGAAAGTTAATCGGTTGTGAGTGAGAGATGAGATTGATTGTTCCTTAAACAGGTATTTCAAAAGATATTCATCTATCTAATTGATTAATAAGTGATAAAAAGACAATTCGTGATTTAGATACTTAGTAAGAAGGAATAATGATCAAATTTAAATCATGGATTTATATAGGATCATAAGTGGGTAAATATTAAAAACACTTATATTTTTAAATGTATTATATGTATAAAATATTTTTATATGTTATATAAAGATAATAAGTGTATGTGTGTGTATTTTATTTATTCTTATTTCTCTAATATTCTAAATATTATATTTTAAAAATTTTTAAAATAATCTGACTAAGAGTACTTTAGACAAGTTTATTCATAAAAATTATTATTCTTAGAATTTTTTATTATTGTATATATATCTAAAAAGACATTTATGAAATAGTTCAAATTAAAAAAAAAAAGAGATATTGAAAATGACATTATAAAGCGACATGGATACAAGTTTATCTTTCAAAGCACTAAAGGTCTTGAAAGGCATGAGTAAAAAATATTTGGTTTATAAACCTGTATCTAGGTGGATAGTTTATTCATTTCCTCCTACCTTAGATAATTATAATATTTTTTATAAATTATAAATTAAATACTGAAATATTAAGATTTATAACATACAAATTTAGTAATATTTTTGCCAAATTCAGAGTTTAAATTGATATTACATAGATATGTAGCATTTCATTTGCTTGAGGGTCATATTAATCTCTCTTATAATTGATAGAGTTTTTTTTTTCTTTGCTAAATTTTATTACATATGGGGTTAATTACTTAATTTGCACACATTTCTTATTTTTAGACCTTATTTGTTTTGATTTTAAAAAAATTTAAACACAACAATTAATTAACAATAATTAACTAAATTGTAGATGTTCAGAATAATTACTTATTTTATTACAAATTTTAAATTTATCTATTTAAATTTTAGACTTAAATTTAAACATAATCTAAATGTTCTTTTTTTTTTCCCTAATTTTTTTTGAAGGACATGATAAAGGATTTGGACTATTTTGTTTTGCAAATCACAAGGTAAACATGAATAGAAGTAATTAATTATCCTTAACTTGCAAATATCACAAAAAAATAAAATGGAACCACAATATAAATATATTTTAATGTAGTGTGTTTATTAATTTAACAATAGAGATATTATTAAATTGATGAATAAAAAATAAAACATAATTTAATAATTTAATAATATAACTTATATTTTATTTATGTTAGTTCAAAATAAAAACAAAAAATATAATAAAAAACAGAACTTTATAAAAATTAATCTTATATTAGCTCAAAAAATTAAAAAAATACTTTTAAAATATAAAACAAGATAAAAAATTCAACCCTACCCAATATCCATCTTCCTCTTCTCACGCCACCGCGGCCCTCTTCCTTTGGTGCCGCCCTCAAGCTCTGAGCTTTACATAGCTAATCTCGGCCGGCTTCTCTGTTGTGGCTTGCACCTCCTCCAGCCCTCCGTCTTAGGTTCTCCCTGAGGGAACCGAAAAACAGAGAGCATGTCCAGTCACGGGAAAAAAAAATTTAGAGAAAAATAAAACCAAGCCTTAGAGGCCACACGAAAGAGTGAAGATCATACCTTTGCGCTTCTTAACCCTTCTAGGTTGAGTAGGAGCGGATTGAACGACTGGAATCGCCTCGCTTTGTCCACTTGAAGAAGCTTCCGGTTGAACACCCGCTAGCCTTCTACTTCGCCTTGTTTGCATCAACGCTAAGCTTTCTAACTGTCGGAATATTCCTCTACCTAACCTCTAGTCTGTGAACACAACAGAGAAGAAGAATGGTCTCAAATCTCCTTGGTTCTCTTGCTATTGGTTAGCAAAGTCCCAAGGAGAAAACCAGAAGATGGAGACGTGAGAGAGCAGAGAGAGAGGAGACGTGAGTCTTTCTTTTGCTTAGGAGGATTAGGGTTTTCTTTTCCCAGATACTTGTTTATTAGTTAGCCAAAATTGAGTCTCACATTATCTGATAAACATATCCCCGGGATTTCAAAACACCCGGATGTTATCCTGAGAATAAGTTTTGCCTAACCCTAAACTCTTCTTAACTGTATCTGGAAAAAACCCTAAGGTCTAAGCTATTGGGCTAGAAAAATATTTATTATTTTTCTTGGACCCAAAAGGCCCAAAATAATAAACAATAATTATTTATTTCCTGGGCTTATATAAATAACCCAATAAATAATTAATGAGCCCAAATAAATCAAAATAATTAATCTTTAATTATTTATTTCTTGGGCCTATATAAATAACCCAATAAATAATTAAACATTAATTATTTTTCCTAGTTTAAGCCCAGATTAATTTTTTAATTATTCATACTGGACCTAGACCCTGAATAATTAATTAACCAAATAAATTAGATAATTAATTCCTTTCAACTCCTATTTTAATTAATTAATTTATTTTATTCTAATCTAATAATAAATTAGACTTCCTGAATAAAATAAAATAAAATAAAATCCTCTTCAACTGAGACCAATTCCTCAACCCAAAAGTAGTTAGGACTTACGGGCTATGCCGAGGACCAAAAAGACACATCGCCTTGGCTGCTAAAATGACCAAAATACCCTTGCTATATAAATAGCTGTATTTTGCATTTTAAATATTTTCTAATATCACCATAAGGAAATATTGACCCCAAGGACAATGCTGCATTCGCAAAGTCTCCGATCTACAGGTGAAATGACTAAAATATCCCTCTACACATCGCCATACATTTAGAGAGGAAGAAGTGTACTAACACCCCTCTAAATGACATCTACCATCCTTAGGCTTCTAGTCCAATGATCCACGACTTACTGGAGTGTTTCCGCTTTCCAAGGGAGCTACCCTAAAGCAAACATCCAAGTCATGTTTCCAAGGGCCCTGGACATTTTAGACCATTCGGACAACCACAAGGGGTGATATAGTGCAGAAACTATCTTGTATAATTCTGTCTTAAATAACTAGTCACACATATCCAACATGCAAGTATATTGGCCCTACGATAGAACATCAACTATAGCAAATCAAAGTATATGCTCCCAGCTTCGCCAGACCATCAACTCATACTCAAGTCGTAGAGTACTAGTCCACACTGTAGTGGTAGTAGTCTAGATTTCTACCATATAGTACTTTGAGAAACCACTACTACAGGTCATATTCTACGTATTCGAAATACGCTTATGTCATGAAGTGAGTGGACTACCCACTGGCTAAAGGTAAGCCATTCCCTATTTGGAATTCATAACATAATAACCTAAACATGATGAGATTCCCAGTCTCATCAATAGGTTAAGAACAAAAGTTTATGTGTTAAATAACCCGTGATCCATACTTTACTGTGAAAGACCACCATTCACATGGATCACTTATTTAAACACAATGGGTCTGTTCCAAACGAAAATCGTGCACAAACAAAAAGTAAATTCACAAACAATTTCTGAAAATAAATTCTTTTATTAAAATATTTGATTTTATATCAAAAACCTAGTCTAAGAGGGCATACAATCCAACACTCCCATCTCTGCTGCACCTTCTCTGTTTTTCTGTTTTGGATGTGTTCTAGAAGTCCTGTTCTTGGCTTGTGCTCACATTTCGTCCTCATTTGGGAGCTGAACTGTTTTTGTTTCCTTGCCTCTTTGCAACTTAATTATACGATTTAAAGTGGTGTTTGAGAGTGCTATTGTGATTATGTACATTGTGGTCAGACTTGTGATCAAGAATATTAATTTTCATGTGTACAGTAGTATCTGTGCTACATTTTCTCTGTATTTGGTATATCTTGGTTAAAAATTGGTGACAATTGTTTACCTGCTGTATTTGATGCATTCTGTGTCTAAGCTGCATCTCTGCTGCGCCTTCTCTGTTTTCTGTTTTCTGTTCTGGATGTCTCTATTAACTGCATTTTCTGGATGTTATGTTGTGTCTAAACTGCTCTTGGTCGCTGGTCTCGGCTTCTCTGTTTGTTTTCTATGTTGCCTTCAAGAAAATAGGTATTTTTATGGTCTTTTTCAGGTTGGATTTGTCACAAATGAAGAAGAAAGCCATCCTATCACTGTCTGCCACTTTCTTGTTGCCGAGATCTTAGCTGTTGTCTAAGCTCTGCATTAACCATTTGTTTCCACTCATGAAATCTCAGGTCATTAGTTTGTAGAGATAGGACGAATTCTTCCATGTGAAAAAGCTCTAGGCATATATTAGCTATTTGATTGAATATATTGACAAAAATTGTTTCTTCATATTCAATTGAGCCTGTAGTTTCTATATGCTCCATTATGTCTAAAAGTAGTTTTTTTCCCTTTATCCTAAAGATTAAAGGGCAGAATTTGAGCCCTTTGTTCATGTTGTTGAGTCGATGGTTTTCCTTTGTATTTGTGTAAGGATTTATATGAAACTTTCACCAAAAAGTTCAAAAGAGTTTAAGTCTACAAAGATCTAGTGTGTTTAATAAGGTTTTATATGAAATTTTCATCAATATGAATTCTCTCTCACTGTTGATCATCAAGGGCTATCATTCAAATTTTCATCAATATAACTGCTGTGTTGAATAAAACTACAGTTCTATATGCTTTGATCATACCTGCTGCTTTTTTTTTTTTTTTTTTTTTGGGGTTGGTCAAGATGAAAGTGATACTCAAGCCATATTGTAAAGTCCCCATAGCACATTTATGAAAGATCAATGGCCACTTCTTATGAGCCATATTGTATTTCTGTTTGTCATATATTGATGATGTTGGTAATGGATGTGGTGTGTTAACTGCATTTTTTGGCATTATGATCTAAGTAAGTTTTAGTTGGATTGCTTCTTTATGCATTAAAGGCATCTTGGGGTATCTTTAGATTTCTGAAATTATCAATTTTCTTCTAATTTGATATGCTTAGCCCAGAATAGCACAGAATGGATCGCAAGGATTATTTTGGTATAAATTTTGTTGTGAGATTCATGGAATTTATAAGTTTGCTTAGAGAAATTGCTAGGTTTTGTGGGTATGTATCTGTTGTGTGTGTGCCGGTTGATTAGGGGAGCTTTATGCTATGTTTCATTTGGTGGATGGAAGTGTTAATGGTAGCTTGAATGGCTATTTATGGCTGAAAAAGAAATGGGAAGAAATGAAATGGAAAGGAGGTTTAATTGTTAAGAAAAATGGATTATTGATGTTATTGGTTTTGATTGATGATTTTATGTTGTGAAATTACTAAGTCAGTTATTTCTGAAAACCAGAGGATTGAAGGGTGTTTTGATGGAATATGAAGTGGATTAAGTATTATATAATTACTACAAACAAAGAAGAACAAAAGGATAATGTTATTTTGTAAGAAAAATACTTGAAACAATAGAAAAACTGTCATAGTTTTGCCTCAGTAGTGCTGCAACAGTTTTGAGCCTGTGTAATTGGAATTCATAAGATTGTAGTTGAATGTGTTATGAGAGTTTTGATTCAAATTTGAGGTTAATCGGAGTTATATTTGTAAAGTTATGCAAAAATCAAGATTGTGTGATAAAGCTGAAAATGCAAAAATTAATTTCAAGAAAATGGAATTAATTTGTTGTTTTAATGATGTTCAAGGGATGAATGAAAAGTTCAGAACTATTTCAAGAATAAGGGGTTCTGTTATGTGAAGAAAAACTATTTCAAGAAGAAAAAGAAGAACTAGGAAATTAGCAATTTTCATACATTAGTAACTATTAGTTGTGAACTTTAGTTACTAAGCTAAAGTTGGAATGACCTTTAATGTAGGTTATTCATGCTGGGGATTGGGTGAAAATCTAGAAGCATATACCTACAGCTACGTTGATATAGCAATAATGCTTTGCTAATTGCTAGTATTACTTGAGATGGCCCAAGTTAATTCACTAAAAGAAGGGTTGCTGTTTGGCCAAGATAATTCAACTTGAATGGCAATTAATTGCTATTACACATATACTTTATCATTGTAGTTAGAGTTATTTTCTATTACTCAATATTCATCTTTTACATATTTGTCTTTTCAACTTAGTAGATGTCACATCAAGATCAAGTTAGTGAAAATTCAGTCAAACTCATGGAATAAACTACTTCAACCCCATGTAATAGTAGTAATCCAATGTCATATCCTATGTAGAAAGTGAATATAGCAGTTGATGAGAGTATTGAACCTGAAGTTGAAGAATCTCAACAGCAAAAAAGCCAAAGTGATATTGGACCTATTGAAAGGCAAAAATCAGCAGTATGGAGTCATTTTAGGCAAAAAACGATAAATGGTAAACAAAAAGCTGAATGTATTTATTGCTCTCAAGAGCTTGTTGCTAGTGCAAAAAATGGAACAAGGCATTTAAATGATCACATGAAATCATACAAAAAGATAAAGCAACAAGACATTAGACAAAGTTTTTTAGCAGGGAAGGTAACTGATCCTTCTTCAAATGTTACACAAATGTCGACTTATGTTTTTTGCCAAGAAGTTGCAAGGAGAGATCTTGCTGAGATGGTAGTTATCCATGAATATCCGTTGTCTATGGTAGATCATTTTGGATTTAGAAAATATTCAAACTCTCTGCAACATTTGTTCAAGATGATTTCAAGAAATACTTTGAAGAAAGATATCTTAAAAAGTTTTGATGATGAGAAAAAAAAGATAATGGCTTTATTGAACAAAAATCATGGGAGGATTGCTGTCACTTGTGACTTGTGGACTGCTAATCACCAAAACAAGTCTTATATGGTTATCGCTACTCATTTTGTGGATAATGCTTGGCAATTGCAACATAGAATTTTGAGGTATTTTTTTGTCTTAGTTTTTCTTCTTGAATTTGATTGTTTACTATAACGTAAAGCTAGTTAGTTAATACTTACACATTTGCTCTTTTTCTTTTTTTGTGTTATTGAACGGTTTATCTATGTGCCATATTCTCATACAAGTGATATACTTGCTAAAGTTTTAGAAGAAAGCTTCTTTGATTGGAACATTGATAGGAAGTTATCTACAATTACACTTGATAACTGTTTTAGTAATGATGCCATTGTTGAAAATCTCTTGGGAAAGCTTCAACTCAGCTCTCTTATGTTACGTGGGAGTTTTTTCCATATGTGTTGTTGTGCATACATCCTAAATTTGATTGTTCAAGATGGATTGTCAGTTATACATGAAGAGATTGAGAAGATTCGTGATAGTGTTAGGTTTTGGACAGCTTCACCTAAGAGACAACAGAGATTTGAAGAAGCTGCACATCAAATAGGTACTCCATGTTTCAACAGGCTAATTTTAGATTGCAAAACTAGATGGAATTCAATCTTTTTGATACTTTCGACTGCATTGGCATACAAGGATATGTTTTATAGGCTGAAACATAGGGAGCGTTTATATACTTACTTGCCAACTGAAGATGATTGGGTTTTGGCACAAGAGATTTGTGATCATTTGTGCATATTTTATGAGGCCACCCAAATATTTTCAAAAAGCAACTCTCCAACTGTAAATTCGTTTTTCCTTACAGCTTTCAATATTAGAATGGAGTTAGAGAAATGGCTTGCAAGTGAGAATCAATTGGAAAAAACAATGGCTGAAAAGATGGTTTATAAATTTGATAAATATTGGAGAGATGTGCATGGAATTATGGGTGTAGCTGTAGTATTGGATCTACGGTATAAGATAACTTTGGTGGATTATGCTTTTCCACAAATATTTGGTGATTATGCTCCTATGAAGATTGAGAAAATCAAGAAGTTTTGTAGTAATTTGTTTTCTGAATACAAGTAAAAAAATGAGAAATCTTCAAGTTAATCAACAACTTCCTTGTCAGTTCAATCTCTTCAACATCTTGGAAATCGGTCAACGACAATAGTGGAAAATAGACTTGCTGGATTTTATAATTTTGTAGCACAAAATGAGAATAACTTGCAGACAAAGACAAAGCTTGATCAATAATTGGAGGAAAAAGTTTTACCATGGGGTATTGAGGAATTTGATATCTTAAATTGGTGGAAGTCAAATGAAACCAAATATCCCATTCTTCACTTGATTGCTAGGGATATATTTTGTATTCCGGTATCCACAGTTGCTTCAGAGTCTGCATTTAGTACTGGAGGAAGAATGGTAAACCCACATCGCAGCAAACTTCATCCAGATGCACTTGAAGATTTGATGTGTGTCCAGAATTGGTTGTGTACTGATATTTGTGCTAATAGTAAAGGTATATATAATAAATATAATTTATGAATTGCGTCGTCATTATATTTATATTTTAATTAATTATTGCTTTTATAGGTTCTTCTTTGAATGCTATAGAATTTGGCTCTATTTTAGAAGACGTGGATGCCGATGATGAGAGTGGGGTAATTTTTTTAAAACTTATTATCATTTATATATATATTTTTTGTATTGTTAATTTGCTTTATTAATATTTCGAATAATGTACATATATTTAAAAAATTACTAACAATATTTCTTTTATAGGTGAGTGGAACTACCGAGGTTGGACTTGAATGAAGTTTGGATTTGGCAACTTCAACTTTTCTGGACTTATATTATATTGTATGCTTAAGTGAGGATATTCTTTACATTATATTGTATGTTAAACTTGGACTCTTGGGGTGTATTTCCAATTTGTTATCTTGGTTTATGTTTTCATTTTGTGGATTGATGTGTATTGGGACAATTGGACTTGTAGCAGTTAAATCTCCTTTTGTGAAAATAGGATGTCTTTGTATTTTATTTCTATGAGATTAGGAATTGTTTATTTATAGGGATTATTAAATTTGGCTTGAGATGTGTTTTATTTAGGGAATATGGTGTTTAGAATTTTTAAATTTATTGTTGGGCTGAAATCGGGCCCCGGCTTCCCCGCCGGGCCGGGACTGGGGATTATTTTGTCCCCGGTGGGCCGGGGGCGGGGATCCCCGCCCCTCCCCATGTCGGGGACAGGGAGACTGGGGCTACACGGGGGCGGGGCCGGGATTTCTAATCCCTGGCCCGTTGCCATCCCTAGCCTCAACGCATTACCGAAATGCATCCTAAATAAATTAGGACGCATTAATTTAATGCGTTCTGCCCATACGATCGTTTAATGCGTTCAAGCATTATGTAAATGCGTCCTCCTAACATAGGACGCATTAAGTTAATGCATCCTAAAACATTTAGGACGCATTAATGTAATGCTGGACGCATTACATTAATGCGTCCTACGAGTGTCCCTTATTTGTTTAGCATCGTGTAATTTAATGAATTACTCAAAATCAAAATATAAATTGATCAGTCCATTAAATAAATTTAAGTGTGCATATAAGTTAATGTTATTTTTAGTAAACTTTCATTTCAAACCGTGGTTTGGTTTGAAATGAAAGAAATCAGAAGTAATCAATTGAAATGTAAGAAATTAGAAGTAGTCAATGTGAAAAGAAAAAGTAAACTAGGGAAATAAAATAAATTTTTTGTAGTACAAGTGCATTTAATAGCATAGTTTATTGTTCAGGATCAAAACGAGCATTGTTACAATTTCGCCTATTATGTCCTGTTTGATGGCAATTTCCGCATTTTGGGGGGAGCCTTCATTTCGATAATCCATCTCACCTCGAAAACGTACGGTACGCCTCCGGCCAAGTCGACTACCTTTAAGTGCAGGTGTGTAGCCCTCTAACAAGAAGTCAGCATTACGCCAGGTGTTGTTGTTACCCATAGGGTAGAAGTCACAATTGTAAGCATAAATGTACTTCTCCGTGGAGTACATAGGCAAAACAAAATCGGCTGGTTGCCAGCCACGATGTCGACAGACTGCAAATACATATGTACATGGCAATCCAAATAAATTCCATTTCGTGCAGTTGCAGTCCCGTGATGACATCTTAACTGTATAAACATTGTTACCTTTGCCCCCAGCTCTTGCGGGTGTCCGTACGCTAAAAATTCCATTGCGCTCATTATACTGCATAACCCGGTAAGATCTAGCCTTCTGCGAAGCTGCCTGGAATGCATTCTATATCAACGGAGGAAATGGTTTGTTACAGTTGTTGGCCTCAGATCGATGCAGGTTAAAATATTCGACTGTCTTTATGAATGTTGCATCAACCAGTGCTTTGATTGGTAATGCTCAAGTTTTTTTTAGAACACAATTCAACGACTCAGATAAATTAGTTGTCATACATCCGTATCGATATCCCCCATTATGAGAAAGTGTCCGCTGTTCAGGATTAATCTGCATCAACCAATTATATGCTTTCTGACTGCATTCTCTTGTTTCATCTATTATATATTGGAATTTAGATTTCTTTCTCTCCGTGCCAGCTTTGTACATCAGTCGCTTCAACTCTGTATTCTTGAAATGTCGGTTGAAGTTGGCACGAATGTGACACAGACAGAACCTGTGAACTCCCATAAGCTCATGCCATCCAGGCTGTCTCCTCATAGCAGACAAGATACCTGCGTGCCTATCAGATACAACACAGACATATCTTTCGCGCACAACACAACTTCAGAGTAGTCTTAGAAACCATGCCCAACTCTCTATAGATTCAGCATCGACAACTGCAAAGGCTAGAGGGAACAGATGGTTATTTGCATCCCAAGTACTGGCAATCAGACGCACACCTTTATATGCACCCTTTAAATGAGTCTCGTCAATTGAGATTACGGGACGATAGTGCCTAAATCCTTCGATTGATGGCTTGAATGCCCAAAAAACAAATCAAAATATGTTAGTGCCTCCAGCACTGGTGTCGTGGTGTTTCCAGTACACTATTGTGCCGGGGTTTGAATCTTGTAATACCAACATATAGTTAGGCAGTACTTTGAAAGTGTCAGACCATGTACCATATAGCAACTCAACAGCAGCTTTCCGGGCATACCACCCCTTCCGATAAGAACATCCCGCTTGGAACTGCTCGTGAACCACCCTTAATATAGTACTAACACGTGTCTCGGGATCGTCCCTGATGAGATGTAGTATGTGTTGTGTAATAAACTTATGAGCTAAGCTCCTATTATTGTTGTTTATAACTCTCTGCAGACATGTGTGCTCGTCATTCCAAACCGATATTTCCCATTTTGCGCTGTCAGCTTTCTTAATGATTCTTATGTACCGTGCACATGGATTTTGCTCGATTTTGTTCCTGTAAGCGGTAGTCCAAATTGTGCTCTTACTCTTGATTACAGTGAACTCGCATCATTTCCTCACGTTCCATAATCTTACGGCGTAAACGGCTTATTTTTTATCCTGGAAACGCATTTTATGGCGCAACTCCCAATTTGCTTCCGACCATTCATCAACTCGCAAGTCATCTCCGGCATAGAAAAAATCATCATTAGGTGCACCCATACCTATGTCCTGAAAACTGGTAAATGAATACATATGAGTGTCGTGAAGCGGCCTGTTTTGTGCTGGTGCTAGGGACGCCAGAAAGATTGTATGATCTATGTTTGCATCATTATGGTCACTGTCACTGCTGCTGTTGTCATCACACTCAGCAGCGAATGTCGAGTCAAACATGAATTCTCCATCCGATCCGGGGGACCATCGTTGTCAGAGGTTGGCCCAAGTGAGTCCATGACTGCTACACCATTAATTATTGGCGGATCCGAAGGTCCAGTTTCATGAACATCAGGTGGCATTGCCGTATGCACATGTTGATTTGGATCAGTATTGGTAGGATAGTTTTGTTGAAGAAGCCACTGATCTGGCAATTCTGTTTGTACCAACGGGTCCTGTTTGAGTAGCATAGCTGTGTATGGTCCAACATTTGATAGATTGAGCCCTGCAAACATAAATTGTGATGCTGGAACTGCAATGGGAGTCGCAGCTTCTTGTTCCTGTGCACGTGGAATTGATGATGCACCATCTTATATTGGTTGTTTGGAGAATGTCTTCGCATAAATATGGACACCGCCATCCTTGAAAGTAGGATGCAAATCCCATATGGCTTGCATATCAGCTTCATCCTCCAAGTAAAGTAACCCCCATTGCACCGTTGAACCATAAACCCAGAGATACCTCATGTATATCTCTAGTGTTGAAGTTGTGCTATCGGTCTTCATATATGAATAGATTTTTTCGGTCAGTTGTTGAAATGATATTTTCCTATGGATGTTCAACCGCTTACGACAAGGGCCATAAAAACGAACAGATCCGCCTGTTTCATAGGAAATCATACAATCCCAGAAGAAATCGAGAGTCATTGGGGATTCAAGAGCTATGACCTCGGATGTGAATGAATATGATAGCACAACGGTAGGATATATAGAAGAAAATAACATGAAGATATCAGATATCAACAGTGGTATATATAGAAGATTAATAACGCATTATATAAATGTGTCCTTAACAAAAGCTGCAACTTTTTAGAAAACCAACATTCGTGGGAAAGCCTGAGAGTTACTGAAAAGCCAAAAGTGCCGGAACACGGCATAACAACGCATTTACCTAATGCGTCCTATGGAAAAAACAAAAAATCCCAAGTGGTTCAGGTGTATGATAGGTTATAAAACGCATTACAGTAATGCATTATCTAATGCGCCAACACCAATTATTGTACGGGAATCTGTACCTTAGAACGCATTACTATAATGTGTCCTAAAAGATTTAGAATGATTATAGTACGGGTGCTAAACAGTATGAGACAAAAAAATGCATTCGTGGAATGCGTCCTAACTGCCAAAAGCCAACCAACACGATTATTGTACGATTTACAACACATTCGTGGAATGCGTCCTAACTGAACGAGATTGACATCGCATTCGTGGAATGCGTCCTTTACTGAAAACGCATAAAGAAAATGCGTCATTATTGGTAAATGCGTTCTATACCCTTTTTTCTCGCGACTGTGCAATGGTAATTTATCAGTCGTGGCAATCACAACAAAGTAAGATAAGTTCCTGTACGTCTGACATTCCAAAATAAAAATTCTCATCGACTAGGACGCATTATTAGATTGCGTTTTATTCAATGTCGCATTATTCGAATGCGTTCTATACTCGTTTTGCTAGAGACAGTCGTGGGCAATAAGGAATCTCTCTAGTAGTTAAAAACTATTAAAGCTGTTAAAACTATTCTTAAAAAAGTTTAAACAGTTTTTAGCTGCCGGAGAGATTCCTTATTGCCCACGACTATCTCTGACAATGGTATTTTATCAGTCGTGGCAATCACAACAAAGTAAGATAAGTCCCCGTACGTTTGACATTCCCAAAATAAAGATTCTCATCGACTAGGACGCATTATTAGATTGCATTTTATTCAAGGACACATTATTCGAATGCGTTCTATACTCGTTTTGCCAGAGACAGTCGTGGACAATAAGGAATCTTTTCAGCAGCTAAAACTGCTAAAGCTGTTAAAACTATTCTTAAAAAATCCCGTACGTCTGACATTCCCAAAATAAAGATTCTCATCGACTAGGACGCATTATTAGATTGCGTTTTATTCAAGGACACATTATTCGAATGCGTTCTATACCCGTTTTGCCAGAGACAGTCGTGGGCAATAAGGAATCTCTCCAGCAGCTAAAAACTGTTAAAGCTGTTAAAATTATTCTTAAAAAAGTTTAAATAGTTTTTAGCTGTTGGAGAGATTCCTTATTACCCACGATTGTCTCTAGCAATGGTATTTTATCAGTCTTGGCAATCACAACAAAGTAAGATAAGTCCCCGTACGTCTGACATTCCTAAAATAAAAAAATATATAGACAAAGATATACACAAAAAAATGAAGCAATGTGACAAAAACAATAAAATGCAATCTATGTCCCGCAACGCCTAGGCTTAATGGTTCGCCTAGGGCGACTAGTCTCTGCCACCGGCTCCCTGAATGTCTCAGGGTGATAGTCACATTGTCATCGCCGAGGCTAGGCTAGGCCAAAAGCTGCTCTACCCGGTGGCAAGTCCTCGTGGGTCTTCTGTGTCACGCCCTCCGGTCCCTAGGTAGGCAAATCATCGTCGAGCTCTACAGCATCCTCAGAAACTGGAGATAGACAGCTAGCAACAAACATCAAGTGATCTGGGGTCAGCGAATTTGTCATGCCATATCCTGAAGGTCCCGCCTCGAACTCGCCATGAGAAGTGGACGGTGCATCCTGGGTCTCCATGCATGGCTGTGACGAGGGTAGTAATAGCACTGGTACATCTACCTCCGACTGAATCGACTGCTGATCTGCTGCTACGCCGCGGGCGTCACGTCGTTGCCTCCCGCCACGTCGCTGTCCTCGGATCGATCGACCTTCGACCCGTGCTCTCGGGCCCCTACGTACTGCCTGCTCGGGACAAGCTGGCCGCCTCTCATTCGGAACAGGACAAACATCTGATCTAGTAGGGTCTATCCCAGCCGCGGTCAAGGTCCAAGTGCCCGCCTCCCTGATGCGTATAAAAGCATCGCGCGATCTCATGTCGGTATCCGGTATGGCCTCGGATGCGATAGAAATGGCCAATCTAATAAAATTCTCCTGAACAACAAGTGTAGCAAAGTCACAATTCGATAATTATTTATTTTTAAAGTTAATAAAAAATGAATAAATAAGAACAGGTATAAAAGTAATATAACGCACCATAATGGTGGTAGCTGAACCAGCACCCTGGTTGCCCTCAGCCTCAACGCCTGGTGGCATCAGATTTCCTATATGCCATCGAGTCCGAGGTCGATACCAGTGCATATAACCAGGCTCAGTGCTGATGCCTGCCATGTTGTCGATGATAGTCTGGCGTCGTGCAACCCACATCTCTCTATATATATTGAGTGATGAACAGACCAGTTTGTCGTGTGGTTCCTCCGTGTCCCAATCGCGTGCAACTCCGTATGGTATCCACAGTGAGGAGGAATGAACTGTGATAGACCAAACTAGTGAAGCACACGATCGGGATGGTGGAACTCCACGACATCCCAACAAATAAGTGGGGTCCGCGATCGCCAGATGTCAAACCCTTGAGTATAACGTGCGGGCAAAAGCTCCACCACCAACTCATCATAAGGTCGCCAAATAAACTACGAATATTAATTTAACAAATAAAAAATGTATCTATGATAGTAGAAAAAATAGAAAGTCATCTAGCCTAACGTAATACAAATACTTACATGAGCTCGTGCATAGCATCAAGCTGATCCCTATACCTATCCAGCACGTGAGAACTAGTCTGCTGAAGACGAAGCCACACGTCCCACCGTTCATCATACGGTGCAAGCGGAGGGACCGAAATCGCAACCACTCTATCATGACGCAAAACGGGAATATGCTCCCAAGCCCATAACTATAGAATAAAGATAAGTATTAAATCGCTAAAACTATACCAAAAACTCACTGCATAGTATATAGTATAACCGTACTTGAAGTAGTACCATAGGCCCACAAATCTCTCGTGCCATCGGATCAGTAGCATCGCATAGACACCTATACAACCACGCTAGCGTCGCACTGCCCTAATTGAACCGACCGCATAAAGCAAGATCCTCTAGAAATGGTAAAAAACGCAGCGGGAGCAAGTGACCAGACTTATCCGACATAAGCAGGCCTCCAATAAGAAGAAATATAAGGGCCTGAGCCCTTTGCTGAACCCGTACCTCGGGGGCATCATCAAGAAGTGGGAGTGACAAATGCGCCTCTAAAGCCGACTTATGAAGTCGGTTGCCCCTAAAATGCTCGTCGCGGGGACGAAATCCTAGAAGTCTATATACTATATTGCTCCAAACCACTCGCGAACATCCGTAAACGTCTCCTATGACAGGCTCACTGTCAATCGGCAATCCCCATAAAATAGCAACGTCATATAATGTCACTGTAGCCTCACCTACCTGAAAATGAAATGTATGCGTCTTGGGCTACCATCACTCAACTAGGGTAGTGACCAATGCGTGATCCACCTGGATGTGTCCAGCTCGACATACCCCACCAAACCCAGCAAGATCTATGTAATGCATGACCCGATTACTACACGGATAGACCTCACAAAAATAGGAATCACATCGCCTAAATAGTAAAGGAACCTCGCAAATCTCAGCATGTCGCGCCCAAATCAGAGAAGACCGATGCTCGGTCTGCCGCGTAATAATGTCATCTATGATTGGTCCTGGAACTATGCTAGGGTATACTTGGTCCATCCTAAACAAAATAACGTCAAATTATAATTGTTAACATTCAAGGCGTCTAATTACATAAGTAGGGACACCTTATAACTATTTACATTATATAATTTGAATAATTGGAAATTGAGATTTCTACAACCGGAAATTGTGGTCTATGATTTAGATTTATTGTGCTTCGTTTCTACAATGCAACCTTGTTACCTAAATATGTGCACATTTATCTAAATAAAGAAAATATATATTTTGTGCAAATTTTCTAAATATATTTCATAATTTAACATGTCACCTAACAATGTATCGTGAGATACAAATAATAACTAATTTGCTAAAATTAGTACTCTATATATATCAAATTGAATGTTTATATTTTTATTCTAAAATATTCAAGAATGAATGTCCACTTTTTTTAAAATAAACCTATTCTTCTTCTAAATTTTCACAATTAACTTCTTACAGTTAAAATATGAGCTCTAAACTTCACTAACATCTCGATCGGTTTACTACTAATTAATCTCTCTAATTAATAAGAATAACTTAATAACGTATATATTCATAGTAAAATATTCTCTTAAAATTTTGTAGACATTCAAATGCGAAATAAAGAAAAAGTTTTTTTAATAAATAAAAAAATAAAAATTTAATAACAAAGTTTAAAAAAATAAATAACAAAGTTTTTAACAAGTTTTTATTAATAAAAAATTTAAAAAATAAATATCAAAGTGATAATTTTTTTAGGAATTATGATACTATATCCATTTCATAATATATATTAAGTATTAAATATATATATCCATTTTTTAGGAATTATGCATAAGGATTAATGATTGTGAAAGTAATATACTTTATGAGTTAAAACTACCTAAATGAGCATTAATCAAATTAACTATTTAGGAATTGGAAAGTATAGTCTGTAGGATAAGAGGAGACAAGTAAAAATTAAATAAAATTGAGCTTTTGTAAAGAAAGAATAATATCATTAATATATATTAAAATCTATAAAAAGATTTACATTTTGAGAAGAAAAGTTGGCTTTAGAAAATCCTATACCTTGAAAATAGAGGTGGCAATTGATTTGGCAAAAGTAGTAAATTTCGGCACAAATAAATGGTGTGTCTTAAATTTTGTTATAAAATAGTAATAAAATTTAACCAAACTTACTATCTTTCTTGTTGAGCTTATTTATTTATTTATTTATTACTGTATCAGTTATCATCAAATTTACAAAATTTATTATTCAAATACATATTCCTTTATTACTATAACATCTTCCATATTGTTGTGTTCATAACTGCGTTCATTTAGATACAAGGCTTACTGAGGTTATCACGGTTTTGATTTTTTCAGTTGAACTGGTTAATTGAACTGTGGTCAACAATTGTCCCTGTTCAATTAGACTTAGGGCAACAGGTGCAATTGAAATTGGAGGTTTTCTCCAACCATTTACCAAGGATTGAACCGTTAATTATTTTTATCATTAAAATTACACATGTAAGCTTTTGGTTGGCCGAAACCATGAGAAATCGATACGTGGCAAAGTTTTTTTTTTTCCAAAAAAGATAAAAAAAAAAAAAAGTTATATGCTTTGATCTACATTAGAGCATTCAAATCTTATGGATGCTGCCATTGTGTAACTTTTTACTTCCTCCCATTTCTCTCCTATATAAATATTACTTAACTTCTCTTCCTATTGTTTTTTGGAGTCCATGAAAATTATTGGACCAATTTAAATGTTTGGTCCTATGAATAACTACACAGAATCACCAATGCCACATCAAAGTAAACAAGTCTATTAGTGGATTTCAAATTCTTCTCCAATCCAAATCCACCGTTCAAGTGCCCTACTATGGTCTATTAGTGCTACATCTCACGTCTCCACAAATTCTCAAAAACAGCAGCAAGAAAAATCCATAACGGTGATCTTTAACAACAAAATGCCAAAACAAAAAAATCCAACAAAATGCCAGATCCAACAAAATGCCTAAACCACAAAATGCCAAAACAAAAAAATCCAACAAAAAAATCAGCTCAACACAGCAAAACAACATCAAACTCAGTCTCAAAATAAAAAACCACATACGGCTCAATCCCAAAAAAAATTATTTAAATAAAATATCTGACTTTGATCCAAAAAACAGAGCTCAACCCAAAGCATTCTAGATCAACACAGCCATCATCAAACACATTCTCATAAAAACCCCAAAAAATTAAAAAAACTAGAAAATGGTAGGAAAAAAAAAACCTGAATTTTCTCTTCTCAGTCCTGCGTCCATTTGTCCGAGGCTTTACCCAAAGCTCCGAGTTTCAAACCCTATTGTGATTGATTCAGTCAACAAAGTCCCAACTGTAGTCCCAATTTTCTACTCTAGCCCCAGCCAAAAAAAAAAAAAAAGTCTCTGAAAAAAATGGAACCGGACAGAAATGGAGAAATTTTGAAGGGATGCCAGGGCGGGGAAGCAAACCGGCGACGACTGTAAATCCTAGCTGTAGCAAAAGTGGAATTTTTGCAATGACAGGGGCGGGGAAGCAAGCACGACGACGACAGAAATTCAGCAGCGGGAGGCGGGAAGAAAGGCACCAGCGCGACTAAGGATTTGCAGAAAACGACGATATAAGACGCTATGGGCAAAACGCATTACATTAATGCGTCCTAATTTAGGACACATTTCGGTAATGCATTGAGGTCATTTTAGGCTGCCTTTTTACGGCCGGGCCTGTTGAAGCTGAGTGGCCCCAAATGGGGCCATTCTGATAAAAAGGCCTAGATTCTACTGCTCCTCAGCTCCCCGAACACCAGTCTCAATCCACACGGCCCATGCACGGAACCACTACCACTAACAAATGAACACACATACCCAGGGAACAAGCTAGGAAGAAAGAAGCATTGAAATTCTACACGTAGACAAAGAAATAATCGATCAGTTAAAAGTGGTGATAGCTGAAACAGCAAGGACATGACTTAACCAAGACAAAGAAATGGCCTAATTCACAACAGCAAAGACCAAGGAAAATGATAATCTTCCATAGATTCTGCTTCTTTTCTTTTCATGATTGATTGTATAGAAATTTCTTGTTATTTCTGCTAAGGGAATGATCGAGTATCAAGAAGCTGTAGTTGCCTGCAACTTCGAAGTCATTGCAGCTAACTTCACTGTTTGGCTCACTTTGAAAATTCAATCCATGCCATGTTCTTGGACTTCACATATTTCTTCGAAATGCCTTGATTTTTTAAGGAGACTGGTTCCCCAACCACCCCAATAAAGAACCCACCACTTATATATTGATTTTTTTTTTAAAGAAAAATTTACACTCTTACGAGAAATAATGAGAAGCAGGCATAGTTGCATTTCATGATCAGTATCATCATTCATGCACAAGAATATTTCGCAAAACATGTCTTTTTCATTCACATTTAATTTGTGAATTTTCTTTGAAGGAGATTAACTCATAATTGAGCACAAATAGATGTTTTCATTCATTAAAAGAACCATAACATGAACACGAAGCCTATCCATCATAAGAGAGGACGCTAAAGTCTACGTACCACTAAAGTCTTGCAAGTTGACGGAAGGGTGGCATTGAAGGTTCCACCTACTTTCTTCTTCTAAGTCAAATAGTGGAATGAAAGGTACTATTGCAACTAATGTGATTAAAGGCGTAACCATATACAACTTTCTAAAAGCACTATCAGCAACAAGTCTTTTATCTTTGGAAATTTCTTGGATAGATTCATATAGATTTCAACCACAAGATTTCTTCTGTAGATCCTGTGAAGAGTGAACTTGAATTTGCCACGGTAGTACAGATACTGGTACCACATTTATATTTATAGAAAATGTTGTGAAGTTTGCCTCTCCTGTCAGCAGCCATCACTGAAATCCGGTAGTTATTTTGTCCTCAATTGTACAACAAGAAGTAAGATTGAGAATTTCAAGTTGCATTCTAGAAAATTTGACAGAAGCTAGACTTTGGATAGTTCACAAATGGTAGATTTTCTTTACCTTACAAATGAGAACTCTCTAACAGACGGAGCCAGAAATTTAACTTTGCGGGTCAATTTTTAGTACAAAAAATTATAATATATGTTATAAAAGTTAGGTAGTGTTAAAATAAAATTTATACACAACACACTAAGAAAACTTTAATTATTCTTTGCACAAGAATTTCTTCAAATTTCTCTATTTCTTTTCTCTCACAATCACAATTCTTTCACAAAATTATGGTATATTTCAAGCTTAGAGAATAGCTCTATTTATAGAGTTTTTAATTAGTGGAATACATCATTTTTCACTAATATGAATTAGTGGTGTTTCCACTAAATGGTGGACATCCATAAAAATTCATAATTAGTGGAGCTTTCACTAATTCCCTAATAATTCAAAATATATTCATAACACTCCCCATTGGATGTCCATCCATTACATAAAGAATACGCCTCGTTAAAACCTTACTAGATAAAAACCCAGTGGGAAAAAAAATCTAGTGAAGGAAAAAGAGAACATTATTCTATATGTCTGTTTATTACTCCTCCTGATGAGATGATTCATTTACGTCTTTGAACCGACACATACCAATTTTATATCTCAACTTCTCAAATGTTGCAGTCGGTAAAGTCTTCATAAAAATATCTGCGAGGTTGTCACATGACCGAATTTGTAGCACATCAATTTCATATTTCTTCCGGAGTTCATGAGTAAAGAAGAATTGAAATATGTTTTGCCCGATCTCCTTTAATATATCCTCCTCGTAATTGATCTATGCGAGTTGCATTGTTTTCATAAAGAGGAGTTGGAATATCTCTGATAGAAGATAATCTACAACTTTCTCAAATATAATGAATCATTCTCTACTTGCTTCATGAATGGCTATAATTTCAGCATGATTTGAAGAAGTAGCTGCTTGAAAATATCGAAGGACTTGTTTAATTCCATTCTAATGTTGTCGTGTTGGTGAAGAACTTAATCTTGCTAATAAATTGACAGCAAAGGCAATACCAGGTCGTGTATTGTTAGCAAGATACATCAATGCACCAATTGCACTGAGATATGGTATTTCAGGACAAAGAAGTTCTTCATCCTCTTCTTGAGATTTTTATTCACATCTAATGATCGGACGATCATTGGAATACTCAATGGATGTACTTTGTCCATGAAAATCCTTTTTAAAACTTTTGCTATATATGTTGATTGATGAATAAATGTTCTACTTGCCAAATGTTCAATTTGTAAACCAAGGTAAAATGTAATTTTACCAACATCCTTGATGTTAAATAATCAATTGTTTCTTGGAGCTCTTCAGGAGTTCCAATAAGATTAATATTATCAACATATATCACAAATTTAGAACCAGATTTCTTAATAAAAACACATGGACATACCTGGTCATTTTGAAATCCCACTTTCAATAAATATTCACTAAGACGATTGAACCACATGCGCTCAGATTGCTTCAGGCTATATAATGATTTCTGCAACTTGATGGAGTAATTTTCACGAAAATAATGTTTATATGCTTCAGGCATGCGAAATCCTTTAGGGATTTTCATGTAAACATCATTTTCTAAATTTCCATACAAGTAAACAATGACAACATCTAATAGGCGCATATCTATCTTTTCATGTACTGCCAAATTGATAAGATATCGGAGTGTAATAGTATCGATAACAGGAGACTAAATTTCATCATAATCAATATCTAGTCTTTATGAAAAACCTTTGGCTACTAATTGTGCTTTATATCGTACGATTTCATTATTTTCCTTATGCTTTCGCACAAATAGCCATTTATAGCTAACAGGTTTTACATCTTCTGGTGTTCAGACTGCAGGTCCGAAGACTTCATGTTTTGTCAGTGCATTTAATTTCGATTGAATCGCATCTTTCCATTGTAACCAATCTTTTCTATGCCGACATTCATCAACTGATATTGGTTCAGGATCATCACTGTCCTATATAACACCAAGAGATATATTGTATGCAAACATATAATCAATAATTGTTTCTATCCGATTCCAACTTCTACCGAAAGTGGTTTAATTGATAGAAATTTCAATGTTACTTTCATCAACGTCTGGTTCTTTGTCATCAGTTCTCTCTTAGTTTTTATCATTCTTTTCTTCAATATGATCACCTGGATCATTTAATCCTCTCTTCTTTCGATGATTTTTATCTTTAGAACCAAGACGTCGGCCATGCTTCTAGCATGCTTTTGGCTCAACAGCTATAGATATAATCTTTTGTTTTGTTGGGACTTCAGTTTAAATAGAAGCATTTATAGCTGGAATATATAATTTTGTTACTCTTCTGGAGTCAACAAAAGCATCTGGCATTTGATTTGCAATGCTTTACAAATGAATTATCTTTTGAACTTCAAGTTCACACGCGCTTGTACGCGGATCAAAATAATTTAATGATGTTGTCCAATCAAGATCTTTCTTATACTATTTCTGTTCTCCCCCTAATTTAGGGAATAATGATTTCACCAGAGAATAATAGAAATGTAAGAACATTATAAGTCATACTACATACATAACAAATAGGAAATGCCAAGAAATATATTAAAACAAAAAAATCTCTATATTATTATTTTCTCATTCTTTCTAGTACCATCTTTTCCCCTTTTTCCTTGTCTTTTCTTCTCCTCAGTCGCTCCACCTATCATCTACCTCTTCTTCTTCCTCGTACAGATATATATATATATATATATATGTGTGTGTGTGTGTGTGTGTGTGTGTATCAATATATATCTTAGTCATCAGTCATTAGTAAACTTAAAAAACAAAAATCACAAAGCAGATATGGGGACTCGTAATTCATTTGAGATATGGTCAAATTTTGACTTGGTTTCTAACGCAGAAGATTTTGATGTGTTTTCCTTTCCAAGCCAACTGCTTCTGCCTAATTTTAGGTGAGATACCTTTGAGGGCTTCCTTTTTTTTTTTAGTTTGCTTGATAATGAAATTAAACTCTCTTTTGGTTTGTTGTGATGTAAATCAGTGAAAGTTCTGAACATACTGTTTTGGATTTTCAATTTGATCTACCCATTCAAGAGACTATTTTTTATGCTGTTCCTCTGAATGAGAATATGCTTGTGCATGATCCTTTCTACTCCCTAATGGATTTTGAATAAGGTCAGAATATGGTTCAAGGTTATCATATATTCAAATATAGATTTTGAATGGTATTACCCTTACTGATATTATTTTTCTTTTTCTAGGAGAAATAATGAGTGGTCATGGTAATGAATTTGGAGTGAGGACCCACGAAATGCATCATATCAAAGTTCAAGATATTATTTCAGACGAAATTCCTATGGAGAAGAAGAGGATTAGGAGGCAGAGAGAGGAGAAGGGTAATAGCTCCAAGACACTATCAAGAGAAACCATTTCGCAGTACTTTTACCTGCCAATCAAGAGCGCAGCCAAAGAACTGAATATTGGCTTAACCCGTCTCAAGAATAGATGTAGGAAGTTGGGAATTCGTCGATGGCCTCACAGAAAGTTGATGAGCTTAGAGACCTTAATAAAAAATATTTAGGTTCTCTCTCACACACATTTGTAATTTGCAAGTATGAAACTATAAAAGATTTATAAGTAAATAATGACCGGAATGAATGTATCTCCACGGATGATATCACTTCGATTTACAGGAGATGCAAAATAAAGACGAAGGAGGACATATGACTGAGAAGAATTTAAAGGAAGCCATTGAGATACTGGAACGTAAAAAGAAGTTGGTGGAAGAAAGTCCTAATACGCGGTTGGAGGACCAAACACAGAAACTGAAACAAGCATTCTTCAAGGCCAACTATAATAAGAAACTTGAGGGGATGATAAAATCCCCAAACTCATTTTGTAGTAACTTCACGGCTAATTCTGCTGCTAGTCTAGATGCTGACCTAAGGGGGAAAAAAGAGGAAGAGGATGTCGAAGAAGAGGATCTGAAGTCCATAATTGCTACCTGTTTGTCTTCCTCTAATGCAAACATGAAAAAAGAACAACTACAAACTTTCATCCTAAATTTGTCAGCTCTATTGCAAAAAAGCAACTACAAGCATGTATCTTCAAATTCACGTGAACACCAATGAGATGAATAAAGGAAATACAAGTGAACACCAGACTTATGATTTTTTTCTGAACTATTAGTTGTAATGTAGTATAATGTGTTATATTGACATCCGAACGTAACATCTCAAAGATGTGGTGCTTATTATTAATGGAAATATCATTTTCCCTTATTATATTTTCTGTTTCACTTCAGGTGGCCAGTATTTCTCTGTGATAAGGGAAATATCGAGTGTGTCCATGACCATAACCACGACCACTGCCACAACTACGACTATAACGATGGCTTCTGTTGGAGCCAACAACATTCACTTCTGGGAGTGCTGTTGAGCTAGTTGGTCTGGCTTCATGATTTCTCAATAATAACTCATAATTTTTCTCTGCAATGAAAAGGGTAGTAATTAAATCTATGTATACCCTTTTTCTCGATATTATTGCTGTAGGACAATCTTTGAGGTATGAAAGATGGAGAATGTTTTCTCCAATATATCTTCATCAATAACTTTTTTTCCGTATAATTTTAATTGAGATGTAATTTTATACATCGCGGAGTTTACGGTGTTAAAATCTTGCAACTTCAGGTGCAATCATTCATACCATGTAGTTGGTAGTACGACCATCTTCAGGTGGCCAAATCTTTCTTTTAAATTGACCCACAGGACATATGGATCCTTTTTTTTTTTTAGTATTTAGATGCATTTCTGTGTCGAAAACCCATGACATATAATTTTTTTAAAAATATCAAGGGTTACAAATTCGAGTTTAACAATGTTATCCATAGGGATCAATAAATACGTACCTGTCTTCTGGCTTGTGTAACGGCAGAGACTCGTGCTGATAACGTGTTATAAAATTTGGGTAGTGTGAATAAAATCTACACACTACACACTAAGAAAACTCTAACTATTCTTTGCACAAAGATTTCTTTAAATTTCTCTCTTTCTTTTCTCTCACAATTTTCTCTCACAATCACAATTCTTTCACAAAATTATGGTATATTTCAAGCTTAGAGAATAGCTTTATTTATAGAGCTCTTAATTAATGGAATACATCATTTTTCACTAATATGAATTAGTAGTATTTTCACTAAATGATGGACATCCATAAAAATTCATAATTAGTAGAGCTTTCACTAATTCTCTAATAATTCACAATATATTCATAACAATATAAAGATTATCGTACATTATAGATATAATATTATTACAACTATGTATAGAGAAACAACAAAAATACATATTTATGTAAAATTTTATTTACAGCTATCTACGACGAATTTTCATATTTTGAAATCATAATATAATGACTTTATTGCCAATACTATTAAATACATCCTTTTCAATATATGTAACCAAATAATTATCTATCAGGCTATCTCCCATTCAATTTCTCAACCAATTCTTCACAATTTTCGTTGCCGAAAATGATCTTAGCACACTTGGAATTGCCACAGGCAAAATCAAAGCCAATTTCACTAGTAAAAAAAGTAACATGTAAACGATATTTTTTTTTGGTCTCAACCAACTTCTCAACAAGTTGACCAATATCTTTGATATTCAAAAAATGCACTATTAGAGCGTATATCAATGATATAAGTTTCAAGTTGATTGTCAAGTTCTATAAGATCAACCGCAGAAAACTCAAGGGAATAAAATTGTGCAAATCGAATCACTCTTCTTTTGTTGAAACCTGAAAATGAGTTACTTAGGTTCAAGCATGCCACACAAAGAAGTAACTTTGTGTTGATCTCATTGAATCGGTTGTTCAACTCTTGAAGTTGCCTATCTATAACAACATACAATAAGTCAATTTGATAATGATGCAAGTTAGAGACATTAGTAGCTTTATGACGTGATCTTCCTAGAGGTACATAAATCTCATTCATGCAAGGAATCAAGATCCTGTGTTTTTCACAGAATGAAGTCACTTCACCTAGTAAATCATCCCATCCATCATCTCTCATCATTTGTAACCACTGCTTGGAATTTTTACTACTTCCATAGCATTAATTATGTCTTGATCCTTTCTTTGAGAAGCCTTTGACAACTCATTTGTAATCACCAACACATTTCTTATCAAATGAAAGCTAAAAATAAAACTAAAAGATTGAATCGAGTGCAACAACACTTGAGCTTCAAATCTTTGCTCAGAATTCAAACCTTCCTCAGCAATATTTTCAAGTACATCAACAGTAAACGAGAACAAGATTATTATATTTAATAACGTGCCATAATGCAGACCCCATCTAGTATCAACAGCACGTTTAAGACTAACCTATTGGTTTAAGCCTTTTCCACTTGTAAGTTCACTCAATGCCTCAAAAATCCTGGCAGCTTGTCTTTCTTTAAGATTTTCATGTCGTTTACATGAAGCTCCAACAATATTGATAAAAAAAATTAACATTATAAAATCGTGAAGTAACAGGATTTTCATTTTTTGTAATTGGTACAATAGTCAATTGAAGTTGATGAGCAAAGTAGTGAATATAGAAATCAAATTTATTTTTCCTTCAAAGTCAAGCTTTTCAAACCATTAAATTTTCCAACATGTTGCTAGCTCCATCATAGCCTTGTCCTCGTAATCTTGATAGACTTAATCCATGCTTGGAAAATAATGACTCAAGTTCTTCTTTAAGTGACAGAGTAGCTATTTCAGAGACATGCATAATACCTAAAAAGCGCTCAACTACACAACCTCTTTTAATCAAATAGTGCAAGATAACATCCATTTGTTTTTGTTTGATATATCACAAGATTCATCAACTAATACAACAAATAAATCATCACTGAACTCATTAATTATAACATTTGTTATCTCACTTGTTGCAACACTTATAGTATCAGTTTGAATATCATGAGTTACCAACTTTAGATTACTAGGAGTATTCTTTAAAACAACATTTTTAATTGCCTAATTGTGATCAACAAGAAAATGCAAGAGTTCAAAAACATTTCCCTGGTTACTTGATTCCTCTAATTCATTATATCCATGAAAAGCTATTCCTTGACATAAAAGAAATCGAAGAAAATCTATTGAAGCAGTCAACCTTGTTCTATATTCATTCCGAGTTTGATTTGATTGCTTAACTAAAACAGATTGAATATGTTGATTTTGACTCATTAAGTCCTCACATTTCTTATAAACATGATTGTGAGCACTATTTAGATCAACTACATGAATTCTCAATCTATCTTTCTTATTCCAATTTGAAAAAACTTCGAGAATAAATGAATCTCCACCTCTTTGTTTTCCAATATGATCAAGTATAAAAAGATAACAGTATAAGAAAAAGATAGTGTCTTTTGATATGCTATATTCCAACCAACCATTTCTCATCAAACCAACTAGGATTAAATTGACACAATACATTTCCAATACTTATTCGTGAAAAATTATGATTACATGATTAACAAGGTCCTTTTTGCAAGTAAAACCTTATTACCTTATCTCTATCATTAGTATGACATTCTGATATTCTTGTACGAAGACTTGAATCCAAAGGCAGACTTTTTAAATCAATTTCGATATGAGCTTGCTTTGAAGATTATTGTTTATCTTCTTGATGACTACTTTCATGACTCAAAATTAACTGCTCTAATGTTGATTTTCTTTTGAAGTATCTGTCCATCATCTGAAATGAAAAGAAAAAACTATTGTAATTAAAAATGATTTAAAATAATAATTGGAGTATATTTAAATTATTAAAAAGTAAAAATAATAATGCATATTTTCATCACGGCCATCTTCCATAAATATGAGAAATAAGAATTAGTAAGAGTTAATAAAATGGAGCCAAAATAAATTAAATAATACAACTTTATGACCGTGAACACAAAACACAGGGGATATAAGATATTAATCTTCTGAGTTAGTTGCCTTCTCAATCAAAATCTTGATGGGATTCTAAAATTAAGTTCTCAATTAAATTTTTTTAACATCTAGGCTTCTAGCAAACTAGCATTCTTTTAGAAATTAAATAACAAATAAACTATATTAATATTATCATTAAATATTAATTCTGCACAAAGTTTAATTTCAAATAATCAATCATCACTTAAATATTCAGTTTATGTTATAATTAACAAATATTTAATTCAAACAAACACTCAACATTTCATATTTTCATATGAATCATTCCAAAAAGAATAATCAATAATATAAATCTATTACAACCAAAATTAAATAATAACATTATATATGAAACAATCACAAGTCACAACTAATAATGTATTGATTTAAAATAAAGGATTAAAAAGGTTTATTAAAATACCTTAACTCCTCAAGAAGAATGTAAATGTTGTCTTAATGGCTTCAATTTCCACTACTAACCTTCGACTCTTTTCTCTTGAAAGATCACATGAAAAAGATAAAAAAATTTAATGAATAATGATAAAAAAAAAAACAAAATTGATAGGTTGAACTTTGAATCTCCACTTAAAAGACTTCAAAAGCTTCTCTTTGTCTTCTCTTTCCCTCCCTCTCGCGAGTCTCGACACTAATAGAGACGATGAAGCCAAAAAAAAAAAAAAAACTAGAGATGCTGATTCGCTGAAGCAGTTGTCTATTTGTCTTTTACGCTTTGTTTGCTGCTTCTCCAGGAAGCTTTTGACTTTGGTAAAGCCTTTATCAATTTATCAAAGAAAAGATTTTTTTTTTTAAATAGGGCTTTTCACTCTTCTAAAAAAAAGAAAGAAAAGGACAGCCTGACCACCCACTCACTCAAAATAAGCAAAAGCAAGTAATACCTCAACCGGTCAGTTTCACATTTTCTATTACTTATTTAATTTTCTTTTGTTTTACATTGACCCCATGTATTTTTCTTGAGTGGTGTCAACTTATATACATTTAATTTTTAATACAGTATTACTAAGAGTTTTTAAAATTTCAGTGGTGTCAATTGACCCCATTCAGTACACACTATATTTGCCTATGCTCTCTTATTTCTTTTTATTTTTTGGGTACTCGAGGGGAATGAATTCAAGATCATGTCTCTACTTCTATGAGCTCGATCTCTAAGTTACCTAAATTCCCACCTTCATCTCAGCCTCCATACCTCCTCTCTCACATGCACATATTGGCAGAGAAATAAGCCAAAAGAATAGATGGAAAAGCAAACTTAATCACTCAGCTATTTATGATATATATTTTTTTTCTTGGTAATTTAACTAACACCCAAAAACCATCCCCTACACAAATCCAGACCACGCCTTCCTCACCCTATCTCAACCCCCCACCCCAACCCACATGCAATTACCGAGTTTATAGGCTTCTTGAGAGGTTGCGGTGATAGTTGAAACAATTAGTAAGATACTATCTTGATTTGTACATAGAAATAGCTAGGAAATGTCTCAATCAAGACTGTTTAGGGATGCCCTGCATCAATGTCCCATGTTAAAACATGTTCACAACCTTTGTTGCCTATTTATTTAGGTTTTTGTTTTCAAATGCAACATTAACATAAGAGATTTTTTAGTTTGTCTAAATTTTTATTTTTTGTGATTATTTTATTATGTATTAGTGGTGTTTATGGGTATAGGAACATCTTTTTTAAATTTTGTATATTGTTTTTTTCAAAGCAAATTTTTATTTCTGTGAACGTAGGTCATTTGACTGAATTTCATAATTTTTGTTTTTCTCTTTTTATTTCTTTTTTGTGTTATTATTATTTTATTTTTTTGTTGTCGTCTTGTGTAGTTTGCACTAAAGTTTTTGGTTTGTTTCTGGGACATATCCCTAACATACTGGTATTAGAGCTTTTAATTTTTGACTATGTGGTAATAATAGTAATAAAGATTAAGGTGGAGAAATTCGATCAGGATATTAACTTTAGCATATGACAACTCAAGGTGAAGGCCATTTTACTTAAGAATGTGCTTGATTTAGCTTTGACAAGAGTAGAAGAGCAGCCAACAAAGATGACAACAACAACATTTGAAAATCTGGATAAAATGACGAGATCAGATATTATTCTAAATTTTTCTAATGAAATTTTAAAAAAAGTTGCTATTGAGAATACAACTAAAGTTATGTGGAAAAAGTTGAAAACTTTGTATATGAAGAAGATAGTAGATAATTAACTCTACTTGAAGTAAATATTATTTACTCTTCGAATGGCTGAAGGTAACCTTGAGGCTCTTGAATGTAAATATACAATTAAAGGTAGAGTTATAAAAGAAAAGGTGTTGTTGGTGTCATAAAAGGTTATAAGTCTGGTAATTTGTATATTTTCAATGAACTACTACCATAGGTTTTGTTGCAATTTTTACATCAACTTTGTTCGATTTTGACATTATTAAATTCTAACATATGTATTTGGGACACATGAGTGAAAAATGTCTATGCATGTTGAGTAAGAGAAGCCTTCTTAGTGGACAAAATACTAAGACATTGAACTTCTGTGAGTACTATATTCTTGGAAAACAAAAAAAGGTCAGCTTTAATCACTAGTAATTCACCGAACTAGGGTACTTTGAATAATATTCATTCAAATCTTTAGGGTCCATCTTGTATTCCTTCCAAGGGTGGTACTGGGTTTATGTTAATTTTCATTGATGATTATTTAAGAAAAGTTTGGGTCTATTTTCTAAATCATATGAATGATATTTACCTAATTTTCAAATGCTAGAAAGTTTTGATTGAGAAACAAACTAGTGAATAGATTAAGCGATTGAGGACAATGACATGAAATTTTGTGAAAAAGAATTTGATGAATTTTGTAAGAATAAAGGAATTGTTCAGCATCGTATAGTGAGAATGACATCTCAACAAAATAATATTGTTGAATGTATGAATAGAACCCTTTTAGAAAGAGCAAGTTGTATAATTTCAAAATGTAGGATTAACAAAAGATTTTTGGACAAAGGTAGTTTCTACAGGTTATTACATTATCAACCATGTTCTTTATACAATTCTTGATTTTAAAACTCCCGAGAATGTTTGGCAAAGTACGCCTGCTAATTACTCTAATTTAAAAGTTTTTGGGAATCCAACATATATGCATATAAATGATGGGACATTGGAGTTTAGAGTTAAGAAATATATTTTAGTCAGATATACTGTTAGGATGAAAAGATAGAGATTATGGTGTTCAGATCCCAAATCACCAAAATTTGTAATCAACGGAGATGTTATATTTGATGTATTGTCAATGTGAAATTCCAAAAAGGATTTTTTTTTTTTTTTTTAGTTCTTCTTGCACATATGAAAATGGTATGCAGAGCAGGTGGGCTTGAAATTGGCAGTTTTGGTCCTTCAAATTTGATTTCTTCTATTTAACAAAATTCAATTTGTGGTGATGAAGAAGATGCAGAAGAGGAGTATTTCATAGCCAAATAGATTGAAAAGGAGATCCGACCACTGAAAAAGTATATAAATTTAGTTATATATACCTTATTAGTTGCAAAAGAAACATGTGAAGTTGGTGAACTATCTACCAACAACGAAGCTATTTCTTGTAAAGATTCAACAAAGTAGTTGATTGCAATAAATAAAGAAGTTGAGTCTTTTCATAAAAATGAAACTTGGGTCCTAGTAAAGCCGTCTTTGAGAAAGAAAGTTATTAGTGCAAATGAATCTTCAAAAAAAAAAAAAGAAAGAAAAAAAAAGGGTACTTGCGGAGTTGAAGATGGAAAATACAAAATAAAATTTGTTGTGAAAAGCTATATTCAGGTACAATGTGTTAATTTTAATGATGCATTTTCACCTGTTGTTAAAATAGATCTATTATTGCTTTACTTGCTTTAACTACTATGTATGATTTGGTATTGAATGTTAATTAGACAGCTTTTCTACGAGGTAAGTTTGAGGAACAAATTTACATGAAGTAGTCTTAGGAATTGAAGGAAAATAAGATTATATTTGCCTTTTGAAGAAATTTTTGTATGCATTAAAGCAGTTTTCAAGAGTATGGTTACTAGACAGTGGTATAAAATATTTGATTCCTTTATATTGAGTCATAGTTACTCAAAGATTATATATGATAGTTGTGTTTACTTTTGGAAGTTACATTATTCTCTTATTTATTTGTTACTTTATGTTAATAACATATTCATTGTTACTAAGAATTTAATAGAAATTGAAATCTTGAAGAGATAGTTAAAGAATGAATTTGAGATGAATGATTTAGGAGTAGCTGAAAAAATTCTTGGCATGGAGATAAATAGATATCGAGGACTTGGGAAGTTATGCTTGACTCAAGAAAGTTATATCGAGAAGGTCTAAGAGAAATTTGGTATGAAAGATGTAAAACCTTTGAGTATTCCTTTTGTTAGTCATTTTAAAATTTTATTTTCTCAGTCACCACCGTTAAGGAGAAGGGGAAGCTTATACAACATATGTTCTGTATTCTAATACAGTCGATAGTATAATGTATATAATGGTTTGTGCTTGTTCAAGTATTTCACAAATTGTTAGTGTGGTTAGCAGATATGCCTTATCTTGGAAAAACATATTGGTAAGTTATGAAATGAATTTTTAGATACTTGTGAGATACTTCAGACACTTGTTTGGATTTGAGAAAGATAATGATACTTTGTTTAGATTTGTGGACTCTGATTACACCGGAGATCTTGATAGGCGAAGATCACTTACTGGCCATATATTTTGCATTAGCAGTTTTGTAGTTAGTTGGAAAACTACCTTACAATATCTAGTGGTATTGTTTACTACGGAAGCAGAATATATAGCCTTGACTGAGATAATCAAAGAAGCTTTTTGGTTGAAAGGTTTATTTGGCGAGTTCAATCCGCATAAAGGTATAACTATTTAATGTGTCAATCAAAATACTATACATATGACTAGAGATCAAATGAATCATGAGAGGATGAAGCATATTGATGTGTGATAGGGACAAAATTCATCTATATTTTTCTAGTTATTTGAGGGTATTTTATGATACATTTATTGTAATAACTAGGCACATTCCTTCATATTTGAGTTTTTACCATGTGAAAAGGTATTTTATACTTTTATTACAGAAAACGATAAAAAATATCGAAACTGTCGCCATCAGAGTATGGCTAGTGCCGGCTTGACCCATGAAACCGTCGCTAGCCCCGATTTGGAAACATGAGAGATTCTTGTCGAAGAATATAGCATGACTGTGCCGATTAGAGCACGACCGGTGCCAGCCGTGACCCAAGGAGCCGGCGCCGGCTCTGCTCTGTCCCATATCGACGAACTTTCTAATTGTGCACGGATTTGGTAATTTTTCAAGAGTTTTAGTATTTTTCAATCTCTACTTAGCCTAAGGCTCTTAGGGAATGAATTTTAGCCTATTAGAAGCCTATTTAAACAAGAAAAACATAAAACAAATGTATGAATTCAAGAGTCAAATAAAAAAATCACTCATTGAAGGAGAAATTCATCAAATCAAGGAGTATTGTTCTAGAAGGTTTCCAAAGAGAAGAAGAAGGTCTTGTCTATGAGTTCTTTCTTTTAACCTTTGTTTTCTTTTCTAGAATAATGATGTAATCAATGTTTTTATTGTAATTTGACATTATTTTGGAATTCATGATTTAAATGAGTTAATTTAATCTTTTGATCAATTAATTATTTTTCTTGGTATTTGATTACTAGTTTTTCTTACAATGTTAATTGGTTAATTTTGTTATTAACTTGCTTGAAAAAATGATTAATAATGACTTCAATCTAATTAATTTCATACTTGTTATCTCTTAACTTGTTTGAAAAAATGGGTTAATTGTCAAGAACTTGGGTAATCAAAGGTTGGTTGATGATTGCTCAAATATGGATTCATTAACTAATTTCATACTTTAAATCACATAGAATATAGGGATTTATATGAAGATTGATTTTAATGCATCTTCTAAGTAAGACTGGTGAGATAAAATATATCCATTAAGTTATTTATAAGATAGGGAATCTTGTATTGCAAACGAAGTGGTTCTAATTTATTTCTTAATAAGACCAAGATGATAATTAATTGTGATGTTGGCTAAGTAAATTAACCTTACGAAGTTAATTGGTTAATTTTGTTATTAACTTGCTTGAAAAGGGGGTTAATAATGACTTCAATCTAATTAATTTCATATTTATTATCTCTTAACTTGTTTGAAAAAAGTGATTAATTGTCAAGAACTTGGGTAATCAAAGGTTAGTTGATGATTGTTCGAATATGGATTTATTGACTAATTTCATACGTTAAATCACCTAAAATATAGGGATTTATATGGAGATTGATTTTAATGCATCTTCTAAGTAAGAATGGTGAGATAGAATATATCCATTAAGTTATTTATAAGGTAGGGAATCATGTATTACAAACGAAGTGGTTCTAATTTATTCCTTAATAAGACCAAGATGATAATTAATTGTAATATTGGCTAAGTGATTCATTGTCATATTTTCAAAAGTAATTTTCTAAATTGCATACTTTTACATCCTTGAATATTATATATATATTTTTATTTTTTTCTTATTTTATCACTTTATTAGGTCGATTAAATAATGAATGAAAAGTGATTAGTGTGTACTTATTTTTTTTATGAACGATATTCATTAATTCTCTATACTATACTTGTGATGAATATATTTACTCGTATGTGTATTTTGGGATTAATGTTTTAATTAAAACTTGACTAAGGGATGGATTTAAATTTAATAATTTTTATACACTTAAAATTTACACATTAAGTTTTTTGTACCGTTGCTTAGGAACAATATCATGAAAGCTTGAATTTTGTTAATTTAACCATATTTATATGTTTGTATTTCTATATATAAATATATGAATATGTATATATATTCCTTGTATGAATAGATGCTATATTTTGTTGTAAGTATACATGTACCTTAACTAACTAACTTAATTTAATCTTGTACTATATGACACTAACAAACTATCTTCTGAAGATAACATGGCCAATTGGAACATCGGACAATGCCCTAACGTGTCTCACGAGATGACACATTGACCATCCGATTCCTCTACCTTAGAAGGAGTATTAGGAAAATTTGTTACATATGTAACTAAACAATTTCAAGAAATAGATGACACACTTGCAAAATTTGAGGAAATGATTCAAAACATGGAAAAACAAATTTGGTTTTTGAAGAATCTAGTGATTAAGTTACCATTAGGAGTGAAAACACAAAATGATTTAGTTTTCATTACTGTATGAAGTGGTAAGAAGCTACCTGATTCTAGTGTAAAACCGGCACCATCTAAAGAAGATGGGTCGGCACCAACCCCTCTTGATGAATCTTTTGAAAAATAAGTTTAAAAAAACCAGATTTTCAACTACCGGTACCTTACTCCACTCGCACACAAAAAGTAAGAAAAGATGCACAATTTGATAAGTTTCTAGAAGTGTTCAAACAATTACACATAAACATTTCACTCAGTGAAGCTTTGATCCACATGCCCAAATATGTAAAATTCCTCAAAAGCATGCTCGTTAACAAAACAATGTTGGAAGAATTACCCACTGTGATTTTAAATAAAGAATGCTCAGCTATCTTGTAAGACCAACGAACTTTACCACGAAAAGAAAATGATCCAGGGTGTTTTTCTATTCCTTCTCTTGTTGGTACTCTTACATTTTGCAATGTATTAGCCGACTTAGGTGCTAGTATTAATCTTTTGCCATACAAAACTTTCAAAAAGTTAGGTCTAAGTGAGCTCAAACCTACTAGGATGAGTATTCAATTTGCGGATAGATCTATTAAATACCCTAGGGGAATAGTTGAAGATGTATTAGTTAAAGTGGAAAAATTCATATTTCCTGTGAATTTTGTTATTCTTGATATGGATAAAAACTCTAAAGTTCCCTTAATCCTAGGTCAACCTTTCCTAACTTGTGATACCCCAATCCTACATGGGATTAAGATGAGAAGTATGTATGGTATATAAGGATGGGCCTAAATACCCATTGTCAACTTGGGATATCCATTTTGACCCAGCGAGGACGGCAGCCAAGTAGTTGACCGTGGGTGCTGTCAGGCTCGTAGTTGCGCTCCCGGGTCCGCGGACATGGGGCGTGACATTTGGTATCAGAGAAGGTAACCAGCCCCGGTGTGGGAATTAAGCCACGCCGTCTGGTTGGTCCTGAATTTGGCCCGTAAGGTATTAAGGTATGGGCCCAGCGAGGACGCTTGGGCCTAAAGGAGGGTTGAATGTGATACCCCAATTCCACATGGGATTAGGATGAGAAGTATGTATGGTATATAAGGATGGGCCTAAGTACCCATTGTCAACTTGGGATATCCATTTTGGCCCAGTGAGGACGGCGGCCAAGTAGTTGACCGTGGGTGCTGCCAGGCCGTAGTCGCGCTCCCGGGTCCACGGACACGGGGCGTAACAGTTTACACTGATTGAAGAGTGGAAACATCATTTCTTATAAGCAATATGTCATCTACATAAAGCAATAGGAAAACAACTTTACTCCCACTAGCCTTCTTGTACACACAAGGTTCAGCCATGTTTTGAATGAAACCAAATTCTTCCTCGTTCAACGGAGAATCTGAAATGATAAGTAAGGTGTGAGCTCACTAGCTCAGTAAGAATCATGACTTAACCAGGATTGAGCAAGTTACATAGATATAGTTTCGCAAATCATTGAACTTTAAAACAGTGGTAGCAGTGGACTTAGTTAGGATAACATATGGTTGTGGTTCAGGCTCAAATATTTCTCACTTATAGCACACACTAAGGAATATTACAACAAACAAGGGTAGCTTTGATCAAACTGAAGAGATTCAGAATTAGAAAGTCAACCGGCGCCTGTTAGGAAGAGTAAACAGTGCCTGTTGTTACTAAAACGGAAGGGGTCCGATTTTGAGATAAACCGATGCCTGTTTAGCTATGTCAACCGGCGCCTGTTGGACTGAATAACAGGTGCCTGTTCAAACTAAATCTGCCCAAAAAAAAAATAGAGCACAATGCACGAAAAACAGAGGCCAAAGAAATGACATAAAACCAGAACGAATCAGAGGCCAAAATGCACAAAGAAACAGAACAAGGCTCAACATCCACAACCACTCCAATAATGAACAACACAACCATTACCCTACCATTTTTCCATAATCAGATTAAGCGCAGCGAAAAACAACAAGAAATCCAAGCCATGGATCACGGGTTTGCAATAGAAACGGGAAAAAGAAGAAGATTGCGTTTATTACCTCGTGAAGCCGGAATTCAAAAAATTTCAGAAACAAGAACGCAGGCGAGATCCAGATTATCCAAAACCGTTCACTGCAGCTCAACTGAAGTCCAAGAAAGAACTCCCTCTAATGATAATTCACACAAGGTTGAATGCTCACAATCTCACAATTCTATGCTAGTAGAATTCGGGAGGCTAAGGTTTTTATCAAGAAGAGAAACGGCTAGAGTTTGATCAAGAGAGAGGCAGAGAAACGGTTTCTCTGTTATTGCGTGAGTAGTCTGTCTCTAACCCTAAGGAAACCGTTTCCTTATATTTATAGATTTATAATTACCATAAATTACAACTTAGTCCTTCAACGTCCAATTGTCAACAAATTGGTCCTTGAAGTTTACTTAATTACAATTAGGTCTCATGAATTATAACAAACTTATAATTCACTTATAAATATATTCCCTTCTCTTAATTAACCCCACAATATTATCAAATAATATATTTGAGCATTCAAACCTTTATTGTGTATGACCCATTAGGTTTTCTGGTCTTTTTGGTAGCATAATATGAATTAATTCTAACAATATTAGAATTAATAATCCTTAATAAAATAAAGGATTAAATTTATTAATTCTCTAATTAATAAATTCATATTTAACATATCAAGAGCGACATCTAGCAATGACTCTTGACCACCCAAAAATCCAGAAAGTCAAGTGGCTTAACATGAACCTTTCAATAGCAAATTATCAGTGCAATAAACTCCTTTCAACATACAATATCTCATTCGGTCTAGAGCATGAAATTAGTGCCAACTCCCTCCAGAATATTATTAATTCTGATCCGAATATTTTAGTACTTGTTCAAGAAATTCATTACTCGATATGTGTATCAATTGGAACCATTTCCATCACATAGTCGCCTTGGCCACTTACTGTAGCACCCCGAATCCAAAACCCGAGATGGAACCCGAGTCCGTACCCAAAACACTACACGGCAGCATCTCCAAGAAGACACTAAGCCACACACACGCACAAAAAAAAAAAAAAAAATGCTTTGTTTCGACGTAACTGCACATCACGTCTGAGGAATTGGTTTTGCAGGGGGACACCACTGATTCCAATTTAATTTCCAAATGATGGGTTAAAAAAAAAAGAATTAGATTATTTTTATATTATTTCCTTTGTATGATGGTGGGTCCAACTCTTTTTGGATTTAAAAATTTAAACTGAGTTAATTAGTTTTATTTTATAGTTAAATTATATTTTATTTCTACTTTATTATTGTTATTGAGGTAATGGTTTTATTTTATTTAATAGTAGACTAAATCCTTTATTGTTTATATATATATATATATATATATATATGTGTGTGTGTATATGTTTTTAGAAAAAAGAAAAAAAAATCAGTTCATTTAAGTATGGTGTATTATTCGATGTGTTTTATTGTAAAGATATTATATGTAACATCCTCTTTCCTAAGAAGATGTTTGAACTACTTATTGGGCTAGTATAGCTCATTCCATTTAACATTTCGTAGATTTTGATCAAGAATATGAAGGGAATTGTGAAGACGGATGGGATTAGACTACGTGTTTAGATTGCTTGGCGTTCATTTATCTGTGCAATGGCTCCATTGTTGTCACAATACAAAGGTATCGAATCAACAATGCTGGGCACCACTCCAAGTTCAGTGATGAACGTCCTGATCCATACTGCTTCTTTAGCTGCTTCAGAAGCTGCTATGTACTCTGCTTCGATGAGTCGAATCGGCGGTAGTCTCTTGTTTGGAGCTCTTCCAACTAATCGCCCCACCACCTAATGTAAATACGTAGCGGATTGTGATTTGAAGTCGTCTTTATCGATCGAAAGTCGGCATCGATATACCCTCTTACTTGTAAATCACCATCTCCATATATCAAGAATGCATCCTTAGTCCTTCGTAAGTACTTAAGGATATTCTTTACTAACCGCTCGATGACCCTCTCCAGGATCAGATTGGTATCTGCTCGTCAAACTAAGAGCACACGATACATTGGGCCTAGTACATATCATAGCATACATGATAGACCCAATTGCCGAAGCATATGGAATTCTACTCATGTGATCCCTTTCAACTTGTGTCTTTGGAGACATCGACTTTGAAAGGCTTACACCATGCGTCATAGGTAAGAATCTTCTTTTGGATTGATCCATGCTGAACCTTTTCAGCACTTTGCCTATGTATGTAGACTGTGAAAGACCTAGCAACCTTCTAGATCTATCTCTATAGATCTTTATTCCCAAAATATAGGTATGGGTTTGGCCCCTAGCAGCTATGATCACTCAGCAAAGACAATTGATATTGGAGTTTGAGAAATTGGAGATAGAAGTAGGAGGGTCTGCAAAAGGATATGTAGCAGCTTTAACGTTGCAACCAACCTTGGTGGAACGTATAAAGACGACTCAAGGTAGGGATGCTAGTTTAGAGAAGAAGAAGAAGGAAGTCCGTGATGATCAACAAGCAGATTTTCAAATTCATGATGATAGGAGTTTGAGATTTAGAGGAAGATTATGTGTACCTGACCATCCAAGTTTAAAGGCTGAAATTTTGAAAGAAGCGCACAACTCTAAGTTGTCAATGCATCCCGGTGGTACTAAAATGTATAGGGACTTGAAGAGAAACTTTTGGTAGAGCGGAATGAAGAGGGAGATAGCGGAATATATTGCCCGGTGTATGGTATATCAACAAGTGAAGGCCGAACACCAAAGACCAGGAGGATTGCTAAAACCTTTGGAGATACCTGTATGGAAATGGGAGCATATCACTATGGACTTTGTTGTTGGGTTGCCAAGATCAAAGATGAGGAAGAATACTATTTGGGTGATTGTAGATAGACTGACTAAATCCGCGCATTTCTTGTCAATGAAGGCTACAACAACAATGGATGAGTTGGCAAGGATGTACATGGAGGAAATAGTGCGATTACACGGCATACCAGTTAGCATTGTGTCTGATAGGGATCCATGGTTTGTTTCACGTTTCTGGAAGAGCTTTAATAAAGCTATGGGGACTTCGATAGCACTTAGTACTGCATTTCACCCACAAACTGATGGGCAATCCGAACGTACAATTCAAACGTTGGAGGATATGTTGCAGGCATGTGTAATGGATTTCAAAGGTAGTTGGGTTGATCATTTAATGTTGGTAGAATTCTCTTATAATAATAGTTACCAGACAAGCATTGGGATGGCTCCATATGAGGCATTGTACGGGAGGAGGTGTAGGTCACCGGTGTGTTGGAAAGATGTTGGTGAGAGGATAATTACTGGACCGGAATTAGAACAAATTACCTTGGAGAAAGTGCCATTGATCCGCGAGCGAATTAAGGCAGCGCAAGATAGACAAAAGAGTTGGGCAGACAGCAAAAGGCGACCATTGGAGTTTAAGGTGGGAGAGAAGGTGTATCTTCGAATTTCTCCTACTAAGGGGGTGATGAGGTTTGGAAAGAGTGGAAAGTTAAGTCCTCGTTTCGTAGGCCCTTATGAGATTCTAGAAAGAGTCGGGGAACTCGCTTATCGTCTGGCTTTGCCACCGGCACTGTCTAGGGTACATAGCGTTTTTCATGTTTTTCAATTGAGGAGATACATTTCAAATCCAAGTCATGTGTTAGAGACTGAACCATTGAAAGTGACTGAGAACTTGTCATACGTAGAGATTCCTTTGAGGATCGTAGATCGTAAGGAGCAGGTATTGCGAAGACGTATCATCCCCTATGTCAAGGTCCAGTGGACAAATCATACGTCTCGCGAAGCTACATAGGAATTGGAAGAAGACATGCGAAAGAAGTATCCATCGTTGCTTGACTTAGAAGGTGCGTATAAGTTTCGAGGACGAAACTTTTGTAAGGAGGGTAGAATGTAAATACCCAACCCAAGTGATTATGGGTCTTGTATTTTAACCGACCCATAAAGTAATTTTTATTATGGCCCATGAGATAGCCCATAGGTTTTAGGAGTCTGTGAGGGATATAATTAAGTTAAGGGGTGTGTTTTTTATTTAGTATTTTTAAAAGTTAAACCTACGTCTTAACCTAAACGGCGTTCTTTGGTTTTATCATCAGTTGGCCAAGGCGATCATTCAAGGGTTCCAGACTCTGGGGAAGAATGCCCTAATTTGTTTCAATCGACGGTGTAGCACTTAGTTCTTATACCGAGGTTGGTTACCTTCTCTGATACCAAATGTCACGCCCCGTGTCCGTGGACCCGGGAGCACAACTACGGCCTGGCAGCACCCACAGTCAACTACTTGACCGCCGTCCTTGCTGGGCCAAAATGGATATCCCAAGTTGACAATGAATACTTAGGCCCATTCTTATATACCATTCATACTTCTCATCCTAATCCCATGTGGGATTAGGGCATCACATTCACCCCTCCTTTAGGCCCAAGCGTCCTCTCTGGGCCCATACTTTAGGGCCAAACCCAGGACCAACCAGGCGGTATGGGATTCTAGAGGTGGCTCCCATCGCGCACGGTGTAGCACTTAGTTCCTATACCGGGGCTGGTTACCTGCTCTGATACCAAATGTCACGCCCTGTGCCCGCGGACCCGGGAGCGCAACTATGGGCCTGGCAGCACCCACGGGTAACTACTTGGCCGTTGTCCTCGCTGGGCCAAAATGGATATCCCAAGTTGACAATGGGTACTTAGGCCCATTCTTATATACCATTCATACTTCTCATCCTAAGCCCATGTAGGATTGGGGCATCACATTCTGTCACGCCCTATGCCCGCGGACCCGGGAGCGCGACTATGGGTCTGGCAGCACCCATAGTCAACTACTTAGCCGCCGTCCTCGCTGGGCCAAAATGGATATCCCAAGTTGACAATGGGTACTTAGGCCCATCCTTATATACCATACATACTTCTTATCCTAATCCCATGTGGGATTGAGGCATCACATTCACCCCTCCTTTAGGCCCAAGCGTCCTCGCTGGGCCCATCCTTTAGGGGCTAAACCCAGGACTAACCAGGCGGTATGGGATTCTAGAGGTGGCTCCCACCACGCACGGTGTAGCACTTAGTTCCTATACCGGGGCTGGTTACCGGCTCTGATACCAAATGTCACGCCCCGTGTCCGTGGACCCGGGAGCGCAACTACGGCCTGGGAGCACCCACAGTCAACTACTTGGCCGCCGTCCTCGCTGGGCCAAAATGGATACCCAAGTTGAAAATGGGTACTTAGGCCCATTCTTATATACCATTCATACTTCTCATCCCAATCTAATGTGGGATTGGGACATCACATAACTACTGTCAAAGCATTAATTGATATTCATAAAGGAAACTTGACGCTTAGGGTTGGGGATGGAGAAGTTATTATCGAAATCCACAAAAGCATGCAACATCCTATATCTTCTGATGATTCTTGTTTAAGGATTAATATTCTTGATGAACCTATCTTTGATTTTGTGCAAGAATCATTTGTCAATTTCTCTATGGACTTGATGGAGCAATCAATTGCATATTTGGAGAATTCAAATAAGGGCTGTGAGTTAGGAGAATTTGAGGAAATCGAAAAAAGCAATTTGGGAAGAAAGAAGTCATCCATTGAAGAACCTTCGAAATTGGATTTAAGGGACCTTCTCGAGCACTTGGAATATGTATTTTTGGCTAACAGAAGAAAATTACTAGTGATTATAGCAAAAAACCTCACTTGTGAACAAAAGACCAAATTGGTAAGTCTATTAGGAAAATATAAGAGAGTCATTGCATAGAAAATCACAAACACTAAGAGAATTAGCCATTCTTTTTGTACTCACAAAATTTTATTAGAAAAAGGAGTCAAACCTATAGTATAACCCCAACGTAGGTTGAACCCAAATATAAGTGATGTGATGAAATGTGAGGTGATTAAATTCTTAGATTCTGATATCATTTACCTTATTTATGATAGTATTTAGGTGAGTCTAACACAAGTGGTACCAAATAAGGGAGAAATGATTGTAAGCCCTAATGAAAAAAATGAGTTGATCCCAATGAGATTAGTAACTAGTTGGAGGGTTTGCATTGATTATAGAAAATTAAATGAGACAACTAGGAAGGGCCATTTTCCTCTCCTTTTTATTGATTAAATGTTAAAAAGATTAATCAAATATGAGTTTTATTATTTTTTAGATGGTTTTCCCTCTTACTTTCAAATTTCTATAGCACCAAAAGATCAAGAAAAGACCATTTTTACATGCCTTTTTGGTACTTTGGCATATCGTCGTATATCTTTTGGTCTTTACAATGGTCTCGAAACTTTCCAAAGATGTATGATGACTAGTTTCGAAAAACATATGTGAGACATCATGGAGGTATTTATAAATGATTTTTCGATTTTTGGTGATTTATTTGCTTTAAAGATATGAAGAGACTAACCTCATATTTAATTGGAAAAAATGTTACTTCATAGTGTAAGAAGGTATTTTATTGGAACACAAGATTTCAAGGAAATGTATTGAGGTTGATAGAGTAAAAATTGAGGCAATTAAGAAACTCCCTCCTCCCACTTCTGTGAAGACTATTCGAAACTTTCTTGATCATGCAGATTTTTATAGCAGGTTTATCTTGGATTTCTAAAAATTTTTTAAACCTCTTACTTCTTTATTTGAAAAATATACTTTTTTTTATTTTGATGAAAAATGTCTCAATACTTTCAATGTATTTAAAAAGAAATTGATCAACTCTTCTATTTTAGTTGTACCAAATTGGTCTTTTCCTTTTGAATTAATGTGTAATGCAAGTGACTATACAGTAGGCGTAATGCTTGGACAAAAGAGGAATAAGCATTTTCTGTGGGAATTTGACAGTAACAGAGAGCTTGCATACGGGAGAAATAAATGGAGACAAAAACAATAAACAGAGCATGGTAGTAGTATGGAGGGATTAAAAACATACTTTTCGGTGCCTTAAACCTTGAAGATTATGGTTGAATGAATTGAAGCACAAGAACAGCTTCTTGCTACCCGTTTGAAGATGTCTCCAGTGCAAAAACCACCACCCTCCTTTTTCACCTTCGATGCAATGAATGCCAGGTTTTTCAATTCTCAAAATATTTCACAGCCTAACCTCTAGTTAATGAACACAGAAATGGGTTGAGAAGAATATCAGTCTTTTCCACACCTCTCGGTTGGCTTCCTTTGGTTGCTTATGTTAACCAACAAAAACCAAAAGTCAGTATGAGAAAAGCCACGAGAGACAGAGAGCCAAGAGTCTCGGGCAGAAAAAATTTTTATTTTATTTTATTTTTCCACATAGAAAGCCAAGAATCATGAAACCAAAAATAATTATTTTAATAATAATAATATCCCCGGGATTTAATATTTCAAACATTCGAATATTATTAACAAAATAAATTTTGCTTCACCCTAGACTCTTCTGAACTGTATTCGAAAAAATCCTATGGTCCAGGCTATGGGGCCAAAATAATATTTATTATTTTTCTTGGACCCGAAAAGTCCAAAATAATAAACATTAATTATTTTTCTTGGGATTAAATAAATAACCCAATAAATAATTAATATGTCCAAATAAACCAAAAAATAATTAAACTTTAATTATTTATTTCTTGAGCTTAATTAAATAAATAACTTAATAAATAATTAAGTATTAATTATTTTCCTCTAATTTAAGTCTCGGTTAATTTTTTAATTATTCAAACTGGATCTAGGCCCTAAATAATTAATTAACCAATTAAACCAGATAATAAATTTCTCTCAATTTATTTTATTCCAGTCTAATAATAAATTAGACTTCCTAAATAAAATAAAACCCTCTTTAACTGAGACCAATTTCTCAATCCAAAAATTAATTAGGACTTACGAGCTATTCTGAGGACCAAAAAGACACATCGCCTTGGCTACTAAAATGACCAAAATACCCCTACTATATAAATAGATGTATTTTGCATTGTAAATATTTCCTAATATCACTATAAGGAAATATTGGCCCCAAGGACAATACTGTATTAACAAAGTCTTCGAACTACATGTGAAATGACTAAAATACCCTTCTACACATCGCCGTACATTTAGAGAGGAAAAAGTGTACTAACACCTCTCTAAATGACATCTACCATCCTTAGGCTTCTAGTCCAATGATCCACGACTTCCTGGAGTGTTTTCACTTTTCAAGGGAACTACCCTAAAGTAAACATCCAAGTTATGTTTCCTAGGGCCTTGGATATTTAGATCATTCAGACAACCACATGGGGCGATATAGTGTAGAAATTATCTTGTACAAGTCTGTCTTAACTAACTAGTCACACATACCCAACATACAAGCATATTGGTCCTACGATAGAACTTCAACTATGGCATATCAAAGTATATGATTCCAGCTTCGCCAGACTACCAACTCATACTTAAGTCGTAGAGTACTAGTCCACGCTGTAGCGGTAGTTGTCTAGGTTTCTACCATATAGTACTTTTAGAAACCACTACTATAGGTCCTGTTTTACGTATTCGAAATACGCTTATATGATGAAGTGAGTGGACTACTCACTAGCTAAAGGTAAGTCATTCTCCATTTGGAATTCATAACATAATAACCTAAACATGACGAAATTCCCATTCTCATCAATCGGTTAAGAATAAATGTTTATGTGTTTAAATAACTCATGATCCATACCTTACTGTGAAAGACCTCCATTCACATGGATCACTTATTTAAACACAATGGGTCTTTTCCAAACAAAATTGTGCACAAATAAAGAAAATAAATTCACAAACAATTTCTGAAATAATTTTTTTTATTATAACATTCGATATTAACATCAGAAACCTAATTTAAGATGGCATACTTTCCAACATTTTCAACCCATTTACTATGCAAATAAAACTCTTACGGTGGCATAAGAGAACTACACCACAACGGAGAAAGAGTTGCTTGCCATAGTATTTACTTTTGATAAATTTTGTTTTTATCTTATTTTGTCCAAAGTCATTGTGTATATGGACCATTCTGCTCTTAAATACCTACTAACCAAACATGATTCTAAACCAAGATTAATAAGATGAATTCTATTATTGTAGAAATTTAACTTAGAAATTAAAGATAAAAAGGGAGCTGAAAATTTAGCTGCAGATCACTTGTCTAGATTGAAAAAACCCAACTTAGAATCATTGGCTGAAGAGGATATTAATGATACATTCCCAGATGAACAACTTCAATTGTTTGTGGTGAGATTTCTCAAACACATTGGTATATGGATTTTGCTAATTACTTGGTTACAGGAATTATTCCTGAAGATTCCACAGCATAACAAAAGAAGAAATTCATCTCCAAAGTAAAGCACTACTTTTGGGAAGATCCTTACTTATTCAAGTGTTGTGCGGATCAAATTATTTGGAGATGTGTGGATTTCACAAAAAGTGCAAACATCTTGAAATATTATCATGAAGGACCCGCGGGAGGCTATTACCAAGCTAACAATATTGCAAGAAAGGCGCTTGAGTATGGATTTTATTGGCCAACACTTTTTAAGGACTCACATAGGTTTGTTCAAAATTGTGAACGGTGTTAATGTACAAGTAACATATCTATATCTAATGAGGTGCCATTATAAATTTTTTAAGTTTGTGAAATTTTTTATTGTTGGGGGATTGATTTCATGGGCCATTTTCCTAATTCTTTAGATAACAAGTACATCTTGGTTGCAGTTGAATATGTGTCTAAGTGGATAGAGGCGCAAGCCTTGCTTACTAATGACGCTTGAGGAGTTGTTAAATTCCTTAAAAAACTTTTCACTCGTTTTGGTATGTCTAAGGTACTCATTAGTAATAGGGAGACATATTTTTACAATACCCAATTGGACAAAGTTCTCAAACATTTAGGGGTTACTCATAAGTTTGCTACTCCCTATCACCCCCAAACAAGTGGCCAAGTTAAGGTGGTAAATCGAGAGTTAAAAAGAATTTTGGAAAAAGTGGTTAATCATACAAGAAATGATTGGAGTTTAAAATTAGATGATACTTTTTGGGCTTATAGGACTACTTTCAAAACTCCTATTGGTACAACCCCCTATAGATTAGTATATGAAAAATCTTGTCATTTACCTGTGGAGATTGAACACAAAGTTTATTGGGCTATCAAAATTGTTAACTTTGATCTTGAGCTTGCTGGAAAATCCAAGTTACTTCACTTGAATGCATTGGATAAATTGCGCATGACTGCTTATAATAATTCTCTACTTTACAAAGAGTAGGCGAAACGGTAGCATGATAAGCATATTGCCCAACCCCGGGAATTTAAAGAGGGTGATCAAGTGTTGTTGTTCAATTCTCGTTTGCAACTTTTTCCGGGTAAATTAAAATCAAGATGGTTGGGGCCGTGCATAGTGACTAAGGTTTGTCCTTTCGGTACTCTTGAAGTTTCTCACCCAATTAATGATACTTTCAAAGTCAATGGCAATAGGGTGAAACATTATTTTGGTGAGACTTTCGACACTTTGGATCATGTGGATATTTTTCTCCATGATTTATGATTTTTTTATTTTTCTTGTTTTTTATTTTCTTGTTCTTTTTCTAGATTTATGCTTTTTGTTTTTTATTTCTTTTTAGTTGGTACAATTCTCCAATGACTCCTTGTGGTGGATTCACACATGTTGGACCTAAATTGCAATGGGAATATTTTCTTTTCTCTATTCTTTCCCTTTATTTATTTTTTGTCCTTTGGCTTGGATTTCATTGTTATATTTTTTACCATTGAGGACAATGTCCAGTTTATGTGTGAGGGGAGAATTTAGTATTGAAGATATTTTTCCATATCTACGTCTTTTGTGTGCTACAATTTTCTGAAAATTTTCAAAATTTGTATGGTTTTCATTGCCTTAGCAATGTTGTGATTATTTTTCTTTCTTGGATATGAGTTTTGTTATTCATTTGATGGATTTTTATTGATACTAAAATGGTTTATTGCATGGGATATGTTAAAACTTAAGAATTTGAGTTAATCTTATTTATGCATTAGTATTTGAGTATTATTTGACCCATCTAGTTGAATATGGATGATGTGATCAATGTGAGAAGAGTTGTTGGTTAACTCTTGTATTATGGATTTAAACTTTGCCTTAACTTGAGGAATGATGAGGAATGTGAGAAGATAACATCTTTGAGTGGAAAGATTGTGAAAAAAAAACTGAGCATGAGTTGAAAATTTCTGAAAAAAATGAGTAGATTATTATTTCATCTTTGAAGGAGAGAAAAAAAGTGTCTTTGTTTGATTATGAGGGCTAATAAAGAAAGTGAAGAGAAATTCACTTTTTTTAAATTATTAATTCCCGAAAGCAAAAGAAACTAAAAGATTGTTGAAAAAATGATGAGTGATTACTATAAAGGGCCAATATGGTGTGTGAAGAAAAATTTATGTATTTAAGACTATCAATTCCCTAAGTCATTGAAAAAATTGAAAGAAAAAAAATTTGGAGTGTTTTCCTTACATCATGACTTGAGTTGTGCAATTTTTAAACTTATAATACTTGAGTTGGTAGATAGCTTGACTCGTATGATTTGTGTTATTTATGTTTTTATTTGAAGGGTGAAATAATATTCTTAGACTAGAGTATAGACTTGTTTAATTCAACTTCGAGTGCCTTGATATGACTTATTTAATACTTTATTTTGTGAATGTTTTCAAATGGTTGAAAGAATGACAAGAACATATCTAAAGTTTGAAAGGTAATTGTGACTTTATTCTAAGTAAACTTTTTGAAAGAATGTCTTGTTTTTCTTTGTTTAAGGGCTGTGCTTGAGGACAAACAAAGGTTTAAATATGGGGGAATATGATACGGGCAAAATTTATCTATATTTTCTTAATTATTTGAGGGTGTTTTATGATGCATTGGTTGTAATAATTAGGCATATTCCTTCATATTTGATATTTTACCATTAGAAATGTGTTTTGGACTTTTATTGCAGAAAACGACGAAAAAACATCGAAACTATCATTGTTAGAGTATGGCTAGTGTCGGCCGTGACCCACGGAGCTGGAGCCAGCACCGCTATGTCCCATGTCAGCGAGCTTTCCAATTATGCGCGAATTTAGTAATTTCCCAAGAGTTCTAATATTTTCAAATCTCTATTCGGCCTAGGACTTTTAGGGAACGAATTTTAACTTATTGGAGGCCTATTTAAACCAAAAAAAAACAAACAAACAAACACACACACACACACACACACACACACACAAGACAAAGGTATGAATTCAAGGGTCAAATCAGAAAATTACTCACCAAAGGAAGAATTCATCATATCAAAGAGTATTGTTCAAAAGGATTTCCAAAGAGGAGAAAAAGGGTTTGTTTACGAATTCTTTCTTTTAACCTTTGTTTTCTTTTCTAAAATAATAATATAATTCATGTTTTTATTGTAATTTGACATTATTTTGGGATTCATGATCTATATGAGTTAATTTAATCTTTTGATCAATTAATTATTTTCATTGGTATTTGATTACTGGTTTTTTTTACGAAATTGATTAGTTGATCTTTGTTATTAATTTGCTTGAAAAGGGGATTGATAGTGATTTCAATCTAAGTAATTTCATACTTGTTATCTCTTAATTTGCTTGAAAAATGGATAAATTATCAAGAACGTGATAATTAAAGGTTGGTTGATGATTGCTAGAATATGAATTCATTACTTTAAACCACCTAAAATATAGAGATTTATATAAGGATTGATTTTAATACATCTTTTAAATAAGACTGTAAGATAGAATATATCCATTAAGCTACTTATAAGATAAGGAATCATGGATTGCAAACAAAATGGTTCTAATTTATTCCTTCATAAGACCAAAATAATAATTAATTGTGATATTATCTAAGTGATTCGTTGTCATGTTTTCAAAAGTAGTTGTCTAAATTGCATATTTTTACATCATTGAATTGTATATATATTTTTTATTTTTTTAATTATTTTATCACTTTTTTAGGTCGGTTAAATAATAAATTAAAAGTGATTAATTTGTACTTTTTCCTTTGAGGGTCGATACTCATTAATTTCCTAACTATACTTGCGATGAGTATACTTGTTCGTATGCATATTTTGAAATTAATATTTTAATTAAAACTTAACTAAGAGATGAATTTAAATTTAATGATTTTTATACACCTAAAATTTACGCATCAATGTGAAATTTCACTTCATTCGCAATATCATTGCTAAGGAGAAAGTTCTTGTTCAAAAGATTAATACTAAGACAATCCTACTTACAAGCTTACGAAGCCTCTTCCAGTCTACAAGTTCAAGTAAAGTCTAAACTTGATTGGTATTTACTATTTATAATTTATAATTTTTGGATGTTTACGGAAAAAGTAAAGTAAAACTAATATATTTAAATTTGAAATGCAAGTTAAGGTGGAGATTTGTTAAGAAATGCTTTGAATTCATGTCCCACATTGAATTCCCAAAACATATTCATTGCTTTTGTTGCCTATTTATTGAGGCTTTTGTTTGGCTTTCAACATACAACACCAACACAAGAGAGTTTAAATTTTTGTTCTTTATGGTTCTCTTATTTTGTATAATTTTCTTTCTCCTGATTATTTAATCGAATTACGTAACTGTTGTGTTTCTCTTTTTATTTTTTTCTCGTTATATTATTATTATTATTGTTATTATTATTATTATTATTATTATGTTATAAAATTTGAATAGTGTTAGAATGAAATCTACACACTACACACTAAAAAAACTCTAACAATTTTCTTCAAACTTCTCTCTTTCTTTTCTTTCACATTTTTCTCTCACAATTCCTTCACAAAATAATGGTACATTTCAAGTTTAGAGAATAGCTCTATTTATAGAGCTCTTAATTAGTGGAATACATCATTTTCCACTAATATGAACTAGTGGTGTCTCCACTAAGTGGTGGACATCCATAAAAATTCATAATTAGTGGAGTTTCCACCAATTCAACATATTTACAACACTCCCTCTTAGATGTCCATCCATTATACAAAGAATATGCCTCATTAAAACCTTACTAGATAAACACCCAGTGGGAAAAAAATCTAGTGAAGGAAAAAGAGTACACTATTTGATATGTCTGTTTATTACTCCCTCTGATGAGATGATTCCTTTAAATCTTTGAACTAACGCATACCAATTTTATATCTCAACTTCTCACATGTTGCAGTCGGTAAAGTTTTCGTAAAAATATCTGCGAGGTTGTCACATGACCGAATTTGTAGCACATCAATTTCACCTTTTTTCTGGAGTTCATGAGTAAAGAAGAATTTTGGTGAAATATGTTTTGTCCGATCTCCTTTAATATATTTTCCTCGTAATTGAGCTATGTAAGCTGCATTATCTTCATAAAGAGGAGTTGAAATATCTCTGATAGATGATAATCCATAACGTTCTCGGATATAATGAATCATTCTCTACTTGTTTCATGAATGGCTATAATTTCAGTATGATTTGAAAAAGTAGCTGCTTAGAGATATCGAATGACTTGTTTAATTTCATTCCAATGCCGTCGTATTTGTGAAGAACTAAATCTTGCTAATAAATTGACAGCAAATGCAATATTAGGTTGTGTATTGTGAGCAAGATACATTAATGCACCAATTACACTGAGATATGGTACTTCAGGACTAAGAAACTCTTCATCCTCTTTTTGAGGTTGGAAAAGATCTTTATTCATATTTAATGATCGGACGATCATTGGAATACTCAATGGATGTGTTTTGTCCATGAAAATCATTTTTAAAACTTTTGCTATATATGTTGATTGATGAATAAATGTTCTACTTGCCAAATGTTCAATTTGTAAACCAAGGCAAAATATAATTTTACCAACATCCTTGATGTCGAATAATCATTTTGTTTCTTGGAACTCTTCAGGAGTTCCAATAAGATTTATATCATCAACATATATAGCTAATATTATAAATTTAGAACCAAATTTCTTAATAAAAACACATGGACATACCTGGTCATTTTTAAATCCCGCTTTCAATAAATATTCACTAAGACGATTGAACCACATGCGCTCAGATTGCTTCAGGCTATATAATGATTTTTGCAACTTGATGGAGTAATTTTCATGAGGATAATGTTTATATGCTTCGGGCATGCGAAATCCTTCAGGGATTTTCGTATAAACATCATTTTCTAAAATTCCATACAAGTAAGTACTGACAACATCTAATATGCGCATATCTATCTTTCATGTACTGCCAAACTGATAAGATATCAGAGTGTAATAGCATCAACAATAGGAGAATAAGTTTTATCATAATTCATATTTGGTCTTTGTGAAAAACCGTGGGCTACTAACCGTACTTTATATCATACGATTTCATTATTTTTATTGTGCTTTCGCACAAATATCCATTTGTAGCCAACAAGTTTTACACCTTCTGGTGTTCGGACTGCAGGTCCGAAGACTTCACGTTATGTCAGTGCATTTAACTTCGATTGAATCGCATATTTCCATTGTAGCCAATCTTTTCTATGCCGACATTCATCAACTGATATTGGTTCAGGATCATCATTATCCTGTATAACATCAAGAGATATATTATATGCAAACATATTATCAATCATGTTTCTATCCGATTTGAACTTCTACCAGAAGTGGTATAATTGATAGAAATTTCAGTATTATTTTCTTCAACTTCTGGTTCTTTTTCATCAATTCTCTCTTGGTCATTATCATTCTTTTCTTCAATATGATCATCTGGATCATTTAATCCTCTCTTCTTTCGAGAATTTTTATCTTTAAAACCAAGAGGTCGGCCATACTTCTGGCATGTTTTTGGCTCAGCGGCTATAAGTATAATCTTTTGTTTTGTTGGAACTTCAATTTGAATAGGAGCATTTATAGCTGGAATTTGCGATTTTGTTACTCTTCTGGAGTCAACAAAAGCATCTGGCATTTGATTTACAATGCTTTACAAATGAATTATCTTTTAAACTTCAAGTTCACACACGCTTGTACGCGGATCAAGATAATTTAATGATGTTGTCCAATCAAGATCTTTCTTATATTGTTTCTGCTTTCCCCTTAATTTAGGGAATAATGATTTCACAAGAGAATAATGAAAATGTAAGAACATTATGAGTACTACTACATACATAACAAATAGGAAATGCCAAGAAATATATTAAAACAAAAAAAAAATCTCTATATTATTATTTTCTCACTCTTCCCGGTACCATCTTTTCCTCTTCCTCCTTGTCTTTTCTTCTCCTCCATCCCTCCACCTATCATCTACCTCTTCTTCTTCTTTTTCCTCATATATATATATATATATATATATATATATATATATATATATATATATGTATGTATCGATATATATCTCAGTCATCAGTGATTAATAAATATAACAAAACAAAAATCACAAAGCAGATATGGAGATTCGTAATTCATTTGAGACACGGTCAAATTTTGATTTGGTTTCTAACGTAGAAGATTTTAATGTGTTTTTCTTTCTAAACCAACCGTTTTCGCCTAATTTCAGGTGAGATACCTTTGAGGACTTCCTTTTTTTTTTTTAGGGTGCTTGATAATGAAATTAAACTCTCTTTTGGTTTGTTATGATGTAAATCAGTAAAAGTTCTGAACATATTGCTTTGGACCAATTGGTTATACTCATGCAAGAGACTACTTTTGATACTGTTCATTTGAATGAGGATATGCATGTGCATGATCCTTTCTACTCCCTAATGGATTTTGAACAAAGCCAGAATATGGTTCAAGGTTATCATACATTCAAACATGGATTTTGAATGGTATTACCTTTACTGATATTGTTTTTCCTTTTCTATGAGAAATAATGAGTGGTCTTGGCAACGAATTCGGAGTGAGGACCCATGAAAGGCATAATATCAAAGTTCAAGATATTATTGTAGACGAAATTCCTATAGAGAAGAAGAGGATTAGGAAGCAGAGAGAGGAGAATGGCAATAGCTCCAAGACACTATCCAGAGAAACCATTTCGCAGTACTTTTACCTACTAATCAAGTGCGCGGCCAAAAAATTGAATATTGGTTTAACCTGTCTCAAGAACAGATGTAGAGAGTTGAGAATTTGTCGATGGCCTCACAGGAAGTTGATGAGCTTGGAGACCCTAATCAAGAATGTTCAGGTTCTCTCTCACACACACTTGTAATTTGCAAGTATGAAACTATGAAAGATTTATAAGTAAATAATTACCAGAATGAATGTATCTCCACCGGTGATATCACTTCGATTTATAGGAGAAGCGAAATAAAGACGAAGGAGGACATATGGCTGAGAAGAAGTTAAGAGAAGCCATTGAGATATTGGAACGTGAGAAAAAATTGGTGGAAGAAAGTCCTAATACGCGGTTAGAGGACCAAACACAGAAATTGAGACAAGCATGCTTCAAGGCCAACTATAATACGAAACTTAAGTATAATAAGAAACTTAAGGGGATGATAAAATTCCAAAACTCAATTAGCAGTAACTGCACGGCTAATTCTGCTGCTAGTCTAAATGTTGGCCCAAGGGAGAAGGAATAAGAGGAGGATGTCGAAGAAGATGATTTGAAATCCATAATTGCTACCTGTTTGTCTTCCTCTAATGTAAACATGAAAAAAGAACAATTACAAACATTCATCCTAAATTTTCAACTCTATTAAAAAAGAGCAACTATAAGCATGCATCCTCAAATTCACGTGAACACCAGTGAGATGAATAAAGGAAATACAAGTAAATACCAGACTTATGATTTTTTTTTCTGAACTGTTAGTAGTAATGTAGTATAATGTGTTATATTGATATCCGAATGTAACATATCAAAGATGTGATGCTTATTATTAATGGAAAAATTATTTTCCCTTATTATATTTTCTATTTCACTTTAGGTTGCTAGTATTTCTCTGTGATAAGGAAAATATCGAGTATGTCCATGACCATAACCACGGCCACTGCCACAACTACGACTATAACGATGGTTTCTGCTGGAGCCAACAACATTCACTTCTGGGAGTGCTATTGAGCCAGTTCGTCTGGCTTCATGATTTCTCAATAATAACTCATGTTAAATCTATACACTTTGGATACCCTTTTTCTCGATATTATTACTGCAGGACAATATTCGAGGCATGAAAAGTGGAGAATGTCTTCTCCAATATATCTTCATCAGTAACTTTTTCTCCGCATCATTTTAACTGAGATGTAATTTTATACATCGTGAAGTTCACGGTTTTAAAATCTTGCAACTTCAGGTGTAATCATTCATACCGTGCAGTTGATAGTACGACCATCTTCAGGTGTTCAAATATTTATTTTTAGCATTTAGATGCATTTCTGTATCGAGAACTCATGACATATAATTTTTTTAGAAATATCAATGGCTACAAATTCGAGTTTAGTAAGGTTAGTTATAGAGATCAATAAATGCGTACCTGTCTTCTGATTTGTGTAACGGTAGATACTCGTGCTTTAGTATTCTGATTTTTGTAATGGCAGAGACTCGTGCTGATAACGTATTATAAAATTTGAGTAGTGTTAGAATAAAATCTACACACTGCACATTAAGAAAATTCTAACAATTTTCTTCAAATTTTTCTCTTTCTTTTCTTTCATAATTTTCTCTCACAATTCTTCCACAAAATAATGGAACATTTCAAGTTTAAAAAATAGCTCTATTTATAGAACTCTTAATTAGTAAAATACATCATTTTTCACTAATATGAATTAGTGGTATCTCCACTAAGTGATAAACATCCATAAAAATTTATAATTAGTGGAGCTTCCACTAAATCTAATTAGTGAAGCTTCCACTAATTTAATATATTATTATTATTATTATTATTATTATTATTATTATTATTATTATTATTATTATTATTATTATTATTATTATTATTATTATTATTATTATTATTATTATATCTAGTGTGATTTTTGCATTAAAGTTATTGATTTGATTTGTTCCTTCGACTAGAGTTGTAAACGAATCGAACGTTTGCGAACAAAAACTCGTTCGAGCTCGTTCGTGTTCGAATAAAGCTCGTTTGTTTAATAAACGAACGAACTCGAACACAAACTCGAGCTCGAATAATAAACGAACGAATTCGAACATGTTCACGAACATATTCGAACGTTCGCGAACATATTATATATATTTTTAAATTAATTATATTTTATTTATATTTTATAATATTAAAGTTTATTAAGAATAAATCTTATATTATAATTATAATATTAAAATTAATATTAATAATATTATTATATATTTATTTAATATTATAATATTTAATTATTTTTAATTAAAATTTGAATTATTATTTTTATAAATTTTAAAATATAAAATATAAAATAAACAAACTCAAACAATTCGAACTCAAACGTTAATCGAGTTTTTCGAACTCAAATTTAAACGAACTCGAACATTATCAAACAATAATCGAACGAACTCGAATACGAACTCGAGCTCGAATAATAATCGAACGAACTCGAATACGAATTCGAGCTCGAATAATAAACGAACGAACTCGAACAGCGTTCGATTATATTCGAACTCGAACTTGAAAAATGTGATGCTCGATTCGTTCGTGTTCGAATACAGCTCTACCTTCGACCCATCCCTAGCAAAGGCAAAGTAATGGACCCAGCCGGCCATCCCTAACAGCGAAAAAAAGAAGACAAAGTAATCCGGGTCTGTCTTAGAGTTTCCGTGTCTGAATACTCCAACAGCAAAAACTATGGAAAAATGGTCGTCTTTCATTTCCTTCCGTGTGTCACGGTCCGCGCCGTGACGACCCCAAGACAGGACGACACCCAATGAATTGTCAACCCGTGACACGTGGATTCTGCTTCCTCTCTTTTCCTGATTAATTGTAGAAAATTTCTTACTATTTCTCCAAAGTGAATAATTAAGCATCAAAAGAGTATCAAGAAGCCGTACTTGCCTGCAAATTCCGTTTGTCACTGTATCTAACTTCACCTTTCGGCTCGCTCTGAAAATCCAATCCTCTGCCATGTTCTTTTACTTCCACATATTTAAGTGCCTTTCTGAGTTCCCCTTGATTACTTGTTTTTCCTGGTTTTTGCATCTGGTGAGATCTCTTTGTCGATTATTGGAAAGACGACGAAGCTTTTCTTGGCTTCTTACGCTTTACATTGATAAGGGAATGACTTTGAGTTGTTTCCTGCTATTCCTCTGCTTCTCTGTATCCGCCCGTGCTGTATCTGCAGCGAATTCTGATGGACAAGCTCTCTTGTCTTTCATGAGACACTGGACAGTTGTTCCATCTTTGGTCCAACTGAGCTGGAATGTTTCTGATTCCGATCCATGTTTATGGGTCGGAGTACAATGCGACCAAAAGAATCGATTTGTTGTAGCTTTGAGTCTCTCCGGCTATCAAATTTCAGGGCCATTAGGACCAGAAATTGCTCATTTGAAACACTTGAAATCAATTGACCTCAGCAACAATAGCTTCAGTGCAGGAATACCTTCAAGCTTGGGAATGGTTACAAATATTATCTCGGTTGACTTATCAATGAACAAGCTCTCAGGGCCTATCCCTCCTGAGGTAGGAAGACTGGTGGATCTTCAGGCTCTAAATCTATCTCAGAATAGTTTGAACGGCGAGCTGCCATCTCAGTTGTCAAACTGTAAAAAACTTTTGCACATTGATGTTAGTCACAATTTGTTGAATGGCTCGATCCCATCCAGTCTAAGGAGCCTCACAGAGTTATCCACCTTGACTCTTGGTGATAATGGTTTAACGGGTAACATCCCAGCCTTTTTGTTTGAATTCCGCGACCTTTCCAAACTGCAGCTGGGAGGAAACATGTTAGGTGGAAATATTCCTTCCACAATTGGGTCCCTGGGAGAAGTACAAAATCTGATGTTGCTTAATTTAAGCAGCAACATGCTGATGGGTGAAGTTCCAATTCAGCCGCGAGGGCTAACTATGCTAGAGCAGATAGATTTATCTTGCAACAATCTTTCGGGAAGCTTAAGATTCCTCAATGATATCCAGTCATTGGTGTTTGTTAATGTCTCCTACAATAATTTCTCTGGTCCAATACCTTCAACATTGCTGAAATTCCTGAACTCATCGCCAACTTCATTTGCTGGAAACTCGGGGCTTTTTAAAACTCACTGGATTTTGGATTTTGCCTTGGTCTGTATTGCATTGGCCACTTGAGGACTCATATTCATCAGCGAAGCAAGAAGGGGGGTCGTCGTAAAACAAAAATAGCAATGATAGTGCTCGGAACATCATTACCTCTTGGCTCTCTAGTTGTTGCATTTACTAAAATGCGTCTACAGGGCATAAGATCCAAAGCACCAAAAGATGGCTATAATCCTAATTCACTACTCCCAAGAGATGTAGTTTGCTCGCTTTCTGATATACTGAAGGGTACAGATAACCTGAATGATGAGTATATCATTGGGAAGGGAGGTCAGGGAATGATATATAAGGTTGAATTGAGTCCAGATAGAGTATTCGTTGCAAAGAAGCATCAATTTACTCGGACTAAGAATGGAAGCCATAGTATGACAAGAGAAATTCAGACAATTGGAATGGTAAGACACCGGAATCTCATTCAACTCTTGGGATCCTGGTCGGGAGCCGATTATGGCTTAGTCTTGTACACTTACATGGAAAATGGAAGCCTTCATGATGTCCTTCATGAACAGGAGCCGCGATCACAATTAGACTGGAATGTTCGCTACAATATAGCACTCGGCACGGCCCACGGACTGTCATATCTTCATTTCGACTGCACTCCTCCTATCCTGCACAGGGATATTAAACCCAAGAACATATTATTGGATTCTGAATTTGAGCCTCATATATCAGACTTTGGCCTTGCCTTGCTTCAGTCCAGCAATGCTGCTTCCTCATCAGCCCCGATGATAATTGGAACTCCTGGATACACTGCTCCAGGTAAAATTATGTATGATTACTGGTAGTATACAAGTCAAGCTTCTATCTTTCATATCCTCGGTTTCTTAAACAACACTGCTGTTGAATTTGACAGAAAATGCATTTAAAGCGAAGACCAAGGAATCTGACGTGTACGCTTATGGTGTTACTTTGTTGGAGCTGATAACCAGAAAGAAGGTAGTAGATCCTTCATTCAACGGGCAACCGGACATTGTGAGCTGGGTTCAATCTATTGCTTTTAAATCAGAAGGAATTGAACTTGTAGTTGATCCAGATCTTTTACATGAATTAAATGATCCGAGTGTAAAAGACCAAGTTCGTAGTGCCCTTTTGCTGGCTCTGAGATGCACGCAGCAGAATTGGAACAAAAGACCCTCCATGAGAGACGTAGTAATGGAGATTCAGCTCCTCCGGTGGACTCAATGTTCCAGGCCCGAAGTTGGGTCATCGTCTAACAGCCAGATAAAAGGGGATAACAAAGCAAGAATGGGATTCATCCCGGAATTCCGACAAGCAGTTGGTCCGCAAGCATTTAATCGGAGTTAAAATGGAAATGCGGCGTCCCAAAACTACTGAAAAACACCATAAGGCCAGACAGGAACTGCAAATCAAGAAGAAAACACCATTATCACCCGAGCCCACAATGGTGAATCTGACGATGATATTCTTGCAGAATTGGGGGAACTGGGAAGTGGCAAGCACCAAACATCGGCGCTTCGCTCAATTCGGCAGCAGTAAATATGATTTAGCACTTGTACTCTATGCATAGTAGAGTTGTACATACAAAGAAAAGAGGTACTATTCACCAATTTCTTAATGGGCAATTTGCACTTTTGCTCCTCAAACTTAGAGAATATCATTTTAGTCCTCAAACTTTCTCTTCATTTATTTTGGCCAATGAACGTTTTTTACTAGTTTCAAAATGATATTAAAGATTATTTTTGTTGCATTTTTAAAGGATTTTAAATTGTTATTATAATTAATTCTCTATATTTTTACTATCTTTTGCCTTTTAGTTTTTAGAAGGAATGGCTTTAAAAAAATTATCCTTAAAAAAGCGACAAAAATATCCTATAGGACCTTTTTGAACCTATAAAATACTTTGAGAATATAAACAAATCTAAGAAAAATTTGAGGATGAAAAAATAAACGGTTGACATGTTAATTTTATCATTTAACGAAACTTTTTTTTTTTTCCCTTCTTGAAATAGGTAGCAAATGTTTACATAGAGTATGTCTCCCTCCGTTTTTTATTTTAAATTATTTTAGAAGCTTTTCTAGATTATAATTATATATTATTTTAATTAATATGAGATATAGTATGAGTAACTTTATAATTCTAATATACCTACGATAATAGTAACTTCTTAATTCTAAGTATATTAAGAATATCTTTTTCAATCAAATTATTTTATACTAATCCAATTAGGAATGCAAGACAAACCCAATACTCTTAACCAATCTTGCTGGCTGAAAGCTTTGCCCAAAGGTTAGCAGATTTTGCATTAAGAGTGAAGAAGACGGGGATTTGACCAAAATAAGTCAAAATTCATTTTCAACACTATAATCGGGGCAAAAAAAAAAGAGGATGATGCAAAGGGGATACCTATTAGGATACTTCGCGTCTCGTAGATGCGAGGAACACCCTCTAACAGGCGGTGAATGAACCTCGCGTCTTTCCTTTCTCGTTTCTCACAAACGCGAGCTGTTTTGTCCACCCTCTGCTAAAGAATGCCTCGCGTCCGTGAGACGCTAGAGTCGAGGTGTCTTTTTTTTTTTTTTGCAATTTTTTTTCTTCTATTAAATATTTTATCATTTTGCGACTTTTTCCTCTCATTTTTTATAAAGTTTCAAATTTTTATTAAAAAGAATTAATATTTTTAAACAACACAAAATGTATTATATATAAATTTAAATAATGCACAATTAAATTTTATTAATTTAAATTTGACCATAACATGTAATATACATATTTTTACTACAATTAATTTTATTTATATTAGATTTTGAAAAAAAAATAATTTTACTGTTAATTTTATTTATATTGGATTTTTATTTTTAATTTAAGTTTAATTTATAATATTTAATTATTGAAGAAAATTATAAAACTATAAATTCTCCACTATCTAAATACACTAAAATTATAGTGTCAACTATTTAAATAATATTTAAATTTAAATTTAAATTATCTAAATTTCATAATCCCCTTACATTTTATAATCTAACTAATTTATAATTTAACTGAATTCAAATAATGTGTGAAATATTAAAGTTCTAAAAAAATTATTTAAAAATTTTATATTATATTTGTCTTTAAAGTTCTATTATTATTAATTTTATTTTTAAAGTTCTATTATTATTATATGGTCAAACTAAATTGAATTTATTGTTTTCTCTTTAATTTTTAAATATAGATTATATAGCAATTTGGATAACGATATTTTATTAATTCTATTTTGACTTAAAATTTGAATATAAATATGACTGTTAATGAAATGTAATTTTATTCACATTGTAATTATTTTACTTGAGATATTTTGTATTTGCGAATTTATTTGTATATATATTTTAATATTAGTTGAGTTGAGTTGTTAACATTAGCTCCAAATCTTTTGTGGCTTTATGATATTAATAGGTTATCATGCATGATTGGAAGACGTGAACTTTAAAACGCAATACAAACAATAAACTTTATTACACATGAAATAATCTAAAAAAATGATGAAAATTAGTCCCATAATGAAATCTTCGATGGTTCCTTAGAGGTTAAACTCATCTCTGAGACTGTTCTTAATGTTGTTCTTCGAGTGGTTGTTCTGATTGTACCACACCTTGCTTCTCATAATGGTAGGATGGATCAGAAATATCTACAGAATGCTTGTGTTGTATCCGAGACCATCAAGTTGATGGGCCAGCAACAAATTTATCATCTGAAGATAGGCATCTAGTATCGAAGATTAGGTGCTGCGGAGTAATAAAATCAGCTTGTCTATCTTTAATTGCTACGGGATCACCTTGTTCATAATCATATTCTTCACCATGTACTGGTGAGTAGTGATCCTGCATAGGAATATCAACTACAACACGTCTGTGTGCCCGTCTACCCTTTCTCCGCGTCGGGGGTACTTCGTGATTGACTTCTCGCTGGATCGAATGTATCGGACCAGCAGTGTAACTTCATCTAGTTGGCTCATAGGGTGGGTGGTTTAAACGACTTGCCTCACCAACGGTCGTCAACAAACGCATGGCGAGATCCGTTTTTTATGTAAATACTTGTCTACTCACAGCATCCGCATTTTGATATCCTTCATTGTCAATGTACAATATCTGATACATCGAATCAGCCTATATATATATTTCAAAATGTAAATAAATTATTTGAGTATAAATTCTATATTTTATAGTATTATATATAAAAAATTTACATACCAATATTTATGTCGCCCTACTGCTCGATTGGTAGCCTAAAAGATTAGGTTGTGTTATAGTCGGATTACCAATTAGTCGCCTAGTGTAAGTTTAATAGCATGCTGCATAGTCAGGCAAAACTATATTCTGACCGTAACTGAGTTGTCCAATCAGAACTATTGAATGCATATTAATCCAGTTCGCGAGATATATTGAATCAATCTCGGGCCACCTTGCACCACTAGTTCTCATGTCACGGGTATGCAAATTATCACCGGTGTCAACTGCAACAGTTATTATCTACACTAATTCAAACTGTCGCATGACTCTATTTGGACGATGCACTTCTATTGTTTCCCAACAAATTAGGGATGTGATAGACGCCCAAATTTATCGCCCATGAGTGCAATACGGGGGTAAGATAGCCAACATATGCTCATCATAAGGCTGCTAGATAAATTGCATAAAGGTAAACTGTTAGTATCAATAATAAATAACGAATTTAAAATTAGTGTTGAAAGTAAGTTGGTTAAAGTAATATTTACATGATCATGTTGCATCCTATCCAACTGATCCCTATAAGTAAAAACACATGTATCGAGGTGCGAAAAAACCTCGAATGGTTCCTTCCATGCTGATCTTCTCAGGGCCTATGGATCAACACCCTCTACTGGACGAACTCTAATCGGTCTGATAGTAGGGATACGCTCCCAAACCCATAACTATTTCAACATTAATAACCAATGCTTAGAAAAATACTATATTTATTATTAATTTAAAATACTAACAAGATTTTTTTTTTTTAAATGTGTGTTTCATGCCTAAACCAATAATAACAAGCCACTGATAGTATGCGTTCTGTAGGATGTAGCGTTGCATAGACAACGATACAGATGGGCCAATACTGCACTTTCCCAACTAAAGGTGTCCAATACCTCTAAGCCACGAATATATTTTAAGAAGCGAAGATGTACTCTGTTGTCGGACTTATTTGAGAACAGAAAGCCACCAATGAGCTGTATAATACGACACTGTGTATGCTGGCCTATCATTTTTTGCGTCGTATGTGTAGGTAGTAGCTGACTCAATGTTCTCTCGAGTGAAATGATCTTCAATCTATATCCATCAAACTCTGTCGAAGTCGGTCAAAAGCCTAATAGCTTGTCGCACATGTCAATCAACTTTACAGGTATATGTACGAACCAACTGTTACAGACAGGATCCCCATCTACACGTAATCCATAGAGAACTTCTATGTCATGTCTGGTGATAGCAGTCTCTCCAACTGTAAAGTGAAACGTATGCGTTTCCTGGCGCCATTTTTTCACTAATACTGTAATCAGTGGATGGTCGATCCTCATGTAACATAAACGACGCAGTCCATCAAAACCAGCAATATCCATGAGCTACTCAACGTGGTGATTGAATGGTCGAGCTTTTTAAAATATGCTATCATTCCGCTTTGCAATAATAACGTCATTGTATAACCGTCCTGCCCGAATATGCAACTACATATGTTTGTGTTGTAATCTCAATGCATCCGGTATAATAAGACATGGATCCACTCTGTGAGAAGTAAGCTCAAACATTCTGTCCTAATTAATAGAACCGATTTATAGAAGTTAAAAATATTTTAAAGATATATAACCAACATCAAATTAAGTACATAAAATTAAATAGAAAATTAAAGATAAATAATTTGAATCACGGGTATGCACTATTAAAAATTTAGGTAACAGATGAGCATTGTATCTAAATAAATTTAGCTAACATAATATGAGGTTAATCCATGATTAGTTCATTCTACAGTACCGTAAGTGTAATTTCTCATATTGTGTCCACTGCAATAGTATAAGCCACAACGAGGTAGTGAATCGGGATTACGTTCGTCTATCTCATTCTGAATACGCAACGTCCACAATCTGTCCCTCTGACAGTTCTTGAAATGGTGAGCAAACACTGCCAAGCTAAAGCCAGGATTACGCCAATAATCCTTGTATGGAATGAGCATAAACTGTGTTGTATAAGTTATTCCATAGAATAGTGTTGTGTTTTCTGATAACACAAAATCTCCAGGATTCAGTTCCCGTTGCTGACATGCTGCAAATACATACAAACAAGGTATTCTATATATTTTTCATTTATAACAACTTCATTTTCTAACCCCAATATTAACTTCATATGAATTATTTTCCTTCTATACACACGATGCGGTGACACAAAATTAAAAATACCTCGATCCTGATTAAAAGCCAGTATATGGTGTGTTCTTTTTTTCATCTCATTCTTCACAAATTTGCCCCATATCCTAAAAGGAAAGTGATATCGTCCATGATTAGTCTCCTGTTTATGATCGTTGAAATATTTGACTGTTTTTTTAAACGAATACTTCACAGTCACCTTGATGGATAGAGCACGTATACCTTTAAAGACACTTTTGAAAGATTCCGCCGGATTCGTTATCATATTACCACACTGATGTCCACCATTATAAGTAAACATCCATTACTCTTTCGAAATCAAATCCAACCCTGCCTTCACTTGGGGGTTTAACAAATTAATTTCTTCCATAATCTTCAAATTTTTTTCTTTTTGCTTTGATCCCCAATTGCGTACATCAACTTCTTTAACTCATGCATTCTGAACTTTCCATTGAAGTTACTCCGAATATGTCTAAGATAAAATCTATGTACTGCCAATGGCTCTTGTCAAAGGGGTAGTCGATGAATTGCATTCACAATCCTAATGTGTCTATTAGATATTAAACAAACTTTTCGATCATTTAACACATGTTCTTCGTCAACGACTGCAAATGCAATGGGCAATATATTGTTCTTGGCATCTTGACCCACTACTATTAAAAGTTTTTCCCTGTATGTACCCCTCAGAAATATCCCGTCAATGTTGACTACCGATTTTATGTGAACAAATGCATCAATACAGAGTTAGAATGCCCAGAAAATATATCCAAAAGTCTTGGCTCCATGCTATCCATAGACAAGAAGTGCCACGCCACGACAGTACTAGGATTCGTATTTTGTAAGGTTTGCATATATCATGGTAGTTGTGCGAATGAAGAAGGCCAATCCCTATAGATCATCTCAATAGCATACCTGCATGCGTTCCATCCTTTCTTGTATGACAGGATAAAATGCAATGTGTTATGAATACGATTATTTATTTCACTGATTTTAATCTCCGAATTATAGTGAATCATTGACAAGATGTGTTTCGCCATGAATTTCACACTCATGTTTCGATGGTTCCCGTCGACTGTCTGGACTAAACAAATGTACTCTCCATGTCATTGAATAATTTGCCACAAGTCACAATCTTTCTTTTTTCGTGTATGGATCTGCCAATAACATGGATACTATGGAGTTGAATTTTTACACTCGGCAACTCAGTATGAACTCTTACTTTCTACCGCCGTAAACTTACGGCCCAATCTAATAGACCACGACCGAACAACCCATAGACGTCAATGTATATGTGATCCCGTGAACACGATGTCCGACTGAAATTCTTCTTGGCTCTCTCTCCTGTGACCGCTGATCTCTTAACAACAGAGCAAAATTTCCAAAGCCAGAGAATGAGATGGAAAAGAGAGAGCAAAGAGTGGAGTGAAATAGGAGAGAAGAAGGCTGAATTGTTTTCGGCTGAAGCAAATGGTCGTGAGAAATGGAAATGTGGTATATGTATAGGCATCCGCATTCTGTTTGGCTCGTGAAAGCGTGCGAAAAAGCTATGGAATTCGTTGAAATTGCTAAAAAAGAAAAAGTCGCCGCTAAAAAGGCTGAAAAAGCCTGCATGCCTCGCGTCTATGAAACGTGAGGAACACAGTACCTCACATTTCACAGGCGCGAGGTTTCCTTTTCATAGGCTTTATGTCATCGCCTGTCAAACGCTGCTCCTCGCATCTCGCATATCCTTGTACCTCGCGTCTTGCAAACATGAGGTGTCCCCTCTGCGCCATACTTATTTTTTTTTTGCCCCGGTTATGGTGTTGGAAAATGAATTTTGACCCATTTCGATCAAATAGGGCCGACATATGACAGTCCGCTTGCGTGAGCAAGACCTTGCCCATGCCCAATCCAAGTACCCGATGCACTATCAGAACGCTCGTGTATCTTCGGACGTGTTTAGGAAACCAAATTCCCAAAGAAGAGGACACAACAACAGTAGAAGGACCAAGCAAAAAATCCACGGAAAGTTCATGAGAAAAACCCCCAAGAAGCCAGAAAACTAATAATGCTACTACAACAAATATTGACTGTATAAAGTTACAAGTTTATTGAAGCATTGTAGTCACTGGATTCATCATATTTGAGGTGGTAAGAATTATACAAAATTGAAATATATAGACTGAGAATTTTAAAAATTAAAAAAAAATAGAATTATCTTGTGGCAAGTAAAACACATTAGGAATTATTTATGCAAATTTGCATAAAATTCTTATTTAAATGGATTGACAAACAAAGCCTTAAGAAGAAGAATGACAAAAAAAAAAAAGTAAAAAAGTGAATTTGTTTTGTTTAGTAAGCTTTAATAATTTCAACCAACTTTCTTGCACCCTAGGATATCCATTTTGAAAGTGATTGATATACAAAGAAAATGTTAAAATAAAAATATGACAATAATAATTCGGTACTGTGAGATTACAATTGCCAACCAATTTCTTATTATTTCCTTGCCTTCTTCATCCAAAATTTACAAAGATTTTTCTAAGGAAATTAACAAATTGCCACACGTGGGGTTGATTGGTCACACACACCCTTTTAATTTGTATAATGTAATTATGAGGATAAGTTAATATATATGATTGTATGTATGAGTTCATGCATGACGTATGGCACACCCTTTTTATTAGGATCATAAATGAATCAATTTTTTAGTTACCTCAAATTTCAAATTTTAGTTAGGTATGTTATGTTTGGTCAAATATAGTTAGGTATGCAATTTGAACTTATAAATTAAATTTAATCAAGTTCGAACTCAAGTTAATTTTAAAAAATAAATATTAGGTAAGAGCTAATAAAAAATGTAGAGCTTGAAATTGGACAAATGTAAAATATGAATTCAGACCGACAAAATTTAACTTTTAAAAAAATTATTTATTTTTACAATCATAAATTACATAAGGCTGTAAAATAATACTTTTTTTATCTTAAAATAAAGATGAACTTTCCACAAAATATAATATAATGTATTCTAAATTTCTCAATCACCTAATATTTCCAAATACTTGGATATATTTGACAATGAAAGTACAGATTCCAAACTATTACCTATTATTATTTTTATTATGTCCAAAATTTTATTGCATTAGTTTTTTTTTTTCGCTTTTAAAGAATTAATGAACTAGAATATAAAAAGCAATTATTTACACTATTTCATATAGATACATATCAAGCAAGTATGCTTAAGTATGTACTTATCAAATTTTTTATTTCGTGCTTAATATTTAAGTTTGAGTTTAACTCTTTCTGACATGTTATTTATACTTGGTTCTAAAATTAAATTGAGACAAGTGAATTAATCCTAAAATTAGTCAAGCTTTATTATTTTTAGAGCTTTTCTAAATAAATTAACATAAATAACTTTATATTGTTAAATTATTAACCCTCAAATTTGAGCTCCAGTAGGCTTGAGCCATAAATCATGGTAATAAATGGAGCTCAAGCTTCAAGTACTACCACAACTAAAAGTTAAACTATCTCCGTTTCATATTATTTAATTTTTTGACCATTTGCATACAAATAAAGAATGTTGAAATTAATAAATATTTTTTAATTATATTTTAAATTTATTTTTAATAAATATAAAAATAAATAATTATTTACAAAGTTTTTTATTTTTTTATTAAATATAATTTAATTAAATTTAAGAATACTATTAAAAAACATTAATCATAGATGTATAAAATGTATAAAGAATAAAATATTATGAAATAAAACATAAAAATTAAAATATTAAATACTATAAAACGAATAGAGTAACGAGTTAGCTCAATAGTTCAGAACTTGTATTAATTCGATTCGACTCATCTATAACCGGCGGCTTTAGCGTTGGCAAGTCAAGGAATCGGATGGGTGAACAGCGGCAGCTCTTCCCGGTGCTTAGTGTGCATGAAGTTTCTTCTCCCCTTTCAAGCTTTCGGTCTCTCCGGTCATTTTCACCACCGTTCCATTTCATGACCCACAGGTTTTGTAGTTTCCACCTTATCTTAAAAGTTTCTTTCCTTAGGCCTTCATTTTCCTCGTTCTTTCCTGTCATTTCAGGTGCCATTTTCCCATCATCTTCTAGAGCTAGCACTTCATAGCCATATACTCCCTCCATTTTTTAAAAAATATCAATTTAATAAATAACACACAAATTAAAAAATTATTAAAATTTATATAATTATAATAAAAAATAATTACTTCCTCCATCTACAAATAATCTATTTTTATTTATTTATTCAAAAATAATTATCCACTTTTTAAATGTAGATTGTATTTAATTTTTTTTTTCAATTTTACCCTTAACACAATTTTCTATCAATTATTATAATTACCTATACTAAAATTATTTTAATTAACAATGAAATCACGTTATCTTATAAAAATAATCAAAAGTGTAATTTAATGAGGTGATATGGGTGAAAAAAATGCTCTAAAAGAAAGAGTGGAAAAAGGGAGATAAATTACATAGGTGAGAAGAGGGAGACATGTAATTATTAGAGTAATGTAATTAAATGAGTAGTGAGATTTAAATTAATGAGGTGAGAACGATAATAAAAATACTCTAAAAAGTATAATAGACATTTTAATCATTTTTATTATAAAATTTTACAATTGCTTAATATGCATAGTTTTTACAATTGAGCCAGTTATTTGTGAACGGAGATAGTATTATATTCATGAATAAAGTAAACCTTCATTAATTAGATTGAGAATACATATATATTTAATGAGTCAAATATTTATTGAGTAACTGAAGGAGTAATAAATTATAAATATATGTAATAAATATATTCTTAATTTATATATTTTAATACAATAAAAATAAAAAATTTTAATATATTTTTAGAACGGACGGAGTTTTTTATAGTTGAGGTTGAGGGGCTCACTAATCAGGTTCAACAGCATGCAAAACCATCCAAAATGACAAAGTCGCAAGCTCAAAGTAGCAATTTTTCCACTTGGGATTGCTGTAATTTTAGTTCTGCCATTGAATTTGCCCCTCACTCTCACCATCCGCCGGGCATATGGTGTCGCGGCTGACAGGGGCGGTCACACAGCTTTAGGTGGGGGCAAAGGCCCCCATTTTTCTAAAGTCCTAACTAATTGTAGTCAGGGGCGGACGCATACCTTGGGTAGGGTTGGCCCCATTTTTTTGAAATTCTAAAAAATTGTATTATATTGAATTATGAAATTACAATATATATATATATATATATATATATATACTTTTGAAATTTATTAATTATTTAATTATTTTTTAATATTTATTAAATTTCAATCCCCTAAATATTTGATCTTGTATCTATTCTGATGTGGATAAAGAATCAACTTTTAGATAACAATGCGTGCATTGTATATTTTACGATTTACTTCCTTCACACACGCCGTCCAGGGCTGAGGCAGCTTGAATATCAAAATATCTTTGAACTCCAAATGTGCAATATCAGTTGTTGGCAAGCAATCCAACACAGTTTCTTTGTCGGCTTCAATTTGTGATAGCACCAGCATTTCAATGCATTACCAAGATTTCATGTCCCTTCATTCAATCTTGAGCCAAGAAAATGTTATTGTTCTCGGAAGTATAGTAGAAATCTTGGGAAGGACATTATTAACATGATTTATGAAATTCTTAAAGAGAAGATAAACATGAAAAGGCTGTTTGCAGATTGAATTACTAGGAAGAGATGAGTAAGAAAATCCAGAGGTGGATACAGATTGCAAACATGTGTATTGGCAACTTCTTTGTAAAGGAGAAGCTTCTCTATGAGCTATTAGCTTGTGTATATTCTTTCTGTCTTAAAAATTATTAATTATATTAGATAAGATTGGTAGTGGGATGTAACACATCCCATTTTATGAATGAGTACTTGCATATATTTCATTTCATTTCACTTCATTTGTCTAGAAATTTCATTTTCAGGTCATGCTTTGTTTATTGCTCTGTATGCAACATCCCACTACATTCATCAATGATTATCCTCTTAGAAAAGTATATAATCACAATAATTTTCACATCCATTTTGTGCCAAAAAGGAGACATAACTAAACATAGTGTTCAATAGTAACCCATATAGAATTGCTTTTGTTGTGAATAAAATTTTCTTAGTTTCTAGGATTGTAGGTTTATGGCTACTTCATTTCAGGTAAACAGTCATGAATATAACTAGAAATTTAAAAATAAAAGGACAAAAAAATAATATTATATTTAAAAAAAAAAAACAATATCATTTTCAAGATTGTGAGAGCGGAGAGATTGTCGCCTCCTCTATCTACCTTTGCTGACAAGATAGAAAAGAAGGGTGGCAAGTCTTTCCCCCGATTTTACTCCAATGCTTAAGCTCTAGGTGGATTAAAATTTTTTAATCTCATTGTAAGTTAAAATTTTATTTAATTTAAATATATTATTATTTTATATATTTTTTATTTTTCAAGAACTGTTACTTATTTACAATATATGGCATTATATTCTATCTCTTTAAATTTTATATAATTTTATATATTTAATAATTTTTTTTTAAAATTCATCTCTGTCTAATGTTTATTTGCTTTATACCTTTAACGAAATTTCTTCCTCAGCAAATAGAAGGGGAGAGACGAGAACGAGTTTCCCTCTAAGCTGACCTTTTGATTTCCACGTGGCTTCCGCTCATTTGCCTTTTGCAATTCATTTTTTTTATTATTAGTTTGATTCTTGTGCGTTACACGAGTTGTTATAATTTATATCTGAATTCAATAAATTTAAATAATCTTTATATTTTATTTAGAAAAAAAACTTTATTTTATTTTAGAAAAAAAATGTCATCTTAAATTAGATACCATGTACGTAAAATCATTTATATCCAATTAAGTGAGATGACCTTTTAGTTGATTACGAGAAGTATTAATTTACAATAACTTAAATTAATAGATAAATATTAATTTGTAGATAAATTAACTTAATTTAATTGAAAAAATACATCCTTTTATTCTTCATTTAAATTTAATATTTATCACTATCTGAATTCATTAAATTTAAATAAATTTAATATTTTAAATTAAAAAATCTCTTTATATTTTTTTCTAAAAATAATCTTTATATAAATCTAATATGATCAAATGTCACAATATCAAATGTCCCATTATGAGCTTTTCGCGGTTAGAGAGAGAGAGAGAGAGATTTCACCTTCCTCTATGTCCCCATTCGGCCTTTGCCTTGATCGTTGTGGCTGTCCTTCCTTTTTTGGGCGGGAGTTGCTTTTTCTTTTCTTTTTCATTTATATTTCTTTTTTTAACTTGTAGTGGTTTGAAGGGACTCTGGGCCCAGCCTCCTTCTTCGATGGACCGTTCTTTCATTTTTTGGTCTTTCCTGGTTTTATGGATTATTTTGGGCTTCAACATAAGCCCACGTATCAGCCCGTTCAACTAATTTCGTGACAGTTCTGGCCTTCTGGGAAAAAAAGAATAAAAAAGTTGGAACTTATAATTAATTTCTCTCAAATTTCATGAAATCATTAAATAGTTAACAATATTTTAATTTCTATCTCTATATTTATGTAATTGTTATGAATTATTGGAATCTCCAATAATTAGTGGAGGCTCCACTAATTATGGATTTATGTGAATTATTAGAGAAGATTTTTTTGGATGTCCACCATTTAATGGAGAAACTACTAATTGAGATTAGTGGAAGATGATGTATGTCCTGATGTATTCCACTAATTAGAGCTCTATAAATAGAGCTATTTTTTAAGCTTGTAATACACCATTATTTTGTGAAAGAAAGATTAAAGAAAGAATTGTGAGAGAAAGAAAGAGAGAAGTTTGAAAAGAAATTCTTGTGCAAAATAGTTAGAGTTTTATTAGTGTGTAGTGTGAAGATTTTATTCTAACACTACCCTAATTTTATAACACGTTATCAACACGAGTCTCTACCGTTACAAAAGCCAGAAGACTAAGCACGAGTTTCTGCCGTTACCAAAGCCAGAAGACAGGTACGCATTTATTGATCTCTATGGCTAACCTCGCTAAACTCGAATTTGTAGCCCTTGATATTTCTGGAAAAAATTATATGGCATGGGTTCTCGATGCAGAAATGCATCTAAATGTTGAAGGCCTTAGTGAAACTATTCAAGCACATAATAGTGCATCTGCACAACACAAGGCTAAAGCTTTGATTTTTATTCGTCGTCATCTCGATGAAAATTTGAAAATGGAATATCTTACCGAAAAAGATCCATATGTCTTGTGGGTAAATTTAAAAGAAAGATTTGACCACCTGAAGATGGTCGTACTACCCACTACACGGTATGAATGGTTGCACATGAGGTTGCAAGATTTTAAAACCGTGAATGAATATAGCTCCGCAATGTATAAAATTACATCTCAGTTAAAATTATGCGGAGAAAAAGTGACTGATGAAGATATATTGGAGAAGATATTCTCCACCTTTCATGCCTCGAATATTGTCCTGCAGCAACAATATCGAGAAAAAGGGTATACAAAATTTACAGATTTAATTATTGCCCTCCTCATTGCAGAGAAGAATAATGAGTTATTATTGAGAAATCATGAAGCCAGACCAACTGGCTCAACAGCACTCCCAGAAGTGAATGTTGTTGGCTCCAGCAGAAGCCATCGTTATAGTCGTGGTCGTGGCCATGGCCGTGGCCGTGGTTATGGTCGTAGACACGCTCGATATTTCCCTTATCACAATCATAATCAAACTGTGAGAAATACTGGCCACCTGAAGTGGAACAGAAAAGATCATAAGGGAAAAGAAAAAGAAATTGAAGAAAAGTATGAGGATATATGTTATAGATGTGGCATGAAAGGTCATTGGTCACGAAACTGTCGTACGGCTAAGCATTTAGTTGAATTGTATCAAGCTTCATTGAAAAATAAAAATGTGGAAGCAAATTTTTCTCAACATTCAATAAATAATGTTGAGGATGATGATATTGATCTTGAAGATCTTAATATCAATATTACCCATATGGATGTATCGGGTTTTTTTTGAACACCCAGACGGTAGGATAGACCATTTAATTGGTGATGGCAGTGTCCAGAAGAACTAAAGCCTCACCCTGATATTTTTGTATTTTCATTTTCATTCTATTCTAATAATATTTACGTTTGCATATATATATTTGTGTTCAGATGGCTGTTGTTAATGATGATGTATGCATTATTGATAGTGAAACTACACCCACCATACTAAAAAATTAGAAATATTTTCCTGATCTCAAAATGGGAGAAATAAATATTTATACAATAAACGGTAGTGCAAATGTGATTGAGGGCTCCGGAAGAGCTAGTATATTGTTGCCTAAAGGAACAACAATTATTATTGATAAGGCACTATTTTCCTCAAAATTTAGAAGAAATTTATTGAGTTTTAAAGATATCCGTAGAAATGGGTATCATGTTGAAACAAATGAGGAAAATGAGATTGAGCATCTTTATATTACTCAAATGCATTTGGGTAAGAAATCTGTATTAGAAAAACTGCCGTCTTTTTCTACTGGCCTATATTTTGTAAAAATACGTACAATTGAAATTCATCATCTAGTAAATCAGAAGTTTACTGATCCTATTATTTTTAGCATTTGGCATGACCGGTTAGGTCATCCGGGATCTACCATGATGAGAAGAATCATTGAGAATACACATGGTCATCCTTTAAAAAATAAAAGGATATTAACATCAGAAAAATTCGCATGTACTGCATGTTCCCTAGGAAAATTAATTGTTAAACCATCACCAGTAAAAGTAGGAGCTGAAAGTCCTACATTTCTCGAACGGATTCACGGAGATATTTGTGGACTTATTGATCCATCATATGGACCGTTCAAATATTTTATGGTCTTAATTGATGCATCATTCCGATGGTCACATGTATGTTTATTATCTACTCGTAACCTGGCGTTTGCGAGATTACTTGCTCAAATAATTAAATTACGAGCACAATTTCCTGACCATCACATTAAAAATATCCGTTTGGATAATGCTGGTGAATTTTCATCACATGCTTTTGATGCATATTGCATGTCAATTGGGATTAATGTTGAACATCTTGTAGCTTATGTTCACACACAAAATGGTCTTGCTGAATCTTTGATTAAACGATTACAATTAATTGCTAGACCATTATTAATGAAAATAAATCTCCCAACATTTGCCTGGGGACATGCTATTCTACATGCTGCAACACTTGTACGTATAAGACCAGCTAGTTATCATAAATTCTCTCATTTGCAATTGGCTTTTGGGTCAGAACCAAATATTGCTCATTTAAGAATTTTTGGGTGTGATGTATATATTCCAATTGCACCAAACCAACGTACAAAGATGAGTCCTCAAAGAAGAAATGGGATATACGTTGGATATGATTCTCCCTCTATTATCAGGTATGGTGAACCCCTGACAGGAGATGTATTCACAGCAAGATTTGCTGATTGTCATTTTGATGAATCATTATTCTCTTGTGAAATCATTATTCTCTAAATTAGGAGGAGAACAGAAACAGTACAAGAAAGATCGTGATTGGACAACATCATTAAATTATCTTGATCCACATACAAGCGCGTGTGAACTTAAAGTTCAAAAGATAATTCATTTGCAAAGCATTGCAAATCAAATGCCAGACGCTTTTGTTGACTTCAGAAGAGTTACAAAATCGCATATTCCAGTTATAAATGCTCCTATTCGAATTGAAGTTCCAGCAGAACAAAATATTATACCTATAGCTGCTGAGTCAAAAACACGCCAGAAGCGTGGCCGACCTCTTGATTCTAAAGATAAAAATCCTCGAAAGAAAAGAGGATTAAATGATCCAGAAGATCATATTGAAGAAAAGAATGATAAAGACCAAGAGAGAACTGATGACAAAGAACCAGAAGTTGATGAAAATAATACTGAAATTTCTATCAATTATACCACTTTCGGTAGAAGTTGGAATCGGATAGAAACTGTTATTGATAATATATTTGCATACAATATATCTCTTGATGTTACACAGGATAATGATGATCCTGAACCAATATCAGTTGATGAATGTCGGCATAGAAAAGATTGGCTGCAATGGAAAGATGCGATTCAATCGGAGTTAAATGCACTAATAAAACGTGAAGTCTTCGGACCTGCAGTCTAAACACCAGAATGTGTAAAACCTGTTGGTTACAAATGGATATTTGTGCAAAAGCGCAATGAAAAGAGTGAAATCGTTCGATATAAAGCGCGATTAGTAGCCCAAGGTTTTTTCACAAAGACCAGGTATTGATTATGATGAAACTTATTCTCCTGTTGTTGATGCTATTACACTTCGATATCTTATCAGTTTGGCAGTACATGAAAAGATAGATATGCGCCTATTAGATGTTGTCACTGCTTACTTGTATGGAAATTTAGAAAATGATGTTTACATGAAAATCCCTGAAGGATTTCATATGCCCGAAGCATATAAACATTATTCTCGTGAAAATTACTCCATCAAGTTACAGAAATCATTATATGGCCTGAAGCAATCTGGGCGCATGTGGTTCACACGTTTTAGTGAATATTTATTGAAAGCGGGATTTAAAAATGACCAGGTATGTCCATGTGTTTTTATTAAGAAATCTGGTTCTAAATTTGTGATATTAGCTATATATGTTGATGATATTAATCTTATTGGAACTCCTGAAGAGCTCCAAGAAACAATTAATTATTTAAAAAGAGAATTCGAAATTAAGGATTTTGGTAAAACCAAATTTTGCCTTGGTTTACAAATTGAATATCTGGAAAGTGGAACATTTATTCATCAATCAACATATACAGCAAAAGTGCTAAAAAGATTTTACATGGACAAAGCACATCCATTGAGTATTTCAATGATCGTCCGATCATTAAATGTGGATAAAGATCCTTTCCGACCTCAAGAAAATGATGAAGAACTCCTTGGTCCTGAAGTACCATATCTCAGTGCAATTGGTGCATTGATGTATCTTGTTAATAATACACGACCTGATATTGCTTTTGTTGTCAATTTATTAGCAAGATTTAGTTCTTCACCAACATGACGACATTGGAATGGAATTAAACAAGTCATTCGATATCTCCAAGGTACAATTGATCTCGGATTATTTTATTCAAATAAAACCAGTCCAACATTGATAGGTTATGCGAGATCTTTGGTTATTTATCCGATCCACATAAAGCACGTTCTCAAACGGGCTATCTATTTACATGTGAAAATATCTGCTATATCATGGCGTTCTACGAAACAATCTATAGCGACTACTTCTTCAAATCATGTCTGAAATTATAGCCATTCATGAAGCAAGTCGAGAATGTGTATGGCTAAGATCCATGATTCATTATATCCGAGAAAGTTGTGGATTATCATCAATCAAAGATATTCCAACTCCTCTTTATGAAGACAATGCAGCTTGCATAGCTCAATTACGAGGAGGATATATTAAATGAGATCGGACAAAATATATTTCACCAAAATTCTTCTTTACTCATGAACTCCAGAAGAAATGTGAAATTGATGTGCTACAAATTCGGTCATGTGATAACCTCACAGATATTTTCACGAAGACTTTACCGACTGCAACATTTGAGAAGTTGAGATATAAAATCGGTATGCGTCGATTTAAAGATTTAAAGGAATCATCTCATCAGGGGGAGTAGTAAACAGACATATAGAATAGTGTACTCTTTTTCCTTCACTAGATTTTTTTTCCACTGGGTTTTTATCTAGTAAGGTTTTAACGAGGCATATTCTTTATGTAATGGATGGACATCCAAGGGGGAGTGTTATGAATTATTGGAATCTCCATTAATTAGTGGAGGCTCCACTAATTATGGATTTATGTGAATTATTAGAGAAGATTTTTATGAATGTCCACCATTTAGTGGAGACACCACTAATTGAGATTAGTGGAAGATGATGTATGCCATGATGCATTCCACTAATTAGAGCTCTATAAATAAAGCTATTCTCTAAGCTTGTAATACACCATTATTTTGTGAAAGAATGATTAGCGAAAGAAAGATTAGAGAAAGAATTGTAAGAGAAAGAAAGAGAGAAATTTGAAAAGAAATTCTTTGCAAAATAATTAGAGTTTTATTAATGTGTACTGCGAATATTTTATTCTAACACTACCCTAATTTTATAGCAGTAATATTTTTATAAAATTTTATTTTTTTGAGGTCATAAATTAAATTACGATGACTGAACCTTTAATTTGCAGCTTATATGATTAAGAATCCAACCATAAAAGAGAGATATTCTAATTATAATTTTAATTGCTGCAAAGAAAAAATCATTAACTATGATCCTTTCTTCTTCATTTTGGTAGGAAACAAATAAGCCTTTTCTACAAATATCAAAGGCCATTTATTCACCTTCATTTTCTTCCTTTAACTCCACCAAAAAAAAAAAAAAACTATTCAAATGTCTAAATTGTTGTCCTCTTCTTTCTTTCGCTTCCAACCCTTCAATTAAGATTCAGTCGCATAAGCTAATACAAGTGTAATAACCTACAAGTGCACGTCAAAGTGATCCGGTATTTAAATTTTTGAATGACAAATTGAGAACCGATAAAATCTGGTATGCAAAGCAAGGAAAGGGAGGGGAGGGGGGAAACTTAGATGACAAAGTGATGTGAACCCATAATATAGATTTGTATACAAAACTATATCCAATGAAGATTCTCGTACCAACCACTCAACTCAAATGTATTTAATTGATAAGTATTTTGAGATAAATTTTTTTAAATATAATAAAAAATTATAAAAATATATAAAGTTAATGTTAAAATCGAAATAAAAATAAATAGAAAATATAATATATTGAAAATATGCTCCACCCACCCACATGGCCATGCACAGAGCTAACCCCACTCATAAAAGCACACATGGACCAGGAAAAGCCAGAAAGAAAGAAGCATTGAAATTCTACACGAAGACAAAGAAAAAGTCCATCAGTTAAAGTTTCTAGCCAGATGGTGATAGCTGAAATAGCAAGGAAATGACTTAATCAAGACAAAGAAGAAATGATCATCTTTCATAGATTCTACTTCTTTTCTTTTCATGATTGACTGGAAAAAAATTCTTGCTATTTCTTCTAAGGGAATGATCGATCATCGAGATGGTATCAAGAAGCTGTTGTTGCCTGCATATTCAGTCTGCATCTGGTTCACCCTGAAAATCCAATCCCCTGTCATGTTCTAGTACTTCACATGTTTCTTGGAAATGGAGCTCCCCTGCATTAACTTGGTCTTGCTGGTTTAGATCTCTTTGTCAAATATCAGGAAGATACGAATTTTTTTCTTGATTTTTAAAACTAAGCTTTGATAAGGGAATGGCTCTGAGTCGTTTCCTGCTATTCCTTTGCTTCTTTGTTTCAGCCCTTGGTGTATCTGCAGTGAATTCTGAAGGACAAGCTCTCCTGTCTTGGGTTAAGCATTGGACAGTTGTTCCGTCGTTGGTCCAACTGAGCTGGAATGGTTCTGATTCCTATCCTTGTTCATGGGTTGGAGTACTCTGTGACCAAAAGAATCAATCTGTTGTAGCTTTGAGTCTCTCTGGCTATCAAATTTCAGGTCAATTAGGAACACAAATTGCTCATTTGAAACACTTGAAATCAATTGACTTCAGCAACAATAGCTTCATTGGAGGAATACCTTCAAGCTTGGGAAACCTTGTAAAACTCATCTCAGTTGACTTATCAATGAATAACCTCTCCGGACCTATTCCTCCTGAGCTAGGAAGACTGGTGGATCTTCAAGCTTTAAATCTATCTCGCAACAGCTTCTTTGGTGAACTGCCATCTCAGGTTTCAAACTGCAAGAAACTTTTGCACCTTGATATCAGTAACAATTTGTTGAATGGCTCGATGCCTACTAGCTTAAGGAGCCTGATACAGTTATCCACCTTGAGTCTAAGTGAGAATGGTTTTACAGGTGATATCCCTGCATTTTTCTTTGGATTTAGCAAGCTTTCTAAACTAGAGCTTGGAGGGAATACATTAAGTGGAAACATTACCTTGGCATTTGGGTTCTTGGGAGAAGTACGGAATCTGATACTGCTGAATCTAAGCAGTAACAGGCTGATAGGTGAAATTCCTATTGAACTGCGAAAATTTAACATGCTGGAGAATCTAGATGTGTCTTGCAACAATCTATCAGGAAGCTTAAGAGTCCTGGCTGACATCCCATCATTGGTGTTCATCAATGTCTCCTACAATCATTTCTCTGGTCCAATACCATCACATTTACATAGGTTCTTGAATTCATCTGCTACGTCATTTGCAGGAAATTCAGGGCTTTGTCTTCCCATTGGCGATTTGAATTGCACTGGAAAGCCCAAGTCAGAGAATAAGAAGGGCCTTCAGAAAGAAAATGTTACAATAATAGTGATTGCATCATTTCTGCTAGGCATTCTAATTGTTTGCATTCGACTCCGGAGGAAAGGTACTTGTCACAAAAGACTCCACAGGGAAGGTTCTGAATTTACGGCTACCATTCCAGGTGAAAATGGTGGTTCTTGCCTGTTTAATGAAATAATGAAAGCTACAGAAGACCTGGATTCTAGATATATCATCGGTTCGGGAGGCCAGGGAACCGTATATAAGGTTGTGCTGAATGGCGGGCGAGTGTTTGCTGTGAAGAAGCATTCCTTCAATGAGTTTAAAGGAACAAGCCGCAGCATGACAAGCGAACTTCGGACTATTGGAAAGGTCCGGCACCGGAATCTCAATAGAATGATAAGCTTCTGCTTCGGTGACAACTATGGATTGATTTTGTACACTTACATGGAAAACGGAAGCCTTCATGATGTTCTTCACGGAACAAATCTACCAGAACTTCTAACGTGGACGTGCCGTTTTAATATAGCACTTGGTACGGCCCAAGGGCTGTCATATCTCCATTATGACTGCCATCCTCCAATTCTCCACGGAGATATCAAAGCTAAGAATATACTACTGGATTCTGACTTGGAGCCTCATATCTCAGATTTTGGCCTTGCAATATTTCTCGATCAGGCTGCCGCTTCAAGGCAGTCCACCAAGATCTGTGGAACTATTGGATACCTTGCGCCAGGTACGTTATCTCTTCTCTATCTTCTGCTTGCTGAGGTTCTGTGTCTGAATCTTGGATATCACAATTCTAGTATTAAATTTTGCAGAAAATGCATTTAGAACGAGAAAGAGCAAGGAGTCTGATGTGTACAGTTACGGTGTGGTTTTGTTGGAGTTGATAACAAGGAAGAAAGCAGTGGATCCTTCATTCAATGGGGAACACAACATTGTAACCTGGGTTCGATCTGTCTCGAGCTGGAGTACAATGCAAGTACTTGGCCGCGTAGTTGATCCGACCCTTGTCGACCAACTTGTAGATTGCAGTGTCAAGCAGCAAGTTTCAAGTGTTCTTTTCCTGGCTTTAGAATGTACGCAGCAGGACTGGAGAAGAAGACCGTCCATGAGAGATATAGCAAACCGGCTAACTTGGATTCATGGCCGTAGGGCAACTACTAGCTAGGATTTTGATGGTTTAATATCTCATCCCACGCCTGAAGTGTATTAAAAAGTATACATACAATAGTTTTACAGTTGGAAAAAAAAAAAAATCACTCCCTAAGAGCAAGACTCGAGGGCTTTGGGATGAGATTTTCCATGTTCAACCTAATTTGTTTGTTGGTTATGGTTTGGCCAATAAGGGGATACAAAATTTTGGGCTGGAAGCCTTTTTGTTGTATTGATGAGAAGCTCGAATGCCGGGCAACAGAGCATTAGTGCAAAAAATAAAAACACAAGCAGCACTAAAATCCTCCATAACATACTGATCCAATATTTTTACCTTTGTAAGCAAAATTCAGGGAAACTTGTCCCCCAATGACCCCCAATAAAAAAACCCACCACTTATTGATTTTTTAAAGAAAAAATTATACTATTACGAGAAATATGAGAAGCAGGCATAGTTGCATTTCATAAGTATCATCATTTATGCAAAAGAATATTTCACAAAACATATCTCTTTCATTCACAGCTAATTTATGAATTTTCTTTGAAGGACATCAACTCATAATCGAGTGCAAATAGATGTTTTCATTAATGAAAAGAATTAAGTATAGTATGAACACGAAGCCTCTAAAGTCTACGTACCACTGAAGTCTTCTAAGTGGCACTGAAGGTTCTACCTGCTTTCTTCTTCTTAGTTAAATAATGGAATGGAAGGTTCCATTGCAAGTAATGTGAACAAAGGCGTAACCATATACACTATCAGCAACACGTCGTTTTATCTTTGGAAATTTCTTAGACAGATCCATATAGATTTCAACCACAAGATCTGTTTTGCAGATCCTGTGAAATGTGAATTTGAATTAGACGCGTTAGTACAGGCAGTTGTACCACATTTGTATTTAATAGAAAATGTTGTGAAGTTTGTCTCTCATGTCAGCAGCCATCACTGAAAATCCAATCGTTATTTTGTCCTCAATTGTACAACAAGAAGGAAAGTTGAGAATTGCTAGTTGAATTCTAGAAAATTTGACAGAGGCTAAAGACTTTGGATAGTTCACAAATGGCAGATTTTCTTTACCTTGCAAATGAGACCCCTCTCATTTCTTTTTGTTTTTTGGGTACTCGAGGGGAATGAATTCAAGATCATGTCTACTTCTATGAGCTCTCTCTAAGTTACCTAAATTCCCATGGTCCTTCGCCTCAGCTTCCATACCCCCTCTCTCACATGCACACATAGGCAGAGAAACAAGCCAAAAGAAAAGATGAAAAAGCCAACTCAATCGCTAAGCTATTAATTATTTTTTTTTCTCGGTAATTTACCTAGCACCTAAAAGCCAACTCCAACACAAACCCGGAAACCCCCTTTCTCCCCCCACCTCGACCCTCCACCCCTACCCACACACAGAACCACCACCACACATGGGTACACAGAGAAAACAAGCCAAAAAGAAAGGAAAATAATTGATATGCCAAAAAGTTCCGCCTTGATGTTAAGTAAATAATTAATGAGTTTATAGGTTTCTTGAGAGGTGGATATAGCTGAAACAACTAATACTCCCTCCCTCCCATAATATAAGTCGTTTGACTTAATTTCACACATATTAAGATTCTTAAAAATGATGTGACTTTATGTTTTTTCTTCTTAAAATACTCCTATTTAAATGTCTTAGAAACAAGAGGAGAGAGAAAGAGAGAAAAATAGAATAATAAATAAAAAAAATATATAAAAGTAATTTCAAAACCTCTTTGAAAAGTCTCCACCGACTTATAATTTGGGATAACAAAAGTAGCTTCAAACGACTTATATTATGGGACGGAGGGAGTAAGATACTATCTTGATTTGTACATAGAAATAGCAAGGAAATGTCTCCATCAAGACAACGTAATCTGTGTCTTAAGAGTTTCCGTGTCTCAATCCTCAACTCCTAAACGCAAAAACTATGGAAAAATGCTCATCTTTCATTTCCTTCCCTAGATTCTTCTTCCTCTCTTTTCGTTATTAAGTGTAGGAACCTTCTTACTATTTCTCCTAAGTGAATAATCAAGCATCAAAAGAGTATCAAGAAGCCGTACTTGCCTCCAAATTCTGTTAGTCACCGTATCTAACTTTACCTTTCGGCTGAATCTGAAAATCCAATCCTCTGCCATGTTCTTGTACCTTCACATGTTTCTTGAATATGCCTTTCTGAGTTCCCCTAGATTGCTTGTTTTTGCTGGTTTTTGCATCTTTTGAGATCTCTTTGTCTATTCTTTGAAAGACGACGAAGCTTTTCTTGGCTTCTTCCACTTTACATTGATAAGGGAATGACTTCGAGTTGTTTCCTGCTATTCCTCTGCTTCTCTGTTTCCGCCCGTGCTGTATCTGCAGTGAATTCTGATGGACAAACTCTCCTGTCTTTGATTAGACAGTGGACAGTTGTTCCATCTTTGGTCCAGCTGAGCTGGAATGGTTCTGATTCCGACCCTTGTTCCTGGGTCGGAGTACAATGCGACCAAAAGAATCAATTTGTGGTAGCTTTGAGTCTCTCCGGCTATCAAATTTCAGGGCAATTAGGAGCAGGAATTGCTGATTTGAAAAACTTGAAATCAATTGACCTCAGCAACAATAGCTTCAGTGGAGGAATACCTTCAAGCTTGGGGAACGTTACAAACATTATCTCGGTTGACTTATCAATGAATAAGCTCTCAGGGCCTATCCCTCCTGAGATAGGAAGACTGGTGGATCTTCAGGCTCTAAATCTATCTCAGAATAGTTTGAACGGCGAGCTGCCGTCCCAGTTGTCAAACTGTAAAAAACTTTTGCACATTGATGTTAGTCACAATTTGTTGAATGGCTCGATCCCACCCAGTTTAAGGAGCCTGACAGAGTTATCCACCTTGACTCTTGGTGATAATGGTTTAACGGGTAACATCCCAGCCTTTTTGTTCGAATTCCGCAAGCTTTCCAAACTGCAGCTTGGAGGAAACATGTTAGGTGGAAATATTCCTTCCACAATTGGGTCCCTAGGAGCGATACAAAATCTGATGTTGCTTAATTTAAGCAGCAACGCATTGATGGGTGAAGTTCCAATTCAGCTGCGAGGGCTAATTATGCTGGAGCAGATAGATTTATCTTGCAACAATCTATCGGGAAGCTTAAGATTCCTCCATGATATCCAGTCATTGGTGTTCGTTAATGTCTCCTACAATCATTTCTCTGGTCCAATACCTTCAACATTGCTGAAATTCCTGTACTCATCGCCAAATTCATTTGCCGGAAACTCGGGGCTTTTTGTAAGTTGTCTTGCTCTGAAATGCAGAGGAAATAGCAACCGGAGGACGCGTAAAACAAAAGTTGCAATAATAGTGCTCGGAACATCATTACCTCTTGGCTTTCTAGTTGTTGCATTTGTTAAAATGCGTCGACGGGCCATAAGATCCAAAGCACCAAAAGACATTTATATTCTTAATTCACAACTCCTAAGAGATGTAGTTTGCTCGCATTTTGATATACTGAAAGCTACTGAAAACCTGAATGATAAGTATATCATCGGGAAGGGAGGTCAGGGAATGATATATAAGGTTGAATTGAGCCCAGATAGAGTGTTCGTTGCAAAGAAGCATCCATTTGCTCGGACTAGGAGTAGAAGCCGCAGTATGACAAGAGAAATTCAGACAATTGGAACAGCAAGACACCGGAATCTCATTCAGTTCTTGGGATCCTGGTCAGGAGCTGATTATGGCTTAGTCTTATACACTTACATGGAAAATGGAAGCCTTCATGATGTCCTTCATGAGCAGGAGCCGCGACTACCGTTAGACTGGAATGTGCGCTACAAGATAGCACTCGGCACAGCCCACGGACTGTCATATCTTCATTTTGACTGCGCTCCTCCTATCCTGCACAGGGATATCAAACCCAATAACATATTACTGGATTCTGAATTTGAGCCTCATATATCAGACTTTGGCCTTGCCTTGCTTCTGGTCAGCAATGCCGCTTCCTCTTCAGCCCCGATGATTATTGGAACTCCTGGATACTTTGCTCCAGGTAAAATTACGTATGATTACTGGCAGTATATCAAGTCGAACTCCTATCATATCTTACATATCCTCGGTTTCTTAAACAACACTGCCGTTAAATTTGACAGAAAATGCATTTAAAGCGAAGACTAAGGAATCTGATGTGTACGCTTATGGTGTTACTTTGTTGGAGCTGATAACCAGAAAGAAGGCAGTAGATCCCTCATTCAAGGGGCAACCGGACATTGTGAGCTGGGTTCGATCTCTTGCTTTTAAATCAGAAGGAATTGAACTTGTAGTTGATCCAGATCTTTTACATGAATTAAATGATCCGAGTGTGATAGACCAAGTTCATAAAGCTCTTTTGCTGGCTCTGAGATGCACGCAGCAGGATTGGAACAAGAGACCCTCCATGAGAGAGGTAGTAATGGAGATGCAGCGCCTCCGGGGGCCTCAATATTTCGGGCCCGAAGTTGGGTCTTCGTCTAACAGCTAGACAAAAGGGGATAACAAACTAAGAATGGGATTCATTTCGGAATTTCAACAAACAGTTGGTCCGCAGACATTTTATCGGAGTTAACGGAAAATGCAGTCTCCCGAATCTACTGGAAAACACCACAAGAACAGACAGAAACTGCAAATCAAGAAGAAAACACCATTATCACCCAAGCCCACATGGTGAATCTGACGATGATATTCTTTCAAAATTGGGGGAACAGGGAAGCACCAAATGCTTCGCTCAATTCGCCAGCTGTAAATATGATGTAGCACTTGTACTATATGCACAATAGAGTTGTACATACAAAGAAATGATGTGCCATTCACCATTTTCTTAATGGGCAATTACCACTTTTTCTCCTCAAACTTAGAGAATATCATTTTAGTCCTCAAACTTTCTCTTCATATATTTTGGCCAATGAACTTTTTTTTTTCTAGCTTCAAAGTTCAAAATGATCTTAGAGATTATTTTTGTGGCATTTTTTAAAGATAAAATCATTTTTATAATTAATTCTCTCTATTTTTACTATATTTTGCCTTTTAATTTTTAAAAGGAATGGTTTTTTTACAAAAATTTATCCTTAAAAACATGATAAAAATATCCTAAAGGACTTTTTTGAACCTATGAAATAGTTTATGAATATAAACAAATCTAAGAAAAGTTTGAGGATGAAAAAATAAAAGATTGATGTATATATATAAAGAGTTAATTAATTAATAATAACATATTATTTTTATCGTTTAACAAAACATTTTTTTCCTTGAAATAAGTGGCAAATGTTTACTTTTGAGTATGTCTCCCTCTTTTTTTTTATAATTATTTTAGAAGCTTTTTTTTATAATTATAATTACATATAATTTTTCTTTTAAGGACAAAATAGGTATATTAGTTAATTCAACCAAGGTCAATTTGTTTAGTTTAGTAAGTTTGAATAATTTCAACCAACTTCCTTACATCCTAAGATAGAAATATATATTTGATAGTGATTGATTTATAAGGAAAATATTAAAAATATAAAAATATAAAAATAATAATTTGGTACTATGGGATTCCAATTGCCAATTAATTTCTCATTATTTTTTTGCCGTCTTCCATTAAAAGTCATCCAAAGTTTACAAAGATTTCTCTAGGGAAATATCATTTTCACACGTGTGGTGAAATGGTAGTGAACTTATCACCCTCCTTTGATTTGTGTAATATAATTATGCATATAAATTGCTAATATACTACTCATTCCGTTCCATAATATAAATCGTTTAACTTAATTTTACACATATTAATATTTTTTTAAATAAGATAACTTTATATTTTTTTTTCTAAAACACTCCTACTTAAATGTTTTGAAAACAAGAAAAGAGAAAAGAGAGAAAAAGAGAGAAAGAGAATAATAAATAAGGATAAAATATAAAAATAATTTTAAAATCTTTTTAAAAAGTTTTAATAACTTATAATTTAGAATAATAAAAATAATTTGTAACGAATTATATTATGATACGAAAATAATATCCTATTGCATGACGTATGACAATACGTCACACACCCTTCCGCCTTCTTATTCGCATCGTAAACGAATCAACTTTTTAGGGAGGAAGTGACGTAAATTTTCAAACTTTAGTTAGGTACGTCAAGTTTCATCGAGAAGCGGGAGAAATGAATAAAAAAATAATGAGACATAATTTGGTTTTTAATTCGAGAATTAAATCTCAGAATAATAAAAGATAAATTGTTATTGATTTTTAGCCAAATTTAGTTAAGCATATTAATTTGAACTTATAAATTAAATTCGAACTCAGATAAATTTTAGAGAATATATATTATGCATAAGCTAATAAAAAATATATAAAGTTTGAAGTTCAACAAATGTAAAATATGAATTCAGACTAACATAATTTAATTTTAAAAAATATTTATTTATTTTTACAATCACAGATTTCACAACATTGTAAAATACTTTTTACCTTGAAATGAAAATGAACTTATTCCCCCTGCCGTTCTGTGTATCGGGGTGGTTGATTGTTCTGGACTGGTTTATTATATATACTTGATTATTCAGCCAAAAAAAAAAAAAAGAAAATGAACTTTCCACAAAATATAATATATTCCAATCTTTTTTATCACCTAATATTTGACAATGAAGGCAGAGCTTCCAATCTATTACCTATTATTTTTTTGTATTAGTTTTTTTTTCTCCTTTTAAGGAATTGATGAACTAAAATACAATTTTACATATAGATACATATTGAACAAACATCTCTATGTACTTATTCAAATTTATTTCGTACTTAATATTTAATTTTAAATTTAACTCAATCCACACATTATACTCAGGTTCAAAAATTAGACCAGAACAAAATAAACTAATCTTGAAATTAGTAAAGCTTTATTATTTTTGTAACTTTTCTAAATAAGTTAATATAAGTGACTTCATATTATTAAATTGTCAAGCCTTAAATTTGAGCTCCAATAGGCCTGAGCTATAAATCATGGTAATAAGTTGAGCTCAAAATCAACTATAAATCTTGCTACAAGGGACAGGTTAAGATTGGAATCTTGGTGATAGGGAGGAATTTGTGCCTGAGATTTGAGATTTGTGGGCGATAATATAAAGACTATCGAAGGGAATGAGGGATCAATTGAAGTATATCCCGGCAATTTACCTCCTCCGGCCCCCAGATGAGCTTCGATTCGACTTGCTTATAACCGGCGACTTTCGAGATGGGAAGTCAAGTGCCGGCTAGGCCCTAGTGTGCAAGAAGTTTCTTCTTGCCTTCTAAGCTTCGGTGCTTCGGTCATTTTCACCGGCGTTCCATTTCATGACCCACAGGTTTTGTAGTTTCCACCTTATCTAAAAAGTTTTCGTTTCCTTTGGCCTTCATTTTCCTCGTTCTTTCCTATCATTTCAGTGCCATTTTCCCATCATCTTCTGGAGCTAGCACTTCCTAGCCATATATTATATAGTTGAGGTTGAGGGATTCACTAATCAGGTTCAACAGAAAGCAAAAACCATCCAAAATGACAGAAATCGCAAGCTCAAGTAGCAATTTTTCCACTTGGGATTGCAGTAATTTTAGTTCTGCCATTGAATTAGCCCATCACCATCAGGCCACTCTCCAAGAACTCCAGCTTGAATTTCAAAACATCTTGAACTCCAAATGTGCAATATCAGTTATTGGCAAGCAGTCCAACACAATATCTTTGTCGGCTTCGATTACTGATAGCACCAGCATTTCATTACATTACCAAGACTTCATGTCCCTTCATTCAATCTTGAGCCAAGAAGATGTTATTGTTCTCCGAAGCATAGCAGAAATCTTGAGCTCCACTGATTATTACCCTGATTGTGTTCAGGTCTATATTTTGCTGCGGAAGGACATTATCAACATGATTTATGAAATTCTTGAAGAGAAGATAAATATGGAGGCTGTTTGCCAATTGAATTACTGGGAAGAGTTGAGTGAGAAAATCCAGAGGTGGATACAGATTGCAAAGATGTGTATTGGCAACATCTTTGTAAAGGAGAAGCTTCTCTACGAGCAAATCTTTGAAGGTTTAGGAACTGATGGGGATTCTGACAATTTTGTCCACATAATTGGAGATGCAGCAGCAAAGTTGTTTGAGTTTCCAGATGCTGTGATGGCGAGCCGTCGATTGCCTCAGAGATTGGATATATATTTGCCTCTCAGTCAAGAGCTGTTGAATCTCATGCCTACTGTGGATCAACTTTTCTGCAAAAATTCGAGCTTGCCCAGAATCCATGCCCGTGCTACTGGGATAATGTCTCGGTTTGCAGAGCATATGAGCAGAATCCTTTCTGCTTCAGAACGCCATGTTCTTCGCGAGCTATCCATGAATCCGACTCGCGGAGGTGGAATTCACTCATTAACTCTCTATGTAATCGGCTACATGGATTTGATTTCTAATCACAGCAAGTCCTTAGGTGATTTGATCGCGACAACCCCGGTTCTGAATGATCCGACTGCTCCAGAATTTGATTCTTTAGAACCAGATTCTTCCCCTCTAAAGCACCATCTGACTCGAATCATTGAGTTCTTGATCTATAACTTGAGGTACAAATCAAAATTCTATGAAGAAGAATCTTTGAATCATTTGTTCATGATGAACAACGTTCACTCTGTTACTCAAAAGGTCAGGAGTTCCCAAGTCTTACAGGAACTTATTGGCATCCAATTGCTCAGGAAGTTAACATCATCGGTTGAACAAGCCAAGAATGACTATCTGAAGAGTTGGGAAGGAATCTTTGATTGTTTAAGAGATCCTGAGAGATCAAGACCACACGCAAAGTGGTTCTTTTCTTGGAAATCTGCAAGAGACATGAGAATGAAGTTGAAGGCCTTCAATCAGAACCTTGAAAATGTGACTGCAATCCAAGACGCATGGGAAGTACCAGATGAGCAGCTTAAGCAGAAGCTTCATAAATCCATTTTGGATATACTCATTCCAGCTTACAGTCAGTTTCTTGATCAGTATAGTGGTCATATAGCAAAATTCCAGATCAAATATTCTGTTAAAGACCTAGAGACAAAGGTCTTGAATATGTTCTGATTTCAAGTATTGAAATACTCAAAGAAAGCCTTCTGTTTCTTCAAATTAGATGCCTGATTTAAGTACTTCGTGGTAATGCATGAATTAAGATGATGCGAGCATTCTCTTTCTTGATACATAATGAAGAGTAGATATGAGAATCAGCTTGATAATCTGGTACTGAACTGAGATCATTTTCATTAGTCTTGAAGAGAGAAGTGGATGCCTCTAATCCTGCATTAACTGAACTTTTACCATTCGTCCAATCAACCATTTCTTTTGTCAGCATTTTGCCCTCAACAACAAGGGCTCCAAATTCTTTCCTGTCTGGTTAGTTTTTAGTTCACGTCGTTTACAATGATTCTTTTTCTTGTGAAGTCAATATTAAGCGATTGCCATTAAGGCAAAAACCTAACAACAACAAAGGTTAGGTTCTTGAAATTCATGAAAACCACATATTTATATGTAAACTAAAAGGGGTAAACTGAACATTCTCATTTCTTTGAGATAATGTGTTTGGCGTGGAAGCTGGATGGACTAATTGAACAACTTTTTTTGGGTTATCTCGGTAAGAAATGTGTACGAAAGAATAGTTCAATTTCCTGGAACATTCACAAAGTACTTTTTTTAGCTGTTGATATTACTTAAAGTTGTTTTTTTTATCAAAATGTAAATGCTATGCATTGATCAAAAGGATATGTACAATAGGGGCTGCATGGCAGCTTACAAAAAAGACCGTATATCGGTCGTGCTAGTGACGTGCATCATCTATCATACAACTATTTTGCTCAAATAAAGTTAAAACACGAGGATACAAAGGGAAGAGTGCTCTGTATACATGTGTTTTAACCTTGTTGACAATGTCTATCGGTAGAGCTTAAAGTTGTTGCTTACATGTATGGGGGAAAGGTGGAGGAGGAAGAACACCAGAAAGTACTGAAAACTCGCATTCACCCCGAATGCCTTTTAGCTGGTTCACTACCTCTCTCATGGAGGGCCTTTTGTTCCACTCCTTCCGAGTACAACTCAAGGCCAGCAAAAGAACACTAGTAACTTCTTGGTCTACGACTTCCGAATCAACAAAACTGTTTAAGAGACTTGGATCAAGAACCTGCTTAATTTCTCCTCCTCCACTCCGAACAGATTGAACCCAGCTCACAATGTTGTGTTCCCCATGGAATGAAGGATCTATTGCCTTCCTTCCAGTTATCAGCTCCAACAAAACAACACCATAAGCATACACGTCAGAATCTTTGCTCTTCGCTTTGAGTGCATTTTCTATCAAACAATTTAACAGTACAGTAAATTAGTGCAGATACAAAAGATTCAATAATGCTAAGAAAGGAATACAGCAGCAGTTGTACAGAAGGTATGTTACCTGGAGCGATATACCCTACAGTTCCGTGAATTCTGTGGGAAGATCTCGAAGCACCATAGCTGTCCAGAAGCATGGCAAGGCCAAAATCTGCTATATGAGGCTTGAACTCAGAGTCTAACAAAATGTTTTTGGATTTGATATCTCCATGTAGAATGGGAGGATGGCAGTGAAAATGAAGATATGACAATCCTTGGGCAGTGCCAACTGCTATTTGATAACGGATGTTCCATTCCAAGGGATTGCGAGATTGATGAGATTCCTTGGAATGAAGAACATCATGAAGGCTTCCATTTTCCATAAAACTGTACAAAATTAAGCCATAGTTGTCTCTAAACCAGAATCCCTCAAACCTAATGAGATTTGGATGATGCACCTTTCCAATTGTCTCCAGTTCTCTAATCATACTTCGATTTCCACCCTCGTTCCCAACAAACTGATGCTTCTTCACCGCATACACCATTCCTGGAATTAATGTGGCCTTATATACTATTCCTTGGGCTCCCCTGCCAATAATGTAGTTATCATTCAGGTTCTCGGTAGCTTCCATAATCTTATAAAGTAGGGAAGGAGGGCTTTGGTGGAAAGAACTGGAAGAAGCATCCATTAGCTGTTTCACTACTTCTCTCATGGAAGGTCTATTGAATGGCTCCTTCTGTGTACACCCTAAAGCCACTTTAAGAACTCTAGTAACATGTTCTGTGAAGGCAGAATCAACAAATTCGTCTAAGAGTTTTGGATCAACAATACGCTTAATATCTTCCTTCTCACTCCAGACAGATTTAACCCATTGCACCATGCGACATCTCTCATTGAATGAAGAATCTAATGCCTTCTTTCCAGTTATGAGCTCTAACAAAACAACACCATAACTATAAACATCAGACCAGTTACACCTTCTATGTGCAATTTCTGTCAATTTTAGCAGTAAATTAGTAACAATAAGACATTGTGCTAGGCGAGAACCATAAACTATGCGATATAGAGAAGTAAATCATGCATAAAGGTACCTGGAGCAACATACCCAACAGTCTCAATAACTTCAGAGGAGCATGGTGACTCATTTGTACATAGCTTGGAAAGGTGGAAATTTGATATATGAGGTTCCAATTTCTCATCTAATAATATGTTCATAGATGTGATATCTCCATGAACGATAGGAGGATTGCAGTCATGGTGAAGATATGATAGTCCTTGGGCAGTTCCAAGTGCAATGTTGTAACGAATGTTCCACTCTAAAGATTGAGGAGGATTGGACTCATGAAAAACATCATTAAGGCTCCCATTTTTCATGTAACTGAACAAAATCAGGATACAGTCCTTTCTAATCCAATATCCCTCTTGCCTAACAATGTTCTGGTGATACACCCTACCACCTATCTCACCTTCATTAATAATTCTCTCTGATCCAATATCTCTCTTCCCTTTGCAGTATACACCCTCAAAGCCAGAAAAGGAAATCTTTTTCAAGGCATACAAGTTCCCATTGCTCAACTCAACCTTATAAACAATTTCCTTGTCTCCCCTCCCAATAATATATCCATCACTCAGGTTATCCGTAGCTTCCATTATTTCAGTAAGCAAAGTTCTGTAACCTTTTACTTCTTCAGTTTCTTTGTTCCATACACGCATGTAGTAGAACTGAAGAAGTAGTAAAGCAAGATTCAAAGATGATGTTACTACCACTGCAATTATAATTTCCTTTTTGTGATGACTCGCCTTGTTTTTTGAGTGCAGAAGTGGTGCTGTCAAACTACTGCAGTGCAAGTCATCCGGAGGAAGACAATTTACAAAAAGTTCTGGATTTCCTACAAAAGAAGTAGGAGATGAGTTCAGGAATTTAAGCAAAGTTGACGGTATTGGACCAGAGAAATGATTGTGGGAGACATTTATCAAAACCAACTGCTGGATGTCATCGAGGACCCTTAAACTTCCTGATAGATTATTGCAAGATATGTCTAGTTGCTCTAACAAAGTTAATCTTCTCATCTCAATTGGAACTTGGCCCACCAACCTGTTGTTGCTCAGATTCAGCAACCTCAGGTTGTGTTCATCTCCTGAGGATCCAATTGAAGATGGAATTTTTCCACCTAATGTATTTCCTCCCAGTTGCAGATTCGAAAGCTTGCTGAATTCAAATAAAAAGGGAGAGATATCACCTGTAAATCCATTCTCACTTAGACTCAAGCTGGATAGCTCTCTCAGGCTCCTAAAGCTGTAAGGTATTGAGCCATTCAACAAATTGTCACTTACATCAAGTTTCAAAAGTTTACTGCAGTTTGACAATTGATGTGGCAGTTCACCATCCAAGCTGTTGTGAGATAGATCTAAAGTTTGAAGATCCACCAGCCTTCCCAGTGCGGGGGCTACTTGCCCAGAGAGCTTATTCACTGATAAGTTTACTGAGATTAGATTTGTAAGGTTCCCCAAGCTTGAAGGTATTCCTCCACTTAAGCTATTTTTGCTAAGGTCCAGAAACAACAGGTTGGAATTCTCTACAAAGTCTGGAATGGCGCCAGTGAGGTTATTCTCTTTAAGAATCAGTCTTGTCAAATTAGAACAACTTCCCACATTAGAAGGAATACTACCTTGAAAACTGTTCTGGCCCAAGTTCAGCTCTGTCAATTGATTTCTGAAACAAAGATGAGGGGGAATATGACCAGTAAATTGGTTATAGCTGAAATCTACATGTACCAAACTACTCCTAATTCCCAAGTCTTGAGGTATGACTCCTGTGAATTTGTTGTCATGCAAGGAAAGGTTTTTCAAGTACATGAGTTCAGTGACTTCAATAGGTACTTCACCAGAAAGGTCATTTTGATGAACCAGAAGATTCTCAAGGCTTTGAATCTTCCAGATGCTACTTGGAATTTCACCAGTCAAATTGTTAGAGAAAAGAAACAGGTTCTGCAACTGACTAAGCATCCCCAGCTCACTTGGAATCGGACCCTTCAGTTGGTTTTCCTCCATTCGCAGATCAACCAAGGCACTGCAACTTCCTATGGACGGAGGAATGGACCCTGTTAATTGGTTCCGGGACAAGCAGAGGTACAAGACCTTTCTGGCGTTTCCAATATTTGAGGGAATGGTGCCAGTAAGTTGGTTATTGTTCAGGTAAATAGTGTAGAGATTTGGAATGGAAAAGAAGGAATCTGGTATTGTACCAGTCAGAGAATTCCCCTGCAGATTAACATACCTTAATCTGTGCAAATTTCCAAGGGTTTTAGGAATATCTCCATTGAAGGTATTTGCAGAAAGATCTAAATGTTCAAGAAGCCTACAGTTAGTTAAACTCGATGGAATTGCGCCAGAAAAATTGTTCATGCTCAAGTCAATCGATTTCAAGTGTTTCAAAAATGCAATTTCCGACCCTAATTCACCTGATATTCCGTATCCAGGCAGAGCCAAAGCAACAACAAGTTGATTACTGCCGTCGCATTGTACTCCGACCCATGAACAAGGAAAGAAATCAGAAGCTCTCCAGCTCAGTCGAACAGACAGTGGAACGACTGTCCAATGCCTAACTAGAGACAACAGAGTTTTTCCATCTGAATTCACAGCAGATACAGGGTGGGGTGATACAGAGAAGCAGAACAATAGCAAGAAATGCTTCAAATAAATTGCCATTCTAAATGCCAAACTTGAAGAAAACAAGAAAAGTTTCAATTTTTTTGAAGAAACAACTGAGAAAGAGAACCCCAACATCAAGAACGCAGTTTGCAGTTTTGAGAAGTATGGTAACTGAACAATGAAGACTAAACATACATATAACCAAACAAGAAATTTGCAGGCAAGCGTCGGTCCCTGATGTGATGGCTCACTAAGCAGAGTAGAAGAAAATTTGGGAGGGGATGTGGGGATTAAACGGGGAAATTTCTTTGGGTATATCCACATCAGTTCTTGTTTTTTGATCGAAAGTTCTCATTTTGGAATTTTGGTGAAAAGGAAAAAAGAGGTGACACAAATCTTAGCATGGTCTGGAAGAGGGTTAGCAGTGGACACCCCTTAGCATAACAAGAAAGTGAGTAGAACCTTCAAGGAATTTGTTGCACAGGTTTTAGTAGTTCTTATAATAGCTTGCAATTCTCATCGACCACAGACTTTAGAGTTTCAATCAAGAATCCTTTAACAGAAAATGTAGAACAACTACTTGATAGCCTAATGGTGCTGTTCTCTACGTACATTTATCAAGTTTTACATACAGTTGCTTGGGAGGAAAACAAATCCTTAGGTAGAAAAGAGGAAAAGAATATATATATAATTTTTAACAAAGATATCGAGAAAAAGGCCCACCATCAGTTGTCAATGGCTAATAATATACTCCCTCTATCTCTATTTATCGATCCCAGTTAACTACTTCATACACAATTTTAAAAAAAATTAACTAGTCTCTTAAATTCATATAATTTTATTTATACATTTCAAAAGCACCCTTGAATTTAATATCCTTTGAAGACCATTTTTTACTTTGTTTGCTCAACTCTTTCTCTAAAATGATTACACTTTTATTTTTTAAAATTATTTAATATAAGGGTATAATAATAAAATTAATATTAATGACACCTAAATTTTTTAAATGTGACCGATAAAAAAAAATACCAAAATATTTTAATTGTGACAGATAAATAGGGATGGGGGAGTACATGATAATAATATTGAGATCCTCCTCAATGTCCCCAGGCGAATACCAAGGTCCTTCTCTGCTTGAACTCCTGGAAAACCAAAGTCTTGATATCTTCATTCTAAGTGGCCCGGTTCTTCTCCCTCATAGCACATAAGCGGCCAACATGGTTTTTCCCCTCGAGGTGCATCCTAAATGTACCTTCATTTGTACAAGTAACTTGACACAACTCGCACCACAGCTGCTGAGGTGCTATCCCTTTCTGACCTAGTTCAATTTCCTTTAATTTTGCCTTGTGCTTTTGACCATCGAAATGGAGTTTTAAAGAGTTTTCATCTGTGCACCAAATTTGGCACAGGTTGCATCTTGGTTGCTGGAGCTTCTTTGTTCCACCACCATTTCTGCTGACTTGCTGCATTTGCAACTTAGCCTTGTGCTTGTGACCTCTTATGTGTTGCTTATAATTAAATGAACTGGAGCAGCTCACATTACAGACTTTGCAAAACAAATTAGTACCATTACCAATATGAGATGGCTGTCCATATTGGTAAGTGAGGTATTGGAAGCTGTTGGAAGTTCCTTTTTCCTTGTTCACTGAGTCAGTTGATGCCACGTTTGAATTGCGCCAAGGAGAATAATTTAGATCCCAACTTCCCACAGCTAATGGCTCTAAATCATCCACTGGAGATGGCACTGGATTTGATGCAACCATGGTTAGATCTGAAACAGAACATGGTCCAGGCATAGGTCCAGGTCCAGGTCTTGGAATTGAACATAGCTTCTGGCATGATGCATTTGGAGAAACACACTGATGACCCACTCTGGTGATTGAACTTGGATCTAAGAAGTCTGTGGAACTCAAATTTGGACTTGAAATTGTGACTGAAGATCGCTTCTGACATGGTGAATTTACAATAGCATTCTGATGGCCCACACTTGAAACTGAACTTTGCCCTAATGAATGACTGGAACCCAGATTTGGATTTGAGGTTTTGGCCGAAGATGGTACCTGAAGTAAGTAATAAATTAGAGTGGAAAAGAAAGCTTGCACGCTGATCTGACTCCAAAGTTACCATTGGTACATCAAAATACTAAGATCACATAACAGACTCTAGGCAAACAAAGGACAAAAGTCAGTTAAAAAAACGTGGGTAATACTAACAAGTGTTTCCAAATAGAATGGTTCTAAAACAAGTCTGATCAGCATTATAGCCAGTCAAGGACTCAAAAAGCAAGATTATATAAGAGAGTTGATGCATTTTGCAAAAGAATTTACTATATGATTGCCTCATAGATTGAACAGAGAAAGCATGTATGCACAAAACAAAATAACATCAAGGCACATTTTTAGAAGACCAAAGGAACAAGGACTTCAAGTGACAGAAAATCTCTGATATCAAGTTCCTGCCCGCTCATCCAATGGGTCAAACTCTCACCCCCTCCCCCCTCCCCTGGCTGGTGGGCATAGGCCAAAATCACCTCACCCAAATTTTGGCTAGTGATATTTATCCCCAGATTAACTCCCCTCCAATGGATGCTGGCAATACAACTAGTTGTATAACTGAAAGCTGCACTGTTCAATAAATATCACTAACCATCTGTAACAATTGTTTAATTTTGGAATTCTTTTATTGAATTCCTCTTCATCTTAGAAAAATTGAGAAACAGACACTGGTTAAAAGTAACATACATTTGCAGGGGCCAACATGGGATCTAGGAGATGATTGCTCCCAACTATTATTAGCCCATTCAAATTCAAGATGCACCAACCTCTACACATTCATACATGAGTAGTACTAAATGAAGTTTCACTAATTATGGTCCAACAAGAATGATGTACTTTATGAGGGACAAGGAATTATGTCTCCACCATCATCCATGGGTGAAATAATGTGAAACTTCAGCACATAAAAAGAAATTAAACCTCACAGCAAATGATTGCATTGCATCTACAGTAGAACACAGACAAAATTGCATAAAAGCAGGCTTCAGATGTCACCTCCAGAGGTAAGAAATGTTTTATGCAGTCATCATCTGGATACAATCTAGCAAGCTTCTCACGATATGCTAGCTCTCTTTTGATTGCAAGCTCAACTGACATGATGTTCACGTTCCTCTCTTGAGCCATTCCTCTTCTATATTACCTAAAAGATAAGCATACAATGCATTTAATCTTTGGGGAAAAAAAAAATCAAACATGATTTCAATCAAGCCAGAACTAAAACAGTAATGTTTGATCAGCTCAAAATCAACAATTTGTATGGCTTCCATATTTTCTGGGATAAATCAAGAATTTTGGAAAGTTGTACAAGCATACGTCCTTATCTCAAACACATACTGTAGAAAAAGTTAAAAATATACGGCACATACAAGAAGAAACACAAAGTGTCTAAACATTATGCATTGTGTTAGAGATAATGATTTCTCATATCAGGAAAACTTGAGTCACCAAAAAGTTGAAAGTGCCAGAACACAAAACCCACAATCTTCAACTTACATATCAGAGATTAGGAAAGCAACATCTACAACAAATAATGAAGCAAAAACACTTCAACAAAGAGAATGCCTGTAGTCAACCCAACAAGCAAATCCTTTTCTGCTCAATTTAGAGCCCATCAAAGATAATGACATCGTTCAATAAAGAAATTAAACTTTATAGCCTTTGCGGAACAAAGGGATCACAAATCATAATAGGTTTAAGAAATCAAAGAAACAAAAGCAGCCGAGAACAGATGCTAGTCAGAGAAAAAACAGAGCTTGCAGATAAGGCTTTACCGTCAAAATGTACGCTTCTGAGAGAGCGATTAGAAGAATGGAAAATGTGCCTCCACTGGAAAAGCTCTGTGGAGAGTATGTATTCTTGATGTTCATCACTAACACTGATGAGGAGTGAAAAGCTATGAGTAGCTGAACCATGAAATGGTTCTCCCACAAATATGTTGGCCCTATTTACTGAAGGGAATACCAGTAGAACGTTTTATTGGTTGGATCAAATATAGGCTTGTGCCCCACTGGGCATAACCCGACCCGCTCTGGGTCCTCTTAGTATCGTGAGTGTGAGTAGAGATGAGAATTTTAGTTTCAGGATTAATTGAGTGAAGTTTAAAATATTTGAGTCATAAAAAATTAAAAAATAAAAATACTTGTACAAGGATTCAAATTAAAAAATTAAGCATAATTTTAAATTTTATAATAAATTAGACATTTTAAACTATTTGAAAATGATTAATATTTTATAAATAAAATTTACTTACAGCTTGTTTAAAACAAAATTTAAAACATCTTTTAATTATTAAATACAAGCTTCAAAACCAAGATTAATTTTTTCCAGACTAGTACTAATTATAATCAGGTATAAAGAATCTCTCTCACATTTCTTCACATTTACAATCTTGATTTCTTTAAAATTGTTCTAATGTACTGGGATGAGATAATGCTGCTTAACTTTGGAATGGGTTTTCATTTATAAAATCTTGTAAACGACAGAATGACAATATGTACAAGCAAAATTGAATGGATTCTTGGAAAACAATATGAATTTGAGTGTCTGTTTACAGGAAGAATATCACAGGGTGAAGGTCTTAAGCTGTTTGTATTGGTATGTTAAAGCTATTTAACTCTCCAAAAACTATGGACGCTTGTGAAACTCTTATCACACTGAGGGAGGAGAAAAGCCACAATTGAATTCCCTTCTGCTTCTGCTTCCTGAGATCCCAATCAACATTGCTAACACCTCCTTCATGTTAGGCCTTGCCTGAGGCATCTCGGCTGTACATCTTATTCCAATCCTAAGTAGTTCACACATCTCTTCTGCACCTTCTGCTAGTCCTGATACCAAAAGTGCCACTGGGGTTAAGGTTCTGGTGAATCCTTGACGACCATCTCCCATGACTCTTCTTGCCCATTCGACTAGACACTCTTCACCTCCATCTACTGCCCGTCTGCCTGTTGCTAGTTCCATGACTAGCACTCCATAGCTGTAGACATCACCCTTTGTGGTAGCATGCATTATCTGTCCATATTCAGGTGCAACATATCCAACAGTACCAGCTACCATTGTGCTAACATGACTTCCTCCGGCATTTATGACTCTAGCTAGACCGAAGTCTGTAACTCGTGCCTTGCCATTCTTGTCAAGAAGCACATTGCTGGCCTTGACATCTCTGTGGACAATACAAGGGAAGCACTCATGGTGTAGAAAGAATAATGCACGCGCTATGTCAAGAGCCACCTCTATTCGCCTTCTCCATGTAAGCTTTATTCGATCAGTGATGAGGTCTTCTAAGGTTCCACCTTCCATGTACTCATAGACCAACAATTTTTCTGAGCCATCAAGGCACCATCCGTATAATGGTACCAGGTTAGGATGTGGCCAACCAAAGCCATTTCCACTCAATACCTCCATTTCTGCCTGGAATTCCCTTTCCCCTTCAATTCCCTCTCTTTGTAGTTTCTTTACTGCTACTTCCCTGCCATCTGGCAGAACTCCTTTATAAACTGTACCAGATCCTCCTCTTCCAATAATCCCATGATCTGCAAAGTTACTAGTAGCCTTAAGAATATCCGTATGTGTAAAGGCTGTTTTGTCCAAGCGGATTACCATTACACTGCTTGATAACCATGATGAAGAGGCACTTGAACTTGACGCAAGGTCATGCCGGCCCTTTGAGTCCTGCAAGAGGTATCCAGGTGTGTCTATTGGGCTTTTTAAAATGAGGCAAACTATGAGTGTCATAACTCCACAGACTAAGAAAGCCAGTATCAGAGCTAAGAACACCAAAAATGCACCTAGCTTTGTGGACTTTTTGCCACCCCCATTTTTTATTGCATCTGCACCATTAGTACTGTTATCGATGAAAGGTGGAAGGTGTAATAGGGGGTCACCTAGGAATGACCATTTCTCAAATGTTGCCAATTGTCCTGTGGCTGGAATTGAACCAGAGATATATGGATTGTATGAGATGTTGAACTTGCTCAGATCAGTCAGGTTGTTGAAGCTAGCAGGGAATATACCAGAGAAATTGTTATACGACAAATCAAGATTTTGTAAGCACTTGATCCTGCCAATCTCTGATGGGATTTCACCAGAGAACTTGTTTTGTGTGAGGTTCAGAACCACTAATGACGTGGATACGAGCTCTGCAGGAAGTTTGCCATAGAATTGATTGATTCCCAAATGCAGCATACTGAAATCATGCATTTTACCAATTTCAGGAGGAACCATGCCAGACAACTTATTTCCACTGAGTTGAAGGTAGCCTGTTATTGCAGATGTCCGAACATTAGAACCAGGTGCACACACTGGAAATAGACCATAGCCTGTGAGCAGCATGGACCATAGGCTTCTACATTTCTTCATTGTTAGAACATTATACACAAAGAGAAAGGGAGGATAATCTGCAGGTATCCACCTTCTCATTGTCAAGCACTCCCCTGAGCCAGCAATCATCTGATTATCTTTTCTGTTTGATAGGAAGGTAGGCATAGGATTTGCACCTATATTAGTCAACTGAGGAGGAATTGATCCTGAAAGTCGATTGTTTGCAAGATGCAACCATAATAAGCTATTGCAATTCCCCAATTCTGGAGGAATTTCACCTGACAATTCATTGTTTGCAAGCATCAACCACAAAAGAGAACTTAACTTCCCCAGGCTTGAAGGAATTGAACCACTCAATCTGTTGAAGGAAAGATCAATGGCTTGAATTCCCTGGAAATCTCCATATTCTGGAGGTATTTCTCCTGTAAATTGATTGTAGGCGAGGATGAAGAACCTTAAGCTAGCCATTTGAGAGACTTCAATAGGCAATGGACCAGAGAAATTGTTATAGCTCAGATCCAACCGAGAGATGTTGGGCAACTGAAGAATTCCTGAAGAACTTATACCTCCTGTGTAGTTATTTCCATGCAGCAGAAGGAACCTGACTTGTTTAAATTGCCCAAATATTTTTTGAATATCTCCTCCAAACTCATTGCCACTCAAGTCCAGAAAGATTAAGTTGCTCAAGCCAACAAGAGAGTAGGGAATGTCCCTGGAGAAATTATTTCTTCCCAAGTTGAGTGCTTGAAGTCCTGAAATTGATCCAAGCTCTTTCGGAATTACTCCTGTGAAATCATTCCCCCACAGGTTCAAAAATGTCAAATTTTTGCAATTTGAAATTTCCTGTGGAACTAATCCAGTGAAACGATTTTCAGACAAATCCAAAGTCTGCAAACTGCATTTTGCTGTGAGAAATGATGAAGGGATAGTTCCTGTGACTATGTTTTCGGACAGTGATAACTCTATTAATCCCTCAAATCCACTCCATAAACCTCCAGTTAAATTGTTGGTGCTCAGATCAAGATAATTCAGACTTGAGCAACCAACAAAGGTATTTCCAATATCGCCTGTAAAATTATTAGCAGAGATGTTGGCAACCACCAAGTTATTACAAAATATGGGGATGGCAAACCTGATGTTTCCACCAATCCTGTTAACTGCCAGATCAAGAACTTCCAGGCTCTTGAGGCCAGTCAAGTTGAGCTCACCATCAATGAGATTGTGTGACAGGTTCAGGAACTTGAGATTTTGACACCGGCCAAGATCTTCTGGTATCGGTCCACCAATTGTGTTAGCTGAGAGGTCCAGGTGGCTGAGCTCTGTTAAGGCTGAGAAGTTACCAAAAAACTCTCCGGCGATGCTATTGTTGCTCAGGTTAAGTCCGGTTACACGAGTTCTGTTGGCATCACACGAAATTCCAGGCCAATTACAGGGATTTGGGTCCTTATCATTCCAATAAGTGTACCTTCCTCCTCTGTTAATAACGTTGTGGCTTTCAAGAAATGATTTCAGGCTAAGCAATACTTGCTTGTCAGTATCTAGAGAGTCTACAACGACAAGCTTCCCTATAATTCAAGGATATTTACCATTAGGAACTGGAAACAACTATAATAACTAGCATTTATGATGGTAAATAATTTATAGTCAACTCAAAATCATCCTGAGAAAACTCAAAGGTTTCCCAAAACCCCAGGTAAAATAGAACCCATGCCATGCAAAATCCTTTAAAAAATAATAATAATAATCTTCCTCTGATATATATCTTCAAATACCTTCATTACTAGGTAGAAAATCATGTCCCTTTGTTGTGTGTGTTGTGGGATGGGGATCTGATTCTTTTTATTCATTCTTTCATAGACTCAGAGAGGTAATCTTTCTTCAAAATTTTCACAGAAAAGGAAAATAGTTCAGCTTTGAGGCCTCTGATCATGACCCAAAAATAGAAAGTGAAGGAAGTGGTTATTACCTGAAATCAAGACCAAGAAACACAAAAATGCTACACAAATCAAATGGTCATTTTGATCCTCAGACATGATCAATGTCACTCTCCTTTTTCTTCTCCTCCTTCTTCTTCTCCTCCTTGAACTCCACTGTTTCTTGGTTATATCGGAATGATCAGATGAGCTTCTGCTCTCATGATGAGGAGAATTTCCTAGTTGGAAAAAAATTAATTTAACTTCAACAGAGCTGAAAGAAGCAACATATTTGTAGGTATTGAATAAATTAGAATGAGGTTGAATCTAGGAGGGCCTGCAGATGGACTAAACCAAACTCAAAAGAAATGCACATACGCTAGAGTTTATTATAACCCAATTCTTTAATGCAAATATTATACTTAACCAATATTATAATCTATTGGGTTATTATAATCTATTGGGTTGTTTAGCTTGAATGTCTTGTTCTTCTAGTTTTGTTCTACGTTAGAAAAAAATTCTAGTGGGCGTTAGAAAGAACCTTGGAATTTAGAAGCCACACGAGCAATCAGAGCCGCCCTAGTTGACCGGCTTCTTTGCACTTACCTGCTGGAATTGAAGTAAATGGTCAGAAGGACAAATTTCCATTCCGCATTTTCATTCAGTTTGGTGAGGTACAATTTGGGAAAATCATAATCTTGTTTTCCGTTAAAAGAAAAATGGGAAATGGGCTCTACTTTTCCTTCCTTTTCCTCTCTCTGTCTTTTCCCAACATATTCCTTTTCTTCCATGCCTCACCAACCACCCCCAACGCTCCAAAGACACAAGGATGTCAAGAAAGCAAAACCTTTATACACAGCAAAAGAGATCATGTTGCAGAGTAAATTACGAGGTCTGACTGAAAGCTTGAATTTTGTTATTGATTTTGGTTTATTTTTCTGGTGCGAGTGCTAGAACAAGCTTAAAATATTCTTCCTGCTCAGTTGGAACAAAGATTTCCCATGATATATTTATTAGTGAGTAACCAAGAAAAACTGTAAAGGATCCATTTCTCCCACTTTTGGAATGGTAAAAACTTTTCTTAGCATGTTGGTAGAAATACTTGATCCTTGATGCAGAATACGGAGTAATAACATTGAATTAATAGTCAGAGTGGTCAAGTTTCGTAATCCAAGAAGTTCAAGTTTTGAAGCTAAGCTCCAAAAAAGAGTAATGAGTTAGATTTATCTATGATTGACAAGCACCCTATGTAATATAAATTAAAGATTTTGCCAAATTCCAAAACCGAAGCACATCAACAGTACGCTCTGACTCGAATCTTGGATGAAAACAGAACATCTGAACCAGAAAAGTGAACATTAAAGCATAATGAACATAGATGGACCTATGCACAAGAGAGGAAATCAAAGCATTGATTCTTGCTGAAATGCAATGGTGACATCTGAAATTGTACGGCCGGTCCATTTACACTAATTTTTGTACCCCAAGATAAGAGCAAGAGGCACAATTATTTAACAAGTTGTTGATTAAGCCCTCAAAAGCAAAAGAAACATCAAGAACTGCATCTGTAATATCATAAGAATAAGTGGGAGAGAAAGAAACCCCACCTAAAAATCAAGTTTAATGTGACCAACAAATCAGAGAATTTCCAATTGTAAATGGTTGCACGCTTCTGGGATTTTATAAAGGTCTATTTGGCTGATACTGGAGAAGCTGGTTTTGATGAGGCCATCTTTTATATCTTTCTCAGCAGTTGACTTGGCCTTCTGCAATACTATACATTATCTCTGGCTTTGTTTCTTTTAGGTGTTTTAGCCTAGGGTACCTGATTCCAGTGGAGGTTGCTACATGGTTTCTAGCATTCACAAAAACATGATTGTTAGATTCATTCAACAGCCACTTTTTTTGTTTTTTTTTGTGGGTTGGTTTTGGTGTTCACAGCTGATCCCGTTTCACATTTTAGTGTCTTCATGGATGCATTGAATTGTGAATCTTGCATGAGTTTTCTGTAGTTTCTGCATAATTTCTTGAGGCAGTCAGGATTTGCTTGGAGTCAAAAGTTTTTGCTGTGTTTATATTGAAGTGGTTGCCATATCATGAATCATGTTGTTTTTTAAATTCAATAATTTTATCTAATCATGACTACTTTGTTTCAGGAATGGATTTATCCAATCATGACTGAAAAGCAAATGCACTAAATACTTTTTTTTTCTTTTATTTTATCTAATTCTAATATCGAATATTAATTTCTTTTTAAATTATAAATTATATTCTCCTATATATTTAAATGAGAGTTTAAGTTTTTCTTTTTATCTCTTTCACATGTCACAAAAATTCTTGCATAAGTTTTACCCAATGCTACTAAATTTCACTTTTTACAAGATCTAGCTGTTTTAATTTCCCTATCAAAAAGGATGTGGACTAACTAACTCTATACCATTAGGTAGGGGGAAAAAAACTAGAAATGCAAATGTAGATTGAGTACAATAAACAAAGAAATGGCTGACCAAAAGAATTATTATTAAAAAAGTAACACTAGCAGAATACAGGGTTGGCAAGAAACACAGAATTCACTGACCAAAACCCAAGACTAAAAGCAACTCTTGATGTATACATTGTATTTAGCAGACAAAATAGTCAACTGAAAGGGATAATTTCCTCCTAGAGTAGTTGGGATCCTTTTCCTAATGCTTTTTTTAAAGTCTCCATGAACAGGCTTCATATATAAGCAAGAACTTTCTGTCATTTTCATTTGATTGCCTCATTCAAAGAAAAAAATTGTACTCATAGGTATGTACTCACGTGTACCATCAACAACCTACGTTTATCTTCAGGTAAACATTGGAATCAAAACTAAAGAAAAATGGAAAACTTTGTGTCTCTTTTGAGAATGAAGTTTCACTCTCAACAACAATCATCTTGATGAAAAGTCAGACGAATCCCTCCAAGATTTATATCATATTTTGTCCAATCAGAATTCTTCAGACAGATGGGTTTCCATATGTTCTAATTCTGGGGTTTCTGTTTCTTCTTTTTGCAAGGAAATGTTTTGAAATTTTCTAAGGAAATCTAGAGCTGGGAAAAGGGCCAGGCAGAAGAGAATGGCACACATTCGGGAAGCATATGACTGTGTTTTTATGGGAACAGCTTTCATGGTAGACCACAGTTTATTAGCACCCAAATCTTGAAAAAAAAAAAGGCTCACAAGTTATCAATGGCAACTTGAAGATGTAAATGTTCTTTGCCTTTTCCCTTTTGGGTTACCTGCAGTTTATATTCCAACTTTCAAGATTCTCAAGCCTACAAGTTTGATTTTTTATCTCATACTTTTTTTGATTTAGATAAATTGATGATAAAAATACAGTTATATCTTTGTATTAGTGTAATGTATTAATATTAAATTTCTTTCACTAATCTCTTGTCATTATTTGTAATATATATATATTAGTAGTACATATAAATTTGAGGCCCTCAAACTCTTTTTTTTTTTTTTTTGGCTTGCTGAAAAAGGACCTTTCAAAAACTCTAAGGCTTAGTATTGGAGTCCATCTCATCAAGGATAGACTTGAATCAAAATACGCCCTTTATTTCAAAAGGTAGTCAATTTATTAATTTTTTAATATATCCTTAATTAAATAAAACATCTTTATTAATGATTATTCCCTCAATTATTAATAAAAAATTAATTTTTCTAAGTGGAGAAAGAAAATTGTAAGTTAATGGAGTTAAGATTACATCATTTCAAAAATAATTTTATAACGTAAAAAGAGATATATGAGTAAAATATCACAAAAATAATTACATTAACCATATTCTTAGTCAATGTAAAATTTAAAATGACAAAACCTTATATTCATTTAGGAGAAATTCTTGATCAAACATCCAAATCTTGAAATAAAACTTTATGCTATTTTTCTATAAACAGTTAAAATACTCACAAAAACAATAAAAACATTTTAATTGCAAAAGGTAAATAAAAATAAGGATAAAATATGTTAGCTACTCTTAAATTTTTTTTAAATTTTGATTTCTATCCTCGAATTTTAAAATGTGTGATTTTAACCCTCAAATATGTGAAACACTTAAAAAATAGTTGGTCCAACAATAAAAATTCAAGTGCAATACAAAGTCACTAGATTTTAGCCCTCATTCTCCTATTTTTTTATTTCCAAAATATTATTTTTCAACTTTAATCTCATTATTTTCTCTTCGAATTTCTTCGTATTATCAATAGTAACTTCAAGATCTGACTCTATACTTCTTATATAGTTCAATAATTTTAAATTTATTTTTTCACACATCTTCGAATCTAACCATACAACAAAAATAATAGATTTCGTCCATTAATAAACAAAATCTAGACATAAAAATAAAAAATAAAAGAAAAAAACTAAATTCAATTCTCGATAAATAGCAACAAAAAAAAACAATTTTAGTTCTCAATTGATAGCAATTTTTTTGGCATTGAAGAATAGATTTGAAATAAGAAGTGAATTACTAAAAAAAATCTAGAAGGAGAAGTAAAAGATGTACAAGTCGTAACAGTCTTTGTTTGTGATATACAAAAATTATTGTGTAAGAATTAGAAGAAAACTTGATACCACATTATGAGAGTTATGAGTGTACAAAAATATTTATAAAACAAATTATGCGAGAGTTACGTGATGAATTTTCGTAAGCAGTTAGCTATTTTAATTGACGAAAATATTATTTTTAGATATTTTAAATGTTAAAAGGGATAAAATTAGTATATTTTAGAGTTCAAAAATAAAAATTAAAACTTATGAAAATTCAAGAATAGTCCACAGATTCTATCCTAAAAATAATTAAAAAAGACAGGGTGACCCTATTCTTTTGACTAATGATTTGCTTTGAAACCAATTCTTCATTTGCATTTCTTGGAAATTTGGGTAAACCCCACAAGTTTGAAGACAAGGCATTCGGTTAAGGTTGTCAATTCAAGCCCAATAATAAGAGTAATTAGTACAGCAAAGTCGGCTGATAATTAATAACTGGGTTGAACTTTTGTGCCCGTAAGCATTGATTTGACCCTACCTTTCCGAGTATCTATCAATCAGTGTATCTATTTTTTATTTTTTTTTTTGTTTTACATTTAGCTTGAGAAGATTTTTTTTAATTTAAATTAAAATTTTTATTTAAAATAATTTTTATTTTTTAAAAAATATCATACACTGATAATATATTATATTTTTTCTCTCTTATTAATGATTGAATTTTATATTTAATAATATTTTATTAAATTTGAACAAATTCATTTCAATCAAATTCTTATCAAAATACAGTTTTACTAAGAATTTAGAACTGTTTATCATTATGTAATTAAAATTACGATACGACTATTTTGAAAATACGTTTAAGAAAAGATAATATATATGTATATATAGTAAAATTATGAAAGAATTTAAAAAATATTAACTCACCCAAAGACACAAATATTAAGTCTCGAATAAGATTAATACAAAAATTACAATGACTCAAGGGAGTGCAACCACCATGCAAAAAGAAGCAAACTAGGGTGAGATTATGCTAACATGGTCAAATAATGGGATAGAAAAAGGATATTTTTGTTATTTTGAAATTAAATGTTCATATTTTTATTTTGAAATATTCAAATATGAATATCTATCTTATTAATATGAATATAAACTCGACTAATGCATAGCTTTTCGTTACTAACGTTTTGCTCATAAACCTTGAATAAATACGTGATAAAGCAACATAATTAGCTGGTAAATTTTGAAACAAAAAGAAGACTTTGATTTGTTTTTAGTGGCCAAATTTTTGGACTTATTGAATCAGTTGATATTTGAATGGAATTTTGGTCCGCAAATGCTTCAAAATCAGACACTCGTGCACACGAAAACAACCTTGGCACAACGTTATTTTCAGAGGTGCATACAACAGCACATATGGAAAATGACGAAATGCAATCTTGAAGCCCGGTCCAAGATATACCACACGTGTGGGTGTCAAGGCTCCTCACTACCCATTCAAATGTTGATATGTCTCTTATGTTAATAAACATTTCGTTCTTTAATTTGTGCAAAAGGGAGACAAAAATTACACAATTATATGATATTATTTTAGAATTACAACAGATCCAATTTTTGTAAGGGACATATATTTAAAATTTTATCATAAAGCTTTAATTAATTATAGAATTATTACGGTTTTAGATTTACATAATAGGGATGCTTTTTTTTTTTTTTTAAACGTTTGAGGCTAGTAGAAGAGCCACAGCTGTGGAAAGTTTACAGACGGACAATAGCACAACTATCTATTTCATAACTATTTATGATAAAAAAAAATTAAAAAAAAAAAAAAAGCTGTTTTGTCTAATGACAATCTTCACAGTTGCATAATTTTTTACAGTAATTGAAGCAGCACTAATTAAAGCTTATCTTCACATGGTGAATTGAGCAAAGCACCATTAAAACCACCTTTGTCAAGTGGCATTTCAAGATTTTCTGAAAGTGAAGGTATAGATAATCTTGGTGCTTACATTACCTCCCCAGTTGCAGAAAAAAGAAAGGAGAGAAAGGAAATGAGGTCCAAGAAAAGTTAAGTGTGGGTTGATTTTAGTTTCTGGGATACTTTTCTATTTTGGCAGTTCTTGTGACGTTTTTGGGAAACCATATTTAAGTAGCCTAGAGGCTGAAAACGATGGGAAAAGATAGTGTGTGGGAAGTTGAAGACCACCAAAATAAAATGGCGTTGAATCCCCAAAAGCTGTGCACCTTACTTTGATGTTTTGCACAAGAAAGCAGACAAATTGACCAGCATCCTTTATTGGAAAAACAGACATAGGTGTGCAGGTCTTCCGTTTATCGCCTGCAAGGTGGAAAATTCTGTGCTGGGGTGGGACTAGTTATTGTTGATTTCAATAAAATGCCTTTCTGGATGACTTGGATGTAATCCTTAGCGGAATCCATCAGGAATTTGACTGTTTAAATTCAACATATTTGAAAGCCTTCATGCCATTGATAAGGCCTCTTCTTTTCAAAGTAAAAGAACAACCTTCATGTATTTACATGAAATCAGAAAATGACTGAAAGCACCAGCCAAGAACCCTCTCACCAGATATTTCTGTAGAGAATAAGGACCTGTTCTTCATGCACATGCTATACTGCTAGTTTACAGAGGGCAAAGGTTCTGTGTAGCTGAATCCCTGCAATATAAACCTCCAATGGATAAATACCATAGAAGGAAAGAATAAAGTATAAATAATATATTTCGAGATAAGGGTCTATAAACTAAACATTTTTCCAGGATCATCTGTGTTGCTGGCACTGAGTATAGTGATGGAAGCAATACAATATACAAGAAGTCAGAGCAGTTTCTTTGGCAATGGGAGATTATAAAGAGATGAACAAACATACCTTCGTACTTGCATAATTTGTACAGAAACATTTCAATGAAGATTTCAAGAGGATGGCATAGCCATAAGCTTTTAATAGTTTCCAAAACTTCTTAATGTTTAGCCAAAAATTCAATAATGAATCACTTGTACAAAATGTGAATTTACTTGTGATTCAGAAGTACACAAAATGGAATTAGTATTTGTGATTACACAATCCGATAGCAGACATCAGAAAACCTTCTTCCTTTCGACCCTCTTCAGAGTTTTTTCCTCAGGATCAAAATTTCATATTAAGAAACTTACCAAGAGGCTGATAAACTTTTGGAGCACTAGTGTACCTGAAACTAGTGATTTCTTTGGAAACCGATACATCTTGTAATGCTACTAATGCAGCCTTTTTCTTTGCCCTACGTTCCTTCCTTTTCTTTATCTTTTCCTCTAGTGCAGCTTTGGACTTCTCTGCTACTTCAGCCCGGCTTATTGCCTGTTCTGCTCGTGTCCTGAACTCTGAAACTTTTGATGTTGCAATTTCCAGCTCTTTCCTCAAATTCTCAGACTCAGTCCTTTGTTCGTGCCCAGACTTCAGTTCCTCTGCCTGTTTAGACATCATGCTTAGAAGAACTTCATATTCCTCCTTTGAAATTCTTACATCTTCATTAATCTTGTAGTTTCCCCCCTCTACATAGTGTGCCTTTGGCTTTGAGTCAATACCAGTATCTTCTCGAGACTCAGTAGAATCTTCATTTTGAAGGTTTGGTGCAAAATAGCTTTTGCTTTCTTCAGCTATTTTTGCAACTGCTTTTAACTGTTGATTTTTGTTTTTCGCTTCCTCAGCTTCCTGTGCTAGCTGCTGAAGCGCAACATAGACCGCTGATTTCTCGCCCTTTGCCCTTTCCTCACCAGCTGCAGCAGCAGCAATTCTCAACCTACCTCGATGGAGTTCTGATTTCAGCAAAGCTATTTCAATTTCTAATTCGGTCTCTTTCTTTTTAGCCTCAGTTACTTCCCTCTTGGTCTTTTCTAACTCCTCTTTCATTTCTTCAATATTTCCGTTCAGGCTGTTCTTATCTTCATTTGCTGCATTAAGTTCCAGCTTTAGCTTCTGGAGCTCAATCTCTAATAAATTGGTGTAACTAGCCTGATCCAAATTCTTTCTTTCCTTCAGTTCCAAATCAGCTTTTAATTGGTTCAGTTCGCAAATAGCATCAAAAGCAACTTTCTCAGAGGAACTATGAAGTTCATTTGCTTTACTAAGTTCCTTTTTCAGTGACTCAATGTATAAAGACTTGTGCAAGATCTGGTTCTCCAAACTATGCATCATTTCTAGTCTTTTTGTCAAAGATTGTAGTCGTTCCTGAGCTTCTGTTGATGCTGCTTCTGCCAATTGTCTTTCTGTCTCTCTTGCTGATATCACCATGTCTTTTTCCTTCTCTGTCTCAGCAGCAGCCAGCTTTAGATGCATTATCATTTCATTAAGCTCTAAAACATGTCTCAAAAGTTCCTCTGTCTTCAACTTCTCCATGTTTAGGGCAGTTTCCACTTCTTCTGCTTGTTTCATGGATTCAAGCTTCGCATCCTTTTCTGCTGCAATTTCTGTTTCCAATCTAAGGACTTGTCCTTCTGTAGCCCTTAACTCACTCAAAATGTGTGAAAGCTGTTCTCTTACAATTATAAACTCTGCCAACTGATTAGCCATATCCTTAATCTTTGATTCCAATTCACTTACACACGTTGTAGCTCCTTTGCATTGATTTAAGTATTTGTCCTTCTCAACTTCACAGATCTTCAGCAGTGTAGTAAGCTCATCTGCTGTTTCCTGATAGTGTTCAAGCCGAAGAAGGATTTGCTTATGGGCAGAATCCTTTGCCTCAAGTTGAACTTTCATATTTGCCAAGTCTTTCAATAGGCTTTCAGGCTCTTCTTCTTTCTCCAACTCCTAACAATTAAAACAAAGAAAGAAAAGGATACTGAGTACTGATATTCAAAGAGAACTTTCTCCTTTCTGGTTTCCTACTTTCAAGGTTTTCTGATAGCTCGTTCTATCAAGGTTCCAATTTCAATTCGATAGAATCATAATACCACAGATAAATAACATGAATAACATTTGCAGAAAGTTCATTTATGCAATTCTATTGATTATCTCTATCATGGATAAACGAATTAAGTAGAGTCATTACTGCCAAAAAATATGGCAGAATTTTAATTATTATCAGAGCCTACATGTGCCTTTGAACTCAAAAAATAAATAATGATCTGCATGTTTACTAATCATGCTGATTACTGAAACAGATCATTATAAACAAAATTTATCCATACAAGCACAAAATCACCCTGTATAATTCTTGTTACGCAAATTACCACAAGCCTGTATTTTCTATGTCCTGACGCTATTGTCCTTGGAAAAAGAGAGCCCCTTCAATGTTTCAAAAGTAGCAATGAGCATGGTCACATAGTAATACTAGCCGAATGGGGAAATCTTAAAAGTTAAAAAAAATTGAAGGGTAATCAACAGAACCAAAACAGGAGGGGTACTTTGCACCTTCTCCCTCCAGTTAATGCAATTAACATATGCATAAACGGAAAAAGTGATTATGATATCGAGCATAAACTAAAAAATTGGACAAGGCAGATATCATGAATCAGGACTGAGCACCTGAGACATGATAGTTCACACACAATGAATCAAGGTAGAGTACATGACATCGAGCAGAAACAGAAAGAATGGATAGGCAGATTTTGTGAATAAAGGTAGATTAACCAAGTAATGATACTTCATACACTGTAAAGCAATGTAGAGTACAGGAATATCAACCTGCGCAGGAACTGGAAATCGGACAAGGCAAGTGTTCTAAATAAAGGTAGAGTATCCCAGTTATGCATAGTTCATACACAATGAATCAAGGTAGAGTATACAATATCAAGCAGAGACTGAAAGAATGGATAAGGGCAGATATCAGCATAAGGCAGGCATAGACAACTTACATCCTTGTTAATAGACTTGTTTCTCCTCTGCTCATTTTTCTCACCAAATAAAGAAATAGCAGCTTGAACCGACTCAATTGGTTTTGTGTCAATAATCTCCCCCATGCTTGATCCTGCAAAATCCTGAAAATCAGCTGATATCCATCAAAATCAAACTCATTAGACCTCAACACACTCCTGGCCTCAAAAAAATATTAACTCAGAGATAACAAAATCAAACAGTTCCAGGGAATTAATGATTATGGCAATGCCACCATCAAAATCTGTAGCTGCTGAACCCCATTTGGAACCAAAATTTGGCATGCATGAATCATGATAAAATCGATTGAAAATCCAAGAAAAGTAAGCACCTGAGCCCAAAAATTAGCAAATTCAAAAATGAAAAGCTGGAAAATAGCAAAGCTAATGTTGTGGGATACAAAAGGTCGATATGGGTTGCCAAGAAATCCTAGTCCTTGTTCATTGGAGGAACCAAGGTGCCGGATTTTTGTCTTCATGGGATTGCAGTGCACAGTTAAGACCGAAACAAAATTCTTGTTAGGATCGACCGAGGAAAGAAGAAGATCACTACTTCTGTTTCTTGTAAAATTTTGGACAATCATTTCTTAACTCTTCCATTTTAACTGCACTCTTCCTCTTTTTGTTTTGCTTTATTTTTTTTTTTTTCCCTCCTTCTTCTTCTTCTTTTGCCATTGTTCCCCAGCTTTATTTTGGGTCAAATACAATTTTACTCCGTCCGTTTAAATATTTTTTTTTATTTAATAAAATTTTACACTAGGAGAATACGAATATAAAATATGAAAAGACAAACACACACGGTCTCCAAATATAAAATTCAAGACTTTTATAATTTAAAAAATAAAAAAAATTAAATTTATACTTTTAAAATTTAAATTTACATTTCTAAATTATAATTATCTTGTGTGATCCTTTAACTTTTTCATTCTCAAATCTAATATTAATTTTTTATTCTTAAATTATTTTTAATTAAAATTTTTTTTCTCTCTGTATATTTTGGGGAAAAAATATCAAAACTACACCCAAAAAAATCATAATTCAAATTATAATAAAAAAAAAACATTTGCTTGTAGTATGAGTGACTTTGTTAATGGTAAGTGCATTATGGGACTATAGTGTAGGCAATCAGCCATCTGTACTTGGCAAATATTACAATGACATTTTCACCTTTTGTGCTCGAGTAAACCATTTCACAGGCTTCTATGTGTTGCTAACTCTTTATGTTTTTTTCTAAATGGTTAAAAAAAAGATGAATGAATACAAATATACTGGTACTGATAGCAGCAATGGCACCAGAAGGGATTTTGCACCCACGGCTACAAACCCAATAAGCGTAGACTGGAGATGGAAGAAGAACTCAGCTGAAAACTATATGAAGTTAGCCCATTGCGCTAAGGGTAAGGGTAGGTATGGAAATAGGCTTGCTCGGGTAAGATTTTAATTAAATAGGCCCGACTCCTATATTGTACGCTAAATATAGCCTATCAGATTATATAAGACATTTTTTTTAGATTTGAATTTGGTCGAACTAAAAGTCTAACATATTTAAAAACTTATTAAAAAGCATGTTAACATATAATTTTTACTTTGATTAGTATGTTAATTTTTATATGTAAAATATATAAATAAATTAATAATATGTTATATATTAAGTTAATAAATTATATATATAGATTATATTTTATAAGTATTATATAAGATTCGTGTCATATATATTATTATACGTAATTAAGCTATACTTAATAGGCTTCAGATAAGTTTTTTATCAAATAGGTTCAATCTTTTTAACTAAATGGGCCTAATTTTAAGTACAAATCTGACTTATTTACTAAACTGCTCTAAATTAGGCTAGATCGTATTAAAAGCTTGACCTATTTCCATCCCTAGCCAAAGGTTTTGGCGGAAAGCCACTAGACAAAGGTAAAAAGATTTTTGTAGTTAGAAATATTAAAATTACAAGATCAAATGGATCTACAATAAAATATATTTAACAAGACGATGTTCTTTTTTTTTATCTTATTAAAAAAATAATTTATGAATTAAAAATTAATAGTTTAAGAATGAAAGAGTCAAAGGATAGTGATGATCAAATAAGACAATTGTAATTTAGATATGTAAATTTACATTTTAAGGATGTAGATTTAACCCCTCCTTTTAAAAAATAACTTACATTATCAATAAATAATAATTAATTATATTAACTCTTGAAATCCTTTTTATTTGGAACAAAATCAATGCCTTCCTTGAAGTTTTGGACAATTACAGATAGATTTCTTCTTGAGGTTTTTAAACAAAGAAGAAAACTACTTACTATGTGATGATTGAGTAATAAAACATTTAATCTAATAGCTCATTATCCATTTTTACACTATATACTAAGGATCAACCATATATAAGAACCATTGAATATTAAATTATAATTAAAAAAAATAAGAATCACAATTTTCCTATCACACATGATTATTGAATATTAGAACAAAAAACAATATAAATTATTACAAAAAAAAATGTACATCAACATTTTTATGGGAATGCAATTACTTTTAAATAAAAGAGAATAACAATAAAATGAAGAAATAATTGAAAAGATAGATATAACAATATTTTAGAAGTATTTTATAGTTGATATCATTTTTTAAAAAAAAAATTAAATGTTAATAGGTACTATAGTTCATTGCCATAAAAACATCATTACGGATATTATTAATTAACCTATGGAACAAAATAGTAATTCAAATTATCAAAAGTATTCCTTAATAGGTGATAATATAATTCAATTCATATCCCATACTTCATTAATTAATAAACTTAAATTAAGAATTGAGTTATTTACAAAATTAGCCTAAAGGAGAATATATATATATATTGTTATAAAATTTGGATAGTATTAGAATAAAATCTACACACTACATACAAAGAAAACTCTAACTATTTTTTGCACAATAATTTCTTCAAACTTCTCTCTTTCTTTTTCTTACAATTTTCTCACAATTCTTTCACAAAATGATAGTATATTTCAAGTTTAGAGAATAACTCTATTTATAGAGCTCTTAATTAGTGGAATACATCATCTTTCACTAATCTTAATTAGTGGTATCTCCACTATATGGTGGACATTCATAAAAATCCATAATTAGTGGAGCTTCCACTAATTCCCTAATAGTTCACATAAATCCATAATTAGTGAAACTTCCACTAATTCAACATATTTACAACACTTCCCCTTGGATGTCCATCCATTACATAAAGAATATACCTCGTTAAAACCTTACTAGATAAAAATTCAGTGAGAAAAAAAAATCTAGTGAAGGAAAAATAGTACACTATTCGATATGTCTGTATTATTACTCCCCCTGATGAGATGATTCATTTAAATCTTTGAACCGATGCATACCAATTTTATATCTCAACTTCTCAAATGTTGCAGTCGGTAAAGTCTTCGTGAAAATATCTGCGAGATTGTCACATGACCGAATTTGTAGCACATCAATTTCACATTTCTTCTGGAGTTCACGAGTAAAGAAGAATTTTGGTGAAATATGTTTTATCCGATCTCCTTTAATATATCATCCTCGTAATTGAGTTATACAAGCTGTATTGTCTTCATAAAGAGGAGTTGGAATATCTCTGGTAAATGATAACCCACAACTTTCTCGGATATAATGAATCATTGATCTTAACCATATACATTCTCGACTTGCTTCATGAATGGCTATAATTTCAGCATGATTTAAAGAAGTAGTTGCTATAGATTGTTTTGTATAATGCCATGATATAGTAGTATTTCCACATGTAAATAGATAGCCCGTTTGAGAACGTGCTTTATGTGAATCAGATAAATAACCAGCATTTGCATAACCTATCAATGTTGGGTTGGCTTTATTTGAATAAAATAATCCAAGATCTATTGTACCTTGGAGGTATCGAATAACTTGTTTAATTCCATTCTAATGTCATCGTGTTGGTGAAGAACTAAATCTTGCTAATAAATTAACAGCAAAGGCAATATCAGGTCGTGTATTATTAGCAAGATACATCAATGCACCAATTGTACTAAGATATGGTACTTCAAGATCAAGGAGTTCTTTATCGTTTTCTTGATGTTGAAAAGGATCTTTATTCACATTTAATGACCGGACGATCATTGAAATACTCAATGGATGTGTTTTGTCCATGTAAAATCTTTTTAAAACTTTTGTTGTATATGTTGATTGATGAATAAATGTTCCACTTTCTAAATGTTCAATTTGTAAACCAAGGCAAAATTTGGTTTTACCAAAATCCTTGATTTCGAATTCTCTTTTTAAATGATCAATTGTTCCTTGGAGCTCTTCAGGAGTTTCAATAAGATTAATATCATCAATATATATAGCTAATATTACAAATTTAAAATCAAATTTCTTAATAACAACACATGGACATACCTGGTCATTTTTAAATCATACTTTCAATAAATATTCACTAAGACGATTGAACCACATGCGCCCAAATTGCTTCAGGCCATATGATGATTTCTGTAACTTGATGGAATAATTTTCACGAGGATAATGTTTATATACTTTAGGCATATGAAATCCTTCAGGGATTTTTATATAAATATCATTTTCTAAATTTCCATACAAATAAGCAGTGACAACATCTAATATGCACATATCTATCTTTTCATATACTGCCAAACTGACAAGATACCGAAGTGTAATAGTATCAACAACAGGAGAATAAATTTCATCATAATCAATACCTGATCTTTGTGAAAAACCTTGGGCTACTAACCGTGTTTTATAGCGTACGATTTCATTATTTTCATTACGCTTTCGCACAAATATCCATTTGTAGCCAACAGGTTTTACACCTTCTGGTGTTCGAACTACAGGTTCGAAGACTTCACGTTTTGTCAGTGCATTTAACTCCGATTGAATTGCATCTTTCCATTATAGCCAATCTTTTCTATGCTGACATTCATCAACTGATATTGGTTTAGGATCATCACTATCCTGTATAACATCAAGAGATATATTGTATACAAATTTATTATCAATAATTGTTTGTATCCGATTTCAACTTCTACCGAAAGTGGTATAATTGATAGAATTTTTAGTGTTACTTTCATCAACTTCTGGTTCTTTGTCATCAGTTTTCTTTTGGTCTTTATCATTATTTTATTCAATATGATCTTTTGGATCATTTAATCCTCTTTTCTTTCGAGGATTTTTATCTTTAGAACCAAGAGGACGGCCACTCTTCTGGCGTGCTTTTGACTCAGCAGCTATAGGTATAATCTTTTGTTCTGCTGGAACTTCAATTCGAATAGGAGTATTTATAGTTGGAATATGTGATTTTGTAACTCTTTTGGAGTCAACAAAAGCGTCTAGTATTTGATTTGCAATACTTTGTAAATGAATTATCTTTTGAATTTCAAGTTCGCATGCACTTGTGCGTGGATCAAGATAATTTGATGATGTTGTCCAAGTAAGATCTTTCTTATACTGTTTATATTCTCCCCCTAATTTAGGGAATAATGATTCATTAAAATGATAATCAGCAAATCTTGCTGTGAATACATCTCATGTCAAAGGTTTAACATACCTGATAATAGAGGGAGAATCATATCCAACGTATATTCCCTTTCTTCTTTGAGGACCCATCTTTGTACGTTGGTTTAGTGCAATTGGAACATATACAGCTCACTCAAAAATTCTTAAATAAGCAATATTTGGCTCTGAACCAAAAGCCAATCGCAAAAGAGAAAATTTATGATAACTAGTTGGCCTTATACGTACAAGTGCTGCAGCATATAAAATAGCATGTCCCCAAGTAGATGTTGGGAGATTTGTTTTCATTAATAATGGTCTAACAATTAATTGTAATTTTTTAATAAAAGATTCAGTAAGACCATTTTGTGTATGAACATGAGCTACATGATATTCAACATTAATCCCAATTGACATGCAATATGCATAAAAAACATGTGATGAAAATTCATTAGCATTATCCAAACGGATATTTTTAATGTGATGGTCAGGAAATTGTGCTTGTAATTTAATTATTTGAGCAAGTAATATCGTAAACGCCAGGTTGCGAGTAGATAATAAACGTACATGTGACCATCGGGATGGTGCATCAATTAAAATCATAAAATATTTGAACGGTCCACATGGAGGATCAATAGGTCCACAAATGTATCCGTGAATCCGTTTAAGAAATGTAGGAGTTTCAACTCATACTTTTATTGGTGATGGTCTAACAATTAATTTTCTTAAGGAACATGCAGCACATGAGAATTTTTCTAATATCAATATCTTTTTATTTTTTAATAGATAACCATGTGTATTCTCAATTATTCTTCTCATTATGGTAGATCCTGGATGACCCAACTGGTCATGTCAAATGCTAAAAGTAGTAGGATCAGTAAACTTCTGATTTACGAGATGATGAATTTCAATTGTACGTATTTTTGCAAAATATAGGCCAGTAGAAAAAGACGACAGTTTTTCTAATACAGATTTCTTACCCAAATTAATTTAAGTAATATAAAGATGTTCAATACCATTTTCTTCATTTGTTTCAACATGATACCCATTTCTGTAGATATCTTTAAAACTTAATAAATTTCTTCTAGATTTTGAGGAAAATAGTGCCTTATCAATAGTAATTATTATTCTTTCAGGCAACAATATACTAGTTCTTCCGAAGCCTTTAATCACATTTGTACTATCGTTTATTATATAAATATTTATTTCTCTAATTTTGAGATAAGAAAAATATTTCTCATTTTTTAGTATGGTGTGTATAGTTTTACTATCAATAATACATACATCATCATTAACAACAGCCATCTGAACAAAAAATATATATATGCAAACGTAAATATTATTAGAATATAATGAAAATTCAAACATATCAAGGTGAGGCATTTATACCGTGCAGTGGGTAGTACGATCATCTTCAGGTGGCCAAATCTTTCTTTTAAATTTACCCACAGGACATATGGATCTTTTTCGGTAAGATATTCTATTTTTAAATTTTTGTCAATATGACGACAGATAAAAATCAAAACTTTGACCTTTTGTTGTGCAGATGTGCTATTGTTTTCTTGAATAGTTTCACTAAGGCCTTCAGCATTTAGATGTATTTCTGTATCGAAAACCCATGACATATAATTTTTTCCAATAATATAAAGGGTTACAAATTCGAGTTTAGCCAGGTTAGCCATAGGGATCAATAAATGCGTACTATCCTCTAGCTTGTGTAACGGTAGAGACTCGTGCTTTAATCTTCTGGCTTTTGTAACAGCAGAGACTCGTGCTGATAACGTGTTATAAAATTTAGTTAGTGTTAGAATAAAATCTACACACTACATACTAAGAAAACTCTAGCTATTTTTTGCACAAGAATTTCTTCAAACTTCTCTCTTTCTTTTTCTCACAATTTTCTCACAATTCTTTCACAAAATTATGGTGTATTTCAAATTTAGAGAATAGCTCTATTTATAGAGCTCTTAATTAGTGAAATATATCATCTTCCACTAATCTTAATTAGTGATGTCTCCATTAAATGATGGATATCCATAAAAATTCATAATTAATGGAACTTCCACTAATTCCCTAATAGTTCGCATAAATCCATAATTAGTGGAGCTTCCACTAATTCAACATATTTACACCATATATATATATAGATATTATTTTCATAAATATATTCTACACTGAAATATTTTATTCCCTCCTATGTGGAATGCAAAGGTAAACGGGCCTGAATCTTTCAAACCAACATGATATGGCCCACTGGCACTTTATCTGGACTTGATTGGGCCGCTCCAAAAGTTCGATTAGACACAAATAAGTTTCTTTTTTTTTCTTTTTTGATTTTTGAATGATTATTTTGTCAAATCTTAAAATGAAAGGGATTAGTAATTATTAGCAATCATTTTTTTTTCTAAACTGTAATTTAAAATTTATAATGTCAATTGAGAATTTTTTTCTTTTTATTTAAATACTTGTATTGGGGGGGGGGGTATGGGGATTGAATTTTGAAATTTTAAATTACCAATTTAACTACTACTTTACTATATAAATTTCAAAATTTTAGGAAGCAAGAACACACTCACAACCATGTGAACCCCCCGTATGTAAGTCACATTCATACTATAGAAGAATAAAAAATGAATTAACAATGTAGACTATAGAGTTCTAATATCTACAAAGTTTTAAAAGAAAAAATTGTAGAATTAGTTTGAAACTTAAAAATCATTTAATATTATAGTTTAGTATATAAACAAATAATAAAAATATAATTAGAAAAAAATAACAAATATATTTTTATTTTACAGAATTATAATTAATTATAAAAATAAAAAATTCTAAATGTGAGAGATAAAAAGAAAATAAATAAAGTACCAAATAATGTATTAAAATATTTGAATTCAAATAAGATAGTTTTTGGAAATGAAAGATAACATAACACAACTTAGGAACTATATAGCTGGCCTTCAAAGCAAAGACAAAGAAAGTTTTTGAAGCTTTTTGGGAGTCCACATGATTATTGCCATTATATGAAGACATTTACACATGAATTGCCTTATTGGGAATCAAGATAAATGCACATGAAAGTCCTCATCATGCAACCAACACGGCAATATATATATATATATATATATATATAAACTTTGCTTTCAACATGGTCCAACCATAAATTTAGAATTTGAGGTAAATTATATTAATAGATATATTAAAAGTTTTATATTATAATTTTAAAAAAATTAAGAAGTGAAAGATAAAAGATAAAATATGATGGTATGAATATGTATCGTTTTTTAAAAATAAAAATATATAAAATAATACGTAAAATTTTAAATTAAAATAATTTTAGCTTGGATTGAAAATAAGTATCAAAATATACCATTTTACAGTTTGTAAGAGATAATTTATATGAAGTTGCTTATTATGTGTATTTTTCATCTCTCTCTCTCTCTATAGTTTCAAATCATAGTTGTTGTGGAGGTATATGGTGAGCTCTCTTTCTCACTTTTAATTATACTTAAACATTAAACAACTCCAACTTTAGATTTGTTTGTGATTTAAGCTTTGAAATGTTGTTCCTTTTTTTTTTTTTTTTTGGTTCTTTATTCTTATGATAGGTTCATTTTACCAAAATAGTAATATATATTAACAAAAACTACATTTTTAATGAATTTACAGACAGAGAAGTGAGTTCTGTTTTTCTTTTCTTGGCATGTCAATCATGATTTAGAGGTTAAATTTGTCAATTCATAGAATTTGTCATTGTGTTTTAATAGTTAAAATTTCTAACTAAGTAAAATATTGCCGGAGATTCGATTTGTTCTAATTATATTTGCTCATATTTAGGTAAGAATTGTCGGTAATACTTTGTTTTGTCCAATTTCAAAAACAAAAATTTTACAAATTAAGATATAAAATATACTCGTGATCTTCTTTAGCAAATTATTAAATTTTGAGACTTACTGATTTATCTTTTTTTTATTCTCAACAAAAGATCAATGATATATATTAAAATAACAAAAAAAAAAGTACCTGTTATAAAATTAGGGTAGTGTTAGAATAAAATCTACACACTACACACTAAGAAAATTCTAACTATTCTTTGCACAAGAATTTCTCTTCAAACTTCTCTCTTTCTTTCTCTCACAATTCTTTCTCTAATCTTTCTTTCACTAATCTTTCTTTCACAAAATGATGGTGTATTACAAGCTTAGAGAATAGCTCTATTTATAGAGCTCTAATTAGTGAAATACATCATGGCATACATCATCTTCAACTAATCTCAATTAATGGTGTCTCCACTAAATGGTGGACATCCATAAAACTCTTCTAATAATTCACATAAATCCATAATTAGTGGAGCCTCCACTAATTAATGGAGATTCTAATAATTCATAACACTCCCCCTTGGATGTCCATCCATACATAAAGAATATGCCTCGTTAAAACCTTACTAGATAAAAACCCAGTGGGAAAAAAATCTAGTGAAGGAAAAAGAGTACACTATTCTATATGTCCATTTATTACTCCCCCGATGAGATGATTCCTTTAAATCTTTAAACCGACGCATACCGATTTTATATCTCAACTTCTCAAATGTTGCAGTCGGTAAAGTCTTCGTGAAAATATCTGCGAGGTTGTCACATGACCGAATTTGTAGCACATCAATTTCACCTTTCTTCTGGAGTTCATGAGTAAAGAAGAATTTTGGTGAAATATGTTTTGTCCGATCTCCTTTAATATATCCTCCTCGTAATTGAGCTATGCAAGCTGCATTGTCTTTATAAAGAGGAGTTTGAATACCTTTGATTGATGATAATCCACAACTTTCTCGGATATAATGAATCATTGATCTTAGCCATACACATTCTCGACTTGCTTCATGAATGGCTATAATTTCAGCATGATTTGAAAAAGTAGCTGCTATAGATTGTTTCGTAGAACACCATGATATAGCAGTATTTTCACATGTAAATAGATAGCTCGTTTGAGAACGTGCTTTATGTGGATCAGATAAATAACCAGCATCTGCATAACCAATCAATGTTGGGCTGGTTTTATTTGAATAAAATAATCCGAGATCAATTGTACCTTGGAGATATCGAATGACTTGTTTAATTCCATTCCAATGTCGTCGTGTTGGTGAAGAACTAAATCTTGCTAATAAATTGACAGCAAAAGCAATATCAGGTCGTGTATTATTAGCAAGATACATCAATGCACCAATTGCACTGAGATATGGTACTTCAGGACCAAGGAGTTCTTCATCATTTTCTTGAGGTCGGAAATGATTTTTATCCACATTTAATGATCGGACGATCATTGGAATACTCAATGGATGTGCTTTGTCCATGTAAAATCTTTTTAGCACTTTTGCTGTATATGTTGATTGATGAATAAATGTTCCACTCTCCAAATGTTCAATTTGTAAACCAAGGCAAAATTTGGTTTTACCAAAATCCTTGATTTCGAATTCTCTTTTTAAATAATCAATTGTTTCTTAGAGCTCTTCAGGAGTTCCAATAAGATTAATATCATCAACATATATAGCTAATATCACAAATTTAGAACCAGATTTCTTAATAAAAATACATGGACATACCTGGTCATTTTTAAATCCCGCTTTCAATAAATATTCACTAAGGCGTGTGAACCACATGCGCCGCAGTTGCTTCGAGCCATATAATGATTTACGCAACTTGATGGAGTAATTTTCACGAGGATAATGTTTATATGCTTCGGGCATATGAAATCCTTCGGGGATTTTCATGTAAACATCATTTTCTAAATTTCCATACAAGTAAGCGAGTGACAACATCTAATAGGCGCATATCTATCTTTTCATGTCTTGCTAAACCGATAAGATATCGGAGTGTAATAGCATCAACAACAGGAGAATAAGTTTCATCATAGTCAATACCTGGTCTTTGTGAAAAACCTTGGGCTACTAATCGCGCTTTATATCGAACGATTTCACTCTTTTCATTGCGCTTTCGCACAAATATCCATTTGTAGCCAACGGGTTTTACACCTTCGGTATTCGGACTGCAGGTCCGAAGACTTCACGTTTTGTCGGTGCATTTAACTCCGATTGAATCGCATCTTTCCATTGCGACCAATCTTTTCTATGCCGAGCATTCATCAATCGATATTGGTTCGGGATCATCATTATCCTGTGTAACATCAAGAGATATATTGTATGCAAATATATCATCAATAACGAGTTTCTATCCTATTCCAACTTCTACCGAAGTGGTATAATTGATAGAAATTTCGGTGTTACTTTCATCAACTTACGGTTCTTTGTCATCGGTTATCTCTTGGTCTTTATCATTCTTTTCTTCAATATGATCTTCGGATCATTTAATCCTCTTTTCTTTCGAGGATTTTTATCTTTAGAACCAAGAGGTCGGCCATGCTTACGGCATGCTTTTGGCTCAGCGACTATAGGTATAATATTTTGTTCTGCTTGGAACTTCAATTCGAATAGGAGCATTTATAGGCGGCATATGCGATTTTGTTACTCTTCTAGAGTCAACAAAAGCGTCTGGAATTTGATTTGCAATGCTTTACAAATGAATTATCTTTTGAACTTCAAGTTCACATGCGCTTGTATGCGGATCAAGATAATTTAATGATGTTGTCCAATCACGATCTTTCTTGTACTGTTTCTGTTCTCCCCTTAATTTAGGGAATAATGATTTCATAAGAGAATAAGAAAATAAATATAAGAAAATGATGACAAGCAGGAAATGCCAAGAAAAATATCTATTTTTTTTTCACTCTTCCCGGTACCGACTTTTCATCTTCCTCTCTTGTCTTTTCTTCTCCTCCGACCCTCTACCTACCATCTACCTCTTCTTCTTCTTCATACAGATATATATATATATATATATATATATGTATCGATATATATATCTCAGTTATCAGTCATTAGTAAACATCAAAAACAAAAATCACAAAGCAGATATGGAGACTAGTAATTCATTTGAGACATGGTCAAATTTTGACTCGGTTTCTGCAGCAGATTTTGATGTATTTTCTTTTTCAAACCAACCGCTTCTGCCTAATTCGAACACAGAAGATTTTGATATGTTTTCCTTTCCAAACCAACCGCTTCTGCCTAATTCGAACGCAGAAGATTTTGATATGTTTTCCTTTTCAAACCAACCACTTCTGCCTAATTCGAACGCAGAAGATTTTGATATGTTTTCCTTTTCAAACCAACCGCTTCCTCCTAATTTCAGGTGAGATACCTTTGATGGCTTCCATTTGTTTTTAGTGTGCTTGATAATGAAATTAAACTCTTTTTTGGTTTGTTTTTTATGTAAATCAGTGGAAGTTTTGAACATACCGCTTTGGACCAAGTTGATCTGCCCCTACAAGAGACTGCTTTTGATACTGTTCTTCTTGATGCTATTCCTTTGAATGAGGATATGCTTGTGCATGATCCTTTCTACTCTCTAATGGATTTTGAACAAAGTCATAATATGTTTCCAGGTTATTATACATTTAAACATGAATTTTAAATGGTATTACCTTTACTGATATTATTTTCTTTTTCTAGGAGAAATAATGAGTGGTCTTGGCAACGAAGTCGGAGTAAGTACTCATGAAATGCATAATATCGAAGTTCAAGATATTATTGCGGACAAAATTCCTGGGGAGAAGAAGATGATTAAGAGGCGAGAGAGAGAAGAAGGGCAATAACTCCCGAGACACTATCAAGAGAAACAATTTCGCGAGTACTTTTACCTACCAATCAAAAGCGCGACCAAAGAAGCCGAATATTGGCATAACCCGTCTCAAGAAAAGATGTAGGGAGTTAGGAATTCGTCGATGGCCTCACGGGAAATTGGTGAGCTTGGAGACCATAATCAAGAATGTTCGGGTTCTCTCTCATACATACTTATAATTTGCAAGTATGAAACTATGAAAGATTTATAAGTAAATAACCGATGATATCACTTCGATTTACGGGATATGCAAAATAAAGAAGAAGGAGGACATATGGTCGAGAAGAAATTACAAGAAGCCATTGCGATACTTGGAATATGAAAAACGAGTTGGTGGAAGAAAGTCCTAATACGCAGTTAGAGGACCAAACACGAAATTGAGACAAGCATGCTTCAAGGCCAAATATAATAAGAAATATAATAAACTTAAGGAGATCATAAAATCTCAAGACTCATTTCGCGAGTAATTTTACGGCTAATTCGCTACTAGTCTCGATGCTTGGCTCAAAGGGGAAAGAAAAGGAGGAGGATGTCGAAAAAGAGGAGTCGAAGTCCATAATTACTAATTGTTTGTCATCCTCTAATGTAAATATTGAAAAAAAACAATTACAAACCTTCATCTTACATTTGTCAGCTCAATTACAAAAGAGCAACTATAAGCATGTATCATCAAGTTCATATGAACACTATTGATATGAATAAAAGATGTGATGCTTATTATTAATGGAAATATCTTTTTCCCTTATTATCTTTTCTGTTCCACTTCGGTGGCCGTATTTCTCTCGTGATAAGGGAAATATCGAGTGTGTCCATGACCATAACCACGGCCACTGCCACAACTACGACTATAACGATGGCTTCTGCTGGAGCCAACAGCATTCACTTCTGGGAGTGATGTTGAGCCAGTTCATTTGGCTTCATGATTTCTCAATAATAACTCATGTTAAAGCTGTCAATTTTGGATACCCTTTTTCTCGATATTATTCTTGTAGAACATGAAAAGTGGAGAATGTCTTCTCCAATATAACTTCATCGATAACTTTTTCTCCGTAAAATTTTTAACTAAGATGTAGTTTTATACATCACGGAGTTCACGGTTTTACAATCTTGCAACTTCAGGTGCAACCATTCATACCGTGCAGTGGGTAGTACGACCATCTTCAGGTGGTCAAATCTTTCTTTTTATCCACATGACATATGGATCTCCCTTTTTTTTAGCATTTAGATGCATTTTTGTATGACATATAAATTTTTTTTTTAGAAATATCAAGGGCTACAAATTCGAATTTAGCGAGATCAATAAATGCGTACCTGTCTTCTGACTTAATAACGGCAGAAACTCGTGCTGATAACGTGTTATAAAATTAGGGTAGTGTTAGAATAAAATCTACACACTACACACTAAGAAAATTCTAACTATTCTTTGCACAAGAATTTCTCTTCAAACTTCTCTCTTTCTTTCTCTCACAATTCTTTCTCTAATCTTTCTTTCACTAATCTTTCTTTCACAAAATGATGGTGTATTACAAGCTTAGAGAATAGCTCTATTTATAGAGCTCTAATTAGTGAAATACATCATGGCATACATCATCTTCAACTAATCTCAATTAATGGTGTCTCCACTAAATGGTGGACATCCATAAAACTCTTCTAATAATTCACATAAATCCATAATTAGTGGAGCCTCCACTAATTAATGGAGATTCTAATAATTCATAACAGTACCATTATTATCGGTAAAAGTTCTCTATCAAATACTATAATTTTTTTAGTTTTTGTTAAAAAAAAAAAAAAAAGACTTCTTAATCTTTTGAAAACAAAATTCAAAAATTATCATTTTACCAATATACCCTTGCTTGCCCGCTCCTATTTTCCTTTCCTATAATTTGTGGGCGCCGTTATTTTAACCTTGCCCTGGCAAGCTTTTGATGAGTTGGGACACGCCCATCAATCATCAATGGTAGAGAAAGGATAGAATCTACAGACCCACACAGTGATACAAGAGAACAAGGAGCCGAGTGCCAGCCTGCATTTGAGGAATTTCTCCTAAAATCTCCCTATCTGAAGTGAGGGGTGGGAGTGAAAAGACCAGAGCTTGAACAATGGAGAAGGCTCTAACCAAAGTTGGGAGCTTGAAAGCTGGTACATTTTGGGTTTCGAAGAAAGCTAAAGAAGAGATCTCCAACATTTCCCAGGACCTCTCTGTAATGCTCCCTTTCCTTCATTTTTGTTTGGTGGGTTTTTATTGTTTTGATTTTTGACGGGCTTGTTCTGTTCATTGATATGTGTGTCTCGAAGTGTAATTACAATGATGCTTAAATGAATTTTCCATGTTTCTCATTCTATAACAGATTGGATTATACATGATGGTTTTGTTTCTGCACTGTCATTTCAAGATCTGTGAGTTTTTTTCTTGGGTGGGGAGGGAGGGGTTGTGGTTGGTAAGTCAAGATCTGTGGGATGTATTGGCCAAACAGGATGACCAAGTGTTTTGTTGGCTTTGGGAGGCCCGGGAAGTGGGGGGGGGGGGGGGGTAGGAATATATTTCTGATTCAGTTTGGACTTCAAAGTAAATTTTTCATGAGAGAGGACTTTTACTCTCTTATTTCAAAAATAGAGTTGATGATAGCCATGCATGTGTGAAGTGTGCGCTTAATGATTCCCTAGTCAATAGTATTTCAAAGCTCAATTCTTGATCTGTCAAGATTCAATAGAATTATAAGTTCTGCAAGTTTTTTTAAGGGCTTCACTGGTCTTTTTGAATGGTCGAAGCTTGTGCTGAGAGGTGTCTATTTCCAGATAAATCATTGCTAATGAGTAGTAACAGAAAGAATGAGGCTGCTGACCCTATTCTTGAGAGTCTATCGTTTTGAGAGGTTTTTTACTTCTCCTCAATGGTAGCTGAGTTTAAGAGGTCATAGAAGGAGGTTGTAATGCATATTAAATGGTATTTTTGAGTTTAGTTCATTACTGTGCCTTCTTTGATTATCTCTTTTAGTTTCTAATTGAATTTCATCAAAGGTGCATATTTTGGCCAGCTCTTAGAAAAGCTTTCTAAAACTTTCTTCTACCAATGAGTATTAGAAGGATTCTGCTTTTTATGTCTTTTCATATGTGAGTATTGCCAACGGGAAGGGCATGGTCTTGTCTTGTTAATAGTACTGCAGCATTATCCACTATATATCGAATTTAAGCCTTGCCTATGGAAACTTTTGTTGATTCAGTTAATAAGGCTATTTATCTGAAATCAATTACCTGCAATAAAGATTGTGCATTTTCCATTATGGATAGCTTTGTATATATGTCTTTGGTAGTTAGTATGCCTTCTGTTGTGAAATATGAACTGTTAAGCTTTTTCCAATCATAACTCCGAATTGGTAATGCATTTGTTGCCATATTGCTTTGTCAAGAACTAATTGCCATATTACTAATTTGGATCACTCTTCATTACATGGCTTTCTTTTGCTTTATCATTCTTTCATGAGCTGCAATCCTGCTGTATGCTTTTCTAACTTGTTGGAAATGTACAAGCAATTGTGAAAGTGAAAATTTTGATCTTGGTCTTAAACTGAGGATGATCTTGCAATTTCTGCCTTGGCTCTTGTTTCTTTCGTTTTTTGTTTTCTAAACAAATCAGCAGTACATGTTTTGGCTCTTTCACTAAATGTGGCTTATTGATCCAGACATTCTCTAATACTGTTGAAGAAAAGGCAAAATGGATATTCAACAAACTGAAAGGTATCAAACTAAATTTTGATCAAATGCAGTTTTACATACTCCCTTTTGATTGCTGCATGCTCAAGTATTCTCCACATCCTTAGGCATTACTTCTTCCACCAAAGTATGAGAACCTAATCTTAGTTGCTTATCCACAACTGAAATAATGCTTATTGAGGCATTACTTGGGGGTCAATCATTGTTATATAATCAGCAATTTAGCCTGTTCGACACAGAAGTCAGCATTTGCAGTTTCTTCGTTATGCTATTCTTGTGCTGTACTGAAAACAAATCTTTTCTCAGGTAAACCACTGAAATCCCTGTCAGACCTCCTGCGTGAGTATAATCTACCTGCCGGGCTCTTTCCACAGAACATAACATGTTATGAATTCGATGAAACAAAAGGCAAAATCATCGTCTACTTGCCCTCTGCTTGTGAAGTTTGCTTCAAGGATTCATCTGTTGTGCGATATGCCACTCGTGTCAAAGGAACATTGTCAAGAGGAAAACTCATTGGAATTGAAGGAATGAAGACTAAGGTGCTGGTGTGGGTGAAGGTTACCAGTGTGACCATTGAAGGCTACAAATCTGATAAAGTTTGGTTCACAGCAGGAGTCAAGAAATCAAGGCCTAAAGATGCATATGACATGCCTCGTGAGGCCATAAAAGTAGAAGAATTTTAGTATGTTCAGATCATGTTAGTTTTCTGTGATGTATAATGCTTTTTAGAGCTATTAATTGCATGACCTTATTCATTAATACAAATTAATTTTTTAATTTCATAATAAAAAATGTTACATTTTTACCTGAAATTGCAAACCGATGCTTGCCGGTCCGGTCATGATTGTGGCCTGGATTTCTTTTAAGGTTAAAAAAAATTTTAAAAAAAATTAAAGGGCTTGAACTTAATAAATTAAGCTGCTTACGGATCCTTTAACATGTAAAGGAATCAAAACTCTTATAATTCAGTGACTTTTTAATCCTCTTACCTTAGTCACTGTTAGCTTCACCATCTGTGCTGGTTGTTTCTTCAGTGTCTCCATCAAGCAGTTCAGAGTAATTTATGTATGATATTCTCTTGCTCACGAATCTCAGCCTTGCTCCAATCCCCAAACACACGATTGAACTTTCAAAAGTTCCGGTGACATTGTTGAGTGAGTTTCGCTTAATGTATTAACTGGCCTACTAGAAGATGCTTCCTCCACTGCAACTAATGAAACTGGGCAAGCAAAAATTTCCTTAGCAATCAATGCTAAAATTGGAAAAACTCCCTCATATTTCCTCCACCACTGTAAAATTTCAAATTCATCCCCTATCACATCAAACTCAAAATATGTGGGTAAATACGTATCACGCTCCTCATCACTTCGCCGTATTTGCTGTTTTTTCAGACATTCTAATTGGCAATGGCTAATGGATCGATCCGCACAATTTCGAGCTGGGCTTGAGGATCGGCTTGCATAGAGTGCGGGCCGGTCCTTGGGCCAGAGGTCCTGGGACCGGCACGGCCTGGACCCTTGGCCCGTGAGGCCGGTGCAGGCTGGTCCGTAGGCTTATTTTTTTTTTTCACCTACTTAACACAATTTTTTAAAATTATAAAAAAGTCACCTTGAAGTAGTGGGGGGTTTGGTTTGGACCCCGACCTATTTTATATAATAAAATAAAGATTACATAAGAGGGGGACTTGATGCCTAAACCTCTTAAAAATATTACAATGATTAAAATTTAAAAATATAATAAATATCCTAAAAATAAAATTAAATACATAATATTACTTATTCTAAATTCTTAATTACAAAAATACTAAACTAACTACTTGATTCACCCATTCATCATCTGAGTTATCATCAATAATCCACGAATTAGACATCCTATTTTCGACTGCAAATCAACTACTACAACACATTAACATCTCCAAGTTTGAGGAGCCAATCAAGATCTTCTTTCATCGATTGTTCGAGTGCTCTCACTGAAGACGCTTTCCGATGGTACTGTAGAGACTGGTAGTGTCAAAAGATCACGTGTCATTTTAGATAAAATGGGGTATTAACTTACATAAGCCTTCCACCAACCACAAATATCAAAATGTTGATCTTCATTTTCTATCAAGGGCTACATCTCATAAATGGCCACCTCATTGTAGGTGGTAGTCAATCTTTTTTTACGTTTCATAATACCCTATGGATTAAATACTGATGAAATTGAAATTGAACAGGTAGATTTTCACGGAGGTTGAAAATGACTACTAGATGATGAAGCTTACCTAATTAAATTAGGAGAACTAGAACAAACAAACTCAAACTCATACAAATTATACATGTCAGATAAAGCTTTAGCTATTTTATCTTTTATATCTTTTATCATACATTGTTTAAGTTTTTGTGATTTATTAAAATCTAATGTTTCATATAAATATTCAATAATACTATGAAAATCAGGCGTCTTTACTCTAAGATCCATACACAATGCCATACAATATAAAATAAGAATATCTTCATAATATTTTTTATATTTTTCAAACATACTTCTCATAAAAAAAAACCATATTGGGGATGATACATATATTCAACCAAAATATGTGCTACCTTAACAAGTGTTGGAAGAATATGATGAGTAGTGGGATAATAGAATCCCGATAAAAGTTCAGTGACTTCTTTAAAAGCAAATAAAAATGTTGAAAGTAAAGTACAATTTTCAAAATGAATTTCCGTTAGTGGAGGTTGAAAATTATTACTACTACAAAATTCAATAAGTTGGTTTTGAAAAGGTATAACACTTTCAAACATATCTAAAGTTGAGTTCCATCTAATTTTACAATCTAATCTAAATTTTTTAAAAGATACACCTTATTCTCGGCATAATGCCTTAAAATTTTGTTACTTAGTTGGGGAGGTTTTAATAAATAAAACAACATTTCTAATTATATTAACAATATCATTAATATATGTATATCCTTCTTTAACACACAAATTAAGTATATGACAAGCACATCTAGTATGAAATAAACTATCATCTAACATAGGATTCATAATATTTTTTAAAATTGTTATGGTGGAATCATTATTTGAAGCATTATCTAAAGAAATAGAAATAATTTTATTTAAAATCCTATATTCACGACATGTTTGAGTAATCATTTTAGCTATACTACTACCTACATGAGGATATTCAAATAATTTAAAACAAATAGTTGTTTTTTATACTAACCAATCATGATCTATCCAATGACATGTAATGCACAAATAAGATTCATTAGTAATTGCAGTCCAACCATCACAAGTAAGAGCAAATTTCCAATTACAAAAATCAAATATAGCAATTAGATACTCTTTCATTTTTTTATATATCTTTATTATATCATTTTTTAATGTTGTTCTATAAATTCTTTTCCATGCTGGTTGACAATTATTTTGCATATATTGTTCATAATGTGGATTTTCTGCAAAATTAAAAGGTAATTTAGTTTGAACAATCATTTTAGCAAATGCACTTCTATTTTTTTTATGATCATATTGAAAATTACCAACAATTTGACATCCTGCAGTACGTATTTGTTGTTGTTTAAGTAGATTTTCTAACCAATCATTATGTGACCTTTTCATATGTCTAACTAATATTCCCGTCCCTCCTCCCTTTTTATGTGCATATACCACCCTACAAATTTTACATATTACCCTATCATTATCATTATATTTTTCAAAAAAAATCCAAACTATAGATATTTTTGCTTTAGTTGTAACATCCGTTGTTTCAACATCATCCTCACCTATATTAAATTCGTCGGGATTAATTGTTGGAGTTGGTTGTGATTGTGAAACACTAACACTAGGCCTACTAGGACCTTCATCTTCATTACCTATTTCATTATTTATTAAATTCAAAGCTAGATCAATATTAAAATCAAAATGTGCAGAAGATTGGGATGAAGAAAAATGATGATATTGATTTGGATCCATTATTTCTTAAAAAAAAAAAAAGCAATCAAAATTCAAATAAAAGTTCAAAAAAAAAATAAAGTATTAACAAATAATGAAATAAGAGAATTGAAAAATATAAAAAATAAATTAACTTAAAAATTAAACAAATAAACAATTAAGAAAGCCAAAATATAAGAATGTAAGATTTAAAAATATTAACTCGTTGATGACCAAGATTCAAGAATAATAATATTTTGTGAAGCTTTTTACTTTTTGTATCTATTATTCCGTTACCCAACAATCTTCCAAAATATGAAGACTTTCTTGAAGAATTGAAAAAATATAACACAAAAACAAATTCTATTCTAATACTTTTTGTAGAGAAAATATAGAATTTGAGAGAATTGGAGAGTGTTTGATGAGTTTTGGGTTGAAATAGGGGGTATTTATAGAGTTTTGGGAGTTAAAAAAGAGAATATAACCGTTAGGGACCAAAATGCAAAAAAAAAATATTTCAGTTGTTAGTGGGGTTGAAATGGAATAAATAAAAATTGGAGAGCCGTTGGCAACGGCTCTCGCTAGGCAGGCCGGCCTGGTGCACAATGGGCGGTTCGACCGCACGGGCCCGACGGGCCAAACCGACCCACTAGCCATTGCTTCTTCTAATAGCCGAAGTTGTAGTCTACTTGACCTAATAAATTATACTTTACACCATATTCTATAAATAAATCATGTAAAGTTTGCCTAACACAACTTAATATATTTGAAATATTAGGAGGTTTATTAGCTCCTTTGGTATTAGCGCATAAAGACTCATAATATACATTCAAAAATCTTGTAAACTATTTAATTGAAGGCGCAGGTCAAGAACATTAACAACTAAATTAATATTTGGTACATTCCAAAAATATTTGCACCATATATTTTTTATAGTATCAATATACAGTGACAAATGATCATTATATTCAATGAAAGCATTACCAATATTGACACATTCTTGAATAATTAAATGTGTAGTTGGATAAAAAATACGAGATAAATTATAACTAGCATTATTAAAAAATCACAAATATTCCATATTGAGCAGCAGGATTTAAAGTTTGACAATATTTTATAAAATGTAATTTTTCACCAAAATGAAGAGAGATCCTCAGCAGCTACAAGTTTGGCTAATTCTTCTCTGTGTACTCGTTCAGAATATTTAAATAATTCAGCAGTATTACCGGCAGAGAGAAGATCTTTATCATCATTGTAGACAAAGAATTTTGGGATAAAATATATTTTCAAGATTAAAAGAAAATTATATATTTTAGTCTTGATTAATTAAAATTAATTCATAAATAAATATAATTGTTCTTGAATTAATTAATATAATTGGGCTATCCTTAAAAGCTCATTAAAAGCCCATTAAATCTAATGAATTATAACGTTGGACAATTAAAATTGGGCTATTATTAATGGTCCATTTTACATTAAATCCAATATATTATGGATTAAATGAAATTGGACTAGGCCCTAAAATTGGACTTTTACAAATCTCATAATCCAAATATAATGTGGATTAAATAAGATTGGGCTAAAATATAAATTAAGCCCAGGTCATATTAAACCCAAGTCCATTAGGGTTTGTTGGGAGGTCCTTTCAAAATCTCACATCGACTATTTATGCTAAAGTCAAAGGATTTTTAGCCTATAAATAGGGTCTTCCTTCAATGGTTCAAGACACCCCACGATCCTCAAACTCAAGCTTCAACAAACAAGAGGCATCGCAAATTCAAGCATTCAAGCTTCATCAAATTAAAGGTTCAGAATTTTCATCAAATTTCAAGGCGTTCATCTTGCTCTGCATCAAACAAGTCTCGAAGGCTTGGCAATCAAGTGTTATCCGAGATCAAGCTCTTCAGCCCTCGAATCAGCGCCATATCAGAGGACTCATTCTGCAATTTAGGACTTCTTCGGAGATTTGTGACCCCTTCTCATATTTACTAAATACTTTGTAAATTTCGATATTTTTCTTGTCTTATTTGCAGAGTTGAAATTTGTCGTCTACAATCATCATCCGGAGCATTGTCTTATTTGCAGATTTGAAATTTGTCGTCTACAATCATCATCCGGAGTAGTAAATGTTTCCTGCTTGACATTTGGATTGAACTTGCAGCTCTCGGCAAATTTTCTTGTACTCTTTGAACTTGATTGAGCCATTTTTTTTTCCAGAAAGAATAAATATTTACTAATGTTAACGCACTTGATGTGTAAAAATGGAGGGGGAAGGGGTATTTGTAGAGTTTTGAAAATTAAAAAAAAAAGAAAAGAAAAAAGCGGCAGGCCGTTGCTTCCAACGATCACTGATCGATCAATGACCGTTTTCAACGGTAGGGATGAAACACGATTACCCGGTTGGAAACCGGCAACCACGGTTCGGTTTCTGGTTGCAACCGTATCGGTGGGCGGCTCTGGTGGCCCACCATCAACCCAGTCTCCGCTTGAAATGGATCCCAGCGGAGGAAACCACCGAGGGCCACCACCCTCTCTGCCTCGCACTGATTCTTAAACTGGATATCAGTGTTGAAAAGTGTAACGTCCCGTGCCCGCGGACCCGAGAGCGCGACTATAGGCCTGGCAGCACCCACGGTCAACTACTTGGCCGCCGTCCTCGCTGGGTCAAAATGGATATCCCAAATTGACAATGGGTACTTAGACTCATTCTTATATACCATTTATACTTCTCACCCCAATCCAATGTGGGATTGGGGCATCACAAAAAGAATGAAAATCCATCAACAATGAGATGTTTGCGTTCGGGTGTGAGAAGAAGAGGCAGATGTCGGACGAGGAGCGCCCTTTTAAGTAAAGGCGGATGCCGGAGGCATCATTAGGAAGAATGGCTTTATCGTCTTTGTTAGATGTGAATTGCATTTAAGTTGAATCCTGATATGAAAGAAATGTATGAAAATTGGAGGGTTATTTTTTAAAAATATATTCCACTTTAAGTTCAAATTTTGTTTGAGAAGAAAAGCTTTATCGTGGTTCTAAAGTTGCAGTTTTTATGGCAGTTATTCAGAAATGGCACACTTTTATTAGCATTTGAGATGCTGCAGACTGAAATGGTGTGATCAGAGAGTGATAAGTACTATGTTGACCATATGGTCAATTTAAGTGGGTGAAAGTTGAAAGTCACTTCACTTGCCAGGGTGTCAATTTGAGTAGGCATATCTTTCAGTGACCTCACCAGAGAGATTATTTTCTGAGAAGTTTCTTGCATTTCAGTTTGTCCATTTTGATCATATATTGGTACCCTAGTGTTCCTCCATTTTTTATCTGTTATGAATAATGATTGTTATTAGTAGTATCTACTCCTTCCATCCGGATTTGAATGTCCAATTTTAACTTAAATTATTATAGTAATGTGGCTATTCAAATGCGGACCGAGGGAGTACCTAGTAAGAGATATGCTGAATCCTTTTGCACTGCCTGCTCCAGGTGGGTTCTTGGTCTCCTTTTCCTTTGTTTTATACCGTGCATATGTGTTGCACAAACAATACACAGACAGGATTTGCATGGTAGTTAATCAGTGTACATGTCTGGCGTATGTGTTTGACTCTTTGCGTGAGATGGAGAACAGTTTTCTAATATGCACATCTTTCAAAAGAAGGGTAAGGTGCAATTGTACTTTGATTTTACAAGAACATATATTAGTTTGCTCTTATCCATCGTTGTAGTTTGATTATCTCATTGAGCCTCAACTGGAAATCTTTATTGTTTTTGATAAGCTTCTTTTATTTCTGTGTCAATCCATTTTGGTTTCGTATGTGGTTTTGCTGTCAGTCTATTGGTCAGTTCTCCAAGCATGTCTCTTTGTTTCTGGCCATAGAAGTTTCAACCTCCAACAGGCAGGCGTGGCCTTGCCAAATGTCACCTTGTTGGTATTGACATCTTCACTGCAAAAAAGCTTGAGAATATTGTTCCATCTTCCAATAACAGTGAAACCGTTCTCCATCTTCACTGCAAAATGCATGTACCAATTCCTAAAACTTATCTTACTTTTGTTTCCTGATAATTCCTTGGCCAAATCAGTATTTCTGTATTGTTTACAGGTTCCTTATGTTAATCGCACCGATTACCATCTGGTTGGCATTTCTGAGGATGGATCTATATGTCCAGCTTCTTCCTTCTGCTGCATATATTTGATTTCTCTGTTAATTGGGGATCTTTATGAATCAAATATTTCAGGTGAGTTTGCTGACTGAAGACGGTATCACGAAGGACGACTTGAATATTGGCTCAAGTATTCACTTCTAGCTCGGGATTTTTTAATTGAAGAGCTTGCATTCAAATCATTATTACTTCTTAGTTTATCTTTGTATTTGCTGCATCAACTCTGCATTCTCCTGTGTAAAATGAGTTTTTGTGGCTGCTTCGATTATCAATTGAATTGAGTTGCTCTGGAAGAACACAGTGTACATAATGGGTTCTAGATGCTTAACTGAGAAATTTGTCTCTATAAAGGGGGGAAAATGGAAAGCGAAAAAGGCCTGGAAAATGAACATCTTAACTGAGAAACTTCTCTAGAAGGGCAGAAAATGGAAAAGGAAAAAAAGCCTGGAAAACGAACATCTTTTTTGTGTTCAAATAAGGGAATTATTGCAAACCGGAATTTCTCATGCTTTAGAATATTACCTTTGCATCTGTTCATTCATAATGGTTTGTAGGCATTATCCGATGACAATTTGTGTGCAGATCAAAGATGGTTTGCAGAAGGGTTCTCCCTTTCAAAGACGTTGGCCCAAAGTATCTGCATGAAGACTTGCAAACTTTTCTTGCAATTTTTTTTTAATTTAAATTAAAAAATTATGTCTTATATTAGGATTAAGACAATTTTAGGATCTTTAATTCTCTGGATGGATTGTGTTTTGAATATACTTTCCATTTTGAAGAACAGAAAGTTCTTGAATGATGAAATTGAAACCTCGAGTTATTCTGCTCTTGCCACCCACACAGGTTATGACATTGGCATTGCATTGGACAGTGCTAGAATCCACAGCTCAGCTCTTCTCTTCTCGAGTGGGAAATTCTTATATGCACCCGGTGGTGCACGTGCACCGTTGTATTGATGTATTGTATAATCTGCAGATAAAGTTGTACACAAAATTTGATATATAATAAGTATTGCAAGTAGTACAATGCACCGGATGCATATAAGAATTTCCCCTTCTCAAGTACCCAACCACCTACAAACTTAGTAGTTTTAATCAAAATGTAAATAATTGTATTGATAAAAAGAGGATGTATAAGGTATTTCTCTCGTTAGCTACAAAACATACATGATAAGTAAGTCAGCTAACTAATATCCAAAAGAAAAAATTTAAACAGTTCTAACTATGAAGGTATAATATAAAAATTATTCTGGGCACATGTATTTTGATCTCTTTGATAATCCGGCCGGTTATGATAAGCATTAAAAATATCTTGGTTCCTTAATGTCCATATATAAGGGCAGATGTAGAATAAAAATTTTAAGAGGTCGAAATTTAGGACGGACCTAAAAGACATACCTTGTTACAAAGTTAAAGAAAAGGGACCGACCGTTAGGGAAAAAAGATTTTATCTAATTTTAATAATAATATGAGATTATTTTGCTCGTCTTGTTAATATCTTGAATTATCTAATTCTTATATTTAACAAAAATTCTCTTAATTTAATTTTTATATATATATATATAATCTTTTTTGTATCTACTATAGAATAAAAGTGATTTGAATAATTTTTAAATTGATATTCGAAAATAAACAATTGTCTTAATTAAGTCACTTAAAAATTACTTTACTCAATTTAATCTGTATAAATATGAAAAGTATCATGAAGAACTACTTTGATACACTTTTCATATTTATAGGAACTAAATTGAATAAAGTAATATTTGAAGAATTTGATAGAGATAATTATATTTTTTTTTTGCCTTTTCACATTTTTTATAATTTCAATAATTCATATTTATTTTTAAGAATATATATATATATATATATTTTTAAGTTCATAAATTCTTTTTTCTCCTTTTTTATAATTTATCCAACTTAATTTTTTTTCAATGATATATTTTTTTTCGTTTATTTTAACTCATATAATTTTTTATTTTCTTAAAATTCTTCTAATTCATAATTTTTTTTTTTAAAGATTTTTTCTCTGGTTTCGTTTAGCCCATGAAGCCTTTTCCATCTGGTAGAATAAAAATGATTTCTTGGTAGAGAATGACAGAGCAAAATCAATCCTTATTGGCTTTTTCCCTCCAGCGGCTGCTTCACCTGGTCTTATTACAGTCTCGGCCCTCGTCTTTGCGTCTTCTCCCCGAGAAAACTCTGGCAGGCGCCACCCTTCCTCTGATCTTGTCCTGAAACACAGCACATAGTGAGGAATGAGTGGTTCTGCATCGCCGGAGCGTAAAGAGAGGGCAAAAGAGGAGAGACCAAGGTATTTTGACCCGAAGGCAAAAAGTATATGTTGGGCCAATGCTGAAGTAGTCCCAGGTCGCCACCCTGAGAGGTGGCGTAAAGATGCTGCCGGCAACATTGTCTGCAAGCGCTTCTTCAATTGCAGTGGCTGCCTTTGCTTTGAATATGACCACATCGTCCCCTTCTCCAAAGGCACATTTCCCCCCCCTTTTTCTCTGTTTACGAGCCCTCTTTATTGGTTTTTGCTTGTAGTATCAAAAGATACCAAGATTATATTTTTTGCTATTTGGTTTCTAATTAAACTTGTTTTAGTTGATTCGTGAGGTGTGTTTTTTGTTTGATATGTATTTGCAGCTCATCTTTGGGGTTGATTTCTTTTCTTTTCATGTTCTGTTTTTGTTCCTTGGGCGTATTGAAGTTCGGTGCTTTTTTCCCGTTTTTCTTTTTGGGTCTTGATTCGTTTGGAAACTCGGGGTAATCATATGTCATATGCTTTTGCATTAATGATGCAGGTGGTGAGTCTGTGGCAGAGAATTGTCAAATACTTCAAACAAGGGTGAACAGGCTTAAATCAGATAAGGATGGAGTCAATCCAAATGAGTTGAAAGGTTACTCTTGTGAAGTTACTTTCACAGGTATTTTGCTACTCTTAGTTTTCTAGTTTAGTTATTTTCCCTTCATATGAATCTCCATATAATGATTTCCAATTACACAGCATAGAATGATTTCCCTTCATAAAGTGATTTCCTAAAGCTTCAATTATGCAACTAGTCTTTGAGCTTCTATTTGATGCACAGCATTATTATTGGATTGCCTAGAGACTCATTTCTAGCTAAAAGATTCTTTTAATTCTTGCCCGGAAGCCAATTGGGAATCCTTTGTAGATATTGATACATGTTTCTTCTGTCCTTCATGGACACCGTTGGTGCCTGCACAACTTATGTTACCCACTTTGCTATTTTGGTGTCACAGCATTGATCATCTAATTCTCTTCACTGTTTTATTCATCCTTTGTAATTTAGAATCAAGTCTAATAGAAGAGTGTTTTTTACCTTCATTAGAAAAAAAAAAAAAAAATTCTTAAATTCATATTTTAAGCGGGACTGATGACAGTAAAATTTTTTGTTTTTTCCCTTTCTGCCAACTCTTTTCTTTTTGGATTTGGTTGCGAGAGTGGCTTCAAAGGTACTGGTATCTAGGGGCTTATGTTCAATTCTTTTCAGGAATTTCTTGGGGTGAAATAGTGGATAATGTTGCATCAAAATAATTATTGGAGTTTTACAATTCTAGGGTATGCAATCCCTTAAGCATCATACAAAGGTACTTTGAATACAATATGGTACATGATCCATGGATCACAAAGTAACGTCACTGCTATATACGCTGCTGATTCCTTCGCTATTTCATCAGTGCACTGGCTACCTTCCCTGTAAGTATGCTTAATCCGGAAGAGGAGATCCTCTGGATGAGGACCTGCAATCAATGAATAAGTAGCTTAAGTGAATGTTCATCAAGAGGCTTATTTTGTATCAAGGAGACAATCTTCTGCAGATCCATTTTATTTCATTCTTTTCAGGATATGCATTGGGGAATGGGGCAAATTTTATTTTGAAATTTGATATTGCAGCTTTTTTATTTAATTAGCCTGTCTGGCTATTGAACAATTATTGAAAAAATTGAAGATTGTATTTTCCTATACGATATGCCTTCACATTTATTGGAACTTATGTTTACAACTTGTGATTATAGTAAGTTGAGAATTTATTGATGAAAATTTTCCAAAGTTTGAATGCGATCACAACTGTTCCCACAGATTGATATGCATTGAAAGTGAAATAGAAAACATTATACCTTCTCTCCCTCAGTTATTATTTTTTGTATGTTTCTTTATAATCTTTATTGCTTTCTTCAACTGGGCTATTGTTCCTTTTTCACACTGGAGGATTTAGGGTTAACTTGCTAGGTACAGAAGTACCATCGTAGGAATTGGTTATTTCCAAAACAATAGGAGGCTTTTTTGGTCGTCAATAAATTGCCTGGGTTTGTTATCACTCTTGGAAAGCCACTGTCTTGAAATTCATTGCAACTCATCTTTTACCTTTTGAGGAGCAAAACAAAGAAATAGAGGGATTAGAGCTTCTTTTGAATTGAATTATTTCCAGAGAATAGAGAGTAGGAAAGAACAGTAGGTAAATTATCTTTGTTCAACTGTAATAAAACTTTTAATGAAGGTATTCATCTAAACCAAAAAGCTGAAAATCTAGGTGAAACCAACCAGTTTTCTCTATTTGGTTTACATCATTTAGTTGCATGAATCCTTGTAGGGTGGCTTCTATGCCTTTACTATTGTAACATCATGAAAAGGTGTTGTGGTCTCAACTAAAATAGGTTATTCTCCTGGTATTACAGACAAGGAGCTTGACATTATTGAAATGGCCGTCTACGGTGATGTTATCCGCCCTGGAAACCAATGTCGCTGCAGAACTGTTGCTGAAATGCTCGGAAAATACAAGCCAAAGGATAAGAAAACTGCTGCTGCTGCTGCGTGCCAGTTGCCTCAGTCATAACTTCGTCTTTCTGCAGCAGTAAAGGACTTGAACATCAGATTTGAAACAAAGAAGGTTAACCAGTGTTGCTAATAACTTTCTAACTACCAAGGTGCAGTTGTTCTATTGGCATCGTAGTTTGCACTGGCATTCATTATTGATGTTATTAAAATTGACTTTCCAGCACTTAGTGGCAGACTGATTACTGTAGAAGTCAATACCTGTCAACATGTTGTATTCTTTCTGCACCTTGGCCTTCAATTGTAAAGTTCCATTGCAAACATATTTAAAGGTTTGTTAATGGTCTTTTATGGTAAATGAAAAAAGAAAGTGGAACAGTTCACTTACCAATTTCAATGCCTCGTAAAAGAGTGTGGTGTCTGTCATACATCTTCTTCCCAGCAACTTGTTTTGCCGGTGAACATCGGAAACTAGTTGCCAGCTAAGAAAGAAGTTTGCTCTTATAGCTGCTGTGATCTAGTAATGTGGTTTAACTTCTTGGGATAAATGGTGCAATGTTTTCAACAGTGTATTTAGTAGGCCATTGACTAATCTCTTAAGCAATTTCACTGATATACAAGCAGAAAAGATATGCTGGAATTCTTAAGCTATTATGATTATTATATCACACTTATTAAAAATTAATAGCCTGGTGTTAAATACTATGTCAAAGTAGATTAACTACTGTTCTGATTCTTCTGAACACTGAAAGCGTACTTTTCAATGCTTCCCATAATGCCAAGATTTTCCATTTTAGGCCCTCTGGTTAAACATGTAGGACGAGTGATTTCATTAATTCAGTGGTGGCATTTAAAGGATCTTCTCAATTATAGTTGCAATAGGCAATAAGTTGATACAGACCAAAGGATGCATCTAGGAGCAAAGATTTAGCCACAGGTGGAAATAGAAGGGATATATTATATGTGCATCCTGTAGAATTCCTGAAAGAAATGTATTCTTCTTTTTGCCAGTATGTAAGGACTTCGTGCTTGATAATAACTGCATCCAGAACCATCTTCGTTCTAAAAAATGGATAGAGGCAATTTGTTTTCATCCATGGTTTAGGTGTTGGGAAGAAGATTGGAATGGAAAGAGACATAAAGGGAAACCTAATTCAAGAAGCTGGTCAATCATTGTATGAGAAATCTGTCACTAGTAGTAGTTGTAGATAAGATATGTGGTAAAAAAGGTAATCATTAGCATCCTCGCACCAACAGACATGCTTGTTTGGCCTTGGAGAATTATGGTAATGGATTTGGTATAATATCATTGGATAAAAGAATCCAACAGAATCTCATTCATAATCTTATACCTTCATATTGACAAAAAGATCAGTAGTTTTAATATGGATCAGTCCAAAGAAGTAGTAGTTTATGTGTACCTGTTCTTGTTTACTTGCTTGTACACAATTGCTTGATGGCAATGACCCCATTTGCAGTTTCTGGGTTTGTTTCTGAAACTATTTTGTGTAAAGTAACCATTTCTTTCCCGTTTCCCCCTTTATTTTCTGCTTTCCTTTTCCAAAGAGAGGACCATTTGAGGCCAGATGTGCAGCTTTCTGCATGAGTAGCCATTTGAAACAGGATTATGCTTTATTTTGCTTTTGCTTTTGTTTACCGCCCTATGTGTGTTCATAAAACAGATCCAACAAAAGAAAAAATTGATACCGATAAGAAAATGTAGCAGACTTTGGGAGTTCAAGATTCTCCCATCTGTGTTCAGTTTTTTCGATTGATTATTTCACCTACTAAAATATAAGTGGTAAGTGAAAGTGGTTGTACAATGATCAATTGCCTACTAATATTTTACTGTACCTTAATATGTAGGGAACCTTTTCAAGTGGTAAGGTGATGGACTTCACGAATAATAGAGTGTATATTTATATATAACGTTGAGATTGATAGTGCAAAGGACCCCAAAAAATAATTGAATAAATGTTCCTCTCTAGCTCCTTCAGCTGAATACACGATTGAAATCTTTCTCAAGCGATAAAATGAAGGACCCCAAAATGTAAAACTTACATTCAGGTAATAAGGTGAAGGAATCCAAAGAGTGTGAAATTTAGGTGCATTTGTCCCCAGACACCGTGTTAATATCATTTGGCGTATTAAATTTAAATAAATATTTTAAATATATATATATATATATATAAAGTTATAAATTTAAAGTTATTTAATAAATAAACACTTAATAGACGTTTAAAAAATCGTAAAATTATAAATAAAAATTAACACTTAATACACTTTAAAAAAATAAAATCATAATTAAAAATTATTTGTTTAACACATTTTATGTTACGTCCATTCCTGCAATACACGAGTATCAAACAGTGTTGATAAATTTTTTTTCAGTATAGTAGGTTTCTCCTTACATAATAAAAAAACAAATATCAGAAGAGAAAAATTGTTCTAAAAGAATGTTTAGTGATAAAAATAAAAAGAGTTGCAAAAAATGAAAAAGATCCCAGTCTAATGATGGGAGGTAGTAATCATAAGCTTAAATAGGGTATTGGAGTTGGAGTAGTGGAACAAAAACACATCAACATCCCAAGGCTTTAAGATGATTTTGTTCATTTCTCATCATATAGATAGGCCATAGGCAGCAAAAGTTATTTAAAGTGGAACAACCTTTTTAAAAGAATCCTATGATGAAAATGATATTTATACATTTTGTTATTTTTATTTGTGCATCAATTTGTTAAACTATCCCTACCCATCTCATTCATACACTACCCCATTAGAACATTTTGTTTTTACACTTTTTTTTTTCATCTAATAATTAAATAATTAGGTATTTTATTTATAAGTAAAAAATTTTAGAATTTAATTTCTTTACAGTCACAAATATAAAGGGCATATGGACAAGGGCAACAATAGGGCAGAGGGTTATTAGTATTGGTATGTATTTATGGTATATTTGATTGTTTATATATACCCCATCCTTTCTCTTTAAAGTTCTAAACACTTTGATGCATTTTCATTGCCTTTATTGCTTTGCCATTTCTATGTATATATATTTTGGTGTCTGCACTTTCACTTTCACTGTGAAAGTAAAAAAGAAAACAGAAATTGTGAGTGATCACACTTGATTTTACTTTGCTTTTTAACAATAGGAAAATTTATTTTGATAATTTAAAATGAAAATAAAAGAGAATGTTTTAAAATGAAAGTAAAATAGATCATCTTTTTGTTATATATCATAATATCCTAACTCAATTTGCCTAGTTATTTGATGGTATCTTGCTATAGTGCTTAAAACAACTTTCTATAATTATCAATAGTTTCAACTCTCAAATACAGAAATAGAAAAAGAATTGATAAATGGTTATTTAATTGATTAGAAATACTTTTTATCAGGTGATATAACTTGATTCAAATTGCATTCTAATCCCTATTATACAAAAATAAAGAATACAGTGATTTTTTATTAAAAAGATTTTCTTAATCCATTTTCTTTTTCTTTTTTTTTTTTTTGGTGGGATAGTGATGGGGGACTATACTACCTACAACCTATCAAATCAAACTATTTTAAAAAATAAAATGAAAACATCAAGATTATTTGGACCAACTCTACTAGAAACATTGATAAACTTTTAAAACTTTTGGTTGTTTTTATTTAGTGTTTTTGGTGCTTCTTGCTTTTTCTTCACTAGTTTCCCATTAAAACCAGATAATTGGATAAGTAATGGAGTAAGGAAACAAACCTATAAAACTAAATAATTATTAATAGGTTGAGAAATCTTTATAATATTTTCATTTATGAAAGTTAGGTTTTAGAAAGTCATAGCCAATTATGGCCCCCAGCCTCCACCTAACCTTGTTTGGAGGGAGGGGGCTTTCAAATTAGATTTATACATATGGTTCTGATATTTCTCTTTCATGAATAGGTTTGTTGGAAGCTTTCAAGAATTAAATGTTTTTGGTACTTAGTTTTAATCTTAAAATACTATTTTCTATTCATGGTACATGTCTTTTTCAACTTTTACAACGGAACAAATTAAGAATTCTGAAAATAAAATATTTTATAAGTCGAACTGTCTAAAATAACCTCAATCAAACTATCTAAAAAATTAAGAAATGTAATGTCTTGGAAGAAACAGAAAGAAATAAGTACAATTAAATAAAATAAAAGTAGTAGTATTGGAATAGTATCATTAATACTTATTGAAAATTACAAAAAGATTTATATTTTGATAAAAGAAGGTGGTTCTTAAGAAAAAAAAAAACTATGTTATGAATCCAGGGTCATAATTATTACAAAATGATTATTATTTTTTTTCACCCCAATTTTTATAACATGAATAATTACTCTTTCAATTTTACAGATAATGAAATACTTCCTCCGTCTTAAAAAGTACATCAATATAGTAAATAGCACACAGATTAAGGAATTATTAAAACTTATATAATTATAATAGAAACAGACTATTGTATCCCTAAATAAAAGTAAATTTTCATTAATTAGATTGAGGATACACATATTTAATGAGTCAAATATTTATTGAGTAGTTGAATAAAGGGTAAATTAAGAATATATGTAATAAATGCATTATTAATTTGTAAAATTGACAAGTATTTTGATACAACAAAAATAGAAAATTTTGATATCCTTTTTAGGACGGAAGGAATACCAGACATTTGTATGGACAGTTATTTCGACTTCTAATATTTCGATAAAGTATTATGAATTTGTCTCTCCAATAATAATTATTATTAAAAATAAATGTTTTACAATACAAAAAAAAACTCTTATATACGTTCATGCAAATTTATTATTAAAAATAAATATTTTACAGTATAAAAAACTTTTATAATTACGTTGACGCAAACTATTATATTAGTTACTATTTTCTCTTTTTTTAATTAAATTGTCAAAAAATTAATAACTCGATGACCGAATGCCCAACTTTTTAACTTGCAACAGTCTTTTCCAAACATAAAAAAGATGTATTAGTGAATTATAATCATATATTGTCGTACTTAAATAAAGGAGTTGCTATCTCTATCATTGACAATTATGTTTAATCATTATGATTTTTCATGCCACTTCCAATTAGGGAGACAATTGACTTACATGGGAACCCTACTTGTTAAGCCCCAAACCCTCTTTCTAATTATTCCATTTGGTCACTAAATTCTCCTTTAGACATAAATTGAAGTATGGAGAAATTAGGTGATAGCACTAATAAATCTGTACTAAATACTTTGCTAAAAGTATGATTTTTACTTAAGAATTTCCCAGGTTATATGTGTTATTCTTTTTTTCCTATAATTATTTTTGGCTTTTTAAAGACTTTTGAGCAATAAGATTTTGTAAATCCAAGATTTTCAAAGGTTTCTATATTTAGTATACATCTTTTAATTTTTTTCGATATTTTAATAACTCTGAGAAGTTTAGCTAAGTTAGTTGATATAGAATATCATATAAATGAAATTTGTAAATAACAAGTTTTTTAGTAAATTTTTTTAGCACAAATGAATCTCCTTTTTTTTTGCCCCCCCTTTTTGCTTTCTAATTTTTACCATCCCATCACTTTTCATTTTAAATGCTAACTATACATAGAAAGTTGTTAGCTAAAAATTAGAACAACAATATAAATGATCCCAATCCCATATTCTCTTTGGAGCATCACATGTATATGTAGTTTATGTGAAGGCATGTAATCTCTGCTATATTCAATACTGATTTGTAGATCTTTTTTCACTCTCCAATTAGAATTAGAAAAAGACATATAAAAAATATATACATGAAAATATAAAATTTACCAGTTAAACAATTAATTATATTACACTTGTACGATAAATATAATTTTTTTCTATTCAAATATAATATTTATTTATAATAAAATTTACGTACATAAAAATATAAATTTTATCAGTTCGATAACTAATTATGTCACAATTACACAATAGATATAATTTTTTCTATAAAAATATACTATCTCTGTCCATAAATAACTAATTTAATTTTTTTATTTGTCCACAAATAACTGTCCACTTTCTAAATGTAGGTTATATTTAATTATTTTTTTAATTTTATCATTAGCACAATTTTTTATTAATTAATTAGTGTTACAATTACCCATATTAAAAATTTTTTAACCAATAATAAAATCACGTTATTATATAAAACTAGTCAAAAGTGTAATTTAATAAGATGATATGAATGAAAAGAAGAGAGAGACATGTAATTATTAGATGATGTAATTAAAGAAGTGGTGTGATTCAAATTAATGAAGTGAGAAAGATAATAAAAATACTCCAAAGGGTATAGTGGATATTTTAATCATTTTTACTATAAAATTTCACAATTCCTTAATATGCGTAGTTTTTACAGTTAGGTTAGTTATTTATGAACAGAAAAAAAAAATTAGTCATAATAAAATTTATAGTAAAAAAATAAAGTTATGTACTGAAAATATAGATGTGTCTCAGTCATTCTTACACTTACCTGAGACAAATGGAATGTGAACACCTAACAAAGAATGCCAATGGCCAGCACAGCTATAGAAAGAAACTAGACAGACATTGATGTTTCACTTTTTCTTTCCCTCTTTTCTGTTCTTTGTTTTTCTTAGCAAAGAGGGACAAATTGCAAATTTTGGCTATACTAACAGCTTGGCTTCGTTTTGGCATAAAAGAAACAAAAAAACAAGATCGAATTATCAATTCAATAACTCTAAAATTTAAAAATATTCTCAATTAAACAATTATATTGAATCTTATCTATCTCAGAATTAATATTATTAAGTAATTTAATAACAATGCTAATTAGAGTTTTTTATAAAGGGATTGTGAATATTTTTGTAGAGATGATGATGATGATCTAGTTGGAAGAGAGACAAAAAGTCTTTGTGACATAATAGAAGGTGCACTAGCAGATGAATTTTATGATGTTATCTCTCTCATGCCCATCCCCTCTTTCATTGCCTATAATTTTGCTCCTTTGAGTTCCCACACCACACCACTCCAAAGTGTTATAAATCTATTGTAGACAAATTTGACATTAGAAATCTCTCTCTCTTTCTCTCTCTCTCTATATATAAAAGAAACCGTTGAAGGCTTGTGATGCGATACTTGATATCATCATATATTGATATTTGGTAATATTGATAATATTAGATTTATATAAAGATTGTTTTTTAAAAGAAATGTGAAGAGATTTTTTAATTTAAAATATCACATTTATTTGAATTTAATGGATTCAGATATTGACAAACACTAAGTTTTCGTGAAGAATAGTGGGATGCATTCTTTCAATTAAATTAAGATAATTTATCTATAAATTAATACTATTTATCTACTAATTTAAGTTATATACAAATTAATACTTCTTTTAATCAAATAAAAGATCATATCACTTAATTGGATATAAATAATTCTACGTATATGGTATATAATTTAAGAGTATTTTTTTTAAAAATAAAATAAAATAATTATTTAAATTCATTAAATCAATCGGTCAAACTAGTATAAATAATGGACTAAAATGAGAATGGGATTTGAGAAGTGGAAAAAGTGAATAGAGAAAAGTGTGAAAACGGCAAAAGTGGTCTTCATTGTTTCCCTCCTCTCCTTTAAAACAAAATTTCCACTTTTGGCTTTTCTTTCTTTAACCAACATTTCCTCTCTCTCTCTCTCTCTCTCTGCTCTATTATTCCCATTCCAACCCCAAGTCCCCAGTTTCCACTTGCATTAAAAACAATAAAATAATTAAAGACTCATAAACAATCCCATACAACCCTCATTAGTCAACACCAACCCAACCAAACATATCTCCCCAAAAATCTACTCACAAGGCTCTCCATAGGCTAACTCATTTATTAGAAATAGTTTTTATTAAGTGATAAATTTTAAATTTTTTCATATATTTTGTCCTTTTAATGTATTAAAAATAAAAAAAAAATTCTACTTAGTGCATAATTAGTAATCTCACTTTGCCAAATCTTTCAAAAATAACATTACTCGTTTTATCTTTATTTTTACATGAATTCATAATATATTTAATCAAAAAAGGATGATTCTTTATTATCTAACTTCACGATTAAATTATATATTAAAAATAGAGTAAGTATGAAGCCGTCCTATGTTCATGATGTCTCGTCAATATGGGTTCTAAGCATGTGAAAAGTATAGGAGACAGAATACTACAAAGTATACTCATTACCAAAAACAAACAAATTCAGAGAATTGTGTGATCCGGCGGTGGAAATTGAGATGAGACAAACTGCCCCATAAGTCAAAATAGACCACTTCAATTCCATACTTCACAAAGCACTGCCATATTCTATGCGTTTTTTGAACAAGAAAAAGGAAAGAATACACCTCTAGAAACTCAGAAAGTGCCATAGTATGTATTGTTGTAATACCCGTACTCTTACGTTGGTGCAAAAGGTTTGATGTGCTTCTCTTCCGTTGATTTCGCGTAATTCTTCTGGTCTCATTGTGAACCCCATTAAAGACACAGGCATTCACAATTCTCTCTCCCACCTTCCGCAATTGCCGCACAGAAAATGGAGAGAGAATGAGAGTATGCGTGCGTGACTGTGTGAGAATCAAACTAAAGAAAGTGACTGTAAAAGGGAATTTCTTGATTATATAACCCAGCTTGAGAATTTTTTTCTGCAAATTTTTTGAAACTGAGCTTGACTAACGTCAAGATTTTGCAGAAAAGGATGTGGGTTGATCTTAGTTTCCAGTGAGAGCCATTCTCATGGTGGTGGGTTGCTGACACGTGGCAGTATGGGTTGTGTGACCTCCAAGCAGGCTGTCACGGTGACCCCAGCTGTTGATCATTCCGGTGCTCTCCGGGACAATGCTGGAGTTGGGTCAGGTCGGAGCAGGGTCGGGAGCGGTGGGTCGGGACTGGGCTTGGAGTTGGATTTGAAGAAGGTGAAGAAGAGGGGGAATGACTCTGGACTGAGTGGGGGAAGTGAGTTGGGTGAGTCAGGGAGAGCGAGTTCGATTGGTGGTGGGACTGGGAGTGAGTCAGTCAGCTTTAGGTTGGGGAATTTGCAGAAATATGTGGAAGGAGAGCAAGTGGCTGCTGGTTGGCCTGCTTGGCTCAGTGCTGTTGCTGGTGAAGCCATTCAAGGATGGGTGCCACTCAGAGCAGAGTCTTTTGAGAAGCTTGAAAAGGTTTGCATTTTTGTTATTTTAAATGACAATCTTGGTCATATTTGCATTTTTTATTTGTGAAATGGCTGTAGAGTTATTGTATTTTGCTGTGTTAAAGTGTCTAAGCCTGAGATAAGCTGATTCTGGATTGTTTCAGTGTGTCTTTGTATGTCATGGTAGTTATTAGTTTTCTGGAAATGATAGATCTAAAAAGAAAGGTCAGATTTCATGGTGCCTTATTATGTTCAGTTTTGCAGTTTGTTCTATATTTTCTTCTGTTGACATGAGGTGCCAAACCCCAAGATAGGTTGATTTCTTTATTGGGAGAGAGGTGGGGGGTGGGCGGGGGAGAGGTCGGAGGGGGGCTATATTAATTCTGTACAGACGATTGTTATTAGGTTCATTTCTTGTTTATTGCGTGGATTATACATGCATAGTCGAGCGGAAGAAAGGAGTAAATTCTTTTGTCCATAATTATTTTGAGCAATTGAGAACTAGCCAATTTCTGGAATTATTATTTGGAACATCTGCGTCAACTGTAGAATGTGGCCAAATGTGAGCTGTACTTGGAAGGCTCCAAGTCATTTGATTTGAGTAAGTTGTCCGACTTCTCATTTTTTTTACCCAATTCTATTTCTAGGAGGAAAGCTGTTGCCTTTTTGAATCACTTCCAGCAATATTCCGAGGTTAGCAGAACACAACGCTGACCAGAAAAAAAAAAGCCTATTTGTCATTAAGCCAAAGATGAGATACATTTTAGGGTTTCTTTACTGCCCAAGTGTTAGCAAATAACTTTCTAGCTATACATTTTGGTTCACGCTCTGCTATTTTATTATGTCCTAGTCTGTTCAGGCGTTTTGAATTTAATACATTGATGCAGTATCTCCAAATTTGAAAGAAAAATGGGCATTTCTGATAATAGCCTTTGATCGTTGTCTCCAAAGAATCAAATACCATCGTTATATGTTAATAGTATTTTGGATAGCAGTCTTGATAATCTAGTAATTGGTTTTCTGCATGTTCTGTATCTTACCAAATCAGTGAACTTTATCAACTGCAGCTATTATATTTTTTAATCATTTTCACAACTTCTAGCTTTCATGCCGATGAAATTGCTCAACATTTTGTTTGTTCATCAGATTGGTCAGGGTACATATAGCAGTGTTTTCCGGGCACGTGACCTAGAAACTGGGAAGATTGTTGCTCTGAAGAAAGTTCGATTTGACAATTTTGAACCTGAAAGTGTCCGGTTTATGGCTCGTGAAATAATGATTCTTCGCAGGCTTGACCATCCAAATGTCATAAAATTGGAGGGTCTAATTACATCCAGATTATCATGCAGCATGTATCTTGTCTTCGAGTACATGGAACATGATATTTCTGGTCTCTTATCTTGTCCAGATATCAAGTTCAGTGAAGCACAGGTTTGCCTTTTGTTTATGTTAGCTCTTATTGTTTGTGGTTTTGATAGTACCAGAAATAATTAACCTCCATTTATGATGTATAAGGTTTTACATATGGACTTTTTGACAATATAAACAGAAAACAACCACTCCCCCCCCCATAAAAATAGGGAAAATTTGGAAATCGTTGCTTAGAATGCTACTTTTACTTTTAAATATATAAACTCTTATGTGAAATATGGAACCCATGAGGAACACCTCCATACACACTCATTGAAATCCTAAAGACTAGATCTTTGTTTATTGTGTGGAGTTAATTCCCGCTTGCCTATTGTATTGAGCACCCAAATGGTTTCTTTTACAGATTAAATGTTACATGAAGCAGTTGTTATCAGGAATAGAACATTGTCATTCACGTGGAGTAATGCATAGGGATATCAAAGGTGCTAATCTTCTGGTGAATAATGATGGAGTTCTAAAAGTGGCTGATTTTGGACTGGCAAATTTTTGTAATTTTGGGCAGAGGCAACCTCTTACCAGTCGAGTTGTCACTCTTTGGTATCGTCCTCCTGAGCTTTTATTGGGTTCAACCGATTATGGAGCTTCTGTGGATCTCTGGAGTGTCGGCTGTGTATTCGCTGAACTGCTCATTGGTAAACCCATCTTGCAGGGGAGAACTGAGGTAATCTCTTTATGGAAAAGTTGTGACATTGAACTTGTTATTTAATCAAATTTGTAGCCAGATAAACCAGACACTTGTGGATGAACTTTCATGTAGCGAATATGTTGTTATAGATTATCATTCTTTCCATCCTTCCCAATTTTTGAGTGAAACATATTCTAAGTGCTTGGCATCTCTAGATAGCCATAGTTCCATGTATTTCATGTTATTCATCCTTGTTTTCTGTCAATTTTTGGGGTTGGAGCAATTGGATATCCTTTCTGTTCTGTAACATTATCACCTCTTCCTTGGCCTTAAGAAGTGCCCTATGCCCTCTAATGATTGATTTCTTTAACCTCATCACTTGGATGAAAAGATCCTTTCTAAAATAACAGGGAAAAAAAGATAAAAGTCTTCAATTGTTGGCTCCTTTCAAATCAGAATCTCAAGGAGCAATTAGTTTAAGTTCTGGTTCTTGGACCTAGATATCACGGATGTACACACACACACACACACATATATATAACAACAAAACTATGTTTTAGTCCCAAGAAATTTAGGGTCGGTTACATGAACTAATATAGGACTATGTGTGGTCACCGTCAGACTTTCATCTAAATGTAATAGAGATATATCTTTTCTAATAACTTGTGTCCATATTGTCTTAGGCCTACCTCTACCTAGAGATGTGTGTGTGTGTGTGTGGTATGTCATTACATGCTGTCCGTGAAAGTTATTACAGTTAACTATAATTTGTTCGTAATTTATACACAAATATGATAAAAATGAATCCCCATCTCTGCAAGTGTTCCAACTTCTTTATTTTTTAAGGATCATGATGAGATATATTTTACATTTTACAGGTTGAGCAGTTGCACAAAATTTTCAAGCTTTGTGGATCCCCACCAGATGACTATTGGAAGAAGTCCAAACTTCCTCATGCTACTCTATTTAAACCACAACATCCTTATGAAAGCAGTCTCTGGGAGATCTTCAAAGATCTGCCAAGAACTGCTGTCTATCTCATAGAGACTCTCCTTTCAGTGGAACCATACAAGAGGGGAACTGCTTCTTCTGCCCTTTCATCTGAGGTACTCATGACATGAACTGTTTGTTACTCTACACGTGCGCGCGTGCACACACACACACACACACATACATGTATTTTATGAGCCTTTAAGTATTTTGGAATCTTTCAACTGTTCAATATTTTACACTTTTTTTTTGGATAAAGATTTTATAGACAATATTTATTCTTTTATATCACCTCGAAATTAATGTTTCAAGCAGTATTGAGAAGACAAATAAGCATTTCTTATTTTTTCAACTTTTTAATTCACATTTTATAGAGCTTCTGCATAGGTGACATCTACTTTGAATCCTGCAAAATTAACCCTTCCCTTTGCCACTTTTTGTTCTATGCCAAAAAAAGTTCAATTAGCATGCTCAAGTTTATCGTGTTGTTTTCATTTTTTTAACGTTACATGACTTCATAGCATTCTAAATTTTAATTTTTCAATATGAAATACCTTAGTATTTCAAGACTAGGCCTTATGCATGTGATCCGTCAAGTTTGCCCAAGTACCCTCCAAGCAAAGAGATTGATGCCAAACATCGTGAAGAGACAAGAAGGTGATATTTCTCAAATTGAGTTCGGCTCTCTCTTCCCCCCTCCCCCCCCCACTTCTTTTGGATGTGAAATCTCAGTTGCATGCTTCCCTATTCCACTCTGAACTCCTAGAAGAAATTAGAGCTAATGAAATTCAAAGACAAAATGCAATAAAACAAGGATGTTTACAATACTAATTTTGTTCCGAATCTCCTAGATGGCCTTAAAACATAGGATGGTCAATTATTGAGTTAATATTTGAGCTAATTTTAGGTGTATTGTTAGATCAAATTATTCCTGCTCAAATCTATGTTGAGCTCATGCTTTTTCTTTACCAGAGTGCTCATTTATTTTGGTCAGTTAATTTTTTCTACTGCTTAGCTATCCATTTATTGTTACCTTGAAATTTGATCGAGAAAACATAAATTATTATGAGCAACAAAGAAACTATAGTTCATGTTTGCTGTGGAATTTTCAGGAAGAGGCCTAGTGGAAGAGCCCGTGGCCCTGAAGCAACAAGAAAGCTCACTAGAAAACAGAATGGCGTTATTAAATTGGCACCTGAAGAGGTTCTCTCTCTCTCTCCCCGCTGCCAACACCCCCCCCCAAAATATGTGTCATCTGTACAATGGTACATGTGTGCCTGATATAATGCACATGCAATTCTCCTTTTGGCATAATAGTTGCCAGTAATTCTGGGTTGTGTTTGATGAGATTCCTGGTGTATTAGCTTTCCTAATCTGGACCTGATCCTTACACATTAATTTGTTATAACTTTGCAGAATTTACCCATGAAACCTCCAGTTGTCCACAAAATTAATGGCCATTGTGCAAATAATAGCAAAGAAGGAGATATTGTTCTGGGCTTGGAGCCAACTAAGCCTTCAACTGACATGATGGAAGAGGCATCTCATGTCAAGAATGCATCTCAAGGAGACGTACCCTTTTCTGGTCCACTACAAGTTTCAGGATCAAGTGGCTTTGCATGGGCTAAAAGACGGATAGATGATATATCCATAAGATCTCGCAGTAGGTCTAGCTCAAGAAGTCTCATTTTTGAACCTTCAGGTGCACTGCAGTTGAGGAATAACTTGGAGCCAAAAAGTAATGAGAACTGTGAGGCTCTAAATGTTGATCAAAGCAATTCTAAAGGAGATGATTCCTATGAAAGGTTCAATCATGTAACAGTCAGAGATTGGAGCCACTTAGAAAATCCAGATTCCTTTGATGCATCTGATGTATATCATTCACAGGAATTGTCACTGGCACTTTATCAAAAAGAAGATGCAGCTATCAAGAGAATTAGTTTGGTAAGTCAATAATTAGTTCAATTATTTGCATGGTGTAGCCCTTCATATTAGCTGATATGAAATCACTATACCAGTTATAGTAGCTGTTTCTCAATCTGAACTTCTTCAAACTTCCAATTGGTAGTGAACTGCAGTCATATTTTGAAAATGGTTAGACTGGTATTTTCTTTTGCTGAAATCTTAAAATTAGTTACTAAAGCAGTGAATTACTTGTTGGCTTGATGTCACTAGTAGATCTTTCAATTCTAATTTTTCGGATCATAGAAATGCTCAAAAGGGCATGGTGGAAAATATAGAATCCTTTTTCAGTTGAGCAGGGTTAATCCTTTTAGTTTGACTTGGAACAGGTTTTTCAGGAGCAAGCAGACAAGGTAGAGTTTTCAGGACCACTGCTGTCCCAATCTCATAGGGTTGATGAACTCTTGGAGAAACATGAGCGCCAGATCCGACAAGCAGTCAGACGATCATGGTTCCAAAGAGGTAAGTAGGTTTGTTAACAGTAGCTCTTCAGAATATGTGAATCTCAATGTATATCTGACGAAGGACTTTGTCAAATATTAGTCACCAGCATAGGACCCTCGCTGCCACAATGTGATGTGCTTCCAATACAAATAAAAAGTAACTCATCCAATAGTATTAGTTATCAAGAGGTTCGAAGTATATCTTTGCTTGACAGAGGGTTTATGCGTTCATTTGCCGTTGTAAATAGGAAAAAAATTTGAATTTTTTTTGTCTTTACACAGTAAAATGAAAAAAATAGCCGGGCTACCAATCGGACCAGATGTAAGAAGGAACTTCTTTGGGTTAAAATTCCCTTAATTTCCTCTATATTATTTTATGCATGGGAAAACTTCACAGCTTCAGGGTAGAAATCACAAAGCAGTACTCTGTTCTTGCACAACTTAGACATAATCCCTTTAAAGTTCTGCTGTCCTCCTCACAATCATGCTTCCCTTTTTTGTCCCTCTCAGAGACCTCAATCTGATAATGATTTTTTTTCCAGAGTGATTTTGATCTACAGGAATAGTGACTCAAAGGCCTTTAACTATGCAGTCGATTGATATCTAATACATGACATTACAGTGTTTGAGAGATGTATTAGAGTTTTTATACTGCTAAACTGTTGGTGTGTCTATTAATGCAGTGGTGGTTTCTCTTTGATTACCATTTCTTATTGAGTGGAGTTTTTATAAAGTGCTCCTAGATTAATTCAGATAAATGCATTTGTATGAGCTGAAATTTACTACAAACGGGTCCTGTAAGTGCCATTATCATTTTTGACTAACTTTAAAGTGAAAATATTTGATACTATTCTTCGGATCCTCTCATTGCACTAACAACTTCATTAAAAACTAAAAGAAATGAATCTGAAATTCAAAATTTTCAATGTTGGTCCTTCCCATAAATCCCACCTCAAATTCACATCCATCATCTTTACACAATGTCAAGATTATGTAGAGGTAACGGTATCCATGACTAATGACATGGGTTTTGTTTGCAGTTAAAAAACAAGGAAAGTAAACACTTGAACCTCACTGGATTCTGACTGGTTTCGAAGAGAATCTATAGGCAGGAGAGGATTTCACAAGTAAATAAGCTTGGAGATGTATGTGATGGCAGTTGCCCAATAAAGAACTGGACCAAGAGGAGCTCAACCACATCGAATGACCACTAGTTAGAAAGTCAACTAAACTGAAACAGATTCTCCTTGCAGAGCTCAGATGCATGATGAAAACCAACAGCTTTTATGAGATCCCCTGAAACGTTATCCGGTTGATCAGCATGACAAATAACATCACTAGGATTCTCACATGACCTTTATCTCAATATAGTCAACCCTCTTCTCCATTTACAGATGATGTCCAATCTTTTGGCTGATGTATAGGGAATTTACAAGTTTCATAGAATAGTAATATGAACACTTAGTATTCTGAAGAAATCTGATATAGAATGCCTGTTTTACACACCCCCAATTTTGTTGTATTCTTCTGTTGAAATCAAGTGATCTCATAAGCATTCTTTAGTGCTATTCTGATCTCTGATCCTCAGACTCAGTCTTCAATCTTGAGTACCAGAACTGGGAGAAATTGTACAGCTATGGTATAGGTACAGTTGCAAGCTTATCTTTAAATGATGGAAGGTCTCTTTTTGTAAGGTTCACTGGGAATTTCCAATATTTCCATTGCAGCACATTATAGGTACACCACATCAAAGGAGTATACTTTAGTAGTATAGAATAGTTATTCTAGATTCTAGATTCAGGTTGAGTCCAGAACATCAAAGAACTTCTGCAAAAGTTGTATTGAAACATCATGCTCCTTAGGGGCAAGCTCATTGTCACTACCTTAGCAATGGTTTACATATCCATGAAATCCATTATCAAAAGGGCAGCCAAAATCTTAAAATTAAATTTTTGAAAGCCTCTGAAGGCATAAAACGAACAATTCTATATTAGACTTAATTTTCTAGATCGTCTCTTCCATAACAATAACTACATATGAATCCTTAAATTATCTGTAGATGGGAAATGCTATAAAATGCAAGATCTAGAGTAGAATTTCTTGCCTCTTACATAATTGAACTCAGGACTTTTCTTGACAGAAATATTGGATGAGCAAATTTGCACCGCTCAACTGATGGATCAGATGTGACCAGAACAAGTGTGATATTTTCACAGTGGAATGATTAGGAACAATAGAAAACTTTTGAAGAAGTCATTTTCAGACAAGAAAGGCCCAAAATTCTTGGCTCAATATCGAAGCCAACAAGCCAATGTTGTCCAAAACAAAAACCAAATAGCACAACAATTTATGGCCTTTGTCATGGTCTATTCTGTTTGATTCAGAATCACTGTTGTCATGGTCGAAAAATGCAAGTCTAGATGGAAGATCAAAAGTAAATTTGTAATTTAGTTTAAATCCATATGCCTAATTAGAAAAAGACTTGTGAGGTTCAAATCAATCTATTTTGAGATATTACTGTGATAATAACAATGGATAAAGAGGTGACTCGATGATATTTCAGTTAATTTGAAATATTGTTTACTATCGTTATCAAAATATTGACCATTCGAATACTATTGTTTTACAATCATATTCTTCCTTTTACAGATCAATTAAAATTCAAATATTTGAAAATTTGCAACTTTACCCTTCTATAAGTTGAGTATAAGTAAGTTTCATTTTAGCTATTTAAGTAGACTTGATAGTAATTGTCGAATAGCTTCAAAAATGGCAAATTCATAACTTCATCACAAATTTTGACCATATAAAGGCTTTTACATATTAAAATTGACTTGATTATATATGATATAATATTGAGATTATAAATTTGTTATTTTTCAATTTTTCAATAATTGTAATTGAATCTACTCAATTTGTTAAAATTGAGTTGATCATTGATTAATTGACAAACGGACACAATTATAAATTTATTAATTCTATGTAAATAATATTGATTAGTTTTGAAAAGGAGGAGTATAATTGCAAAAATGAAATATTTAGGGACAAAAATTTCAAAAACTCAAATATAAATCTGAACCCTAATTGCTGAGGCTAATTAGTCATCTTTCATAACATCAATGTTTTAAGAGAAGCCACTTTCGTTATGCAGTAGGGTTATTTTCAAATAATTCCTTGTATTCTTTTCAAATATCAATCTGCCCCCATAACTCTTAATTGTTGCAATTAACCCTCTCTTTGTTAACTCTATTTGACATCTAATCCCAAATTGTGTCTTTCTTTCTCCTTTAAACCAAAAAAAAAAAAAAAAACTGAAAATCGTAGTCTTTATTTTTTAAATAAAGTGTTAAGTTTAAATTTTGATCCATATTTCTGTTTCTTCACAAATTAAAAAAAAAAAGATAAAGGACATTAAACAAGGACCAGTTTTCCACTTGTATGATTGTTTGGAAAAGTAATGTCAAAATGGACCACTTCATTTGGGGGGGTAATGATATTGGATGGGGGTCTCGTGGACCAATATGTCTATACTCTAAGAGTACGTCTAAAATTGATTATTTTCTAATTTTCCCACTTTTTATCTCAAATCCATTTTAAGAATTTATTCATATCTACACTTTTCTTATGTTGAAGCTTGGAAACAAAAGATGAGATACATTCTTTTAGACATATTATAGGCGCAAACAAGTTGATCCAAGGAAGTTTACATGGTTGATCTTGTTTGATCTTTACCAGAGTTAACTCAATAAAATACGAGAATCTTGAATTTCAATCGGTAAATTTTATTTTATTTATATAAATTGTATCGAGTTTGAACTTCTTTTGAGTTTTTTTTGTTGTAGGGCATAACTATAGTTTTATTCTATATAAGTAATTGTTCAAATTTCGCGAGCAGAAAACTCAATTTAAAAAAAAAAATTATTACTTTTTAAGAGTTTTTTGTGAATGATTTGATTCATTTATAACCCTAAAATATAATAATTGTCGAGGTAAAATAATTTCCATGAAGGAACATAGGAAAAAATTTAACTTTAAAAAAAGAAGAAAATTGAGGATCCACCAAAACTTTTGAAGAAATGGCTAAAGCAAACCACCCACTCTAGTGATCCAATCCTCCCATCCCCTCCCCCCCCCCCTTCTCCTCCTCTTCCTTCAATGCTCTATTTGGTTCATGCTCTTTCTCCAAAAGCCAAAATGCTTGTTCAAATTAGGAGATTTAATCTACAAAGAAGAAAAAAACAAAAAGGAAAAAGCAAAGAACATCCAGCCAAACTCACATGAAGGGCCTAAAAATGAAGTAGTACCTACTATGCACTAAGCTCAAAAGGGACATATGATAACTATTGAAGATATGAAGGAAATTTGAAAAATGCAAGAAACAAAAATAGAAATTGGAGCAGGAATTTTGTGTTTTGGCCTATTTAGTCTTGACAGTGATTCATCATATTGCTTCAATTATGATCCTTTTGTCATGGATCAACAGCAGCTTCTACATTCATCCTCTCTTGTAGGTTGGTTTCATTGGTAATGAAGAATACTTTTTGGATTCTCTCTTCTTTTTTTCTTTTTTTTTTTTTTGTTATCTTTTTGAGCTGTTTTGTGGGGTAATTAAAAATTAAGAAACAAGCACAATAATATATGAAAATAAGATAATAATTCAATTAATTGAAAAATATTTTTTTTCATATAAGAAATCATGAATGATTGCAATTTCCATACCCTCTTGAATACATAAAAAAAAAAATTAAAAATAAGTGCGTTAACATGTCACATTAAAAATTATAGGGATAACAATGTTTTTTTTTAGTGGAGTGGGGAGATCCTATACTATAAGAGTATGAATACTCAAATATCTAAATATGGAATTTGAAATTTATTTGTGTGATAACAATAATAATAATAATAATAATAATACTTTGACTGAATAATTTGTCTTTGCTCAAGTTTTGGGAAGAGGACACCAGTTGAAAATTTTGTCTTTTTACTTTTAGTAAGACTTGGTTTGATTTGACTGTTTTGTGAAGGTAAATAAAGAGGAGAAGCAAATGTAGAGATAAATAGGATATTTATCTCGTTTGGTTAGATATAAATGTGGAGAGGAAGTAAATCAGGAGGGGTACGACTCCCCCTCCACACCAACATTTTCTCCCCTCTCAATTTGGGGGAATTGAGAAAGAAAAAATAAAATATGAATAATAATGACAACGTTAATAACATTTTTAACATTAAAAATTTCAATAAAATAGATAATGAGAGATCAAATAATAAATTAAATTAATTATTCTCTCTCTTTTCTTTTCCTTCCCTTTCTATTTTCACTCTAACCAAACAAGATAAGACTAAATATATTAACTTCCCTTAGTAGAAATAAAATATGTCACTCATCCTCTCTTCCTCCCCTTCGTGAACCAAAACAAGTCTAAAATATTATTCTTTTAATGAATAATTTTAAATTATAGTTGAGTTAATTTTGTAATAGTTGAATCCGTAATTCATACTAATATGTATTTGCAAATATTTTGAATACAATTGAAGGACTCTCTATTTAACATATGTAGTAATAAGTGAATATAGTTAAATTCAAACAATGCTTAAAATGCACGCGCATCAAATATATGTACCGCAAACTTGCGCAATACGTATCAAACTAGTTAAGTTAATGATGAATGCTTATAGTCTGTCAATGACAGGCACGTGGTGGGATCATTCAGCTTGTGGACCCCACGCGACTCCGCGATCAGGCTGTTTATTCTCTTGACCTTTCACTTAACAACAGCATCGCGGTAAGCCACGTGGAGTCAAAGCCCGAAAGTCCAACAAGCCTACGCTTCAGATTACTTTACTCTATTGTATCAAATAATTACCATTGGCATTAGGCTTAAACAGTAGTGGTTGAACTAAACTAATCACCACTTAATTAATAATAATTACGTGGTCAAAATATCACTGCCTGCATTAGTCAAACGTAAATTTCACACGTGGCATAGTTTGGTGAAATAGCGAAGGAGACGTCGGTCAAAATAATTAGTGTTGAAATTTTTATATTAATATCATATGTTTAAATTTCTTTTAAAATATGAGTTGTGTGTTATCTTCGACGAGAAGCTTTTATTAATAAAATTTTTTTAAAAAAATAGCAAAGGAGGTGGGCATTCACTGGTTGAGGGGATTAGACACTAAATTCATTATTAGTGTAAAGCTTATTTAATTAAGTTAAAATTTAAAAGTTGAGGTTTGAATATTTAAATATTAAATTATGAAAATTAAAATTTAAAATTTAAAGTTTGGATATGCAAATTGGATTAATTATAATTTATTTTATATTATATTTTATTACAATTTATATTAAATAGAGAAGAATAATAACAATAATATGATTATTTAACATGTTCAAATTTCAAATTTTAATAATTTTTATTTTACTTGAAATTTATAATAAAATTTTAGTATATCTTAATCAATTAAATAATAACAAAAGTTATTATTAATCGCACTTAAATAATTAAATATTTAATATTATCTATTATCAAATATGTATAATTATATAAGTATTTAATTTATTAATTTTAATTCTTTACTTAAGTTATCAAGACGTGCCTAATAGATAAAAGTTTATCAAGTTAAAGTTATATCAATGTAGCAGGCACAATTTAACCGAATGAGCTATAGAATATTAGTTCCCAAGTTTGTTTTGAGTTTTACATAATATATTAATTAGACTCAATAACTGGAAAAGTATTTAATATATTTTAAATTTTAAATTTAGATAATTTTTATTTCATTTAAAATCTATAATAGAATTTGATGCTTAATATTAATTATTATCAAATATATTTATTTAAATAAATAATTTTAAGTATTTAATTAAGTTATCAAATATATTCTTAGTAATTAATTAATTCATAGATTAAGAAATCAGTGCTTGAACGTGGAAAAATAAATAAATAATAAAAATATATGTGACTCATTCTAGGTGTAATTACAAAAGGTTAAGTTGAGAATTGGAAATTAAAATAATATTGTGATTAAAATACTCCGTTAGTTTAGTTGCTTCTAAGACATAAGTTAAATTATGCCAACGTTTTTGGAATCGGATCGAACCGGCCGGCTCAATTGTGATTCGGTGTTGTTGTCGGTCTGGTCCCAACATTCAGGCTGATTTTTTTAAAAATCGTGACCTTTTGAGCAAATCGCGTTGGACAAGTCGATCCAACCGGTCATTGTTAAAAAAAAAAATAGGGGTAAATTTTATAATTTTTGGAGGTAAATTAAATTATATAATTTAATAAACTATTTTAAATTTTGTTGTGTGTTAGATTATTAGTTATAAACTAATTATGACTATTTTTAATCATGAATTTGATTGTTTATATCTTTATGGATTTAAATTATATTATATTATTGATTAATTTTATTTTTAAAAAAATATATATTTTTAAATTTTAAATTATAATATTACCGATTCAATTTCAATTCAATTACGATCTAATTACGATTAGACTATTAAACTGTAAATTAGTAAAATTTTTGGTTTAATATCCTATCCAATTCTGAAAATATTGAATTATGCTGCCTATATATTATCATGCACCGATGCCTTCAAAACATTCAATTTATTCAGAAGTTTACATGCTTTTAGCCTCTCAGTCCTCGAGGAGATTATTCTAGCACAGCTTGAGAAATTTTAAAATTATCAATTGGCATTTGTTGAAATTTGTTAAAATATAAGTTAAGCTCAACAATTAAATTAAAAATTTTAAAATCAAGCGAATTGGATTTGTTTATTACTTAAAATTATTCGAGTTGAAATTGAAAGTGAACAACAATTCGCCTTTTTGAATCAAAAGGTTAGAGAGAGATGGAACCTTTAAATACTTTATATTTCTCTTAAAAAATTAGCATTAAAAAAAAATCTATTTGAATTTTACTTTTCATTTTTTTCAAAAAAAAAGTTTTTAAAAATTATAAAATTATATTTTAACATATTTTTTTATATAATTTATACTATAATTTTAAATTTCTAATTCTGTATTTAAATTAAAGGCACTCTTTCAATGGGACCAAGAGTCGTGCAATGTACTTGTTAACCAATACCCTTCCGTTCGATGATGTTATCTTGCTCTGTCCCAATTGCATTTGTCACTTAGCAAAACATATGTTAAAATTATATTATTTTTATAAAATATATGAGCAAGATACAAATATTTATATAAAATTCATAATAATATGTAAAAAAAAAGGCCAAGGCTTTGGCCAGATCCAGAGCACTGGAGGGAACAAGAGCTCTGGACTGGCCAAACCAGCCATGGAAGGAAGGAAGAAGACGCCTCTATTGCAGAGAAAACCAAGGGGTAGAGAGAAAAGGGGAAAAGGTTGAGAGTCCCCCCTTTTTTTTAAATTGTGCATTATGTACACCATAGGTAAAGCAGTACTCTGGCCTTTTTTATTTTCAAATGGTCACCAAAAATAAAAAGACATGCATTGATGCACCGTGATTAGATGGTTATGATAGGTGGGACTCTCTCTCTCTCTCTCTATATAATATTATGTTCACAAATATTGAAAATCTAATAAAAGAAAAATTTTAAGCCAAGTAATACTCGACGTTTAAGTTTTTAAATTGTAATCAAGAAAATCATAGTAGAAAGTATTTGAATTGTAAGTGATGCAGTGTTTGCATTGATTTCATTTTACAATTTCGATGAATTTAGTAAATTAGAAAATTATATTTTTACTTAAGGTTAATTTTATTTTTTTCTAACAATATTAACAATAACTTTTGTTAGTGTTATAAAATTTGGATAGTGTTAGAATAAAATCTACACACTACACACTAATAAAACTCTAACTATTATTTGCACAAGAATTTCTCTCTTTATTTTCTCTCACAATTTTCTCTAATCTTTCTTTCACAAAATAATGGTGTATTACAAGTTTAGAGAATAACTCTATTTATAGAGCTCTAATTAATGGAATACATCATGGCATACATCATCTTCCACTAATCTTAATTAGTGGTGTCTTTACTAAATGGTAGACATCCATAAAAATCTTCTCTAATAATTCATATAAATTCATAATTAGTGGAGCCTCCACTAATTAATGGAGCTTCCAATAATTTTAAGATATTCATAACACTCCCCCTTGGATGTCCATCCATTACATAAAGAATATGCCTCGTTAAAACCTTATTAGATAAAAACTCAGTGAGAAAAAAAATCTAGTGAAGGAAAAAGAGTACACTATTCTATATGTCTGATTATTACTCCCCATGATGAGATGATTCATTTAAATCTTTAAACCGACGCATACCGATTTTATATCTCAACTCCTCAAATGTTACAGTCGGTAAAGTCTTCGTGAAAATATCTGCGAGGTTGTCACATGACCGAATTTGTAGCACATCAATTTTATCTTTCTTCTGGAGTTCATGAGTAAAGAAGAATTTTGGTGAAATATGTTTTGTCCGATCTCCTTTAATATATCCTCCTCGTAATTGAGTTATGCAAGCTGCATTGTCTTCATAAAGAGGAGTTGGAATATCTTTGATCAATAATAATCACAACTTTCTCAAATATAATAAATCATGGATTTTAGCCATACACATTCTCGACTTGCTTCATGAATGGTTATAATTTTAACATGATTTGAAGAAGTCGCTGCTTAGAGATATTGAAGGACTTGTTTAATTCCATTCCAATGTCGTCGTATTGATGAAGAACTAAATCTTGCTCATAAATTAACAGCCAGAAAATGCAATATCAGGTCGTGTATTATTAGTAAGATACATCAATGTACCAATTGCACTGAGTTATGGTACTTCAGGACCAAGGAGTTATTTATCATCTTCTTGAGGTCGGAAAGGATCTTTATTCACATCTATGACCAGACGATAATTGGAATACTCAATGGATGTGCTTTGTCCATGTCAAATCTTTTTAGAACTTTTGCTGTATATGTTGATTGATGAATAAATGTTCTACTTGCCAAATGTTCAATGTGTGAACCAATGCAAAATGTTACCAACATCCTTGATGTCGAATAATCAATTGTTTCTTAGAGTTCTTCAGGAGTTCCAATAAGATTAATATTCTCAACATATATAGCTAATATCACAAATTTAGAATCAGAAAATACATGGACATACCTGGTCATTTTAAATCTCGTTTTCAATCAATATTCACTAAGATGATTGAACAACATGCGCCCAAATGGCTTCAGGCCATATAATGATTTCTGCAACTTGATGGAGTAATTTTCACGATGATAATGTTTATATGCTTCAGGCATATGAAATCCTTCGGGGATTTTCATGTAACATCATACAAGTAAGTAGTGATAACGTCTGATAAGCGCATATCTATCTTTTCATGTAATGCCAAACTGATAAGATATCGGAGTGTAATAGTATCAACAACAAGAGAATAAGTTTCATTATAATCAATACCTGGTATTTGTGAAAAACTTTGGACTACTAACCGTGCTTTATATCGTATGGTTTCATTATTTTCATTGCGCTTTCGCACAAATATCCATTTGGAGCCAACAGGTTTTACACCTTCTGGTGTTCGGACTGCAGGTCCGAAGACTTCACGTTGTGTCAGTGTATTTAACTTCGATTGAATCGCATATTTCTATTGTAGCCAATCTTTTCTATACCGACTATCATGTATAACATCAAGATATATATTATATGCAAACATATTATCAATTTGATTCCAACTTCTACCGGAAGTGGTATAATTGATAGAAATTTCAGTGTTACTTTCATCAACTTATGATTCTTTGTCATCAATTTTCTCTTAGTCTTTCTCTTCAATATGATCATTTAATCATATTTTCTTTCGATGATTTTTATCTTTAGAACCAAGAGGTCGGCTATACTTCTGGCATGCTTTTGACTCAACAACTATATGCATAATCTTTTGTTCTGTTGGAATTTCAATTTTATAGCTGACATATGCAATTTTGTTACTCTTCTGGAGTCAACAAAAGCGTCTGGCATTTGATTTGCAATGCTTGCATGCGGATCAAGATAATTTAATGATGTTGTCCAATCAAGATCTTTCTTGTACTGTTTCTGTTCTCCCCCTAATTTAGGGAATAATGATTTCATAAGAGAATAATGAAAAAGAAAAGAAAATGTAAGAACATGATGACAAATAGGAAATGCCAAAACATTTATTATAAGAATCTCCTTTTTTTTTTCTCTCTTCCCGGTATCGACTTTTTCTTTTCCTCTCTTGTCTTTTATTCTCTTCCGACCCTCTACCTACCATCTACCTCTTCTTCTTCCTCATACAGATATATATATATATATATGTATGTATGTATTGATATATATCTCAATCATCAGTCGTTAGTAAACATCAAAAACAAAAATCACAAAGTAGATATGGAGACTCGTAATTCATTTGAGACATGGTCAAATTTTGACTTGGTTTCTAACGCAGAAGATTTTGATGTGTTTTCCTTTCCAAACTAACCGCTTCCGCCTAATTCGAACGTAGAAGATTTTGATATGTTTTCCTTTCCAAGCCAATCGCTTCCTCCTAATTTCAGGTGAGATACCTTTAAGGGCTTCATTTTTTTTTTTTAGCGTGCTTGATAATGAAATTAAACTATCTTTTGGTTTTTTTTTATGTAAATCAGTGAACATACTGCTTGGGACCAATTTGATCTGCCCATGCAAGAGACTGCTTTTGATGTTGTTCCTCTTGATGCTATTCCTCTGAATGAGGATATGCTTGTGCATGATCTTTTCTACTCCTTAATGGATTTTGAATAAAGCCAAAATATGATTTCAGGTTATCATATATTCAACCATAAATTTTGAATGGTATTATATTTACTAATATTGTTTTTCTTTTTCTATGAGAAATAATGAGTGGTATTGGTAATGAAGTCAGAGTGAGGACCCATGACATGCATAATATCGAAATTCAAGATATTATTTCAGACGAAATTCTTATAGAGAATAAAAGGATTAAGAGGCAGAGAGAGAAGAAGGACAATAACTCCCAAACACTATCAAGAGAAACCATTTCGCAATACTTTTACCTGCCAATCAAGAGCGCGGCCAAAGAACTGAATATTGATATAACCCGTCTCAAGAAAAGATGTAGGGAGTTAGGAATTCATCGGTGGCCTCACAGGAAGTTGATGAACTTGGAGACCCTAATCCAGAATGTTCAGGTTTTCTCTCACACACACTTATAATTTGCAAGTATGAAACTATGAAAGATTTATAAGTAAATATCTGATGATATCACTTCAATTTACAAGAGATGTAAAATAAAGAAGAAGGAGGACATATGGCTGAGAAGAAGTTGAAATAAGCCATTGAGATATTGGAATGTGAAAAGCAGTTGGTGGAAGAAAGTCCTGATACGCAGTTAGAGGACCAAACACATAAATTGAGACAAGCATGTTTCAAGGCCAAATATAATGAGAAACTTAAGTGTAATAAATTTAAGGGGATCATAAAATCCCAAAATTCATTTTACAGTAACTTCACGGCTAATTCTGCTGTTAATCTAGATGTTGGCTCAAAATGGACGGAAAAGGAGGAGGATGCCGAAGAAGAGGAGTTGAAGTCCATAATTGCTAATTGTTTGTCTTCCTCTAATGTAAATATTAAAAAAGAACAATTACAAATATTCATCTTAAATTTGTCAACTCAATTGCAAAAGAGCAACTACAAACATGTATCTTCAAGTTCATGTGAACACTAGTGATATGAATAAAATATGTGATGCTTATTATTAATTGAAATATCATTTTCCCTTTCTATTTCACTTCAGGTGCCCAGCATTTCTCTATGATAAGAGAAATATCGAGTGTGTCCATGACCATAACCATAGTCATTGCCACAACTACGACTAGAACGATGGCCTCTGCTGGAGCCAACAACATTCACTTCTGGGAGTGCTGTTGAGCCAGTTCATTTGGCTTCATGATTGTTCAATAATAACTCATGTTATATCTGTATGCTTTGGATACTCTTTTTTTCGATATTGTTGCTGCAAGACAATATTCGAGGCATGAAAAGTGGAGAATGTCTTCTCCAATATATCTTCATCAATAACTTTTTCTCCACATAATTTTAACTAATATGTAATTTTTTTTTATACATTGCGAAGTTCACGGTTTTAAAATCTTGCAACTTTAGGTGCAATCATTCATACCGTGCAGTTGATAGTACGACCATCTTCAGGTGGTCAAATTTTTCTTTTCAGCATTTAGATGCATTTTTTGTATCGAGAACCCATCAGAAATATTAAGGGTTATAAATTTAAGTTTAACCATAGAGATTAATAAATGCGTACCTGTCATCTGACTTTAATAACGGCATAGACTCATGCTGATAACGTGTTATAAAATTTGGGTAGTGTTAGAATAAAATCTACACACTACACACTAATAAAACTCTAACTATTCTTTACATAAGAATTTCTCTCTTTCTTTTCTCTCACAATTTTCTCTCATCTTTCTTTCACAAAATAATGGTGTATTACAAGTTTAGAGAATAACTCTATTTATAAAGCTCTAATTAGTGGAATACATCATAGCATACATCATCTTCCACTAATCTTAATTAGTGGTGTCTCCACTAGTGGACATCCATAAAAATCTTCTCTAATAATTCACATAAATCTATAATTAGTGGAGCCTCCACTAATTAATGGAATTTCCAATAATTTTAAAATATTCATAACAGTTAAATATTTCTTCAAATGATATTATAAATTTTAAAAATATAAATATTCTTTAAATCAATTTTATTTATAAATCAATCGAATTTATAGATACAACCTAAACGATATAAATACTAATTGACTTTTCATTCATCTCGTTCGCTATCTCCTTACAGATCCTCCTCAAGGTTACATCACTCTCAATAGAATAGTGTTGCTCACAAAAATTTGAAACATGCATCAATTCTTTTATAGTCCCCACACACTCTAATTGACAAGAAGGGAGAGGAGGCGCCGCGACTGCTTCGAATCTTTTGTGACATCACTTATAATATTTTTTGTAATATTTTTATTATAAATTTGTTTTAAATACATTTAAAACACAATTAAATATATATATATATATATATATAAATTATCATATATAGATATGTAGCCAATTATGTGAAAATTTATATACACATTTGATTGTGTTCTAATTATGTTTTAAAAAAATTTATAATAGAAATATTATAGAAGATATCACAGAGGATTCGAAGCGCGCCGCGACAATCCAAATATATATTTCATGAACACGGCATAATAAAGAAAAATGCAATCCAAGTAGGATCGATCCATCTAATATAACAAAAAATATATATATGATATATCAACTAAAATTTTGACTTAAACAAGTTAATAATCGGGCAAATATTTGTAAGTTGTGATAAGTGCGCTTTACAAATATAATAATTAGAATCGAGAGTGATTAAATTCATACCCTTAGAATCTAAATTTATATTTCTAAATTATGGAGTAATTATTCTTTGTGGTTATTAATTTTTGACTATTCTATTCTCGGACTATTAGTTTTTTAATTCCTAAACTACTTATTTAATTCTTAAAAAAATCTATCTGGAAAAAGTATGTATTTCAATGTTTTTTTTTTACTTTATTCACCGTCCCATTTCATTTATCATAGTTTTTTACATGAATATCGTGTTAATCAAGTTTTTAAAAAATTAGGTATTTGAAGAGATTTTAAGAACTTCACCTTTACGTATTGTTTTTTTATGACTTGACAGGTTATAAAGTTTGACGAAACTATAATGGAGAAGGAATTTCAAGAATTTAGGAATATAAGAGTTAATATGTTTTTTTTTATTAAAATGATAGTTTAAAAATTAAAGAATTAATAATTTGAGTATTGAATAGTCAAATAGTAATAATATTCATACGAAATAATTAGAATTTAATTTAAAGGTATATATTTATATTTTAAATGTGTGAATTTAGTCACTCCTTTTAGAGTTAGCTAATTTGTAATAAATCAACACATAATACTTTTTCTTTAAACATCATAAATCAAAATTTAAAATTTAAATTTTCATATTAAATATTTAATTATTAAATTATTATATCAGTGGGTTTAAAATATTGGGAGTACACGAACCACGTGGTGGTGAGAGCATCCATAAACAACATTATTATTATTATTAGAGAAATTATAGCCAACATATTTCAACCACTTTTTTGAAGAGAGTTTTTGTGCTCTTCTCTTCTTATAGTTGTAGTACTATTAAAAAAACAAAAAAAAGGACCGGGCGGGGGGGAGGGGAGGGGGTTTTGGGGTAAGGGGGACTGAGTAGCAATCACATGGAAATTTATGATTGAATGGTGTTTGATTCATGGCAAAGCCATTGTGGACCAAACCATTTCAACCACATTTTGATTCACCCTTCTAGTTAGTTTGGGATTGTGGATCCCTATAACTTTGCAAAGGAACAAGCCAAGAAGCATGCTACCTGTCACGTGACATATGATGCCCTAAAAAGTTCAATAAAAGTTTTATTGCCTCCTTATCTTTCTTTTCCTCTACCTTTTTTTATTTTATAATTATTTTTTCATATTTTAGGGAAATTATTGTGAAAGTGATAGTATGGTACAATGAATCATCTGTTTGATCGTAACTCAAAACATTAAGAGATTGTGAATTAAATACTTATGTAAATATATATTTAAAATTTTAATGAATTATTAAATAATTTTATAATATAGTAATTAGTTTGTTTTTTTCTCTTCTTAAATAAAAATCTTGTGATGTTTTATAAAAGGAGAACGTGTATATATATATATATATGAAGTAGATTTTTATCTTAATTTATAGTAATTATAGTTTAAATGGAATATTATGATAAAAAAAATTTATTATCGTAATTTTATCATAGTTTGATTAAGATGAAACATGAAAAAAAAAGAATTATTTATTATCAAAGTTTCATTTCGTCTTAATTAATTAATTAATATTATTTTAATAAATTTATTTAAAGGTGAAATCATTATCTCTTTGAAAAGCTAAGTTGGGGAAGACAAATCTCGCTAGATGTTTCCAGAAAAAAATTGCTAAAAAAAATGTGAAAAGAAAGAAAAAGTACTGATAAAAGCCTACTCTCATTTTCTTCTCACGTTTTTCTGCCATTTGGCTCGGATCGGGGCAAAATAATAGAGCCCCGGATTCGTGATCAACCCGGTTAACCGTTTTCCAATACGCGGTCGGCCTAAACCCGGCTGCGTCAAATCTTTCTGGGCGTAGCCAAGTGATGACGTCATTTTTCCCTGGAAAAAATTATTTTCGCGTAATCCGCGTGCTCTGATAATAAATGCAGCAGTATCAATTTTATATTAAGAGCCCGCGAAAATCGCGATCTTGTCCACATTCACTCAGAAATTCGATTTCACCCAAAATAGTACTAATTTAAATTTCCTCTCTCTTCTGTCCAGATAGTCGCCACGTGTAGTAATTCTTACAAAGTGCAAATTTGTAGTTCTGTCCTTTATGTTTTATATATTTTTATATTTAGTCCCTTATATTTCTTAGCAATGTATCATTTGGTGAATTATTCTTTTTATTAGACTAAAAGATCTACAGTTGAATACTCATAAGATATGTATGGTTATCCTTTTTTTTTTCTCCCTCAATCTTTGTACACACTATAGTTGTTTCTCCCCTTATTTTTTTTCCCTATTTAGTTTTTAAATTGATATAATCAGTTACACATAAATTGAAAATAAATTAACTCTTTTGATTTCAAGACAATTCCTATGAACTTGGTATATAAAAGTTTATTCAATTGATGAGGTTGAAATACAGGGACATAACAAGGACTTTGGATATAAAAGAAAAAGTTATAGAAAAAAAACAGAGAATTATGTTATAAATATAAAAATTTTAATATCATTTTTTTTTCAAGACAAATAAGTAGTTTTCGAAAATATTGGGAGAGAAGGGACAGATGCCTAACTTCATTCCCTTAAATCTATTTTGTTGAGATATATCTGTGTTATAATATTTATGATTTGATTTCCAAGTAAAAATATAAATAAGATAAATTTACTTTAAATAGACTTTTAAATTATAAATGTTCTTACTTGAGCTAAAGATCGAATTTATAAAAAACATTAATAACTTTCTCTTATGTACTTTTAATCTCATACCTTGTATAAAATTTGAAATAAAATTAGATTCATAGAATGAAATATATATATATATATATATATATATATATATATATATATATATATATATATATCCCGTTATGACACTTGGTAACAGCTGAAGCTGTGAAAGTGTTACGTAGGAAAGTTTATCTATATCTAGAAGTTAAACTCTTCAATTTGCTCTCCGATTTATTAAACAGTAATATTAAATATTTATCTGTATACATTGTACAATATAAGTTTTATACAATTGCAGAAGTTTATCAAATATGTATAAACTCTTCGATTTGCTCTCCACTTATTAAATAGGAATCTTAAATATTCATTTATATATATTATACAAGATACATTTCATACGTTTCATACATTTCAATTCTAAAATCTTAGATTTGCTATCCTTCTTAAATAGTACTCTCCAATATGCACTGATACATTATAGAAGACATACTTCATCTTCAACGTCTACATAAAGTTAGAATGGCACCATGTTGAAGTATGTTTTGTTGAATATGGTCGACCTTAGCTCCACTAAAATAGTCGGTACTTTGACCTCTACAAATACATTGCACATCAATTTCTGTAAGAATTTCGGAAGGATCTCTCTTTTTCTTTTACAAGCATAGAAATCTTTTTTTTCAATTTTTTTTTTAAATTCATGGTCTAGATTGAGGAAAGATTTTCCTTGCTAAAGCCTGCAAAAGTTCTTTAGCGAGGAAGTGCTTTCCTCGCTAAAGTCTTCTAGACATAAAAAAATTTACCATTTTTTTTAATTGATTTAGTTTAGTTAGGAAAGTTTTCTAATCAAAAGTGGGCTTTAGCGAGGAAGAGTGTCCACCTTTTTTTGCAATTGATTTAGCTAGGAAAATTTCTTAGCCAAAAATCACATTTTTAAATTTTTTTTTTTTTTTTGCAATTGTAGCCACTTTTTTTTTCAAGTAATTTAGCTAGGAAATTTTTTTACGGCTTTAGCGAGGAAGTGGTTTGCACTTTTTTTTTCAATTGATTTAGTTTCACTTTTTTTTCAATTGATTTAGTTAGGAAATTTTCTTAGCCAATGAGTTTTAGCGAGGAAGTGTGTCCAGTTTTTTTTTTTTTTTTTTTTACAATTGATTTAGTTAGGAAAGTTTTCTAGCCAAAAGTGGACTTTAGCGAGGGAGTAATTTCCACTTTTTTTTTTTTGAAACTTTTTTATCAATTCTCTTGAATTGGATCTTTTTTTTGAAGTGTAAAGAAATGATCATTCATCAATAACATATCTGAAGAAAGGTTTTGTATCAATTCCCTTTCTTTCTTTGTATGGATATGCAGAATTGTTCTGATAGAGCGTAGTTAAAAGGTAAGAATATTTGCTTGGGCATATCCCTTTTGCTATGCTTATTCTCTTTTTTTTAGTTTGAGCATATTACTTAAAGAAAATAGATGAAATGCCAATAAGAGGGATTGAACTTGCACATTTAAGGGATTGTGGGAACATAAATGACTTGATTAGCATAATCCAGAAATATATGGACTAAAACTGCAAATTGTCATTCTAAAATTCAAGTTTCAGTTGGAAACCCGGAAAACATGTCGGGTCTGGATTTGGATCCGGAAGCCCTGACCCGTCTGATTCTGTCTACGATCAACGACTATTCATTTTTCTGCCTTTTTCTCATCAGTCCACTACGTTTCTCTCTCCTCCATTTCTCTCTCTATTCTCTCTCTCCATGTGCCACCACCGATCAAATACTACTACTAATCATAGAAGACATATCTCTATCTCTGCACATTTCCACTGGTTTTAATTAATTTGCCCTATATTTTCCTCAGAACCCTAAACCTAACCCTCCTTTAACCTTGATCTCTCCCTTTCTTTCTCTAGATTTTTTTTTAACTGTCACTTCATTTACTCGTGTATTTCTATCCACATTAACTTGATACTTGTTTGTAATCTCACTGTCTTCTATCAAATTGTGTTTTGCCGCTGGAATTTGGAATCAGGAGCAGCTCAATTGGTTTTGTTTTATTGAATGGTGATTTTGAGGTGAAGATTGGTTTTAAGATCTGTTTGGTGTGGATCATTGCGGGGAATTGTATAAGATTTTGGTTTTTGGGAGAATTGGATTGAGAAAAATAAAGGGTTTTGGATTCGATTTTGGGGAAAACAGCGCCATTAGATGGCGCTGTTTAGACGCTTCTTTTATCGGAAGCCGCCCGATCGGCTTCTTGAGATCTCTGAGCGGGTCTATGGTATGCCTCCTTCAGTTATCTTAATCTAGCTGAATTTTGCATTATTTTTTTGGTTTCACATTTTGAGTTTTTTGAATTTTGTAACTGAATGCTGTAGCGGTTCTGAATTCGGAAGGAGCTCAGCTTATTTAATTGCTGAATTACATAAATTTGGCCTTGTGAAGTATTCATCTTATTCTTCTCCATATGAACAGCTACATTTTCTTGTCTTTGAATTTAAAGAATTTATTTTTGTACTCGTGCACTTCAGTTTTGCATATGGACGTGGTTTAGGTCAATGTTGCTTTGGTTTAGGTCAATGTTGCTTAAGCTGAACTGTTTCAGAATTTCATGCTTTAACCATTCAATTTGGTATATCTACAATGGAATTACCTGCATTAGCAATTTTCTAGTTGTTATTCACTTCCTTTATTGTTCGCCTATTTGGCATTCTATTCTCAGTTTATCCATTTCCATTTTCTTCTCCAAGCGAAACTTATCATTGTTTTGGTGTGAGGTGCAAATGTGATTAGAAAATCCAGCAATTCCATATTTATGGAACATTTTAACAAAATGAGACAGTATTCCAAGTACAATGTTATTCTAATATGCTGATTCCTATCGTATAAATTTAGTAATGATTCTTATCTAAAGAGAAGTCTTTAGGCCTTTTCTAATGTGTCATCGATCAACTTGCGTTACTTTTAATGTTCAAACATGGATGTGAGGAACATTGTAATTGAGTTTTCATCTCATGTGAAGTATGTATGTTGTTGTTCAAGTAATCCTTTCTTGTATGGGGGTAAAGATGGGAAAATGTTTCTCTTGCTGTCCTGGGTGTGTGTGAGCTGGTTACCTTATAGTTTATACCTTTCTGAACTGCAGAATACTAAGAAGTATCATTAGGCTACCCAGGTTCACACTTGTCATCTTTAGACTTGTGCTTTACAATTTCCTTTGCTTCATCTGCAGTATTTGACTGCTGCTTCTCCACTGACGTGTTAAATGAAGATGAGTACAAAATGTACTTGGGTGGGATCGTAGCTCAGCTACAGGATCACTATCCCGATGCTTCTTTCATGGTTTTCAACTTCAGAGAAGGGATGAAGAGGAGCCAGACATCTGACATATTGTCCCAGTATGACATGACTGTCATGGATTACCCTCGGCAATATGAGGGTTGTCCTTTGTTGCCTTTGGAGATGATCCACCATTTCTTGAGATCAAGTGAGAGCTGGCTGTCCCTGGAGGGCCAACAGAATGTGCTGTTGATGCATTGTGAAAGGGGAGGGTGGCCTGTGCTTGCTTTCATGCTTGCAGGCCTTCTTTTATACAGAAAACAATATACTGGTGAGCAGAAGACCCTTGAAATGGTATACAAGCAAGCTCCTAGGGAACTTCTTCATCTTTTGTCTCCTTTAAATCCACAGCCGTCCCAGCTTAGATATCTTCAATATATTTCTAGGAGAAATATCGGTTCAGATTGGCCACCGTCAGATCCACCTTTGGCTTTGGATTATATCATACTTAGATTCCTTCCTCTGTTTGATGGTGGAAGGGGATGTAGACCAGTAGTTCGCATCTATGGTCAAGACCCTTCTTCAACAACAGCTAATAGGAGCTCTAAACTTCTGTTTTCAACTTCAAAGATGAAAAAACAGACCCGCCTCTACCGTCAGGTAATGTAACTCTTCATAAAGTTATTACCTAACCAGGGATGAACTATGTGAAACATTGTTACTTTTTACTGCAGGAAGAGTGTGCCTTAGTTAAAATAGACATTTTTCATCGCGTCCAAGGGGATGTTGTGCTTGAATGCGTCCATATGGAGGATGATCTTGTGAGGGAGGAAATGATGTTCAGAGTTATGTTCCACACTGCATTTATCCGTTCTAACATTTTGATGTTAACTCGTGAGGAAGTTGATGTTCTATGGGATGCAAAGGACCAATTTCCAAGGGATTTTAGAGCAGAGGTAGGGCATTGTTTTACTTCTGATATGTGTTGTTTCTATGAAGCTCTAGGGAGTTTGAAAGCATACTCATATCTGTTATCAGGTACTCTTTTCGGATGCTGATGCTGTTCCATCTATTATCACCACAGAAGTGGAGAGTGAAGATGGAACAGAGAATGATGCTGCCTCGCCAGAGGAATTTTTTGAGGTGGAAGAGATATTCAGCAATGCAATTGATGGGCCAGATGGAAAGGGTGACATTGGTTCTAATTCAGTTCAAGAAATTGCTCAGGATAATGAAAGTCGTGAAGCAATCTGGAAGGACTTGGATCATCACTCCTTTGAAGACTGTGCATCTGATGAAGTCAATCATAAGCAACTTAGTAGGTTCGATTCTACCGAGAATGCTTTAGGAAATGGAGAGGATTCTTCAGCTTCCTCTATTGTGTTTCCTAATGTATCCGGTAGTACAAAGCCTGAGGCAGTAGTTGGGGGTGTTCATGACAAGTCAGAAGAAGGTGAGAATAAACAAGATGGAGAAGTTACTCCAATACAAAAGAAGGTAGAAAGACAAGGTTCACAACAAAAGTTGGGAGCTGACGTGAGTAAACAAAAGTCTGAAAAGCCGCTTTCACCCACATCTAAAAGACAACCAATCTCCAGCTCAAAACCTGCAGCAGATGTCTTGAGTGGCAAATCAAAATTGAAGCAGCAAGATTCTCAGGGAAGTCAAATGAGAATGGCAAAGCCAACTGCAGTTTCTAGATGGATTCCTTCTAACAAAGGTTCTTACACTAATTCAATGCATGTATCATATCCACCATCAAGATATAACAGTGCTCCACCTGTGCTCGCCCAGGCAAAGGAGCCTCAAATTGCGGGGAAGTCAAAGGGTGGATCCTCTAATGCTTCTTCTGGTGCAAAGTCTGCAGCTATGGATACTGTTGATGTGGATTTTCTTCCGGTGAAACACTCTTCTTGTCCTCCATTGATTGATAGCAAACCTACTGAAGTGGCATCAAGAACAACATTCTCTTCTTCACCACCTGTTGAATGCCAAGCCCCGAGATTCTTCAAACTCCCTCCTTTTCTTCTGAGCCAATTTCACCTGCGGCACCTACTATTGAGGAAGGTGGCACAAGCTTGTCTCCTGGTTTAATTACAGTACCACCTTCATCCCCTGCTCACAAGGCAACTGCACTTACAACTTACCCAGTACCGCCCCCACCCCCGCCCCCGCCTCCGCGCCCGCAATTTCCTTCATCTACTCATGGAGCAGTCTTTGCTTCTCATGCATCAACCTCACCTCCAGCTGTGAGCTTAAGGAAAACTCCTCCACCTCCACCTCCACCTCCACCTCCACCTCCACCTCCCCCTCCAACTCCCTCTTCAATTAGTATACAGAATGTTGGCAAGGTTTTGCCTCCTCCTCCTCCCCCACCTCCTTGGTCAGTAGGGTTTACTGCACAGGCCTCTCCTTTTACAAGTTTGGCATATCCTGCTGTACCACCCACGCCACTTTTGAATGCGTCCACTGCACTTATGCCTAATGGTATTGGGGTGACTATTCCACCTCCCCCTCCACCTCCACCTCCTCCTCTGCCTCCCCTTTCAACACGTGGTACCCCCCCTCCACCACCACCACAACCTCCAATTAGTGCTTCTGTTTTGCAGGCTGGGGAGGCTACACCCCCTCCTCGTGGAACTTCTCCAGCTACTCCTCCTCCTCCACCGCCACCATTTTCAAGTGTTTCTCCACCACCGCCACCACTTCCTCCCCCCGCTTCAAGAGGTGCACCACCACCACCACCTCCTCCTCCTCCTCCTCCTCCTCCTCCTTCAAGCAATGCTCCAACTCCGCCACCTCCATCACTCAGTTCAATTGGTGCACCATCTCCTCGTAGTGGTGCTTCACCCCCTCCACCACCACCCCCACCACCTCCACCACCTCGTTCAAGTGGTGCTCCGCCTCCTCCGCCTCCACCACCTCATTCAAGTGGTGCTCCGCCTCCTCCGCCTCCACCCCCTCGATCAAGTGGCGCTCCACCCCCTTTGCCACCGCCTCTTTGTGGAGCTCCACCGCCTCCTCCTCCTTTGCCTGGAGCTCCACCGCCTCCTCCTCCTTTGCCTGGAGCTCCACCTCCACCAATGGGTGGAGCTCCTGCTCCTCCACTACCTCCTGGCGGTCCACCTCCACCTCCTGGAGCACCGCCTCCTCCCCCCCCTCCTGGAGGTCGTGCACCAGGACCACCTCCACCCCCTGGAGCTCCAAGACCTCCAGGTGGTGGGCCTCCCCCACCACCTCCCTTTGGGGCTAAAGGACATGGACCTCCAGGTGTTGCACCTCCTCCTCCTTCAGGGAGAGGGCGGGGACTTCCACGTCCTTCTGGGATGGGTTCTGCACCAAGGAGATCTACTTTGAAGCCGCTGCATTGGAGCAAGGTAACTAGGGCATTACAAGGAAGCCTATGGGAAGAATTGCAGAGACATGGAGAGCCTCAAATGTATTGTACCTTCTTTGTATTGTCTATCATTTTTTTTCTCTCTCTCTCTCTCTGTGTTCCAATAGTATACTTCTATTTTTGTATTATTAGTTTCGCACCTTCACAATCCTTTCCTTATTCTCTTGGTTTACTGATATTATGTCTACCGCTTCTAGTGCTTCAGAATTTGATGTATCAGAGCTTGAGAAGCTCTTCTCTGCCACCGTCCCAAAGCCAGCTGGTGGAGGCAAAGATGGGGGCCGACGGAAATCCCTTGGATCTAAACCTGATCGAGTCCATCTGGTAAGGCAAATTGAAGTAATAAAAACTTAATTCTTTGGACTCTTTGAAGGAGATTGGTTAGTAAGACATGACATTCAGTTTTATGTGACTGAGATTGACGTAGTCCTCTTATTTCTTTGTTTGGACAATGTCCAATACCAAAGAAGTTTCGCTTTGGACCTTTGGTAAATACCTCTTCAAAACTTGGTCATCAAAGATATAATTATATTTACCTGGAATGTGACTTATCCTATTAGCTATATAGTACATTCACCTTCCAGAGAACCAGTAGCATAGGGAGAAAAGAAAAAAACATTATAAAGAGAAGAAATTGTTGGCTTTTATATTTTTAAGTGATTTTATTTTCTTTTTGCCCACTGTTAAGGACTGAAAGACTGTACATGAATCATTTCTTTTGTATGGTAATCTTTCTAATGAGAAAATGAGGGTATGGTATGAGTGGGAGGTGAAATAACTCAATTACCTTTGGGAGAAAATATCCTTCTTTTGTTGTTTTTTTTTTCTTTAAATCTTTCCTCGTTTCTGTGGGTTTTTGGTCAAATTCGTGGCTATGCAAGGCTGAGTGCACTGCCAAATCACTTTTACTCTTTATGCTTTTCAGGTTGACTTGAGGAGGGCAAATAACACTGAAATAATGCTCACAAAGGTGAAGATGCCACTTCCTGATATGATGGTGAGTGAGAGAAATCTTTTCATTGTTTTATTTCTTTGTGATTTTCATTTTCAGAGGTTGTTTGTAATTTTGATTGATGAATACGATCTACATTGTCCATGAATGTTTCTCTGTGTCTTCAGTCTTCTTCCACATCTACAATATAGAAGAAGAAAGGAGTAGATATGCTTTCCTTCTTTTTATTTTTATTTTCATTATTAAAATTGTTCTGTGTAGCATGCACTTTATGGGGTTTTCTGGATTTAATAAAGACAGAGTAAGGTCAGGCTTTTAGTTGATTATCTGGGTTGGTTTGTGCTTTTCTTTCCTAGTTTTTTGTGTGTGGGCATGACTTATTTTGAATACTATATAAAATTCTCTTTTGGGCATGGCTTATTGAATGCTACATAAAATTCTCTTTCAATTCTAACATTCTGTCAATATGTGCTGAAGATTCTGACGTTTCGAAATTTGTGAGACTTATTTGGGAGTTTTAAAGGAAGTTGATGGACATCCTTGGAATTTTTGGTGAAAGAATACTGTGGACAGAGATTAAAGTTAACATTTTTTAACTGGGATAAGAATATGACATATTTCGACTTTGTCATATACGGCCTCATCGTCTTCGCAGTTTGTACTATCTTACTGTTCCAGAAAATCTTAAGAAACATTTTTAAAATATATTTTTGTGCTTTTCATTCTCCTTCTTTGTAAACTGAAAAATCCTTGTCAATACTGCGAACTTTTCAGTTAGTCATTGGGATTGGCTTGAACTTGACTTTCTACCCTGAGAACTTGATGTTTTGCCATTTGTCGTGGCTGAAATCCTAACGAGGAGAGAGAATATGCCTTTACCTGTGTTGAATTCTTTTATCTGCTCTTTCATGCATGCAACCTGAACTTGGAGTGTTTCTTTTCTTCAAATGCAGATATATTAATATTCAAGCTTTTGTTTAATGTGTACTCCTCAATGACGATCTTTTAGGAATATCTTCTCACTGTTTGCTGCAAGAGGTCAATGTCAACCCTGCCCTTGTTACACCTAATTGTAGGAATCTAAAATATGTTGCACCATCATTTGGAAAATCATGCATTGATTTGAAAATAAATAGTATGCAGGAGTCCTCATGATCCAGAAGTTGTTAGAATAACATGTTCTAGCATCCCTTTGCTCTTTAGTGAACCAGTGTTCTGAATGAACTTTGTTTATTCCATTTTGTTAGTCATACTTTCCCTTATAATGAGCTGCTTGCTCCTAACCTTTCCAGCTGTACCCGTGTCAACTTGAATGGTTAGCTTCAACTAATTTTTACGACATATATTTGAGTAAACTGCCAAGTTTCTTGTGTGATTTTCTTAACTTATTTAAGAAAATTAAATAGCTGTTTCACATGCTATGGATGTTCACTGCTTTAAAGTGATTTCTGGTTAACGCCGAATGGTCTGAAATCTCATGATAATATGTGGGATATTTTGTACGTGAATGCTGTCTTCTGATTATAATTGAAATTGTTGTGGGAAATTTTCATTGTTTTATTTGATGGCAATGACTTCATGTACGATCTATATTTTGCTAGTTGTAGTTGAATTTAGGTTTTAGCAAACTAATTTAACATGTTTTTGTACTTTCTGTACGACTTTCCTTTTAAAATGAACTTGTTTTTAGCAATTTGTTTAGTGTTGTCTTTTTTATTTTGAACGTGAAAACTATATCTAGAACTTTTATGGGTTCTAAAACCATAGTTAGGTCATCGCTGACAGCCAAAATTGATTTCCTGCGTGCCTTGCCTGATTTTTTTTTTTTTTTTGGCAGTATCAGGAATTGTTTCATATTTTAAATATAGAAAATGAGGAAAATTAAGTCTAGGAGGGCCATAACATCCTGGGATTGGGAATGCAGCCTTATTTTGATATGACTGAAGATTTGCTTTCACTTTTGCAGCATTTGATGTCCAATTTATGATTTGTCACCCAGGATGTAGATACGTTTACATGGCTTTTTATGATGAATTTGCTAGCCATACATTGTATTGTCTAGATACTGCAGAATTAATTTCCAGATTGGGATTGCTTGGTGGTAAAGGTACAAAGTTTGCTCATGGTTGGCTATGGTGGTTTTAGCAGTTTTATTTTACTGAATTTGCTTCAATGTTTGAAAAACATAAACTCTTGACTAGAAGAAAGAAAGATGCTTACTGACTTCCAGATGTATGCCATGGTGGGTTCTATCTTTGTCCTTTTCAGTCATATAGTTAATGACATTTTTTATGCTTGGCTTTCATAGGCTGCAGCTCTGGCAATGGATGAATCAATTTTAGATGCTGATCAAGTAGAAAATCTCATTAAATTTTGTCCAACTAAGGAAGAGATGGAACTTCTTAAGGTGAAGCTGATGTGTGAAACTACATTTGGCTAAGAACTGTGTGTCAACAACTTTCATCATTTCTGTTGTTTTCTATTTTTAATGTTTTTAGAGTGTATCTTGATCTGTTGTTGCTTCTTCTGTTTGTACTCATCTTCACACTAAAATCTGTTTATTTAAAAAGATTATATTATGACGTTTAGGGTTACACTGGTGACAAGGAGAACTTGGGGAAATGCGAACAGGTATTCAAACATGACCATACTTGTTCCTTTTCTTATCTTATTTCCCTTAACAATGTTATTGATTCTTGAATACTTTCTATTTTCAAGTGTATATGCATGGACTGGAAACTGATTGTATCTATGGCCTTGGTTGAACCATGTGAAAGTCTTTGAAAACCTTGGAGATTGGTGGTTGTCATAAGAATTTTATTGTGTTATGATGCTTCAAAATTTCATCTATTATTGTGCATTGATACACTTTTTGGGCTTTCGAATCATGAGAGCATCAGATGATTTCAAAAAGTAAACAATAAAAGTCTTGGCTCTGTTGGGTTTTCCCCGTCTGCCTTTGGCAACTTGAAACTGGGATTTCGAGGTTGCCCTAGGTTTATTGTTTGGTTTTTCCCATTTATATTGGAAATCATGTCCTCATATCTTATCCCAAAAATAAAACAAATCTTCGTAAAAGATGTTGAATGGCTGTCATAAATGCTTCTATCCAATAATGGAGTAGATTCTTCATTCTCATTTTGAGTCTAGGGATGGGAATTTTGATTCTAATCTTAACTTTTAATCTTTGAGTTTCGTATTATAGATTATGTTCTTTGATTGCACTTTACATTTTTATTATTGTATGGTATTCCTCAAGCTGTTGGAGTGTGTCATTATTCTACTTTTGTCTTTCAGTTCTTTTTGGAGTTGATGAAGGTGCCTAGGGTGGAATCTAAGCTAAGGGTTTTTCTGTTCAAGATTCAGTTTAACTCTCAGGTTTGCTTTACATTGATGTTCTTTCTAAATACGTTATATCGACTTAATTGTCTGAAGATGGCCTCTGTCCCAGGTTTCTGATTTCAAAAAAAGCTTAAACACTGTAAACTCAGCATGTGAAGAGGTACAAATACTGATCTTGTGAATCTTTTTTTTTTTTTCATCTCATGTATGTATAAGTGTCTTAATCTTGTGCTGATTTTTTCAGGTGAGGAACTCACTCAAGTTGAAAGAAATTATGAAGAAGATATTATATTTGGGGAACACATTGAATCAAGGAACTGCCAGGGGTAAGGAGCTTTTATTTTAGGAAACTCTGTCACTTTTGAGATATGCTTTAGGCCGACTGGGAGTAGATTTCCAAACTATTCAATGCTTTTGAACTGACTTCATTTCCTGGCTGAATACTTTGGACTTGCTCAGTGATGCTTAAGATGAACTGATTCTAGCATTTTGAGGCTAAAAGGTGTTTTTGGGTCTTTGTATGCTTTCTACTTTCTTTTTCTGAGACATTTTATTTTGACATGGTAGTTGGGAACAATCTGGAGTTGCTCTCCCAAAGCAGTTTTTGCTTACCAAAGCTTTTAAAACAAATTCCTGTTTTAATTTTTGAAACAGGTTTTTCAGTAATTGCATTTTCTAGCAGTTTCAGGAAAGCTCAAACGAGATAAGCGCTTTGCAAATCATTTTCTTTCTACTGCAATATCATGAAATCTTTTAGTTGTTGGGAATGGACTCCAAAATGCTCCCTTTTTAAAAATTTTCATTTTTGGGCCAAATTGAAGCACCACATTTTTAATGTGCTGTACATATTAAACCTCTCCCACTTCCCGGGTTTCTCACTGCCATGCTTATGGCTTTATCCATCCCATTCAGAGGCTATGCTTACCTTTTTATATTCAACTTGGATTTGGCATTATGTGTTTCATATTCCATTAACTCTTGTTGGGGAAATTTATTTCTGAGATTACAAAACTGTCTTGTTAGTTTTAAGATCTGGAATATGCTTCTGAAATTAAGTTGTGTTTCCTGTTTTCTAGGTTCTGCTGTTGGTTTCAAGTTGGATAGCCTTTTAAAACTCACTGATACACGTGCTACCAATAACAAGATGACACTAATGCATTATCTTTGCAAGGTAATGTTATACTCCTTAGGCTTAAAGCACTAGTTGCATGCAAGTTTTTAATATTTAGAACTATATTGCCGAATTCCTGAGGTAAAATTTTCAGTTTGTTGAATTTTACCTTATCCATAATCTCTAAGAATTCACTGATGAGCCATAGCTTGTTTTACAAGTGCTAATTCTTGGCATAAACAGCTATCTTGTTCAGGATTTTATACCTTGTTATTAAACATCCAAACATGGAAAATAGATCAGTGCAGAATTTTGATGTATTTTAGCTTCCCTCATCCCCAGAAAATCTAGTGAGATTTGCTTTTAGCTCTATTTACTGACTGTAGTTAGACCATCTTTGTAATCATTTTTCTTTTTAAAAATTTTAAAATTCTTCAACTAAAGAAGCTTCTTTCTCTGGTCTGGTCCATCAGGCCTGGGTTGGGATTAAAATTCTCTTCAGTAATGCGTGTGGATAATGATTGTAGTAACAATGTTGAGGCTTGGTTCTGGTCATGAGCCATGCCTCACCAATCATTTTCTAACTATCAAATTGCACTCTATACTATGAAATTCTGCTTCATTATTCTCAAGTTTATGATACTTCTCCTAACACTGATAATATGCATTTAAGTATTTTTATTTATTTATTTTTACTTCTTTGGGATTTCTAGCTTCCAATATATTCAGTATTGGATTACCATCCCATCTTTGGACTGACCTCCTTAGTTTTTAATGAAATAAGACAAATAGATCAGACTTCAAACACAATGTTCGGGACATTTTCTTTTCCAAAGCAAAAGTCACCCATACTCCGTTTCTAGCTTCAACTTCTCATATTTCTTATCCCTTGAAGGTCTGTCGTGGCTTTCAGTCAATTGTTTTGCCTTCTCAGAGAGATGATTATATATTCCATTATATGTAGAGGTTTTGAGATATAGTAGTTGAATGTTAAGACACTCTCCTTGAGAAGAAGCGAGTTTCTGTTGTATGAAAGTTTCTGCTGCCGGTTCTCTTCTTATAGGTGTCTACTTTAGTTGGAAGGCTTAAAGCATCTTAAGTAATTATGTATTTGTGTTCTAAAGATATAATCATTTAATTGTTGGTTGCAAATTGGAACTGAAATTGATCATGCATGATATAAAATGCATTCCTTTTGCTATGATTTGCTTGTTTTAGCATGCTATTTTCTTGGTGTGTTGATTGTTTACAGCTTACATATTTCTAATCTTCTTTCCTTTTCCTCTTATTTCCCTCTCGCACATCTCTTCGATTAATTATCCCTTTCTGGTTACCTCAGGTTCTTGCCTCCAAGTCACCAACTCTTTTAGACTTTCATGAAGATCTTGTTAGCCTGGAAGCTGCATCGAAGGTTCGTATTTTATTTCTTCCTGTATGTTGATGTAAAAATTACTCCATCCCTGATGAAATGTCTTGTTTGACTTAGCTGGTAAAGATTTTGGTCTTCAGGGGTATTCTTTTGTACCAGGTTTTTGAGGGAAAAAATTTCTACAGAAAATAGTCTGATTGCAATTTATTTAAAAAAATTTATCTTTGTATTTTTTTCAACTGCTTTTTCTAAAGCTTAAAAGAAATGAAGATCTTACTTTGAAAATTTAAATTTTGGCCCTAAAAAGTCAAAATATGCATTAAATTATGTCTAAGCAAATATTCTAGTTGGAAAGTAAAAGCAAAAGTGTCTCCCCGCAGATCCAATTGAAGTCTTTAGCAGAAGAAATGCAAGCCATCATCAAGGGATTAGAAAAGGTGAAGCAGGAATTGGCTGCATCTGAGAATGATGGCCCTGTATCTGACATTTTTCGCAAGGTATCCCTCTTCTTTCCACCCTCCCTCGGCGGGGGGTGGGGTGCAGAGTTTTTGAATTTTTATCTCTAATATGGATCTCAAGTCTCCTGTGCAATTAATCATTTGTTAATGACTCAGCTCAACTTGAAATCATTCTTTTCTCTCTTGAAAATTGGAATGTAGTACAAATTAGTTTCAAACATTTCTGATGGATAGGCACTGTTCTCACAAATAAGTGAAGTTTCCGTCTCCAATTGTAGTCTTGAAATGATATTCTTCCACTCTTGCTTGTAGAAGTAATATATTTGACGGACAATTTCTCTTTCTTATTTTCTTCACTTCACAAAGACATTGAAGGACTTCGTTGGTATTGCTGAGACAGAGGTGACGTCTGTATCAACTTTGTACTCAGTCGCGGTAATTCTCTATTTTGATCTTTCTCTCTATGCTATTTCATGATTAAATCATAGTTTGATCTTGTTGTATTATTGCTGGTGTTGGTGAACCAGGGAAGAAATGCAGATGCATTGGCACTGTATTTTGGCGAGGATCCTGCCCGATGCCCCTTTGAGCAAGGTAATGCATGGATTCATTTAATGTCATATTCTTGGCATCCAGTTAAGCTACAACTAACCGTTGTCTCAGTGTTATTGTAATTAATGATCGGAATTGGTTTCACAGTGATAGGTTATGATGAAACTGTCATTGTATCTAATCAGATCCATACCAGGAAAAGGATTTTACCACTGGATAACTTCCTTCATCCCAAATTGAATTCGCACATTTCTTTTTAGGTTGTCTCAAAATGAATGTTCACTTGCTAAAGTAAACGTGGTGTTAATACAAATGTGCATCACTAGCCTCATTTAAAAAGCAACGTATAGTTCTGTAACTATCATCACACTATAGATACTATGGCAATTGATTGCTATGGTAAATTGGATATGGCAAAACAATCTCCCAAATATTTATGTTATGTTAAATGTGGGCATTCAATTCGGAATGGAGGGAGCAACATTTTAGAATTAGTACTAGACCATGCATGGTACAGAGTCCTTGCTAATGTTCCCTGAATTGGTAAATCTTAGAGACAGCCCCTACAAAGTCTATCCACGGTGGATGTAATGTCCCAGAGTTAGCTCAGTGATCTCTTGATGGTAATCTTATGGAGACCTTTCACAATTGGTAGGTAACTAAAGTTAATATGAATTTGTTTGTCAAGGACAAGACAAATTTAAATAGTTAAATAGTTCATTAATTATGGAGTTATTCCTTACACTTAATTTTTATTTCAGTACAGGAAAATCATGAATTTTAAAAATTTCTCTCATGTAAGACAGGATTTGCTATGGCTGTTTGTATTATTTGTTTGTGGTTCTAGTTATATTCAGCTAGGATGCAATGCGCGTTAGAGCTGGGCACATAGTTCATAGATGTAGGACATGTTTGAGAGTATTGACATGTGCCTGACATTTCCGATTTTTAGTTTTTCATTACCAACACTGTCAAATATGTGTTGGGCTTGTGACTGGGAGACTCGTCTAGCCATCTTGTGTCCATTGATGAAGTTTCATCGTCTTATATCAACATTGTCACGAGAGTGTGTTTGGATTGCATTTTCATCTCAATTTAAAACTCATTTTAATTCAAAATAATAATAACTTAAATAATTTTCGTTTTCCCGAGAACTGTCATATACTCATAATATATCATATTCTCTCTTTTTTGTCTCACTTGACTCTACCTATTTAATAATTTTTTATTATATTCAAATAAACTCATCTCAGTCTAATCTATATTCATTTGCATCCTATGCTGATCTTTTGTCCTCGCTCATATTACTAATTTTTTCTGCAGTTACTGCTACACTTCTAAACTTTGTGAGATTATTTCGAAAAGCACATGAAGAAAACTGCAAACAAGCTGAATTAGAAAAGAAGAAAGCTCAGAAGGATGCTGAAATGGAGTCGGGAAAGGGAGTATTTCTAACAAAGAAGGGTGAGAAATAATTGAGAATTACCTGTTTGTTCCACCTACAGGATTCTGGTGGTTCTTCCCTCAATGTGGGTGAAGAATGCTGCCCAAGGACACTGCTTCAACTCATACCAGAAGTCTCCTCCATGAATTCTAAATGCCTTGGCTTCCACGGAAATTCAAGAAAGTCAAGTCAAAGGGCTAGTTCATGCAGTTGCAGAACAGGAAGGTTCTGTCAATAGCTGAGCTGAGATTGGGGGACATTGCGCCATCCAGCTGCTTGGATGATCGTAGCCAACTGAGTTACGAAATCCATTGGCCACTTGGCTTCAAAGATTTCAGACATTATTATATTTGCTCAGAAGTTTCTCCATTTGACTGATGGGAGGAAAAGAGTTTGTGACTTCTTGTTCATACACATTGGTATATCTGGAATTTACGGAGTCGGTCGAATGGAGTTGGCTCGATTCCAGCATTAACAATTTTTGTTTTGGCATTTCAGCAATAGAGAAGATGCCACGGGAACTGTAAAGCTTAAGATCGGAATGTACCATGAAACCTGTACAAATCCCTAACCCTGTATTTAGATCCTAGTTGATTCTTTCTATTGTAACATAGACATTGGTTCCCTGTTTTAGTAGCCAGGTTTTGAAGGGAATCATCAAAGATTTGTTGTATAGACAAGGTTAGATTTAGAAGAGCAAATAGTTGTTAGACTGTTTTAGGTGATAGGGCTGTAATCAAAGTATAGGCTGCAGGTTTAGGAACTACTGGTTTATTTCATTAGATTTGATATATTAATGAAAAGTATTGAGCATTCGTTGATCAGTTTGCAATCCTTCTTAGTAGTCACAATTGAAATCTGCAGCATGATGCCCCCTAGTATTTGATGATGCTATCTTTCTTATTAAGTACTTCATATGGTGTCGAGTACAATAAGCGTGAAAAACTCATTTTAACGATGATAAGATTCACGTGGTATCACTAACAATACCCACAAATTATGCATTGAATAGAATCACGCCCTTAAAATTTGCGGCATGGAAAATACGAGTGAATAGTGGCCTCTAACGTACGAAAACAGGCAATCAACTACATAAGATGACGGGAAACTGGTTACTTATCTAAGCTAGGCTGAGAAGTTTGATGATGGCATCCCAAGGAAGTAATGCTTGATGGATACTTTTTGTTTTCCTAGCAGGCTTCTTTGAATTCTTTCTGTTTTAAATTTCTCAGAACGGAAAAATAATCATTTTTTCTTCATAATTTCAAGTTCACATCAACATCAGTAGGGGGTTGCATTTGGATGATGACATCTCGTTTTCAGTACTTCCTTTTTCTGTTAAACCATCCATTGTTAGAGATTTCTTTCATGATTTTTTTATTGTATACCTTTTGTATAGGCCGAAATATTGAGCCAACTTGCGAAAAGGAATTTATCCGAGAGTTTTCGTCTAATTTACTACTTAGACATTCTTGTTCATGTAAATTCACTCACGCATTTGCTCATTTTGACTTTTAAGCAGCAGCAAGAACAATAAGTTAATATATTTTTAAAAAAAATTGAACAGATGGGCAGTAGTTTTTGGGGTTCTTAGCTCGTTTTCTTATGTTTCTTGAAATATTTGTACATATATATATATATATATATATATATATATATATATATTGTACCCTAGTGAATATGATGCATGCATACAACTACATAGTTGAAAATTTTGAGTTGGTTACTAGGTTCTCGTGTAATGTTATAGTGATTCTGAAACTAACAATTCTAGTGCCAAAGTTAGGTTACTTTCAAGCACCTAAACCACCCTGCAAAAACTGGTAAAAGTCCAACAGAATATAGAAGAATTCTTTTTCTAAGTTAGGATAAGATATGATCAAAATAATCTTTTTCTAGCCTCAAATTTTCATAGTACATTGGAAAATCAACCTTAAACTAACTGCTGAGCTTACCAAGAAATGAAAATTTGCACTACTTACAAACTTCTGTCAGGTACTTTGAACTGTATAGAAGCTGAGACTCCGATGAAGAGGAAAGAAAAGAACCAAGAGAATGAACAGAGATTCTTTAAACTAGAGCAGCTTGTGCCTTCTGTATTTGTATATTTCTTCAGATTCTTCTATCAATAGTGTGTAATTCCTTGAGGACTTGATTTTATTGCCTGAATTCATGCATCAAATGAATAGCAGCAAAAAATTCCTGTTAATTTTCGCAAAGAAACTGAGGATTAAGGAAGATCATCCAAGGTTTTCAAGCTTGCATATGCTTTGCCATCTCTTTCCTCGATTTCAATCTGATAGGAATGTCTACCTTCTTGATATATCCGAGCAGATGTTTTGCAGCTCCAGTAGAATAAGCAGCCGATGACGGTGTCAAGAATGAGGAGAATTGAGTACAAGTAGGCAATGAACATGCCCTCCAAAGCCATGGAAGAAACGAGAGTTTCCCCTTGATGATAAGCTCTCACAATTCTGTATTGGAACAAGGCCTCAACTGCTGCCAAGGCTAAGTTGACAGGCAGAGCTAATGATAATGCTGTTGCAGTTCTTCCTTTGATCAGCACACATGCCTTTAGGATCGAGATATAGCCACCACAGTTCTCCATTCCTGATAAGGTCAATGCTAGATTGCAGATAATGATGGCATTTGCAAGGACTATGGAGTAAAGAACAGCTCCTGTTGCTGAAAAGAAAAGCTGCCATTTCGAACTCGAGAGGCCTAATCCTTCAATGCAATTGAATGCAAATAAAAGGATGCAGAAGCAGGTTGCATTTGCAGAAATGATGACAAAAATATTGCAAAGTTGAGTGAGAAGCAGGGGATTGAAAAGTGACAGAAAAGAGACAAATGCAGTTTTTGAGGCCTGTTTTCGGTTGCTGAGAACTTGAATCACAAATGCCTTAGCCAAAAGAAGGAAAGACAAAGTGAAAGGAAGAACAAGAAAATATGTGGAGATTGTCTGAGAAAGCTTGAGATTAAGAATGGTGAAGAATTCTGATGATCGTGGGAAACCTGCAGCATCAAATAGAGACTGAAGCCGGCTGTGGATTACCCGAAGGAGAGACGATGAGGGAACTGAAGTTTCTGATAAGAGGGCTAATGCTGCAAATGGAAAAGCAAGAAGTGCTGCAATAGTTGTGAAAGATTGATAGTTCTGAAGAAAAACATAGATTGATCTTCTGATAATCTTGACAGTTCTCTCCATTGGAAATCTTGAGCATTCTTCCATTGGTATTTTTGATCAAAGGACTAAATCTGCAGGAAGCATTGATGTTTCCTCCTATATATCAAACAATCATTCTTGGACAGTGAATAGCCTCTCTCTGGATTTGGTAGTTTGGAGGAGTTTGGAAAGTGGGTGTTTTGAATGAATAGATTGGCCAACAACTAAAAACTAACAAAACCCACAAAGGAGGAGTTGTTTCAGCTTTGTTTTCACCTATGAATTTGTCTGAAGTTAATGTGAATTCTTTGTGATCTCCAACACCTCATATTAGTTGGCTAACCTTGGACAGCACCTTTTTTCGTCATGTTAAAAAACAAAGAGGCCTACTTCCAAAGAATAGTCCTACAACAAAAAAAACTTGACTAGAAATGAAGGCAAAGCGACCTTCTTCCAATTCCTAAAATGGAATTTTTTTTACATGAGTTTATATTTAATTATTTTTGTAGATAAACATGAATTTATGGTCTAACAAATTATTTAATTATTTTTTTGTAGATGGAACATCCATATCATCAACTAAATGAAAGAAATTGTCTGATTTGATTTTTAAAATATTATATATATATATATATATATATATATATATATATATATATATATATATATATATAACTTTTCCTTGAGATAGTAACTTTGATAATAAGTGTTGAAATATAAAATCAGACTTAAATTCTTGAAATATAAAATCCAAAAAATGGCCCCTTATGCAATTTCTTGGCTTTTTTTATGTCTTGCTTGTGGATCAAAACATGCTACTTCTTTTGGCTTGGATTGTTCTCTTTGTTGTACCATGAAAAAGTTTTCCATTTGATAATGATTTCTTATGATCTTTTTCAAAGAGAGAATTAATGTTGGGCTACAATTCCATTGCAAGCAAAGTGAACAATGCATTTACTTGAATTAATTCCAATTAATATCGCATCTTTATATAACCAACAATCATGAAAATGGAACAAAAATTGGAAACTTTGCATGTGACGTGCTAACATGAAGAAATTGAAACGTAAAATATACTAACAAGTAATACTTTCTTGAGATTTTAATAGGGTTAGGCAATTCCATACAAAAAAAATTTCCACATAGGTTAGATATAGAAAATTTTACCCCCATAACCACACCCACCCCAACCAAAAAAAAAAAAAAAAAGGGATAGATAATTTAATAAAGAAAATCTTGAATGCTTCTTATATGTTTTTGTCTAAGAGGATAGAATATTAGAATTTTTATTTTTATTATTATTTGACTTTCATCCTCATTCCCTTTCTATGTCATGTTAAAAAAATAATACTAATGATAATAACAAAAGAACCAAATCTGAATTTCCCATTTCTTGCTTTGATTGACCTATCATAATTACACACAAATTTTCATTGGCCATATTTTGCAGAATGATAAAAGGATGCTCTTGAGAACTCATGATAAAGGGAATTTCTTTGCTTCCAAGGGAAAAAAAATGGACAATGAAAAATGCACAAAATTAATCAAAAGGAAAGATATAAGGGTGCATTTCGAGAGGTAAAATGTCTTCTTCTCCTCCAACAATGATAAATTATTTTCATGACAAGCTCAGAGTCACAATCTGATATCATTGATCATGTCCATATGAAAAGTCCAAGCTCAAAGTATTTATCATATATTTTCTTAAAATGTAAAAAATAATATGAAATATAAATTACAATATTAAATATCCTTTATCAATAAAAAATAAAAAGAAATTTCTTATTTAAAGGTTGAATCCAAGTGCATTAATTGTTGTACATATAGAATATTTAGTCCCACCAGGCCATGATGATAATCAAACAGGAGGGATCCATTATGATTTAGGCTGGTGTACACTCTTTTGACCTAACACAGGCACACTTGTAGTTGATTAGTTAAGGGGTTCATATGTCAAAGTTGGAATCTTTTCTATATATATATAGGTGAAGAGTGATCATCACCTAACTAATAAGATTCAAGCCAGACATTGAAATATATCCTAAAATTGATGTTGAGAATGCTTTATGGATTTGGTACTTCTCCTTGTTATGGAGATTAGAAATAAAAGTTTCTTACTTTGTGTAGCCAAAGAGCACTTAAACAAAAACCTAAAATCTTGGGTGCCATTTGGAATCTCACCAATTAACACTAGTAGCTACTTTAATATCACAATAAAAATCCAAACATTTATTAACTTTCTTGATCTTTACAATGGATAATTTAGCGGATTGAAAAATTTTTAAATGTGAATTTATGAGTTTTTTAGTGTTCAACATAATATTAATTACTATCGTGTAAATAATAATAATAATAATAATTGAACGTACATAAAATTTGGAGTTATTTTGAAACTATTTTAAAAGTTATTAAGTACTTGTTTTGTGATAGAAAATATGGTAGCTTTTTAACCATTACATAGGGTCACTATTTGCCTATTTTTTCTTGTTCAACCTAAAGTAGTCATTTGTTTGGTCTGCAAAGCAACTAAAATTAGAAAAGTAAACTAATCCATCATGAAGTTTCATGAAATCAATTTGGAATTCCCCCACTTTGAATAATAAACTACTACTGTAAACATGATTTATAAGCAAAACTTTCTCATTAGCACTAATTAAAAGTCCCAAAAACAAGATATGTCCATGGGAGTTCTTGATGCACTCCTCAATCATTCACATCTTCCCCCAATGAAAAGATTGCATGATTAAACAATAAAATTTTCAAATGTTAAAAAAAAAAGAAAATACAAAAGAAGCAAATGACTTGCCTTAGAACTTCAGTAAAGTTTCGTGATGATTATTTTTGTCTTTCTTTCTTGATATTTCTTCACTTTAAAGAACGAAATTTCGATTCATTTCAATTATAAATCAAATACTCAATATTTAAATTATTATTTTAAATGAAAATTTTTTATAATGTTCAAATTATTAATTACAAATAAATCATGCGATCACTTGAGGGAAACCATATTATATGGTATATAATTCTTATCTCAGTTGTTCTTTTATATATTCTAACAATGCATATTTCATATAACATTCTAATAATAAGCCATTAAACCATAGATTATATGTTGTTGTCAACCAATTATTTTCTCTTTAAGAAAATGAATAATAAAGGGTCCAAATATCTTCTCATATCCAGACAACTGTTGAAGTGTCTGCATTCCAATTTTCAAATGATTAATCAATTATATCATGAAACTAGGATATACCAACAACTAGGATTACAATGTGGCGGAATATGTCAATAAGTATATATATATATCTCCACTAATTTAACATATTTACAACAATATATATATATATATATATATATATATATATATATATATAGTGGAAGCTCCACTAAATATGAATTTTTATGAATATTCACCATTTAGTAGAAACACCATTAATACATATTAGTGGAAAATGATGTATTCCACTAATTAAGAGCTCTATAAATAGACATATTCTCTAAGCTTGAAATATACCATCATTTTGTGAAAGAATTGTGAGAGAAAAAAAATAGAGAAGTTTGAATAAATTCTTGTGCAAAGAATAGTTAGAAATTTCTTAGTGTGTTGTGTGTAGATTTTATTCTAACACTACCCAAATTTTATAACACGTTATCAGCACGAGTCTCTGTCATTACAAAAGCCAGAAGACAGGTACGCATTTATTGATCCCTATGGCTAACCTTGCTAAACTCGAATTTGTAGCCCTTGATATTTCTGAAAAAATTATATGTCATGGGTTCTCGATACAAAAATGCATCTAAATGCTGAAAAGAAAGATTTGACCACCTGAAGATGGTCGTACTACCAATTGCACGGTATGACTGATTGCACCTGAAGTTGTAAGATTTTAAAACCGTGAACTCCGCAATGTATAAAATTACATCTCAGTTAAAATTATGCGGAGAAAAAGTCACTGATGAAGATATATTAGAGAAAACATTCTCCATCTTCCGTGCCTCGAATATTGTCCTGCAACAATAATATCGAGAAAAATAGTATACACAGATTTTATTACTGCCCTCATCATTGCAGAGAAAAATAATGAGCTATTATTGAAAAATCATGAAGTCAGGCGAATTGGCTCAACAGCACTCCCAGAAGTGAATGTTGTTGGCTCCAACAGAAGCCATCGTTATAGTCGTAGTTGTGGCAGTGACCGTGGTTATGGTCATGGACACACTCGATATTTTCTTTATCACAGAGAAATACTGGCCACCTGAAATGGAACAGAAAAGATAATAAGGGAAAATGATATTTCCATTAATAATAAGTATCACATCTTTGAGATGTTACATTCAGATGTCAATATAACACATTATATTACATTACTACTAACAGTTCAAAAAAAAAAATCATAAGTCTGGCGTTCACTTGTATTTCCTTCATTCATCTCACTGATGTTCACGTGAACTTGAGGATGCATGCTTGTAATTGCTTTTTTGCAATAGAGCTGACAAATTTAGGATGAATGTTTGTACTTGTTCTTTTTTCATGTTTGCATTAGAGGAAGACAAACGGGTAGCAATTATGTACTTCAAATCCTCTTCTTCGGCATCTTCCTCCTCTTCCTTCTCCTTTGCGCTAGCATCTAGACTAGCAGCAGAATTAGCTGTGCAGTTATTGCGAAATGAGTTTTGGGATTTTATCATCCCCTTAAGTTTCTTATTATAGTTGGTCTTGAAGCATGCTTGTGTCAGTTTCTATATTTGGTCCTCCAACCACGTATCAGGACTTTTTTCCACCAACTTTTTCTCACATTCCAGTATCTCAATGGCTTCTCTTAACTTCTTCTCAGCCATATGTCCTCCTTCATCTTTATTTTGTATCTCCTGTAAATCAAAGTGATATCATCGGTGGAGATACATTCATTCCGGTCATTATTTACTTATAAATCTTTCATAGTTTCATACTTACAAATTACAAGTGTGTGTGAGAGATAACCTGAATATTCTTGATTAGTGTCTTCAAGCTCATCAACTTCCTGTGAGGCCATCGACGAATTCCCAACTCCCTGCATTTGTTCTTGAGACGGGTTAAGCCAATATTCAGTTATTTGGCCGCACTCTTGATTGGCAGGTAAAAGTACTGCGAAATGGTTTCTCTTGATAGTATCTTGAAGCTATTGCCCTTCTCCTTTTTTTGCCTCCTAATCCTCTTCTTCTCTATAGGAATTTCATCTGAAATAATATCTTGAACTTCGATATTATGCATTTCATGGGTCCTCACTCTAAATTCGTTACCAAGACCACTCATTATTGCTACTAGAAAAAGAAAAACAATATCAATAAGGGTAATACCATTCAAAATTCATGTTTGAATGTATGATAACCTTGAACCATATTCTGGCTTTATTCAAAATCCATTAGGGAGTAGAAAGGATCATGCACAAGCATATCCTCATTCAGAGGAACGGCATCAAAAGCAGTCTCTTGAATGGGTAGATCAAATTGAAAATCTAAAGCAGCATGTTCAGAACTTCCACTGATTTACATTATAACAAACCAAAAGAGAATTTAATTTTATTATTAAGCACACCAAAAAAAAAAAAGGAAGCCGTCAAAGGTATTTCACCTGAAATTAGGCGGAAGCGGTTGGCTTGGAAAGGAAAACACATCAAAATCTTCTGCTTTAGAAACCAAGTCAAAATTTGACCATGTCTCAAATGAATTGTGAGTTCCCATATCTGCTTTGTGATTTTTGTTTTTGAAATTTACTAATGACTGATGACTGAGATATATCGATATACATATACATACATATATATATATATATATATATATATATTTGTACGAGGAAGAAGAAGTAGATGATAGGTGGAGGGATCGAGGAGAAGAAAAGACAAAAAGGAAGAGGAAAAGATGGCATCGGGAAGAGTGAGAAAATAATAATATAGAGATTTTTTTTTTTGTTTTAATATATTTCTTGACATTTCTTACTTGTTATGTATGTAGTATTACTCATAATGTTCTTACATTTCCATAATGGAAATGTAATGATTTCACAAGAGAATAATGGAAATCATTACATTTCCATTATGGAAATGTAAGAACATTATGAGTAATACTACATACATAACAAGTAAGAAATGTCAAGAAATATATTAAAAAAAATCTCTATATTGTTATTTTCTCACTCTTCCCCGTGTTATCTTTTTCTCTTCCTCCTTATCTTTTTTTCTCCTCAGTCCCTCCACCTATCATTTACCTCTTCTTATTCCTCGTACATATATATATATGTGTGTGTGTGTGTGTGTGTGTGTGTGTGTATCGATATATATCTCAGTCATCAGTCATTAATAAACTTCAAAAACAAAAACCACAAAGCAGATATGGGAACTCGTAATTCATTTGAGACATAGTCAAATTTTGACTTGGTTTCTAATGCAGAAGATTTTGATTTGTTTTCGTTTCCAAACTAACCGCTTCCACCTAATTTCAGGTGAAATACTTTTGAAGGCTTTTTTTTTTTTTTTTTTAGTGTGCTTAATAATAAAATTAAATTCTCTTTTGGTTTGTTATAATGTAAATCAGTGGAAGTTCTGAACATGCTGCTTTAGATTTTCAATTTGATCTACCCATTCAAGAGACTGCTTTTGATGCCGTTCCTCTGAATGAGGATATGCTTGTGCATGATCCTTTCTACTCCCTAATGGATTTTGAATAAAGCCAGAATATGATTCAAGGTTATCATACATTCAAACATGGATTTTGAATGGTATTACCCTTACTGATATTATTTTTCTTTTTCTTGTAGAAATAATGAGTGGTCTTGGTAACGAATTTGGAGTGAGGACCCCTGAAATGCATAATATCGAAGTTTAAGATATTATTTTAGACGAAATTCCTATGGAGAAGGAGAGGATTAGGAGACAGAGAGAGGAGAAGGGCAATAGCTCCAAGACACTATCAAGAGAAACCATTTCGCAATACTTTTACCTGCCAATCAAAAGTGCAGCCAAAGAACTGAATATTGGCTTAACCCGTTTTAAGAACAAATGTATGGAGTTGGGAATTCGTCGATGGCCTTACAGGAAGTTGATGAGCTTGAAGACTCTAATAAAAAATATTCAGGTTCTCTCTCACACACACTTATAATTTGTAAGTATGAAACTATGAAAGATTTATAAGTAAATAATGACCGGAATGAATGTATCTCCACCGATGATATCACTTTGATTTACAGGAGATACGAAATAAAGACGAATGAGGACATATGGCTGAGAAGAAGTTAAGAGAAGCCATTGAAATACTGGAACGTGAGAAGAAGTTAGTGGAAGAAAGTCCTGATACGCGGTTGGAGGACCAAACATAGAAACTGAGACAAGCATGCTTCAAGGCCAACTATAATAAGAAACTTAAGCGGATGAAAAAATCCCAAGACTCATTTCGCAGTAACTGTACGGCAAATTCTGCTGCTAGTCTAGATGCTGGCCCAAGGGAAAAGAAAGAGGAGGAGGATGTCGAAGAAGAGGATCTGAAGTACATAATTGCTACATGTTTGTCTTCCTCTAATGCAAACATGGAAAAAGAAACAACTTTAAACATTCATCCTAAATTTGTCAGCTCTATTGCAAAAAAGCAACTACAAGCATGCATCCTCAAGTTCACGTGAACATCAATGAGATGAATGAAGGAAATACAAGTGAACACCAGACTTATGATTTTTTTTTTCTGAACTGTTAGTAGTAATGTAATATAATGTGTTATATTGACATCCGAATGTAACATTTCAAAGATGTGATGCTTATTATTAATGGAAATATTCTTTTCCCTTATTATCTTTTTTGTTCCACTTCAGGTAGCCAATATTTATCTGTGATAAAGGAAATATCGAGTGTATCCATGACCATAACCACGGTCACTGCCACAACTACGACTATAACGATGGCTTCTGTTGGAGCCAACAGCCTGGCTTCATGATTTTTCAATAATAACTCATTATTTTTCTCTGTAATGATGAGGGCAGTAATTAAATCTGTGTATACTATTTTTCTCGATATTGTTGTTACAGGACAATATTCGAGGCATGAAAGATGGAGAATGTTTTCTCTAATATATCTTCATCAGTAACTTTTTCTCCGCATAATTTTAATTGAGATGTAATTTTATACATCGCGGAGTTCACGGTTTTAAAATCTTACAACTTCAGGTGCAATCAGTCATACCGTGCAATTGGTAGTACGACCATCTTCAGGTGGTCAAATCTTTCTTTTCAGCATTTAGATGCATTTCTGTATCGAGAACTCATGACATATAATTTTTTCAGAAATATCAAGGGCTACAAATTCTAGTTTAGCAAGATTAGCCATAGGGATCAATAAATGCGTACCTGTCTTCTGGCTTTTGTAAAGGCAGAGACTCGTGCTGATAACGCGTTATAAAATTTGGATAGTGTTAGAATAAAATCTACAAACAACACACTAAGAAATTTCTAACTATTTTTTACAAAAGAATTTCTTCAAATTTCTCTCTTTTTTTCTCTCACAATTCTTTTACAAAATGATGGTATATTTCAAGTTTAGAGAATAACTCTATTTATAGAGTTCTTAATTAGTGGAATACATCATTTTTCACTAATATGTATTAGTGGTATTTCCACTAAATGGTGGATATCCATAAAAATCCATACTTAGTGGAGCTTCTACTAATTCAACATATTTACAACAATGCGTGTGTATTTTGAGCTTTTGGCTGCTACTTTCTTATTTAATCCACAACTTCTAGGCAACCCAATCCACCAACACCCCCCTCGCACCGCAACCCCCCTCTAACAAAAAAAAAAAAAAAAAAAACCAGGGAGAGAGCAAAAACAACAAGATATACATGCTTGTTTCTATATTATTATTTGTTACTAATTATTTTTCTATTTTCATTTTTTGATTTACAATTTACAACTTTTTCTTTAAAAAAAAAAGAATGATAATTTAAAACTTTAAATACAATGATGTACGATAATTTAATTAATAAAAACTTTTTATACTGAATTAAATGTTATCGGACTTTGGGAATGCATTCAATTGCTAAAAAGAAAGATTTGATTGAGGTTTAATTCTAATCAGATGTATCTGTCATCACCCCCCAATTTTCCTGAATTTTTATTTTTAAAAAAATAAAAAAAATTGTAACTAAATAACTAAAGAGCACGTGAGTCAAAACAATCACACACATTAATGGGTCAATTATTATAGTCCAATTCAATAGGATTTAGGCCCAAGTAAGAGGCAAATTGGGCTAAGAGAACTTGTTATGGGTCAAATCAGATGAGCCCATTTTATTATGGGCCCAAAGTAAAAATTTAAAAGTCCAACAAGAGTCGGACATATCTGCCACGTAACGCTGAGTCAGACTCTGAAACCTATGTAGTCTGTCCAAAGCTCCAAATCCGGTCATTCCCTTTTTTAACCCTTTCCTCCATTTCTTGAAAAAGAAAAACTGTAAATGTATTTTGTATTTGATCTTTCTTAGTTTTACCAACAGATTCTTCTTCTGTGATTCGGGTTTAGTATTACAGAGCTTCACTGCTTAAATGCCATAATTGTACTGAAGTTCTCAGGTAACTTGATGATTTCTAATCTCGATTCCTCATATCGTAATTGTTTTGGTTATTTGTTCAATCACCAGAGTTGAATTTTCATATGGGTTCTTGTTGTGATTTGCGTTCTTGTAGTTTGATAATCTTCATTTGGTGATATGGGCTTGTGTTGATAATCTTGATTCTATTAACGCAGTCAATTGACATGGAGCTGATTTTCTCTGAAATCGGATTCAATTTCAGTTTTTCTTCGTCAAAGGCTGCAAGCTAAGCTATAGATAAGATAACAATTTGTTTGTGTGATCGAATTAGGTGATGGAAAGATGTGTGTTTCTGTTGCGTCCATTCGTAAATCATCTGCGTGTCTATTGTAAATGTGCTACAACTAAGTTGCTTCTTCCCCCTTTTCGTTTTCGTTTCTAAACTGATTGGTCAGAAAGAAAAGTTTATAGCTTTGGATATATTGATGCTCTATATTAGGTTGTGGAAGTAATTCAGGTGACTGATTAATCTGGAAGTGTATTTTCCTTTGTCTTTTCGACTTTGAGGTAGACTTAGTTATACATTCCGGTGAAGAGATTGAGTACTGATGTCCCAAGAACATATCAGGTTGAAACTTGGGGTGCTTACCAGTTAGTGATTGCTTTGTTTTCTTCTTTTTTAAGTTGCATTGTCAATCTTGTCTGTGGAGAACCTCATTTTGTAACTCTTTCCCTTTGCATCCTAGAACTATGGATAGCAGAGGTGGCCATACTGTGGATATGCCTCTCAAAAACTATAGACTTGGGAAAACTCTTGGTCATGGTTCATTTGGGAAGGTAAAAATTGCTGAGCATATGCTTACCGGGTACAAAGTGGCTATCAAGATTCTTAACCGCCGAAAAATGAAGAATCCTGATATGGAGGAAAAGGGTATTAATTTTTCAGATATTTTATTCGATCCAATTTGATGCTTTTGTGGTGCATTATATGTTTTTATTTCTGTGGCTTTTATGTATTGTGAAACTTATATGAGTGTTTTGAATTCATTTGATGTTTTGTAGTCAGAAGAGAAATTAAAATTTGTCGATTATTTGTCCACCCACATATCATACGACTTTATGAGGTGATTGAGACACCAGCAGATATCTATGTAGTCATGGAGTACGTGAAGTCTGGAGAGCTTTTTGATTATATTGTAGAAAAGGGCAGATTACAGGAAGATGAGGCTCGTCATTTCTTTCAGCAGGTAGAATGAATGCCTTATTGCTGGCATATCAATGAAAGATAAGAAATTTGTTTGTTGTCCTTGATATACATTTCAGAGGATCGATATTAATCTTATTTCTATTATAACTATTAGCATGGGAGCTATTTAATATCATCTTATCATGGTTGATCGTATGGAGCAGATTATTTCTGGTGTTGAGTATTGCCATAGGAATATGGTTGTTCATCGGGACCTCAAGCCTGAGAACCTTCTTTTGGATTCTAGAGGAAATGTGAAGATAGCAGACTTTGGACTGAGCAATATTATGCGAGATGGCCATTTTCTCAAGACAAGTTGTGGAAGCCCAAACTATGCTGCTCCTGAGGTTTTGTATCACGACAATTTACAACCTAAAATTCAATTGGTTTAAATGATTTGCTCAAGGTTTCACTGGCATAAAAGCTTAATTGCAGGTTGTTTCTGGCAAACTTTATGCTGGTCCTGAGGTTGATGTTTGGAGCTGTGGTGTTATCTTGTATGCTCTTCTTTGTGGCACACTTCCTTTTGATGATGAGAATATTCCAAACCTTTTCAAGAAAATCAAGGTAAATGCAGCTGATGTAGTTTGATCTATCTCATTAGTCCTTATAAGCCAAATCAGCTTTGACTTTTGAGTGGAAATTATTTACAGCATTGGCTCTGTATTTATTTAGGGTGGGATTTACACACTTCCAAGTCATTTATCGCCTGGAGCTAGGGATTTGATCCCTAGGATGCTAGTGGTTAACCCTATGAAGCGAATAACTATTCCTGAGATTCGTCAACATCAGTGGTTCAAAGTTCGTCTTCCTCGCTATTTGGCAGTTCCTCCACCTGATGCAATGCAGCATTTGAAAAAGGTAAGCATTTGGGTTCATTTTGTTGCATAAAGGATATATGGTGGTTTTATCTTTAAAAAAAAAGGGTTATTTCAGATTATGAATATTACTGTTGATTGTCATGTTGAACACTGAACCAATATCTTCCTTCTCATAGAAAGTTTGTTGTAATTATTTAGTCTTAGGATGTCCTTAGTAATTGATGCTAGATGTGTTTATGATGAAGAACATACGGTTAGCATGTGATTGACACATTAAATTTCCCTGAATTTGTCTTGAAACAGTAGGTGCAGTATTTTATTGTTGTGAGTATGGTAGAACTTGGCAACAGCTGTGGAATTATTGGGCATCATAAGTGCACAACATTTTCTTCCATGCTCACCTGATGCACTGATTGCTTTGCTTTCTTTCTGCAGCTTGATGAGGATATTATTCAACAAGTTCTGAAGATGGGATTTGACCGGAACCAGCTTCTTGAATCTCTTCAAAATAGAATACAAAATGAGGTATGAACTTTATATAATTTTGATTTTATGCTTCACTTGGCTGTATATCTTACTGCAGTTCCTTTAGGCTACTGTTGCGTACTATCTCTTGTTCGACAACCGATCTCTTGTTTCCAGTGGCTATCTAGGAGGTGAATTTCAGGAGACCATGGTATGTTTTATCATGCAAAGTTAATTACTATTATTCTTTGGTGAACATGCAAAGTTATTTTTTGCTTGTACATGTCTACACACTCCATTATTTACCCTGAATGTTTCCTTTTACTGGTTTACAAAATGCTCCTGGCCTTCTTAGTAGAAGAAAATGTTGGATTTTTTTCTGCTTGAAAGGAGTTAAAAATGATATGGTGCTTGTAGTCAGAAGCTTCTTGACTTTTGCCAAATTTGGTTGTGTGACAAGTGACTTGATTTGAGTCTATGCTCCTTAACATGCCTGCTGGTTTATCTATTTTTTGGTTTATGGTCAACCATGAAATTATGCTATCAAATGCCTTCCCACCCCCATGAGCATATCTCCAGAAAAAGAGTGTGAAAAGGAAGAGAAACCTATTCTAAGTTTCTGTTAAGTGACTATTAGCATTTTCTCCATGCTTCTCCAAGTAGGTAAACAATTCTTTCCAAGCTATTGTCCAATGCAGAATCTTTTCTTGTGTTTGCTTGTTTAATATGAGGGTTTGTTGTTTGGATGTAAAAGAAGTGCCCCCCCCCCCCTTCCCCCCCCTTCTCTTCTTTTGGGCGACACCAATAGATAGAGAGAATGAGAGTTGTGAGATTCAAATCTTGCTGCCTGATTTTTTTATCAATTTGACCTGCAAAAATTTGTAAAGTTGATTTGCTTGTGCAAGACTCTTTATATACCATTCATATAAAGAAGATGGATTTGTACCTTTTATGTTTTTACTTCCAAGTGTGAAACACTTGAGGTTCCATTTCTCAGGTTTGATGATGTAGCTTATAAATTTCACTATATGCTCTCTCTAGTCAGTAGTCCTATGTATTCTGTTAAAGCATGTTGGTCTGATTTATTTACTTTGTTCTAATTTTTATTGTCTATGGATTTACAATCAGACTTAGCCTAGCCTTGATTTCTTTTCTCTCCAGGAGGCCTGTTCCCCTGGATTTTATCAGGATGTTGATCTGAATCTATCTGTTGGGCATGCCTATCCTCAAGATCCTAGCTTGAGACCGCTTACCCCAAGAGAGAAAAATTGGATTGTGGGTCTTCAGGTAAAGAATTTGGTATTTAAGAAGCAACACCAAATGCATTGTTCTTTTGAATAAAATACTCCTTTTCTTCCCTTATTCACGCTCTTTCCAGAAACAATTTGATTTATAGCTGTTGTATACAACTAATGATGATAGAGATTGTATAAAATATCTCCTGTCTAACATAAAATATATTTGTCTTCATAGATTTTATTGGCACTCATTGATTGTTACTGTGCAGACGACAGCACAGCCAAGACATATAATGAATCAGGTTCTTGGTGTTCTGCAAGAGCTGAATGTTAGATGGAAAAAGATTGGGCACTACAATATGAAGTGCCTTTGGCTTCATATTATCCAGGACAATGAAAGCTTGGACACCAATCATATAAATGATCTTAATTACCTTGCGAATGACACTACCATGAGTGCAAATGCTTCACAATCTCAAACGACAGTGAAGTTTGAAATGCAGGTATTTTATCTCTTGCCCTATGTGTACCCTTTTTTGTTTATGGATTAGAAACAATAGAAGCTATATTCTCGTTTTCCAATGGCCATTGTATATTGGTTGTACAATAATGGAGATTAGGTAATATTTTACAATTGGCTATTACAAACGCTACTGTACACAGAACACGTAGGAATTACCTTTCTCCAATAACACCCTCCCTTTTCCCGGGGAAACCTCAACAAGAGAAATTATAGCAATTATAGCAAATTTAAGTAGTTAAAGATTCATCTCTTAGGTGCATGCATTTACCTTACAAAAGGAAGAGAAAAAGGGGAATGGGGCAAGAAGAGGGAAGAAAAATTAATTCAATAAATGAAATATTCATTCTTAACTTTACCCCTTTCCCCTTCTTCTAGTCTCCAAAATCAAAATAAAGTTATGTTTGACTCTGGCTCTTCATCTCCTCTAACCATTTTGCCCTTCTATTTATGAGAGGAGAATAAGGTAGTCCATCAGGTGAAGTGAGACATTTACACTTGCTCTTCTTTTCATTCCACTTTTCACTCCAACCCATCTTGTTTGAAAGTTATCAATCTTTGAGTAGTTTAGAAAAATTTAAATGCTAGCTTTTGGACAGAAAGGAAGTTTCAATGAACTTGCCTCAACAATGTAAATGCAGAGTGACAAAAATGTGCAAATACATATTGAACCTTTCCTATGGTCTAGTACACCTGCCACCGAAAGACAAAGAAAAAAAAAGTTGTGGAAATCCTTCCCAACTTGTTATGCAATATAGTTCTGGGATCAAAACCACCCCTCGAATTGTTCTTCTTTTCAAAAACTTGTCTGAGACAATGAATCTGAAGCTGATGGTGTAAATCCTAGCTAGAGCTATTCCTAACCCCCCTCCCCCCCCTCCCCCCAACACCTCCCAATCTCTGTACTGATTCTGAAAATTGATCGAGGATCCTTGTGATTCTTGCTGTTTTCTGTATAAAAGCCATTTGGATGTTAAAATAACAGTATGATGTTTTTAACATGGATCTGCATGAAAATTGACAGCTCTACAAAGTCCATGATGACAAGTACCTCCTTGATCTTCAGAGAGTCAATGGCCCTCATTTTCTCTTCTTGGAGTTCTGTTCCATTTTCATTATGCTGCTGGAAGCCTCGTAGTACCTTCAGAAAGAGATTTGAAGCATTAACCATTTACATTTTCTTAGAATGTGAAGATTTTTCTGCATATCTCTGTTTTACTTTGATGTATTATCCTGCTGGTAATTTCTTTACACGATGCTCATCCAGTGTCTATAGTTTATCTACTGGTATGGTTTTCTTGAGGAACGATGCTACCCTAAATTCAAGTGGACTACAGAACTTACAGAGTTGCTTTTCAAGTGAGAGTTGGAGGAACAAATCGCATTAGAAATGTTAGGGACTGAGTATCTGACAGGAGATAGGATTGTCTTCAAGATGAGACTTCAAGCATGTTACTTCATTAGCTTGCGACTTACATTCTTAATTGGTGCTTTAAGTGATTTGGATTGACATTTTAGTTAGTGAAGTTTACTAGAAAATGGCATGTACTGCTAGTGAAGAAGTGCAATGCCATCAAAAACTCAAAGCACATTTGGTGCTGCTGTGGTGAGATTCTGCAGTTGATTTACGAATGCATTTCAGCAAGTCTCCAATGATAACTTGAGTTTTGATCTTATGATCTTTATTGGCTCATTGAGAATTTGTACATTATCTGAAGTTCGATGTGGATAAACGAAAGTGAAGTTTGCCCTTTTCTTTACCCGTCTTCTTCTTAATAGCTTCAATTTTGCACTTTCCAATTCGGGTTTTTACCATGTAACACGGATATTACGGCCAAAATTCAAAATTCAATCATTCTCAAGCATTTGAAACAAATTGTCAAGTCGTGCAAGCACAAATTTACTTCTTATGATTGAGTCAAACGACCCTATAATGGGATGAAAACTTAGGTAAAATCATCAGCTTCAAACTACCTCTAGAAGAAGTCAAGATAGCTTAAAGCTTGTAAAGAAAAGTACATGGAAGAGGTAAGAGGTAGCAATAAATCTTGTTTTGCTTCCACATGAACACCTCTTCCCAGCCAAAATCAAATGAAACAGTTAATTAAACTGAATACTCTAGTTTCACCTCCCTTGAAAATTTTCACCAAATAGTGGGGAACCAACCATTGCTCCTGAATCATCATTTACATCTATCAACAGCCCCCCTTGTTTTCACTTTTGCTTGGTCCTTCGGAAGAATCCATCTTTGCATTCTTATCTTTAAGAACCTCAGGCTTGGAAGATGCCTCTTGAAGTTGCAATGCAAACTCTAAGTTCCACAGCACATCTCCCATGGAAGGCCTATCAACTCCATATTCTGCCAAGCATTTCTTTGCTGCTTCTGCATACTTTCTCAGTGATTCAGGACTAATTGCGCTGGCAATATGAGGATCAATAATCTTCTCCAGTGAGCCCTTCCTGTGCTGCTGCATTGCCCACTCTGCTAAATTAACCTGTTCTCTTGGCAATGCTGGATCTAGAGGAGGCCTTGCACATATTACCTCAAAAAGAACCACCCCAAATGAGTAGACATCTGATTTTTCTGTAAGCTGTTGTCTTCTGAAGTACTCAGGATCTAGGTAACCAAAACTACCCTTTACTGCTGTGCTCACATGTGTTTGTTCCAATGAAGGTCCAGCTTTAGACAAGCCAAAATCAGACACTTTTGCAACGAAACTGTCATCCAGGAGAATGTTTGTGGTTTTAACATCACGATGAATGATTCCTTGTGCTGAACCGGTGTGCAGATAGTGCAATCCTCTAGCTGCCCCAATGCAAATCTCCAGCCGTTGTCTCCATGACAAGGGAGGCAAGTCTGAGCCATAAAGATGGTCACGAAGAGGACCATTGGCCATATACTCATACACCAGAATCATCTCTGACTGTTCATCACAGTATCCAATCAGGGACACAAGATGGCGATGCCTGAGCTTGGAAAGCATCTGAATTTCAGTTTGGAACTCATTGATACCTTGTGATGATGATGGATTTCCTCGTTTTATAGCAAGCTTTGTTCCATCTGCTAACACACCAAGATATACCTTTCCAAAACCTCCAACTCCGACAACTGCTTTTTCATCAAAATCCTTAGTTGCATCGCGTATTTCGCTCAGGGTGAAATACCTGCCAAGGTTGAGTCCTGAGGAGACAATACTAGAGAAATTAGAACTCTTGCTCTTGTTTGACAAGAAGCTGCAATAGCTGGCATTGAGAGGAAGCCATGATGAGAATGTTTTCTGCTTTTGCCAACCCTTGGGCCTCCTTTGTCGTCGAACAATGGTCATCACAAGTAACATTGTGGCTGTTACCCCCAATGCTAAAACAATACCAGCAGCAATTTTCATCTTACGGCGACCTGAGTTTGTGCCCTCGTAAGTCCCATCAGAAGAAAATAAACCATCTAAGCTCCCAGCTGAGTTACTCAGCTTCATGATCTCAAAGCCATTGAGGATTGCATTTGGGGGAGTTTGAACATCTGAAGTGGGTCCAACTTGAAGCATTAGAGTACCATTTGATATTGCAGAGGCATTGATGACGAAGTCTTTGTAATAAGGGCTAGCAAGGTCTGAAGTAAGAGTCGAGAGATCAAGATTTGAAACACCCATCATTCCATTGATATAAACACTGAAGTATAACTCATTCAAAGCCCTGCTTACAATATCGCAAAAGTGCATCCTGATCATATAAGAAAAGCTTGGATCAACATTCATCTCCCACGTGAGGTTGAAATTCGCGTCGGACACCCCAGCATTTGCCATCTGATCAGCCGTCGCATATACCCAGTTTGGGGCGATCAAAGGGGTGGCTCCACCATCTGGATACTTTATTAGCTGAGGAGAAACAGAAACATTTACAGCACCTTGAGGAAATTTCATGAATTGCTGATCTGGCTGCCATGTCCTCCACAATGTATCATTGTTGGGAGTGATAATTGGCCCTCCAACATTTATTCTATATGAAACCTCAAGCGCATACTGAGACAAACCATTGAAATTGCCTACCGGAGAAATTGAGGTTGCTGAATTAGAAACGAGTTGACCTGGAGCTGAGACAAATTCAATGGCATTGATGAATGCAAAAGAATTTCTCATAGGTGAAAATTTCAGGGTGAATTGACTAGACGTAACATTGATGAGGTACTCCTTGAATACCATTTTACTACTATCTTTCACTGAGAAGTCATGCAAGAGAACAATATCATCAGCGGTGACAGTGAATGTAGCACTAGTTAGAGTATAGGAAGGGTGTGGAAGAGGGTAAAAGTACAGACGAACCCAATGTCGACCTGGTTGAAAAACCAGGAATCTGTACATTGATTCATGCGGGAAAATTCTTGCAGTGAGACATAAAAAAAGAGCTGATGGAGGCGAAGAAGAAGAAGAAGAAGAAGAAGAAGAAGAAGAAGAGACATTGAGGGAAGTAACTGAAGTTAAAATATTTTCATCAGTAGAAAGATAAGAAGCAGATTGAGGATCAGACTTGAAAGTTCTTCCATCATCAAGAAATGTGTTTGCAGGCGATCCACAATTGATCAGATAATTATCAGCAGGAGTAAATGAACCACCGGAAGAAGAAGACGGTTCACCTCCTATTGCCACATTGATACACGTCAAAGCAAAAACAAGACCAATGAATCTAGCAAGGGAGAGACCTCCCATAGCTTCTCGGATCCGAATAGATCACCGGGATATTAAAGCTGGAGATGGAAATGTAGCCTACATGGGCAATGCAAGAAGATATTATCCAGAGAGAGTAGAAGAAAGAAGTCTCTCTGACGAAGCAACTAAGTTATGCCTGTTGGGATATGAAGAGAATGTATTTGTTGGGTGCATGTTTGGAAATGGTATGGACGTGCAATCATGTATGTAGTTGATGAAGAATTCTTGAAACTTAGACTGAGCAAAGATGACTTTCTGGGGAGGGAACTACCGAGAGATGACCAAAAGATAAACAGCTGTTTTCCGTGCTTAATTTCTTGGGTTTTTTCTACTTTTTTTTTCATTAATGCCTCCATTTCTAGAACTATGAACTACCACCTCATACGCAGAAGTCATAACCAGGTAAATTTGAGTCTAATTTTACTCGAACAAAGTAAATACCTTATGTTAACGTCGTACATTCAAACTCACGATATAGTGTCTAATCCTCTTTCTGTCAGTTGTATTACTTTCCTAGTGGTTAATTTCTTGATTTTTGATAAAACAAATTAAAGGAGTGGAATGGGAGGCGGCGGCACATGTAGTTTCTCTTTGACTATGGGGGAGAGTTTCCCAGAGTTCAATATCTTGTCGGAGTTATTACTTTTCTCATAGTACTATCATCGTTTAAAAATATAAATCATTTTAAATTTATACAATTTATAAATTTTAAATAATTTTAAAATTAAATTTAAAAAAAAACACTCATAATTAAGTCTTTGTCTACTTTGATAATTAAAGAGAGTTGGGTCATAATTAATAGAAAGAAAGAGAAAAAATAATAAAATTTTATAAAATTTTATAAAACGATCTATATTGTAAAAAAACTTTTAAAGTCTAAAATAACTTATATTGTGAAACGGAGATAGTAGTAACTATTATCAAGGAAGCAAAGTACATTATCCTAGTCCCCTTAAAATGCTAGACATTCAAAAAATGTGTATGTTTCTCATAGTACATTATTATTTGCAAGTAAATTCCAACTAGTAATAACTTATGTTGTTAAAATAATAGTCTTGTTGATAATATTAAAATTTGAATATGTAATGTTTGAATTTTGAAAATTAAAGTATGATTATTCGATTCATATTTGAAATTTGAAATAATTATGATTTATTTTTTATACTATATTTTATTATAACTTATATTAAATATAAAATATCAATAATTAAATAAGTATTTAACATATTCAAATTTCAAATTTAAGTAATTTTTTTTAACTTAAAAAGTAATTATCAAACATAATTAATTAATTAAACACTTAATTGTATATTATCAAATATTTAATAAAATAATTAATTAATTAATTTAGTTATTAAATACGTTCTTAATTATATTCATAGTTGTGCAATTTTATTAACATGAGTCATAATCTCATTCACAACTGTTATACTTTATATATAAATTAGGTTGGTGTCCGGGAGTTGCATGGAATAATTTCAGTAATGTTTTTAATTTTCTTATATTCAAAAATAATTCAGATAAGAAGATCACTGTAATATTTAAAAAAATAAAAAAATTCATATAATTTTGATTAAAAAAAAAACTAATTCAAATAAGCACGATATATATATATATATATATATATATATATATATATATATATTTTAAAATCTTAAAATTTTTGGAATGATGAAATGTATAACTTTGCTATACTTGTAAGTAGGGGTGACAATCGTATCGTGTTCAGGTTAGCGGGTCGTGTCAACTTGAGATAATTACACTCGACATGTCAATCTGAACACGACTCGATTAACAAACGTGTCGTGTCGTCAATCTATTTATTTTCGTGTTGTATTCGTGTTATAAAACGGGTTAATACAATATGAGACGATTAAACACAAAAATTAAATAGATAATTACTAAATACGTTTATTTTCAATAGATAGTAAGAATTATCTACTGAAAATCTACATTAGAATGTTTGTAGGCGGTGTTGTGGGTAGTCTTCGCTGGGACTATTTAATATATGATTGAAGATGAATGGTCAAATAAATCTTCGTCTGTTCAGATGTACTGAGCATAATGCAAAGAAAAATGAACATTTGTCTAATCAGTTATATTATTTAATCGGGGTGAATTTGAAAATGTTTGTAGGGATTAGGGTTTTGATAAGGTTTCAAAGTGTCATGTGACTATATATATATTTGCACGATAAAACAACTTTACTCTAATAAAAAATTTATTAATAAACTAAACTATACATATATTGTCAACTCTTAATTTTTTTTAAATCTATATCATTAAATCATCGAACAAGCTGAGGACGTATGCACTCATTCCCGCTACTCATTCCCAATTAACTGTTGCCACAATCTCAAACGGAACAATTTTATTAGCAAAAGTCACAACTCATGCACAATTATCCTAATTTTATACACAAATATTTACACGAAAAACGATTTTATTTTATTAAAAAAATTTACTAATTTGTGCGATATATCTACATATGGTGTATTGAAATTGGAATTCTCATCTCAACTCAAAATTATTATTTTATACATTTTTTTATTTTTGAAAACTGTCCTATAGGATATATCATTTCTTTTTTTAGCCTGACCCCACTTTACAAATATATTTAATAATTTTTCTTATATTTTTATAAATACATCTCAATCTAATTCTAAGATAATTTTTATTTTTATGTAATCAGTTAAATTATTACCGTGCATGTTGATAACTTGGGCACCGCATTTCCCCCACATAACCGCAGGAGGACCCACGTTGATGATTTGTAGGCTTAATTTCGGTGATCAAATGACTCAATTGGTGGAAAAGTCCAAACCGCGTATCCAGCTGGGAATAGAATAGAAATGGTCTCTTAGGAAACTTGTTTACTTTGCGGGGGTTTGACATTGAAGAGGATTTTGGTACCACCCACCGTATTAGATTACTCCTTTTGTTTTTTTTTCGAATTTGAGAAATAAAAGGGATTTTAATACCTGCGTAATTAATGGGATGCTAAAGGCCCAGTCTTCTTCTCTTAGCCACTTCCACCTCCAACTGCAATGTGAATAACAATAATGACTGATTATGTAAATGATGCAGTGAATTACATCAATTGAAATCATTGCTAATTAATGGTTAAAGTTTGATTTCATCTATAGTAAGTTTAGATAGTAGATTATAATTTTAAAAAAAATTGTACTACTAACTATATATCGAATATCTTTTTTTCTAAAGTTGATGCCAGAATTTCAATTAAAACTCATTTAGTGTTTACTCTATTATTAATATTTTTTGGTATGCTAAGGGGTGAAATCCTCGTGTGCGTGTTGGAACGCTGTCCAAGTGCACTAAATAATATCTCGATACACCTTTTACCACCTTTGCTACCAACTTCATCTTCACCGGAGGGTAACCTAACAGCCCAAATCCCTCTCTGTGAGGGTATCATTTTCAGACAAATGAATAGCTAGGGAAACTGCGGTACGGTCCGTGGATTTGGCAGAGAGTTGAGTTGGCTCCATCTGAATTTCTAGCACTCCCAAGGTACAGCCTTGGAAGGAAGTATTCATCAAAAAATTTAGACAAGAAAAGGATGAGCCTTCAATATGAGAAATAGAAAAACCTTGTGCCTAGAAAGAAACTCTACCATCGCATTCCAATCTCACAGCATAAGAAATCAATATATAACACGTCGAGATGTTCTACCAAATGGTCTCAAGATAGCATACACAGATGATCAAAAAGCAGAACATTGTACCATTACATTTATCTTTGATGTGAATGCAATTTCTGTGATCCTAACAAAGTTTCACCAATAAAACAATTATCTTTCACAAAGCAGTTCTCCCAAACAATTTAGTCAGAAAAATCTCCCACCCCCTAAGCAGCATCAAACCTCAGGATGCATCGTTTGATGGAGATGTTCACCTGCATCAAAGAGTATGGCAAGTGTGCCTCTAACCTGCTCCTGACTGATGTACTTCATCCTGAGTATCACATAATTTACAGATACATGGAGGTTATGAGGAAGATTTCAGCTTGATATATTACTTCATTTTGTTTTCTTCATCAAGAAAATTATTTGAGGTATAGAAGTACATCATAGAATTTGCATCATAGGGGAAAAAACAATAACAGAAAACCGAGGAATGAATTTTTCCTGTTACAGCTATAAATTGTAGCTCGGTTGACCTTTATACAACAAAAATTCTAGGTCAAAAAAAAAAAGGATCATGCATGTTCTCTTCCCCTCTATGGGGGATCTACGATTTCTATACATGGATCAAAGAATATTGAATAACCTGTAAACAAATATAATTAATAAATTAATTGAGCTATGAAGTATTAATGGATGTGGTTACATATTTAGCTATACTCATTGCAGTCGACAGCCCTGTTCTTCTGCCTTCATAAAAAGGAGCCCTCTTCTTAGTCTCTGCAGGAATATCCCCAGGATTAAATCAATAAATTATCTAAGAGTACAAACTTAAACAACAATTGCTATCATAACAATCAAGTTTCATTTAATTATCCGAAAGAATTATGTAATGTCAATTTTCCATCCCAAAACACAATTTGTTCCAATTTGTGCATCGAATGTGGAGTTTTTAAATGCATACAGAATACAAAGTTTGATACATCAAAAAGATAGTTTTAGAAAGGTAAAAAGATCAACTAAGAGCCAAAAAAGATCGAAAATTATCAATTAAACATCACCAATCATTTCAGTTAACAACTTTTTACATTTTCTTTCTGGTACTACGTTTAGGGTCATTGCCTTTCATAGATTTCACTAATTCTTTTGGACCGAAAATGATTTCATTTTCCTTCACAATTTCAGAATCAGTTAAAAATTTACTCATTTTGCAACCAGAACCCAAGAAAGTAAAAAATAATAGTGTGGAATCTTAGAGAGATGCTGACCATAAATTCTTTTCCTTTAAGCATAATATACCAATTTGCATTCCAAGTCCTAAAAATTCACACAGATCATGCATCGGCTTCCCGACATCAAAATAAAAAATGGAGAAAGAGTTCAAAGTGGTTCATCACATATGGATTGGATCTTTAAAGGCTGTTTGTGATATAAAACTGAAAGGAAATTGATAATTAGTGAACATATAAGTGATATTTCAAGGTCCTCTCATTAATAGTTATCAACTTTTTGTCCCGGGTGAACACTACAAACATCTTTGTGCACGACTGGTGCACGACTGATGGCTTATGAAAAGTTGACAAAGTTAGAGAAATTATGAAATGCAATAAATGCCAACTTCAATAAAAGAAATAACTAATGAAGTACGACATGATACCTCATTTGTATCTCTTATGCGGAGAAGCTCTAACCTTTCTGAAGGCCTCCGATTTGTCAGAGTAGCAAGCTGCATTAGACAAGAAATATCAACGAGAATTTGTGAATGTACATTTTTTATTAACTTGCATAATTATCAATAGGTATACCCAAAAACTGAAACACTCTGGATCTAGGGTTGTAGGCATCATTCCCTCTGCTTTAAATAATTCAGCAAGTCTTACTCGATCTGCCAAAAAATCTTGGTTAGGATCCTCCAACTATAACCAGAAAACAAGTGAGAACAGGGATATATTTCCCACAGTTTTGCATATAATTGCTCAAAATATTTATCGTCTATCAAACAAGATGATCTCTTTGCAGGCTTCAGAACTTCTCTTGAGTGAGGCAAGAAAGATAAGTCTATGTCAAGACGCACTAAATGCAGGGGGCATGAAATGGTTTTCTCATTTTCTTCCAGTTAACATCTTATTGGAAAGAATTTCCTTCGGTGTCCAAGATAATATTTGGCCCCTTTATATTGTTAAAGCGACAATGAAGATGTTCCGAGTTAAGTTGTCCAATTTTGTTCTCCACCTTAATATTTACCTCCTTGTGCTGCATCTTGGGCAGCTCTCATCCATTCTCTAGCATATGTTGCTGCCTTGTTTGTCATCTCCTGCAACTGTATCCCCAAAAAGATTAATCTTTTTATAAAAAGTCAAGAAACACCAATCCAAAGCATACAAATAAGGTAACTACTGATTAAGGGTGGAAAAAGAATAATCTATTCCCAAAGTATTCCTTTCAATTCATTTGAGGATGTACTAGGCTTTGGGTACAGTGGGACCAAACATAGTGCTAAGGCATAAACAAAAGCCAATTTTCAAATCCACACCTTGTGGACTTGGTAGAAGACATGAAAATCGGATATTTGGTTCATTTACTTTAAAAGTACTAGAAGTGTATCTTTCAATATGATTTAACAGTGATTATGTTTTTCTCTTTGGCTTCAAACGATGTATGATAATACAATTATCATCATTGTTTTTTGTAGTCATTGTGGCTGATTCTTTGATTCAGATTCCTGCTCAACAAATGGCATCATTAGGATTAAGGTAATTTATACCAAGGTTGATTTCAGGCATCTAATATGTTAGTTTAGACAAGTTTGAGTCAGTCTCCATAAAAACTACACAACCAATTTAGTGGAATTCTTTTTACCTAAAAATAAAAGACAAGCCTACTCATATCTCTTTTGTGTTCTTTATTTTAGATTGAAATTCTGTAAAATATTGCTACTATCTATTTTGAAAAAAAATTAAAAGAATTTATTTTTTTTAAATGACAGTAAGACATCATATGATCCCTCAGACTTTAGTTGAGACACTGAAACTAAAATTCAGCAAAATATGCCCAGACATATTGGGGTTGCAGGAGGCTTACATCGTTTCTCTCTCTTGTTCCTTCTGCTGGATAAATATCCCGGACCCATTCAACTTCCGCAACGCGATAACTTCACAAATAAAGACAAAATAAGACAGAGCTAACTGAATATATTTTGCTAATATCAAAATAAGTATGACAATGAAACATGCAAACTTGAAGTAATAACCATCATAGGTACTATGTGCATAACCGATACTAACCCATCTTGGTCCCAATTTTGAAGGATGCGAAATCTCCGACGGCTCTCAACCTACAATCAAGTTATTTCACATCACATAAATTGAACAAGATATGGACAAAAAGGAATTTCTTCAGAGGAGGGCAGGGAGAACAATAACAAATGAAGCAAATATATGAACCAATTCTCATCTCTTCAGACACCAATGCAGAACAGCAGCAATGAATAAAACGAAAATAACAGAAAATAAAATGAAATGAAAATTCAGTCACGTATGGTTAAAGTTTTCCAGGTTTTACATTTCAAAGAAAATGTGAGTCTTGAGAGCTTCATTCACATATTTAATTCTTTTTCAATTTTGCCTTCCCTAGAACAATTAAGACAAAGTCAAAAAAATTCCAGCTAAATTTTTTAAGGAAATCATTTTCCTTTTAGAAGTTTTCAGAAGCTTTTCAGAATCTGAATATTAGACCAGATGTATAATTTAACTTATAAACAGAGCTCACATAACATAATAAATGGACTACCAGGTGAACCCTAATTCGGAGGACCATTCTCCCTCCTCAAGCCCATAGCTTGTTTGGAATGAACAACAAAGCTTGTTTTTGCTTTTCTGGTTCTCAGGATTATCCAGAGTATGAGACCTCTAATAATTAATAGATGGACACGCTGCAGAAGCTGATACTAGTAGATTTTTATCTTTCATCTCTACATGCATCTTCCTCGGAGGAATCACCTTCCAACAATGGTGAGATTATGCTCATCTAAAGTTTGGAACATAGGCTATACAACTTCATTCAGATTTTCATAGAAAATGAAAACAAGAACCTATTATGAGCAATTCCAATACACTTGCACCTCTTAGAACTTTCTATATCTATTGCCCCATAGATTTAACACTAGAAATTGCCTCATTGGCAAACTACTTAGAGAAACAGACCTGACGGTCATGTTTGCCTGGCTTTCAGTGAATGGATCCTATGACATTTGAACCAACAAGTATGTATCTGCCTTGCAGGATTTAATTTAATTCCTATAAAGTGTTTCAGTGTACACCAAGTTCATCTTCATGCTACCATCAGTTCAATAGTTTTGTTGCTTTCAGGTATAACATACATCTAGTGTAACTAGAAAAATACTTTCTGCATATTCAGTGTTATATCAAGGCATAACATAAAGTTGAAGATGCAAAGGTTTAAGAGCGGCATGATCATTGAGGTGTTTTGGCACTCTCACCGTTCGTGTTTAGACACGTTGCAGTTTGAACCAAAACAAATGTTGAGATTGTTGTTACGAAATGACAACTTTTGGGCTTTAAGATCAATACTGGCAATGCAAAGCTATAAAAAATTGCATAAATATCAAGATCAAAAATATATTTAACCTGTAAAAGGCCTGCAACTCAGTGTTAGCATAGGAAACAGACTTCAACTATGTAAATCAAGGGAAAGAAAGCTGGAACTTTAAGGAAATTTATAGATGCTTCACCTCAAGGAAAAAACGTCCATCTGGAAGTGGCTCACAACTACATGGAAACAAGACAAAGGGATCAATCACGGTATATAAGACCAGCAGCAATAGCAACATACATGAAAATGAATGCATATTGGCAAGACCTACTCTGTAATCTCCACTTCACTGCCATAATCAGCAATTGACCCTGTTGAAGAATCAATGATAACCTACAACAGAGATACAAAAGCCAAAGCAACAAATAGTGAGCAACTTTAGAGCAAAGTTGACCCTCATAACCGAAAAAGGTACCAAAACAGAGTAATGACCAATACTCTACCATTCCCATTCGACGATTTCCTTCCATGATCCTTCTTACCTGTTTCAGAAATAAGTAAAATGGCGATATGAATCTGTCCCCTTGTTTGAAATTTGTTTTAGACAGCAATATAAGAAAAATTCACCAACTTACCATTAGTCTGTAGCGAGGCTCAAATATATTGAGATGAAACTTCTGGCAGGGCAAAATAACATCCATGACAAAAAGAGGTAACAGATCTACACCCAAGTTTGTCAAGCTCTCATGCTCTGACTTCCTCTCTGCATATTCTTCAGGAAAGCTTTTTTCGATTATGTTGTTCAATGTCACACTGAAAAGGACAAGTAAAAGATCAAGAGATAGTAGCAAAGTAAGATATCAATAAGAAGAGAAACTTGCCGAAGCAAAACATTCTATCTAGGAGATCTTTAAGAGCTATAGAATCGGACTAAAAACATCTCCTAAAACACCTACTTTAAACAGTGAGAAAATATGTAAAGAAAATCACCTGATTGCACATGTTCTAGGACTAATAAACAGCACTGTTCGGCATAGTGGGCATCTATTACCTAAAACATTTCCAGTTAAGAATTAAGAAACGGGAGAACGTGTCATTTAGGTACAAGAGAGAAAACACTACTTGAAAATTTTTATATTAGAAAGAGAAAACCTACTTCTGTCCATAGACTGGAATAGACATGAGCGGCAAAAAGAATGTCCACAAGGAGTTGTGATAGGTTCGTACAATAGCTTCAAACAAAGAGTGCAATCAAAATCATCAGTCCTTAATGGCCGCCCATGATTTCTCCTCCCAATTATGCTGGCGGTTGATCTCTCCAAATTTAGAAGAGGGTTGCTACAAATCACAGGAAAATTGAATTCTGAATATAGATATGCAGATCACACTAAGCTTGAATAAGGTAAATAAGAAATACTGGTCCCAAGACCATTAAGAGAAGAGGGGAGAAAAAGGATAAGTAAATATTACATCATCATCACAACTCATTACCTCGAAGGATTGTTCTGAAGGCCTGAATAAATAACATCCCGAGCTAGGTCATATTTTTCTAACTGACAATTCATCGAAGTAAGAGTTATTCAGTGAATCATTCTTACTCTAAATATGACTGGTTGATAAAACACACACACACACACACACATTGAGTTGTAGCAAATAAACAGAACATTGATTTCTTTGTTGGAATATCTAAATCATAGTTCAAAGAAGAAAATTCCTCTAACAAGAATAACTTTCATATCATGCTTATTCTGCTCAAAACCAAATATGCATTCTCACCAAAATCAGTGCATTTGCCTTCAAGATGAAGGGTGTTGTTGACTTATTTCGCACACTCATCACTTTCTCAGCATCCTTCAATGCAAGCTGAAATAAAACCGAAATATTAGTAACTTCAACCAATGCCTTCAGAATATGAGAGGACAGCATCAACAACATAAAAACAGACAGTCAGATGTACCCCGGCATGAGTTGTAGGATCTAATCCACTTAATGGTCTATATTCTGAAGCTGATGGAGATCTGCTTCTCAGATATTGGCCTAATCTGGTATAAATTTTACACGTAGAATTGTTACTGTCAGGAGAAAATGGTTCATTGTGATTTTTATAGCTGATCCAGTATTAGAAATAGTCCTGCCGATTAATAAAGCCAACTTAATCCAGCGGATAGCAAAATACTGCATAGAAACTTACTTGAGATATGTGGTACACCGGTTGCTGAGGATAACAGGATCACCAGGCTTAATATTGTTAGCTCTTGAATAGCAATTGATTGCCTGAAAAAAATTATTAAAAAAAGCCATCAAAACATGGGTACATGAATATTAACGTATAAACAGAGCTCTCAAGACCACATGTATATATCAAGAAATCAAAAACTGCCTTTGATGCAAACTTACGTAGTTGGAATTTGCCACTTATTAAATTAAGCGGATTCTGTGCAACTCATACCCTATATAAGGCAAAACTATGATTCTAGGCTATGGTTCAAAGAAAAAAACAAAGGATAAAACACCCTGAAACATCTCGACAGGGTTCCTTCAGACCTGAAACCATTTCCATATACAACTAGAAGTGTGAACCAATAATTCTAATTTGTAGAAGTCATGGCCCACGTCTCCCGAAACTGCTTCTTAAATTGTAAACATCTAATGTTGTTTCAGTTGTTAATCCTATAAGGTCCTCAGTTAAAAATATACCTGACTAGAGAAATGTCGAAGAGAAAAATAATATACATTTCGCTAAGATGCAACCTCAAGATTCTCAACTGTGAAACAGAAAACATAAACGGGTTTGAACAGAGGGGAGCTTACCACAGATAGGTCTGAAAATATAAACAATGTCACACTTATGAAAATCAGAACCCTAAGGTTCAATCTTAAGTAAGAACATTTACATTGAAAACCCATGATGGCCTAAGAAGAAAACTTGCACCAAAGAGAAAATTCTTGTGCAGAGATAGGCAGATACAATGTCGCATTGATCAATCATAGGATTGTATGCCAAAATCCATATTGATGAACACCCAACAAGATTTCATTATTATCTCATAGTTTTGGAAGACCTCCACCACTCACATTCCACGGTTCTAGGATTTTAGCATCAATGCCTCATCAGCTCATCTAATGATAAAATATGAAGAAGAAAGAAACCATGGCAAAACAGGCCACGCTCGGCTACTATCACAAACATCAACTACCACCCACTGGTTTGAAAAGCAGACTAATTGTTCCAAAACATATAACGAGGGTGGGTAAACCCTCCTGATACCCACTGTAGCGGCTGCATCACAGAAATTCCAGTACACTACCTTCCATCTGTATTTCCCCTGCCTGTAAATGCAGCCTAAACGCCTAATGCACAAAAAATATACATGATCATCACTAGTGGTCATCTACCATAAGGAAAAGCATGCACTAATTCCATAAAATGAAAAATCTTTACACCTTTGCATCAGAAACAAGGGGAAATTACAACATTTTAAATATATTTTTAAAAAACGGGGAAAAAAGAAAAGTAAAAATTGGAAAGCAAAACACTTCGACTTTTAAGCATCTCTTTTATTTTCGCAATTATCCTAAAAAAAAATCATTTTATAAAGAGTTCAAAAAATAAAATAAAATAAATCACCTCATCTAATCGATTCGCACGGAAAGCGTCATTCCCCATCTTCACTAAGTCGTACAGATGACTATACCTCTCCCACGACGTCAACCTCCCTTCATCGCTCTCCTGCTACACATTTCATTGATCAATCGACAAGCTCGCATTATATTCACCCAAAATACAATCATATATTACAAAAAGCATGCATGTTGACAGAAACAAACTCCCAAACAAAAAACAACTCTAATGAAGCCGCCATTATTCAAAAAACCACATTCATAAAAAAAAATCCTAAAAATGAGAAATTAAAGTGAAAATATACCCAGGGAAAATCTTCGACATCGTCAAGGCCTTCCAAACTCAATCCAGAGGTGGAAGCAGCTGCCGCTTCACTCAACATTTACACAGCACTTGCTTTCTAGAGAGAGAAACACCGACACAGAATGACACGGAGAAAGATGGCTAGGTAGAGAGAAAATACTCCTTCAGAGACGCCTTATCAGTCATCCACCGACTGTTCAATCAACCTCTCAATCAATCAATCAAGTCAAGCTAAGCACGATAACGAGATCCGCAACGTCGTCGTTTAAATCCGGAATCGCAGAATTGAATCGTGTTCTTCCCTCTGTCCTTCATTACATACATGGACCGTATTCGTTTACGTGGTCTCTGCCTCTCTCTCTATATCTCTATACTATATCCCTCTCGCGCGATGGTTTCTCTCATTTTCTCTCTCTAGAAGGCTTTTTGGCTTTTACCTTTTCGTTATGAGAGCTTTCATTCTCAAAGCCCTCCAATTTTACACCGATCCGAAAGAGCCCGTAATATTGGATTCGTCTTTATACTTAGCTCAGTTTGATTGGAGTGAAAATAAAAAAAAATAAAATAAGAAATAAATTAGGAAGTAAATTCAAGATTTATATTATTTAATTAAAATATAAAGAGAGTAAAAAATAAATATAGAAAAGTATTATGAATTATTGAAATCTCCATCAATTAGTGGAGACTCCACTAATTATGAATTTATGTGAATTATTAGAGAAGATTTTTATGGATGTCCACCATTTAGTGGAGATACCACTAATTGAGATTAGTGGAAAATGATGTATGGCATGATGTATTCCACTAATTAGAGCTCTATAAATAGAGCTATTCTCTAAACTTGTAATACACCATTATTTTGTGAAAGAAAGATTAGTGAAAGAAAGATTAGAGAAAGAATTGTGAGAGAAAGAAAGAGAGAAGTTTGAAAAGAAATTCTTGTGCAAAATAGTTAGAGTTTTATTAGTGTGTAGTGTGAAGAATTTATTCTAACACTACCCTAATTTTATAACACGTTATCAACACGAGTCTCTACCGGTACAAAAGCTAGAAGACTAAGCACGAGTTTCTGCCGTTACCAAAACCAAAAGACAGGTACGCATTTATTGATCTCTATAGCTAATTTCGCTAAACTCGAATTTGTAGCCCTTGATATTTCTGGAAAAAATTATATGTCATGGGTTCTCGATGCAGAAATGCATCTAAATGCTGAAGGTCTTAGTGAAACGATTCAAGTAAATAATAGTGCATCTGCACAACACAAGGCTAAAGCTTTGATTTTTATTCGTCGTCATCTCGATGAAAATGGAATATCTTACCGAAAAAGATCCATATGTCCTGTGAGTAAATTTAAAAGAAAGATTTGACCACCTGAAGATGGTCGTACTATCTACTGCACGGTATGAATGGTTGCACCTGAGGTTGCAAGATTTTAAAACCGTGAATGAATATAGCTCTGCAATGTATAAAATTACATCTCAATTAAAATTATACGGAGAAAAAGTGACTGATGAAGATATGTTGGAGAAGACATTCTCCACCTTTCATGCCTCAAATATTGTCCTGCAGCAACAATATCGAGAAAAGGGGTATACAAAATTTACAGATTTAATTACTGCCCTCCTCATTGCAGAGAAGAATAATGAGTTATTATTGAGAAATCATGAAGCCAGACCAACTGGCTCAACAGCACTCCCAGAAGTGAATGTTGTTGGCTCTAGCAGAAGCTATTGTTATAGTCGTGGTCGTGGACATGGCCGTGGCCGTGGTCGTGGTTATGGTCGTAGACACGCTCGATATTTCCCTTATCACAATCATAATCAAACTGTGAGAAATACTGGCCACCTGAAGTGGAACAAAAAAGATCATAAGGGAAAAGAAAAAGAAATTGAAGAAAAGTATGATGATATATGTTATAAATGTGGCATGAAAGGTCATTGGTCACGAAACTGTCGTACGACTAAGCATTTAGTTGAATTGTATCAAACTTCATTGAAAAATAAAAATGTAGAAGCAAATTTTTCTCAACATCCAATAAATAATGTTGAGGATGATGATATTGATCCTGGAGATTTTAATATCAATATTACCCATATGGATGTATCGGATTTTTTTGAACACCCAGACGGTAGGATAGACCATTTAATTGGTGATGGCATTGTCCAAAAGAACTAAAGCCTCACCCTGATATTTTTGTATTTTCATTTTCATTCTATTATAATAATATTTACGTTTGCATATATATATTTGTGTTCAGATGGCTGTTGTTAATGATGATGTATGCATTATTGATAGTAGAACTACACACACCATACTAAAAGATGAGAAATATTTTTCTGATCTCAAAATGGGAGAAATAAATATTTATACGATAAACGATAGTGCAAATGTAATTGAGGGCTCTGGAAGAGTTAGTATATTGTTGCCTAAAAGAACAACAATTATTATTGATAAGGCACTATTTTCCTCAAAATCCAAAAGAAATTTATTGAGTTTTAAAGATATCCGCAGAAATGGGTATCATATTGAAACAAATGAGGAAAATGGGATTGAGCATCTTTTTATTACTCAAATGCATTTGGGTAAGAAATCTGTATTAGAAAAACTGCCGTCTTTTTCTACTGGCCTATATTTTATAAAAATACGTACAATTGAAATTCATCATTTAGTAAACCAGAAGTTCAGTGATCCTATTACTTTTAGCATTTGGCATGACCGGTTGGGTCATCCGATATCTACCATGATGAGAAGAATCATTGAGAATACACATGGTCATCCTTTAAAAAATAAAAGGATATTAACATCAGAAAAATTCGCATGTACTGCATGTTCCCTAGGAAAATTAATTATTAAACCATCACCAGTAAAAGTAGGAGCTGAAAGTCCTACATTTCTCGAACGGATTCACGGAGATATTTGTGGACCTATTGATCCACCATGTGGACCGTTCAAATATTTTATGGTCTTAATTAATGTATCATCCCGATGGTCACATGTATGTTTATTATCTACTCGCAACCTGGCGTTTGCGAGATTACTTGCTCAAATAATTAAATTACGAGCACAATTTTCTGACCATCACATTAAAAATATCCGTTTGGATAATGCTGGTGAATTTTCATCACATACTTTTGATGCATATTGCATGTCAATTGGGATTAATGTTGAACATCCTGTAGCTCATGTTCACACACAAAATGGTCTTGCTGAATCTTTGATTAAACGATTACAATTCATTACTATACCATTATTATTGAAAACAAATCTCCCAACATCTGCATGGGGACATGCTATTTTACATGCTGCAACACTTGTACGCATAAGACCAGCTAGTTATCATAAATTCTCTCATTTGCAATTGGCTTTTGGGTCAGAACCAAATATTACTCATTTAAGAATTTTTGGGTGTGCTGTATATGTTACAATTGTATCAAACCAACGTACAAAGATGGGTCCTCAAAGAAGAAATGGGATATACGTTGGATATGATTCTCCCTCTATTATCGTGTATGTTGAACCCCCGACAGAGATGTATTCACAAAGCAAGATTTGCCGATTGTCATTTTGATGAATCATTATTCCCTAAATTAGGGGAGAACCAAAACAAAGATAAAAAGGATCTTGTTTGGACAACATCATTAAATTATCTTGATCCGCGCACAAGCGCATGTGAACTTGAAGTTCAAAAGATAATTCATTTGCAAAGCATTGCAAATCAAATGCCGTACGCTTTTGTTGACTCTGAAGAGTTACAAAATCGCATATTCCAACCTATAAATGCTCCTATTCGAATTGAAGTTCCAGCAGAACAAAATATTATACCTATAGTCGCTGAGTCAAAAACACGCCGTAAGCGTGGCCGACCTCTTGGTTCTAAAGATAAAAATCCTCGAAAGAAAAGAGGATTAAATGATCCGTAAGATCATATTGAAGAAAAGAATGATAAAGACCAAGAGAGAACCGATGACAAAGAACCGTAAGTTGATGAAAGTAACACCGAAATTTCTATCAATTATACCACTTCCGGTAGAAGTTGGAATCGGATAGAAACCGTTATTGATAATATATTTGCATACAATATATCTCTTGATGTTACACAGATAATGATGATCCCGAACCAATATCAGCTTGATGAATGTCGGCATAGAAAAGATTGGTCGCAATGGAAAGATGCGATTCAATCGGAGTTAAATGCACCGACAAAACGTGAAGTCTTCGGACTCGCAGTCCGAACACCGTAAGGTATAAAACCCGTTGGCTACAAATGGATATTTGTGCGAAAGCGCAATGAAAAGAGTGAAATCGTTCGATATAAAGCGCGATTAGTAGCCCAAGGTTTTTCACAAAGACCAGGTATTGATTATGATGAAACTTATTCTCCCGTTGTTGATGCTATTACACTCCGATATCTTATCAGTTTGGCAAGACATGAAAAGATAGATATGCGCCTATTAGATGTTGTCACCGCTTACTTGTATGGAAATTTAGAAAATGATGTTTACATGAAAATCCTCGAAGGATTTCATATGCCTCAAGCATATAAACATTATCCTCGTGAAAATTACTCCATCAAGTTGCGTAAATCATTATATGGCCTCGAGCAACTGGGCGCATGTGGTTCACACGCCTTAGTGAATATTTATTGAAAGCGGGATTTAAAAATGACCAGGTATGTTTATGTGTTTTTATTAAGAAATCTGGTTCTAAATTTGTGATATTAGCTATATATGTTGATGATATTAATCTTATTGGAACTCCTGAAGAGCTCCAAGAAATAATTGATTATTTAAAAAGAGAATTCAAAATCAAGGATTTTGGTAAAACCAAATTTTGCCTTGGTTTACAAATTGAACATCTGGAGAGTGGGACATTTATTCATCAATCAACATATACAGCAAAAGTGCTAAAAAGATTTTACATGGACAAAGCACATCCATTGAGTATTTCAATGATCGTCCGATCATTAAATGTGGATAAAGATCATTTCCGACCTCAAGAAAATGATGAAGAACTCCTTGGTCCTGAAGTACCATATCTCAGTGCAATTGGTGCATTGATGTATCTTGCTAATAATACACGATCTGATATTGCTTTTGCTGTCAATTTATTAGCAAGATTTAGTTCTTCACCAACACAACGACATTGGAATGGAATTAAACAAGTCCTTCGATATCTCCAAGGTACAATTGATCTTGGATTATTTTATTCAAATAAAACCAGCCCAACATTGATTGGTTATGCAGATACTGGTTATTTATCTGATCCACATAAAGCACGTTCTCAAACGAGCTATCTATTTACATGTGGAAATACTGTTATATCATGGCGTTTTACGAAACAATCTATAGCAGCTACTTCTTCAAATCATGCTGAAATTATAGCCATTCATGAAGCAAGTCGAGAATGTGTATGGCTAAGATCCATGATTCATTATATCCGAGAAAGTTGTGGATTATCATCAATCAAAGATATTCTAACTCCTCTTTATGAAGACAATGCAGCTTGCATAACTCAATTACGAGGAGGATATATTAAAGGAGATCGGACAAAACATATTTTACCAAAATTCTTCTTTACTCATGAACTTCAGAAGAAAGGTGAAATTGATGTGCTACAAATTCGGTCATGTGATAACCTTGCAGATATTTTCACGAAGACTTTACCGACTGCAACATTTGAGAAGTTAAGATATAAAATCGGTATGCGTCGGTTTAAAGATTTAAAGGAATCATCTCATCAGGGGGAGTAATAAACAGACATATAGAATAGTGTATTCTTTTTTCTTCACTAGATTTTTTTCCCACTGGGTTTTTATCTAGTAAGGTTTTAACGAGGCATATTCTTTTTGTAATGGATGGACATCCAAGGGGGAGTATTATGAATTATTGGAATCTCCATTAATTAGTGGAGGCTCCACTAATTATGGATTTATGTGAATTATTAGAGAAGATTTTTATGGATGTCCACCATTTAGTGGAGACACCACTAATTGAGATTAGTGGAAGATGATGTATGGCATGATGTATTCCACTAATTAGAACTTTATAAATAGAGCTATTCTCTAAACTTGTAATACACCATTATTTTGTGAAAGAAAGATTAGTGAAAGAAAGATTAGAGAAAGAATTGTGAGAGAAAGAAAGAGAAAAGTTTGAAAAGAAATTATTGTGCAAAATAGTTAGAGTTTTATTAGTGTGTAGTGTGAAGAATTTATTCTAACACTACCATAATTTTATAACAAAAAGATATTTCTTCCATATCAACAAATCTATTCTTTTCGATTTAAATAAAAATTACATTTATTTTTTATTTTTATTTCAATTAAATAGATTAAAAATAAATATATTTATTTCTCCTGAGACCCACCTGTTTGGATGGAGCAAAATTTAGAAAACAATATTCATACAAATAATAAGAACAGTACTTATTTTTGGGATATTAGGTTAGAGGTTCGAACTCTGCTGTAGGCATTAAGATTTCTATCTTATTAGTATAACATTAAACTCAAATTTACATAATTATAAATCTTAGAATTGGGTCATAATTTCTAAAAATAATCAACAAAACTCAAACATTTAAGTTATAAAAAATAATACTTATAATACAAGTAGTGATTTTTTTTTAAAAAACATTTTGGATAGTTTATAAGATGAAAAGTAAGAGGTCCGCGGACTGTGGGCGAGTTGGGACTTGAGCTTGGTTTAAACCCCTGACTTTCCCCAGGTCACTGGTTCGATTCCTGCCACGGACATACCGGGAGATTTACATAGTGGCCCTCCAGGCCCATGGGAAATAGTCGGGCCAAAGATTTGGACATCCCATGTAAATAAAAAGATGAAAAGTAAGAAAGTTAAAGAGTTAAAAATCATTTGATATATTTGCGCGTAATTTAGTTAAGTATGAACATTTAAATTTTGGTTTCACTTTTAATTCTACATATTAAATAAATTTTTATTATATTTAAATAAATTTATTTAAAAATAATTTCTATCTAAGTAAACGTTAAGACTCATAAGTAAAAAAAATAATAATAATATAATTATCTTGTTGTTTACGTGGTGAAAGAGGAGTAGAGAGAAAAAATAAAGATATTTTATGTCTAAATATTATTATTATGATCCTTTAAAATCATAAGTTCCAAGCACAATTGTAGGTACTCGATGTGTGTCAAATATATGCTATAATGATGGATTCAATAGTGACACGTGTAAATAGCCCTCCTTGTCCATTAGTGTATGTTTGGTGAGGCAATTGCATCTGAACCGTACAAGATTTTTATGTTTTGGCTATGTGTAGACAATGAGGTAATGGCCATAGCTATCAATTTTGATTTCTCTCGAGATGGTTTATTGTTCTGTTTTTCTATTGGATAAAATTTTTTAATTAAGAGGATTTATATACATGTGATTTCTATTTTTTTTAATAGAAAAATTAAATATGTATGTTTTATTCGAGATTCAATTTTCATGTACTGATACAAATATTTATATTTATATTTTTTTATTTCCTCCGTCCTTATTTATCTGTCACAATTAATTATTTTATACCGTTTAAAAAAAATTAATTAGTTTCTTAAATCCATACAACTTTGTTTATGCATTACAAAAGTAATCTTAGATTTAATATTCTTCACAATTATTTTCTTACTTTATTTATTTAACTCTCTCTCTAAAGTTTCTAAAGTTATTACAATTTTATTTTTCAAATTTATTTAATATAAGGATATAGCAGTAAAATTAACATTAATGGTACCTAAATTTTTTCAATTTGACAAATAAAAAAAGACATTAAAACTTTTCAGTTGTGACAGATAAATAGAGATGGAAGGAATAATTAAGAAAATTTTAATATTCAATGCTATTAAAACATCACAGTATTGGTCAATAATAAATTTATTGTAATAAACGAGGAAAAAGAACTCTAATTGATGTTAGTTGTTTAATTCATAAATATCATTTATTTTCATTGTACTAAAGTAAAATAGTGCTCGTCTCATGAATATTTAATTTATAGAGACAACAGTGTATATATATATATTTTTATTTATTTATTTATGAATCAATGCCAGCTCTACTTTTCTAGAAGATTTGACTTAAGAAGAAATGAAAATTGCAAAAGTCATAGTTATGAATGATTTCAATTTTGAACCTTGAAAAAGAATTATAGCGTAATGACCAATGTTCTTTGGACCGGTCGGACCATGAACCGGTCCCCAAACCGGTCCGGTCCATCCATTTGAATCGAAAATTTCAAAAACTGTTGTATTTAGTTCAAACTAGTTTGGACCGGTCGGTCCAACCGGTAAACAGGTGAATCGATCGGTCAAACCAATTGAACGGATTCTCTCTCTCTTTTTTTTTTTACCTCTTAAATAAGATAATATATTTATAGAAAAAAATAAGCTATACAAATGGAATAAATAATCCATAATAATAGAGAAAAATCATATTTTCTTCTAATTTTGTTATTTATGTATTTATAGACTTGAATTATACTATATTATTGATCAATTTTATTCTTAAAAATATTATATTTTTAATTTTTAAATAATAATATTACCGACTCAATTACGGTTCAATTACGGTTGGACCATTAAATCGTGAATCAGTAAATTTTTCGGTTCAATGTCCGGTCCGATTCTGAAAACAATGGTAATGACAATATGCCTTTTCTAAAGAATATAGGATTGGGGAGTAAATTATATAAATAGATTAGATTATTTTTTTAAAAAAAAATTAAGCATGTGGAAGTTAAAATTTAAAGAGATTTCTCTAAATTTTTTTAATTTATTAAAGAAAAATAAAATTTTTAAAAATTTTTGGATGCCTCCGGACTCCCCTGTTACTAACAGGGTCATTAATACAAAAAAGGAAAGAGGAAAATAAGATAATTGAACCCATATCATATAATCCAATGAGATGATAATTTTCTTGAAATTCATTGTAAAATTTTTTTGAGCTCTTAGGATATAAATATCACTTTTGTTATATATATAGAGAAAGAGAGTATATACTTTGCCTCTGCTAATAAAAAATTCTAAGTGCATCTTTTAAGTATATTTTTCTCAAAATAAATAAATAATACATATAGTGCCTAATAAGGCAGAGTTAGACTTGTAACTTAGAGGGCAAGTTATAATATGTCACACTTTAAAATATTTTTTTTTAGAAGAGAAAATATTAAAGATCTTTTTGGCCGTACTCCCAAATTTAAAACAATTTTAGAAGCATATTTAAATTTTATTTTTTGTATTCAAATATTTTTTAAAAAATTATAATATTATCTTACGTATCGTTTTATATAATTTGTCTCCCAATTTAAATTCTTGATTCTATATCAATCCATACAGTTGGCAAACATATTTCAGTGCTAAAAAAAAAAAAAACTTTGAATTGAGATTCTTAGGAAAGACCTTTGTCCATTTAGAATCAAGTTTTGATTTTCTGAAAATGGCTAACTGCATTTGATGAAAAACAGCAAATCGTGAATATTGAGGAGAGCATAAGCCAACAAATGCATCCAAACAAATCCTATCTTCTTTCATTACATATAGATTTAGTAATAAACCAAATAGAACTAATTAATTAATTAATCAATTAAAAAGAATAAAATGAAGAAAGAAAATTTTAATTTAATTTAGTGTCACTATCACAATCCTACGAGAGGAACAACAGGCTTTCTTGGGCTTGGTTTGGTTAGAATGAAAGTAAGAACGAAAATGGGAGGTAAAGTAAGACAGATTTACTTCGTTTGGTTAGAGTATAAAGAGGGTGTGAAATATATGTGGAAGGGGAGTGGATTCCCTCCACATCAACTTTTTATTCCCTCTTGAATCGGACAAATTGAGTTGTAAATTAAATTTAAAAGATATTCATGTCTTAGGACTCTTTCTCTTATTATAATTATGTCATCATATAATATCTCTGAAATCAACCTATGCCTCACCGCTGCTTCAAACTTCGCCATTATTGAAGGTAGTTGACACAAGATTGAAACCGCTTCACCATCGCTTCAAATTTGATTTGTAAATCACATTCTTCCTTCCCTATTTTTTTTTTCTTTCTCTTCCTTCTTCTGATTTGAATTCTGTTATTTCTTTTTTTTTTTTTCTGGTATTTCTTAAAATTCTTCTACAAATTCCTACAGCACTAGTTAGCACTCTATGAAGGAAACGAATCAATTTGTGTGTTCTGATGGTATGGTGCAGATTACTTCGAACCCATAAAATAGTAGACACTGTGAGTGCTAGTTTTTATGTTTTCCAATCTACGATCTGCCTCCATGATTAGTGCAACTTTCAGCGTTATAGAATAATGTAAATAAAGTATTAAGACTATTTGATAGTAAAATATTAATTCAATTTTAATCCATTGTCCATATTTTACACTGACTTCTATTGCTATCTAGTATCTTGTAAAACATGGGTAGAATTACTTGATTGAAAATGAGACAGTAATGATTAGAAGAGGTCAAACACTTAAATTTTTCTGGGATGATGATTCTAATAGGGTGGTTTTGGTTGAAGTATCGGCCCTTTTCTTTTCTATTGTTTTGAGCACTTTATGCAATGAGTTGGAACGCAAAAGGCACCCATATTCTCAACCTCCTTTGTATTATATTAACAGATTAAGGGAACTACAAGTTTGCTTTCTACATTTCTTCGGAAGATTGCTTCTTCTCTGTTAGTTTCTGCATGATTTCCCTTTTCTGTTAATGGAATAAAGAGGCAGTTAAAAGAGTTAAAGGACAGGGGAAATGACTATGCCTCTGCGAGTTTGAAGCTTCTTAACTCATATTTCTGCTGCACTTTCGTTTCTTGTTGCTTTGCCAAATGAAGGAAAGCCTTGGAATTCCTAAAATTCATATGAGACATTAGCAACATGTACCTCCAAAAATAATTACATGGAATATTAGTAGGATTCGAAAGGCTTGTGTTTTGTTTCAAGTTTTTTATTTTATTTTTTTTGTACTTGTACCTCCAATAATGATGCACCAAGATATCGTGGGAGAAAGGAATGACCAACTATTAATGTTTTAGCGGGTTGTGACTTTAATATGAATTTTACTTATATTTTTCCTGGGTGGGAAGGGACTGCATCCGATTCAAGGATTTTGAAGAATGTTTTAAATAGAGAAGATAATCTTAAAATACGTCGAGATAAATTCAAATATATCTTTAGGACTTTATTATTAACAAATTAATTAGAGCACAACTTTACTAGGTAGTCAAATTTTTTCTATACACTAATGTCGTAGGTAAATTTTACTTAGTCGATACACGAACTTCGAAGCGACAGAAAAATTAGTGGAACAGAGCGAAACAGATTGGAACCGACGCCAGCTCGGAGAGTCTAGGCGGTGCCGACTGTGCCCTGGAACTAAGGCGGTGCTGCTTGATTTTTTCTACGCGATTTTTGGTAATTTGAGAAGTTTTAGTATCTTCTAATTTCTACTTGGTCAATAATTTTGTACCTATGAGTTTATGCACTACCTAAACCTATAAATAGATAAAAACACAAGGAAAAAAGAAAGAATTCATTGATCATCATAGAAAATCACTCAATTAAATGAGGAATTATTCAATTCAATGAGGGTTGTGTAAGAAGGTCTTCAAAGGAAGAAGAAGGAGACTTGTCTATGAGTGCTTTCTTTTTCTTGACAATGATATATTAATTGTTTTATTGTAATTCGACATTGGTTTAGATATTCATGATTTTTAGAGTTATTTGATCTTTTGATTAATTGATTGTTATTCTTGATATTTAATTACTCGTGCTTATTACAAGATTAATTGATTGTGGCTTTCCGTTAACTTGTTTGAAAATAGGGTTGATGGTAGTTCAATTTATTGATTTCATATTTGTTGTCTTTTAACTTGCCTAAAAATGGGGTAAATTGTTAAGAATAGAGTAATTAAAGATGAATTGATATCTGCCAGAGTATGGATTCATTAGTTAATTTCATGGGTTAAGTTTGCCTGAGAATGGGACTTAATTAGAGAATTATGTTTAATGCATCTTTTGGGTAAGACTGGTTGAGATAGAGTATGTGATACTAAGTTACCTAGAAGATAGGGATTCATGAATTGGGAAAGAAGTGAGTCTACTTTAAGTCTTCATGATGCCAAGAGAATAGTTAATTATGATAAGGGTTGGATACTTTAAGATCATGTTTGTCTAAATAATAGCCTGAGTTACATACTTCTTCATCCTTGACATGTATATAGTTTTGGTTTTATTTTATTTTTTCTTTTGTTTTTTTTTTCACTTTATCGAGTCGGTTAAGTAATGAAAGAAAGGTAATTAATGTCTACTTGTTCCTTGAAGATCGACACTTGTTTGAACCCTATGCTCGATTAATGATGAGTACGCTTGCTCATATGTATAATTTGGGTTAAACGTTTTAATTTAAACTTGATTGGGAATGTGCTTAGTTTTTATATGATTTTTACACTCAAGTCCGGACATATCAAGTTTTTGGTGCCGTTACCGGGGAACGATAGTATAAAAACTTGAATTTTGTTGATTTAACCATGTGAATATGTAAATACGTAAATATGTAAATGGTGTATAATTGTTCTTTTCGCAAAAAGGTGCCATCTTTTGTATCTCATGTATTCTTATACACCCTTGTACCCTAACCTAACTTACTAACTTTGACTATGCTCTTTTAACTAATTTTGTAACCTTTTAATTTTATTTTAATAATTAATTCTGTTATCTAACTTGCTTTTCATTTGCTTAGGTGTTATCCTTAGTACATGACCCGAAAATCAGAAGGCGAGATAGTTGATTTGGACCTTGAAATTGAAAGGACATTATCAAAAATTCGCCGGACAATCCAAAGGAACTTAATCGTCGAAATGGATGGTGCTCAACAGAACAATGCTGGGAATGATAGGAGGGTTATAGATGACTTTGTGAAACCCGCAATCTCGGACACAGGCTTGAGTATTGCTAGGCCTAGGGTCGATGCTAACAATTTTGAAATAAAGCCCAACATTATCCAAATGGTTCAAAATATGGTTCAATTTGATGGGTTACCTGAAGAAGATCCCAATGCTCACTTAGCTAGTTTTTTTTATATTTGTGATGCTTTCAAGATGAATGGTGTTTCTGATAATGCCATTAAATTAGGACTTTTTCTTTTTCCTTAAGAGATAGAGCTAAATCTTAGTTGAAATCTTTACGTACAGGTTCCATCACTACTTGGAATGCCCTAGCTAAAAACTTTTTGGCCAAATATTTTCCCCCAACTAGGACAGCCAAACTTAGGAACGAAATCTTTGCCTTCCAATAATTAGATTCTAAGCATTTATATGAAAGTTGAGAGAGATTTAAGGAAATGTTAAGAAAATGCCCACACCACGGATTTGAGCTGGGAGTGCAAATGCTTATCTTCTTGAATGGCCTCATGTACGCAACACAGCAAGTGGTGGACTCTTCTGCAGGGGGTTCCATCAATCATAAGACCCCGGAACAAGTATTTGAACTTATTGAAAATTTGGCTTCTAATAACTATTCTTGGAGAAGTGCAAGGTCAAAAGCTCGTGTGCAAGGAGTGCACAAAGTGGATGCTGTGGCAGCATTAAAGGCTAAGGTGGACGCCTTAATTCAAAAAATAGAACAGATGGTTATGTCTTAAGGCCAGGTTTTAAACATCAATTATGATTTCTGTGGAGAAGGACACCCCAATCATGAATGCCAAAATATGGGGTCACTCCAAGAAAATTCAGAATAAGTGGCTTTTGCAGGTAATGTCCAGCCAGGTAACAACCCTTATAGCTCTACCTATAATCTTGGTTAGCGAAATCACCCTGATTTCTCTTGGAGCAATGGGAATCAACCTAGGCAGGGTTCTTTCAATTTTGACGGAAATCAAAGGAACCAAAACCCCATGACCAACACTGCAGCACCTCCAAAACTACTATTGAAAGAGTTGATTGGCCAATTGGTAAGTATCATGGAAACTAAGTTCCAAGGAGTCGATGCAACGATAAGGAACTTAGAGACTTCCATGCGCAATTTAGAGAACTAAATTGGTCAACTAGCCAAACTCTTGGGAGATCGTCAAGTGGGGACATTACCAGGGAATACTGAGGAAAATCCACGGGATCACAGCCGTGGGAAACATTGAAACAGTCTTACTTTTCTTTACTTTCAGTTTTTGTAATTGAGACAATTTTGTTATTTCTGTCATTTTGATTGATTAATTAGAGTGCATTATTTAGCATTATTGTATGTTTCGCATTTTTACTTTAAAAAAAAAAATAGAGAATCGGACAGAACAGCGTTAGACCGGCTCTAAGAGCTCGGACCGGCGCCGATTCTTGTCGGGTGAAGCACAATTTAAGGGTTATTTTGGTCACTTTTTCTTCAAAATCTCCGTTCTTCCCCTCAAATCCTCTCAAGGCCGCGCCGGCTTCACATCCCCTACTGTCCAGAAATCGATTTTTCAACTCCTAAACACCTCTATTACATCTATTGCCTTCTCTTTTGGCGATCCTACGGTTCAAAACTCTCAAATTTTTTGATTTTTCACACCACAATCACATTCGATTCACAAGTAAGGAGCTTAGATTTCTACAAAAAACTTGCATCTTTTGCTTGCCCATGCATAGTATAAAGGGATGATTTTTCTTTAATTCTTACGGTTAAAATAATGGAGATGATTTTTTCTAATTCTAGGGACATTTTTTGCCAAAAATTGGGAATCATGTATGCTATGATTGAATTGTGCATTACTTCTTGAGCTTCATGAGTTGGACTAGATTAGGAGTAAATGGTTCTTTGATACTTAACTCATTCACATGATCATTCGAGACTTCATGCATATAGTTAAGGCTAGAATTGTGGCTATTGGTGATACTTGAATATATGGAACGTGCATTATTGATCACATGATACCATGATACTGCTTTTATTAACATGATCATGTCTATTTGCATGCATTAACAATATTCAACACGTTTATGCTTTACAGGGAATTTTACATGTATTATGCAGGTTGTGTTAAATTGATTGGTAGTGATTGATTGACTTAGTGGATTAGAGGTGATATATATTGAAGGAGTTTGGGTTTTGTGGATTGTGAGACTGGTTGAAGGGTGCCTGAGATTTGAGGAATATCTTTGAAAGGGGTAGTGGCACTGTTTTCAGACTTGGAGCTTACTTGTTCTCTCTTCCTATTTTCCCCATTCCTTACTTGCCCATGTCTAGAGTAAGGGGTCAGTCTTCTAAAAGGGCGAGAACTTCCTCTTCCTCAGCCCCTTCATCTGTTGATCCTTTGTCTCTTCGACCTACTGAGTTTACTGATGCATCTTGTGAGGAATGGTATAGTAGGAGAGCATCTAATAAGATTATTGTCGAACGTATTTTCTTACCCACCTTAGACCGTGCACTCAAATTGGGCATGATGTTTAGAAGGCTAAGATGGGGGGCGAAAGTACAATTGAAAGGGAAGTATTGTCCCGTGCTTATTAAAGAATTCTATGCTAATATTGTTATATAGTATACACTCTTAGACTTGGTTCCTGATGTAAAATTGAATATTTTAATAAAAGAATTTAATTTCAAAGATTGTTTGTGAATTTACTTTTTATTTATGCATAATTTCGTTTGGAACAGACCCATTGTGTTTAAATAAGTGATCCATGTGAATGGTGGTCTTTCACAGTAAGGTATGGATCATGGGTTATTTAAACACATAAACATTTATTCTTAATCTATTGATGAGAATGAGAATCTCATCATATTTAGGTTATTGTGTTATGAATTCCAAATGGGGAATGACTTACCTTTAGCCAGTGAGTAGTCCACTCACTTCATGATATAAGCGTATTTCAAATGCGTAGGACATGACCTGTAGTAGTGGTTTCTAAAAGTACTATATGGTAGAAACTTAGACTACTATTGCTATAGTATGGACTAGTACTCTATTTGAATATGAGTTGGTGGTCTGCCGAAGTTGGAAGCATATACTTTGATATGCTATAGTTGAGGTTTTATGGTAGAACCAATATACTTGTGTATTGGGTATATATAACTAGTTAGTTAAGATAAGCTTGTAAAATATAGTTTCTACACAATTTCGCCCTTTGTGGTTGTCCGAATGATCTAAAATGTCCAGGGCCCTAAGAAACATGACTTGGATGTTTGCTTTAGGGTAACTCCCTTGGAAAGCGGAAACACTCCAGGAAGTCGTGGATCATTGGACTAGAAGCCTAAGAATGGTAGATGTCATTTAGAGGGGTGTTAGTACACTTCTTCCTCTCTAAATGTGCGGCGATGTGTAGAGGGGTATTTTAGTCATTTTACCTGTAGGTCGGAGACTTTACTAATGCAGCATTATCCTTAGGGTCAATATTTTCTTATGGTGATATTATGAAATATTTAAAATGCAAAATACAGCTATTTATATAGTAGGGGTATTTTGATCATTTTAGTAGCCAAGGCAATGTGTCTTTTTGGTTTTCGGAATAGCCCATAAGTCCTAATTAATTTTGGGTTGAGGAATTGGTCTCAGTTAGAGAGGATTTTATTTTATTTTATTTTATTTTATTCATGAAGTCTAATTTATTATTAGATTGGAATAAAATAAATAAATAAATAAAATAAAAATAGGAGTTGAGAGAAATTAATTATCTGATTTAATTGGTTAATTAATTATTCAGGGCCTAGGTCCAATTTGAATAATTAGAAAATTAACCTGGGCTTAAATTAGAGGAAAATAATTAATACTTAATTATTTATTGAGTTATTTATATAAGCCCAAGAAATAAATAATTAAAGTTTAATTATTTTGGTTCATCCGGGCTCATTAATTATTTACTGGGTTATTTCTATAAGCCCAAGAAATAAATAATTAATATTTATTATTTTTGGTCTTTTGGGTCCAAGAAAAATAATAGATATTATTTTGGCCTAATAGTTTGGACCGTAGGGTTTCTTCTAGATACGGTTCAGATGAGATTAGGGTTAAGCCAAACTTATTCTCTGAATAACATTTGGGTGTTTGAAATATGATATCCGGGGGATATGTTTATCAGATGTTGGAGACCTAGTTTTGGTTAACAATAAACAAGACTCTTAAAAAAAAGAAAACCCTAATCTCCCTAAGCTTTCTCTCCCTCACACAGCTCTTTCTCTCACGTGAGCTTCTTGGCATTCCTCTTATTCTTGGTGTTTTACTAGCCTATAGCAGTAGAACCAAGTTGGGCTGAGATCATTCTTCCTCACTGTTGTGTTCACTAACAAGAAGTTGGGCAGTAGCATATTCTAAGAGCTGAAAAGCTTGACATTAATGCACCTAAGGAGAAGTAGGAGATTGGAAGGATTACAATCGGTAGCTTCTTCAAGCGGGCAAGGTGAAGCTATTCCCGTGGTTCAATCCATTCCTACACAACCTAAGAGGTTTGAAGCACGCAAATGTATGATCTTAATGCTTTCGTGCTGCCATTAAGGCTTGTAGTTTTTTTTCTCTCTATTTTTTCCCTCCCATGAGCATGCTCCCTTGTTTTTAAACCATCAAATATGACGGATAAGAGCAATAAACATCTTCCACATATTGAAACAATAGTGAAAGGAGTCCCATTGTCATCATTCAAAACCAATTAGCTAATCTCCTCCAGGTTTTTGACGATGATACGTGGCAAGAGATAGATGTGAATAATCAAAAGATTCTTTCTGACCCGAATTGGGATGTTAGAGGGACTAGAACTACCCTAGGATTATATAAGCATAATGTCTTTTAAACTAATAGTTTCAATTCAAACAATGATCTGACAGCTAACTTTCGAGCTCTAGTCTACATGTTTGCGTTCAATGTTGTACCCTGTGCTAGTGGTTTCAATGAGACTAGACTTATTAACACTTATATTTTATATCGAATGATGAACACATTACCTATCCCTCTTGCACCCTTGATCATCCAATCTATTAGGGAAGTTGTTTATCACCGTTGCTCCACAAAAGCCTTCGTTTTTTCCTTAGTTATAATGAAGATTCTAAAAGACTTTGGTGTAAGTCTTGAGGGAGAGCTCATGGAGGCTGCCACTGAGCACGATATGGTCACTAAGCAAACTCTTATGAGTTGCGGGTACAAGTATAGCCAGGAGTTAAAGAAGTGGCTAACTCCCTTTGAGGTCAAATATCCCGGTCAGGTAAGGCCACCCATTGTGGAGTAAGAACAACCACCACCACCAACACGTGCACGAGCTAGCAGTTCTCAGTCCTAACCCCGGATTGATTTTGAGACGACCATGCTGGGACGACTCGACCAGCAAATGGAGGTGCTCCTACGCTTGTAGGGTATTATGGATGACATGGCGAGATGGCAAGCTACTATAGAGCAGCAGTTGGCCGAGTTGAGGCAGCAGTCTTATAGGCCACATGGTGGTGAGGGAGCTTCTACACTAGCTGCTGATGATGAAGATGATGATGCCAAGGAGGACTGATGATGCTTGTCTACATTTTCTCAATCACTTTTGTTTTTCCTTTTTCTTTTAATGTTTTTTCTAATTCGTTTTGCTTTCCTTTGTTTGTACTATTTTCTTTCTTTTATTTTTGATTTATTTTCCTTTTCTAGTTTTTATGCTTTGGTGTGTTTTCCTTTGTATTTTTCTTTTTAGGTATTTTGCAATGCCTCATTCTTCAAGCATTCCACTCTTATACAGCACATTGCCAATCAAATGAAAGTTTGTTTTTCTTATCTCTTCTTCTTTATATTTTTAGTCCCATGGTATTATTGTTATTGTTATATTTACTTAGCCATTGAGGATAATGTCTAATTTAAGTGTGGGAGAGTGATTTGATTAACAAGTCTTCTATACATATACTTTAACCTTCTTGGGAGAAAATTTTGAGCGAAAATTTTTCAAATTTTTCTGAAATTCTTGAGATTTCAAACTATATTTCTAGTGCATGTCAAGCTATATTTTCAGTGCATATCTTTATGATGGACTATAGAACATATGTTCTATATCATTTATGGCTTATACATGACTTTTTGCACTCACTTGAATAAAGTAGTTCTTGATCTAATGCTTTGCATTATTTTTAAACCTATTTTTCTACTAAAATTCATGGAACATTCTAGAACTTACTTGAATACCTCTCGAGGCGAAATAAGAAAGACAGTCATGATTTAACTTAGGAATGACGGTAATAAACATTCTTTGGATAGTTTGAGCTTTTCAAACTTATCTATTTTCATAACATCCTTAGTGCCTATTTTGAGCCTAAATGGTTTATTTCTTTCATTAAAACCCGTCACAAAATTTTGTCCATTGCTTGTGCTGAGAGTTTGAATAATTTTTCAAATCTTTATGCTCTTGATGATGAAAGTATATGTATGAGAATGTTGAGAAAGAATGTTGGGATAAAAATCATGACTTGTTACTTTCAGTCATGGATCAATAATGAGTTGAGTTGAAAAAAAAAAGAAAAGAAAAGAAAAGAAAGAGAAGAAAAAGAAAAAAGAGACTGAGAACAAGGAAAGAAAAGAAAAGCAGCAGTAAGAGTGAAAGAAAGAAATTGAAAAAAAAAAAACTGCTAGAAAGAATGGAATGAAGAAAAGAAGTGAAGAAAACAAAAATAGCAGCAGAAAAAGAAAAGACAAATTGAAAGAAGAAAAAAGAAAAGATCACAAAAGGGATGGTGATTGAACTGTACAAATTAAGTTCATCTTAAATCTTGACACCATTACTGAAAATTTAGGTGATCTTGTGAAAAAAAAGAGTTGATGAAAAGAAGAGTTGAAAGAAAAGAGGAAAAAAATGTAGGATTTGCTTGAGTGGAGTTGTAATTGCTATATGAGGTTATGGTTTGTTGGATTTTTGGAATAGGAGAGCAAGAAGAGTTGGAAATGATTGCTTCATTTGTTTATCTTTTTCTTGCGAACTCTTGGTTTCTTTGATTTTTTATTCTCCTATATCATTCATTTGATAAGTTACATTACAAGCCCTCAGCCTTATATTACAAGTTTAAAAGTCTTACTTGATCTAAGTTGAATTATGATATGTTTCGGATTAGTGGAGAGAGTGTATGAAAAATAAGCACATGGAATGCATATTCTTTTTTAACCAAATTTTTTTCAATGGTTTGAGAATAATGTGAAGTATTGTGATGGTTCTACTGAGTCATTTATCACTTACACAAGTTTTGCATTGGTTGTGAAAAATGTAGTGTCATGTGTTTTATATTCTTGAATGAAGAAAGCATTAAAGATATGGTTTTGAAATTGATTGAGTGATTAATGAAACTTTGTGTTTTTCTACTTATTCTTGATACTTTGCTTGATGACAAGAAAAGAGCTAAGTGTTGGGGAATATGATAGAGGCTAAATTAGTCATATTTTTCCTATTTATTTGAGATTCATTTGTAATATATTTTGTTCAATAATTAGTCATATTCCTTCATATTTGAGATTTTACCCTTGTAAATGTATTTTGTTCTTTATTTCAGATTTTTAGGGTAAACCGAAACAAAAACGTTACAAAACAGAGGAGAGGCAGCGCCAGCCAGGGCCCTAGAACCGGCGCTGGTCATGCACTGTTGAAACGAACTTCGAAGCGACGAAAAAATTGGTGGAATAGAGCAAAACAGAGTGGAACCGGCACCGACTCGAAGAGTCTAGGCGGCGCCGGTTGTGCCCTGGAGCTAAGGCGGTGCTTAATTTTTTCTACGCAATTTTTGGTAATTTGAGGAGTTTTAGTATCTTCCAACTTCTACTCGGCCAAGAACTTTGTACATACGAGTTTAGGCACTACCTAAGCCTATAAATAGATAAAAACGCAAGGAAAAAAGAGAGAATCCATTGATCATAGAAAATCACTCAATTAAATAAGGAATTCTTCAATTCAAGGAGGATTGTGCAAGAATGTCTTCAAAGGAAGAAGAAGGAGGCTTGTCTATGAGTGCTTTCTTTTTCTTGACAATGATATATTAATTGTTTTATTGTAATTCGACATTGGTTTAGATATTCATGATTTTTAGAGTTATTTGATATTTTGATCAATTAATTGTTATTCTTGGTATTTAATTACTCGTGCTTATTACAAAATTAATTGATTGTGGCTTTCCATTAACTTGCTTGAAAATAAGATTGATGGTAGTTCAATTTATTGATTTCATATTTGTTTTCTTTTAACTTGCCTGAAAATGGAGTTAATTGTTAAGAACAGAGAAATTAAAGGTAAATTGACTTCTGCCTGAGTATAGATTCATTGATTAATTTCATGGGTTAAGTTTGTCCGAGAATGGGACTTAATCAGAGAATTGTGTTTGATGCATCTTTTGGGTAAGACTGGTTGAGACAGAGTATGTGATACTAAGTTACCTAGAAGATAGAGATTCATAGATTGGGAAAGAAGTGAGTCTACTTTAAATCTTCATAATGCCAATAGAATAGTTGATTATAATAAGGGTTGGATACTTTAAAATCATGTTTGTCTAAGCAATGGCTTGAGTTACATACTTCTTCATCCTTGACATATGTATAGTTTTGGTTTTATTTTATTTTTCCTTTTGATTTATTTTTCACTTTATAGTAGGTTAAGCAATGAAAGAAAGGTAATTAATTTCTATTTGTTCATTGAGGATCGGCACTCGTTTGAACCCTATGCTCGGTTAATGATGAGTACACTTGCTCATATGTGTGATTTGGGTTGAACGTTTTAATTTAAACTTGATTGGGAATGTGCTTAGTTTCTATATGATTTTTACACTCAAGTCCGGACACATCAAAATATTCTGTACATCCCCCAAAAAATGTAAAAGAGTTGTTTAACATTCGTCATGCATCACTTCGCAATATTATCGAAAGAACATTTGGAGTTCTTAAACAATGTTTTCCAATCATTGGCGGTGCCCAAGCTACAACTTATCGTGTGGACACACTCACAGATATCGTATTGGCATGTACTATATTACATAACTTTTTCTTAGGAACTGATCCTGATCCACAAATTTTAGCTGAAGTGGATCGTGAATTAATGAATCAATAAATTGATATGGAGTATAATACTGAGGCTACTTATGATGCTGACTATGACCAAGGTACAAAGTTAAGGGATGAAATTAAAAATCAAATATGGGCTGATTATTTGAAGAATTGTTAATGCACTTTTTATGTTCATTTTCATGTCTTTGTTGTATTTCTAACTTATTGGACTTTTCCTATTTGCTACTGCTACTTTTTTGTATTCTAAGTATATGGACTTTTCTTATTTATTCATTTTCATTTCTTTGTTGTATAATTGACGTTTCTAGAATATACCATATTGAATTGTTAACTAGATTGTATGTTTGAATGGGGAGGCCACAAAAATAAAATGTTGAAGGAAAATATTCTAAAGGTACAAAATTGATTTTGAAGGATGAGATAGATTTCATTCTAATACATTTACAGAGGAGCAAAAGAAAGAAAATAGGGTTGATGGAACATGGACTACCCATGCCTATGCTAACATAATGAAGACTTATAGTGAAAGTTTTTTCCATTGAAAAGGAGCATGTTAAGAATCGTCTAAAGACATTAAAATTCAATTTTGGAATTTGTCATGATCTTTTTCATAGGAGTAATGGATTTGGTTGGAATCCTGAAACTAGATTATTTGAAACCAATGCACAAGTGTGGAAAGATAGAATTGAGGCAATTTTCTTATTTATTCATCTTCAATTCAATATACCATTTCTTTACTATAAATTCTTATCATGTTGAAGTTACTAAATTATTTTTCATGTTTAATGTGTAGGCAAATCTAGAAGTTGGAAAATAGAGGTACAATCCAATTTCCCATTTATGATAAAATGGAACTGCTTTTCTCCAAGGACTGTGCAGCTGGAAAAGGAGCTAGAAATGCTAAGGAGAGGATTTGCCAACGGGAAAGAGAAGAAAATGCCACTCACAACGATGAATCTATTGGTGGTAGTAATTCTTATCAATCTTTTTTGGATGCTATGGTTATCATTTGCAGGAAGCATTTTTAGGTTGTTCAAATATGATTGTGATAAGAATAAGCAAAACATTATGAAATGGCCTTCTCATAAGAAATGGGTATAATAGTAATTTGATACTTTTTTCATCCTTATTTTCTTTACAACCAAATAAGAAGAGGTAAATCATATTTATTTCCCTTACACCTCAATTAAATAAGATGAAAGTAAATACATTTACTTCCCCTAGTGAAAGTAAAATGTGCCACTCATCCTCTCCTTTCTCCTCTCCCTCCCCTTCGCGAACCAAACTTAGCCTTGGTCTAGGAACGGAGAGGTTTGTGAAGATTAAGGGTGAACTCGGATTCTCTCTATATATATGTATATTATTTTAAATTTGTGTTAACAAAAAAAATTAATTTAAATAAATTTTATTTATAAATAACTTTATGATTTATCCTAAATAGATCGCATGATTAACTTTGGATCAATAAAGTTTTTATAAAATTCAAAATTATTATTTATATTTTTTAATTTAAATATGATCTCACTGCAAATATGACCTAAATTGTTGCCATGTATCATAGTTGATATCCACAATATTTTATAAGTTTTATGCATTATCACATGCCACAAAAATTTCCACTAAAAAAGTTATAAATGTATAGATTATGCAAAAAAAATTTAAAATTTTTAAGGGTCAAGCATAATTGATATGTTGTATACTTATATGTAAGTACATTAATCGATTTATAAGACTCCAACAATACTTCATTGATACTCTAACGTGTTAATACTGAGAACTTTTTTCATTTTTAAATAACAGATATTTTTAAAAAATTCATATATACTAAATAAATTCTAATATTTATAACTTTTTAATGGAGAAAGACTTAATTATTCTCATTAAATATTATAAGTTGGCTTGAAATTCAAAAATTAATTAATATTATGATTTAAAAGAGTAATAAATTATAAAGAAATAATTAAAAACAACAATTATATTATTGCTTTTGAAAATAATAAATAATTATAAATAAAAATGTATTTAAAAGTTATAGAAAGAGTAGTTTAACCTTAAAACCTTACCTATGTGTGATCAAGCATTTCCATATTATGTATTACACAGTCAACCTCTTTGGAATAATATATCATTTGGTTGTTTTGTCTTAGTCATGCCATTGGCTCATGTCTTGTGTAAGCCACATAAATGATGAACATTCTAATTTATGTTATCAACAAAATTTTGATTGGTGCAAATGGGAGAATGAGTCATTTTCTTCAACCTAATAATGTGCACTCATTCCACATTCATTAGAAAATATAAGGCTTCTCACCAACATAAATATTGGGTTTAATGTTCTAGTTAGAAATCAATCTTTGCAAAGTAGAATGTGAACCAATTATATATTTCAATCCATTTCCAATAGGTGACTAGTGTTTAGTGGCTTGCTGTACTAGTGATACTAAGCAAATGGGTCGTAAACAATTTAGTTGTTACAAAAGGTGGTTAAACTTACTCTTCTTTATCTAATTAATTTTTTTTCATTAAAGTACTATCTTACCGTGTGAAATATCTTAATCAAACGATGATTATTGTCTGCCTATCTGATTCCCTCTTATCTAAACCATCCCTTCAAGTCACACCTTAGAGAAAGACAGTAAACGACCATGGCAAGCCTAGATGACTATGGTCATCATCAAGATCACCATCCAACCAAAATGTTTCAATAAGAAAACACAGGATATAGCAAAAGCAGAATATCAGTATTCTTATGATGTGCCAAATTCTTCCTTAGAATATGACAAATTTTAGTCCAAAAAAATTGAGAGGACTCAACCAACCTTGCCTTAGCTGCACAAAAGGGATGTTTTTTGACTAATAATCCAATTTTATTGGGCTTTTTTTAATAACAAGTGGGTACTAGAAAGAAATCTAAAAACCCAAGAAGCCCTTTTCATTTTCCATTTTTTTTTACATCTTTTTGTTATAGAATCTTTCTTAAATTTGTAGGTATTACTACCATATTCTTTTTTCGCTTCATTTAAGTCACCGATTTATGTTAGAACAAAAATGACACATTTGAGTCGGCTGCTGGTTTCTTGAATCCAGCAAATGAAATGAAATGAACATTGAGAGAGGCAAATTTGTCATTTTCTGGCGAAAATTTTGGATTTTTGAGTGGAAGTTTGGGAATGGCAAAGTTGAAAAAAGGATTAACTGGCAAGACATGGAAAGTTTGGAGTCTGGGAACTGGGATCTGAGATTTGGCAGAAGATACAGGTTAATGTGTTGGATATAAGGTTAAAGGGGACAGAACAATAAGTAGTAAAGAATAAAAAATTTGGAGTTGAAAGGGACAAATTATATAAAAAAATATGTTTGAAGATAATATTATAATTTTAAAAAAATTAATTTTATTAAATCGAAAACAAAATATTTAAAAATTTTGAGGGGCGGGTGCCACCGAGCCTCTATCTCCATCCTTCAAGTATAGAAATAATTTGGAAAAAACAAGATTTGGTCACCTAGTAGACATTGGCCAACATGATATTACTATCTCTTTTCTAGACACAACTTCACATTGTACCAACAATCAAGAAAGTAACTTTAATAGAGAAATCTTAAAGTGAAATAAGTTTACATCAACGGTATATATTAATAAATTGATAAATTAAAATATGTGTTTCACGTGAATCAATTCATTTTAAAATTTTCGAATTTAAAAACCCCTAACTAAATTTTGTAATGTGGGTAGGTTTTGGACTATTGGGACTAATAATGAATAAAAGAAAATCAACAACTTTATTGAGTCTTTTCATGATATATAATACTTCTTCTATTCCATTTTATCTGTCCACATTAATCAATTCGTAAGTTTTAAGAAAAATAAGATTTTTCGATTAATTAATTAACATTTTTTATTTTATTTTCAAAGAATCTCTCTTTATTAAGAAATAATTAAATTTCAAAATTTTATGTGTGGTAAATATATTTAATTTAGTTTAATTTCTCATTACAAGTGTACAATATTTATTGTATTAAAAAAAGATATTTGTAAAAAAATAGTAATTAATATTATCTTGATTTGTTAATAAGACAGATAAATTGAGACAAAAAATTTAATTAAAATAGATAGATAAAAAAGGATGGAGAGAATAATATAATAGTTGAGTTAGTAAAAGTGCACTTTATCAAGTGCAGTCTCAAGTTTGATCTAAATTTTCTTCTATGAATGCACTAAAAAAAAAAAAAAAATCATTCATCAACTCGATAATTAGTTAATTTAATTCACGCCAAGCACAAATTTTACAAATTCAATTAAAAAATGTAAAGTTAACTCTTTTGTTTTATTTATTATGTAAATGACCCTCGCATTTATTGGAGTCAAACATATGGAATTAAGTTTGGATCATAACTTTTTAATTTTTTTCAACCACTAATATGTCTATCCTTAATATTTTGTTTAGTTCATATAGGGAAGGAGGTGGAAAAAATAAATAAATAATTTCTAATGTTAAATTATATATATATATATATATATATATATATATAATACATATTTAATCATTAAACATGAAGAAAGAAAGGACATTAATTTTTTTCGAATTACTTGCTCTTTTCCTTTCAAACCAAACATAGCCTAAATCATCTTACATTTGGGCTATCGAGCTCAGACAGGTTCGCACAACTAGCGAGTCCATGGATGCAAAGGCCCAGATTTTGGCCCACTCCGTTCTGAATCAAATTGCACATGCAGCTGCTCTGTCGAGTGTCGAGTTCCCGGAGCGCCGGAAAGAGTGCAGCAGCAAGAAGATGAATCTACGTTAGGACAGAGTTATGGCGGATTCGGATGTAGAAGAACAAGAAAATGAATCTACACTAGATGCCTTGCCAAGGGATTTACTCAATTGGGAGAAGCAGATTGTCAGCCCTCAATCACAGAATGCATCATCAAATGGCTGGTCAATGGTGATAATCAAAGACTACCAAGAATGTTCCGTTGTTTTTCCTCCAGTCGACCATGAAAACCTCCACTTAAAGCCTTCGATTTTCACCGAGCAGCTCCAAAAGCCTCCCCCGGAATCGTTGACTCCGTCTTTGTCGTCGTCGACATTGTCCTCGTTATCAGCTGAAAACGATGATGATTCGAATGATTCATCGTCGAGTCCATTTTCGCCGATGGGGTCCGATAAGATTGTGAGCATTGAGTCGCCAGCTTTAAGCCCGAAGCAGATTGCTTGGCCCGCGGCTGGGGTGGTGAACTGGTTATATTTTGTACTGGAGGTGGTGTCCGGAAAGTTCAAAGGGATACTCTGTTCATTTCGCTCCCCGTCCAAGGCTGCCCTGACGGCCGCCATGGTGTTGGGATATTTGTATTTCCGGCGACGGAGGCGGGCGGTAGTGCGGAAAGAGAGTAGGGATCATTTTAATCGGATTATTAGAGAGAAAGATGAGGTTAGTGTTAACTAATAAATTCAATCTGTCACAAGTGTTTGTTAAAATGCCAACGTATGTTAGTTATCAAATACCCGTGTTACTGTTCATAGTCTTCGTTCTGATCGAATTCATTTCTTGAACAATGTGGGCTCGAAAGATTCTGACTCTGTACATATATCTTGCAGAGAATAAATCAATTGTTGCATCAGATTGCCCGGATGAACGAGATGATGTTGGCTCTTCCGAAAAACTCAACCATCAAGAATTAAAGAATAGGTAGTTAAAGTGTAGAAACGCATGTAGCCCTGCTGTTAAATCTCTTGGATTCAATCCCTTGTGAAATATACCATTTCTGACGTCTTTACAATCTGCATTGATTTGAAGACTTTCCGTTTTGTTTAAGTGCTACATAGTTTCCATTTTGTTTAAGGTGCTGCACAATTCATTTTCACGTTGAAACATTGTTGAGCTTGAAGACGAAGAATGAATATTGTCTTTCCAATGGTAATGGCTTTACTATGGTACGAACCTCAGAGGCCAATAGAATTTGCCACGTTGGGTGATGGAATTGATGGTCATTAACTGAGCTTACATTTATTATTGAAGTGTACCTGGTTTTATTTGAAGAAGGGATATTGTTGTACTTTTAAAACCCTTTTTCAGTTTTTCTCAAAGTTTTGCTGACACATCGGATTGATTCTGCAAACAGATAAAACACTGCTCTGCTCATTGTGTAGAGAATGGTTGGTGAGTGCATTTATTTGACCATTCAATTCATTCATAATTGTGTATGCATTTTGAAGTGGAAAGAAATGCCAACTGTTTGCCTCATCATGACCATAATCTGCCAGCTTATACCATTTCCCCTTAGTCAACGTGGGATAATACATTAAGGAGTTATATTTTGTGCAATGTAAATATAAATGGTATGATATAATTCTTAAAAAGTATTTGGTCCAGTGAACTGAGTTTACGCAAAAAGTGCCCTGAAATATATGCAGAACCTCACTTTGCCCAGCAATGAGCAACAGACTAGTAATTTACCATTTGCCTTCCAGCATGCAGCAGATAACCGGTTAGAATGGAATTGATCACATTGTCACCAGAAGCCTAGATGAGAGAGCAAGACAGCTCGCCCGTTGAGCCACCCTATTCCGGGCTCAACTATTATGATGAGTAGGCCATTATGCATGACTTTGAAGTACGATAATCAACAGAGTCTAAGCTCGATTATAGACTGTCAACAACTCAATAACAGCTTAAGAAGCTATTATCATGCAGTCTATGGTCCAAAGAAGTGAAAACTAAACGAAGTACTTTCTTTCCAGCTCAAACTGAACCAAGGATATGAACTTTGCTTAATCATTTGCAGATTGTCTCTTGCTTCAGAATACCACTCTTGAATGCCTCCCCTTCAAAGCAAAGCACCCCTTTTGGTGCTTCTGAATACTCCTTTTATGCTTACAATCGTGGAAACAAGGGACAGAGCCAGAAGTAAAATTTTCTGGGAGCATATATAGGGATGAAGAAGATATAATAATAAGCCATATGTCCAACCAAACAAGCAAGACGGTAGAGAAGAGCGTCAAAAAGAACGTGCATCAGACTATATTATATCCACCCATCACTAGTCCAAAGGAAACATCTAAGCGTCCACCATCTTCAATTTTTTATACCTAGGAAAGAATTAATAAAACATCAAACAAATTGCAAATCATAAAAGTAGGGAGACACATTTGGCAACTTGGGAAGATTAAGACCATCAGCAAAATACTGCTTGAGGCCGTCTGATCAATCCTACCCACTGTAATAAATTCATGCTAGTTTCTTCTCAACTTACACATTCTTTAACACATCTCAGATTTCTGATCTAACTTAGAAAAAGAGTTGTAAAAACTAAAGGATAAATTTTTCTTTCGAGAGATTAAATTAAAATAAGTGAAAATTCTATCACCCTTTGTCCAGATTTACAAAAGTAGTGTAACAAGCAGAAAGTCTCCGCTGCAACCTTGCACCATGCTTCCATCACAAGTTCTCAAACTGATAAAATCTTTAACTTGATCTTCCAGTGTGAATTAATAAGACACTGCAAAAAGTTAATCCAAAACAAAGTCAGGCAAGCTCTTGCTGCATAACGCAAATTTAAAAATCAATATCTCATGAGATTCCTGCCATCATCTAGCAAAGAAAGTCTCGGGGGGAAAGGAAGCACTGCATTGGGGAGTGCAGAGGGGTGTGCTTCTTATTCATTTGATGGCCAAGCCTAGGTGAAAAATTGAACTACGTAAGGTTGGTTGATCTTGATAGGCAATTCATCTTCTGTGGCTTCAGGTCTTTGTTCAAGGCAAAGGAATTACACAAATCAAGTCCCCCATTATAAGGAGTGGAAAAAATTTAAGCTCTCGGAAAGTATATTATTATATGTAGAATTCTACAAATTTGAAGACTTTATGAAAACAAGAAGAAAACTTATATACGATAAAATTAGGAGTTTTAACAAGTAAAATACAAGCAAAGCAAGATTGTCACTTCAGCACAAGAGATCATGTATTGAGCTGATGCTTTCAAATACAATATAAGATCTAACATCATTCTTCCCCGTCCCTATCCCGAGAGGAGGAGGAGGAACGCAACACAAGTAAACTCTTGGAAAGTAAAATATTACTTAGATTAGCTCCTAATACTCAAGAATAAGCTACATGTAGAACATTGTACATTGAAGATGACATTAAATTAAAGCATTCTCACCCTAATGGAGATTTGTGTCAAACATAGGTGAAACTTCTGGCACAACAGAGAATAAAAATGAAACTATAACGCATCAAGTTAACAGTGTAATGGATACCAAGTGTTCAAATATTAGCAATCATTCATTAAGGATCAGAAGAAACTTTAACTCTATACAAATAAATGCAGCAAAAGATATCTGCCTAAAGAAACAAATCAGAGCTAATTTAATTTGAAAGTACAGGCAAAATCAGATAAATTTTATCAGAATTCACATTACCTACATATTCTTCCACAAGGAATTCACTAGCTGTGAGATCCAGTTGTCTGATGCCCAGAATGCCGGATATCAAACTGATCTACATACACCAAAGGAGTTACAGTCTCATTCCTGACCTTCTTGAGGTTAGGACTCACCAAACCTCTATGCTTAAAGCCATACAACTTGAGTACTTGATTATCTGCAAAATTGAAAGCTCTCTCCATGCTTCTCAGGCACCTCTCAACCGGATAATCACCATAGCTTCCACAAGGTTTGCACCCGACAAAATGTGTAACAAATGGCCACCTCTCATCCCCCAAACCTGGATGATACTTCTCAAGCATCTCCTCATACCGATCTACCAGCCCTACCCAGTAGCCATGCAAATAATAAGAATTCTCAACAAACACCTTGTCCATCCACTTATCCTTCTTTGTGATCAACAAGTATATCAATGCTGACTGGTCATCAGCCTCGAATGCTGGCCTGCCCTTCAAATTTGCAGTCAAAACCTTCCCAGCTTCCTCACGGATTGGACCTCTAGGTCCCATTGGTGCCCAAGAATCCAACAAATCCAAGGACCACTGACAATTCCTAAACAAAAAGCTACCAGTATTCAATGCAATCCAAGACTTCTGCTCATACAACAAATCAAGATACCCATGAATAACCAAATTATACTTGTTATACTTGGACAAAGGGATTTCAAATGACATGTCAGTAAACAAAGCATCACTATCCATCCACCAAATCCATTCCACCTCAGGATGAGACAACATTAACCTCCTAATCAAAGGCAGTTTCGCCCAGTAACCGGACATTTCCTTCTCCAAATGCGCCATATTATACACAATTTCAATCCCATGTATCCTACAATAATCAATTTTATTCTTGATAGCTTTCAACAAATAATGATCCCCAATAGCATTATCGCAGGGATTTGGAGACGACCCAGTAACAAGCAAAATTCGAGGCTTTCCATTAACAACATTCGGAAACTCAGGATTTTTGGAGAGCCATACCTGTCTGTCCTTATCCCAATTACTGATTTTGGGCCCTAAAGCATACGTCACGTTCGGATTGATGAAATCATCCTCGGGAGCAGGTGGCTCATTTGGGTCCGTCGGCTCTACGTCGGACCGGATCTCGGCAAGGATCCGATTAATATCTTCAACCATTTGCTGCTTCTCCGCCTCAGCTTCGTTAGAAACCAAGTTCCCGATGCCAATTGTGCCACGCAGCACTAATATAGTGACGAACCCACATAAAATTGTGATCTTTATGTTGTTAAACGTCTTATGGATCTGCCTCCCACGCGGGATCAGCGAGGCCGCTCGGCTCACTCCGCCGTTTGCCGCAGTTGATGTTGGCAGTACTCCTGCTCTCTTCTGAGGCGTAAAAGCACCCTCTTGACCCATCTCTCAATTACACTACAAAACTATCTCTATCTTCCCCCAAAACTCCCTCTAATCACTTTCAAAATCTTGCAAGCTCAGAGTAGAAGTAATGGTGGTCTCATGGAGTCTGCCAGTGCGCGTTCTGCGTGTGAGAGAGGAAGAAGTAAAAGAATTTCAAGACAAAGGAGAAGCAGCACCGACTGTGCTAAAGGGTAGATTTGATGTGATATTTTGATTTGTTTATTGAGGGAGTGAAACAGTGAATAGAGACAATCTCCGCTGTTTAGGGGCTGGATTTAACGCGTTAATGTGAAGCCATGTTCACAATATCCTTCCGTTAAGGTTTTGGTCAGGGCGACAGCAACCTCTGCTGACAATAACCAAAACAAAGATGCTTTTTTTTGGAGAACAGCTCTTCTTTTCTGTTACCTACCATGAAAATCACAACAAATTTTCAATGGTGAAAACAGGAAAAAAAAAAAAAACCCGAAAATTTTCAAGAAAATTTGTGGGCTTTCCCCCCTTTGTTTTTTAACATGTGATTTTCAAAAACTAGAGAAGAGATAATGGAAAAATGGAAACAATGGAATTTAGGGTTGAGTTTTTATAGTAGCAGCTACCTAGGAGATTTTAGTGAAACGAAGAAGCAGGAGGAAAGGGGAAATGAATTTATAGTAGCAAATAGAAATAGGATAGGAATTTGGAAGGAAAGTATTTCTATAGTATTGGAGCCAATGGAATGATGGAAATTGGACAATTTGTTTTTTGTAGTTTTGTTCTTTTTTGGTATTTCCAAAATCTATAAATAGAAAGAAGACATAAAATTTTGTTTTCTTCTTCCTAAAAAACATGACATCCTACTTTTCCATGCAAGAAATAAAATAAAATAAATACACACCTTTATAAGCAAACTTACTAATTCACTAATTTTATTGGATGCATTATGAGATTTCCTAAATTACCCCTTTACAATGTTATTGTTTGCCACTTGTTGTATGCTTTTCATTTTGAAATGTATGAATTTTTTAGGAAAATCAATTAATATTTCAATGCTAAAAGAAGCGAAAAATAAATAGTTTGAAAGCATACCATTTTTAGGAGTATGGCTTATTTTTATTATTTTTTTAGATGACAAATATATTTAAAAAATTTAATACTCATAACATTATGATTCTATATTATAATTTTTTCATGTTTTTATTCTTTTAGGTTCGAACATAATATTCTTGCACTATAAATGAAGTATTATTTATCATATTAAATTTATACTAAGATTAATGCGTTTAGGGACAAAACAAGAATTTTGTATTTGAAGGATAGATAATACAAACTGATACATTAGATGATAGTATTATAAATTTTGAAAACAATTTAGAGAGCGAAACATAAATTTTAAAATATATTTTTTTACAATATTAATTTTATTAAAATAAATTTAAGATTTTTAAAAATTTTTAGGAGTGGGTGCTAGCCGCTGCCCCTACCTCACGCAAGTACAAAAGCCAAGTATTGTCCAAGTTTCAAACCAATGTACAAATCAAATGGTCATTAGACTAATAATAAAACTAAGGCTTAGGATTTATAGATCGTGAGAGGGACTAACATAAAGGTTTTTTTTATTTTTTTTTATTTTTTTATTTATTTTTTTTTTTTAAGGAGTATCTGGCCGGCCCAGGGAACTCGGATATTATCCTACCTAAACACATATTCTATGTTTAGTTTACAAAGGAGAAAGGGGTGAGGGTCGGAACTTTTATTTCCATTAAAAATGATAAATATAATTTATTTTCGTTTTATATTTAGTTAGAATGTAAAAAAAGTATATGATAATTTATATTTCAATTCGTTTAAATTTTGATCTACTGTTTTTTTGATGAAGAGAGAGAGATTTTCCTCCTAATTTATTTCTCTTTTTATTTTTTATTTTTAATTAAACGATATAAAATACTCATTTAAATTCATATTTATATCTTTTTTAATTTTCTCTATCTTTTCACGTCAACTAAACATACTATAACGGAGATGCATTATTATTATTATTAGATATTTTTCACAAATTATTATTTTCATATCATAAAAAATATTTGTAACTATAATTTTCAGTATTCGTTATATTAAAAGGTATTACGATTTACAAATTATATGTATTATGTGAAGATTTAAAATAAGATAGTACAGTTTGTATATAATTTTTTTATAAAATTATATATATAAAAGCCGAAGATGAAATGTACCATTACGACATGTGGAAGCATCATAAGGTGACACGTGGCTAAATAATTTTTTTAAAAATAAAAATTATATATAAATTCATAATTAACTAAATTAATTGATAATATATATGTATTTAATATTAATATATTAAAATGTGTAATTCTTTAAATATTATCTAAATTAATATATTAAAATGTGTGATTCTTTAAATACTATATATATATATATATATATATATATAATATTAATATATTGAAATACATGATTCTTTGAATATTATTTAAATTTATTTTAAAATATTAACTAATTAAATTATTAATTAATCATATATATTTAATATTAATATATTAAATTTTAATAACATAATAACCTATGTAATGTACGGCCCATAATCTAGTATTATTAAAAATTTTAAAAAAGGAAAGAAAGTATAGATTGTTATAAAATTAGGGTAGTGTTAGAATAAAATCTACACACTACACACTAAGAAAATTCTAACTATTCTTTGCACAAGAATTTCTCTTCAAACTTCTCTCTTTCTTTCTCTCACAATTCTTTCTCCAATCTTTCTTTCACTAATCTTTCTTTCACAAAATGATGGTGTATTACAAGCTTAGAGAATAGCTCTATTTATAGAGCTCTAATTAGTGAAATACATCATGGCATACATCATCTTCAATTAATGGTGTCTCCACTAAATGGTGGACATCCATAAAAATCTTCTAATAATTCACATAAATCCATAATTAGTGGAGCCTCCACTAATTAATGGAGATTCCAATAATTCATAACACTCCCCTTGGATGTCCATCCATACATAAAGAATATGCCTCGTTAAAACCTTACTAGATAAAAACCCGAGTGGGAAAAAATCTAGTGAAGGAAAAAGAGTACACTTCTATATGTATCTTTATTACTCCCACGATGAGATGATTCCTTTAAATCTTTAAACCGACGCATACCGATTTTATATCTCAACTTTTCAAATGTTGTCGTCGGTAAAGTCTTCGTGAAAATATCTGCGAGGTTGTCACATGACCGAATTTGTAGCACATCAATTTCACATTTCTTCTGGAGTTCATGAGTAAAGAAGAATTTTGGTGAAATATGTTTTGTCCGATCTCCTTTAATATATCCTCCTCGTAATTGAGCTATGCAAGCTGCATTGTCTTCATAAAGAGGAGTTGGAATACCTTTGATTGATGATAATCCACAACTTTCTCGGATATAATGAATCATGGATCTTAGCCATACACATTCTCGACTTGCTTCATGAATGGCTATAATTTCAGCATGATTTGAAGAAGTAGGCTGCTATAGATTGTTTCGTAGAACGCCATGATATAGCGATATTTCCACATGTAAATAGATAGCCCGTTTGAGAACGTGCTTTATGTGGATCAGATAAATAACCAGCATCTGCATAACCTATCAATGTTGGACTGGTTTTATTTGAATAAAATAATCCGAGATCAATTGTACCTTGGAGATATCGAAGGACTTGTTTAATTCCATTCCAATGTCGTCGTGTTGGTGAAGAACTAAATCTTGCTAATAAATTGACAACGAAAGCAATATCGGGCCGTGTGTTATTAGCAAGATACATCAATGCACCAATTGCACTTGAGATATGGTACTTGAGGACCAAGGAGTTCTTCATCATTTTCTTGAGGTCGGAAAGGATCTTTATCCACATTTAATGATCGGACGATCATTGGAATACTCAATGGATGTGCTTTGTCCATGTAAAATCTTTTTAGCACTTTTCTTTGTATATGTTGATTGATGAATAAATGTTCCACTCTCCAAATGTTCAATTTGTAAACCAAGGCAAAATTTGGTTTTACCAAAATCCTTGATTTGAATTCTCTTTTTAAATAATCAATTGTTTCTTGGAGCTCTTCGGGAGTTCCAATAAGATTAATATCATCAACATATATAGCTAATATCACAAATTTAGAACCGATTTCTTAATAAAACGCATGGACATACCTGGTCATTTTTAAATCCCGCTTTCAATAAATATTCACTAAGACGTGTGAACCACATGCGCCCAGATTGCTTCAGGCCATATAATGATTTACGCAACTTGATGGAGTAATTTTCACGAGGATAATGTTTATATGCTTCGGGCATATGAAATCCTTCGGGGATTTTCATGTAAACATCATTTTCTAAATTTCCATACAAGTAAGCGGTGACAACATCTAATAGGCGCATATCTATCTTTTCATGTCTTGCCAAGCTGATAAGATATCGGAGTGTAATAGCATCAACAACGGGAGAATAAGTTTCATCATAATCAATACCTGGTCTTTGTGAAAAACCTTGGGCTACTAATCGCGCTTTATATCGAACGATTTCACTCTTTTCATTGCGCTTTCGCACAAATATCCATTTGTAGCCAACGGGTTTTATACCTTACGGTGTTCGGACTGCGAGTCCGAAGACTTCACGTTTTGCCGGTGCATTTAACTCCGATTGAATCGCATCTTTCCATTGCAGCCAATCTTTTCTATGCCGACATTCATCAAGCTGATCTTGGTTCGGGATCATCATTATCTGTGTAACATCAAGAGATATATTGTATGCAAATATATTATCAATAACGAGTTTCTATCCGATTCCAACTTCTACCGGAAGTGGTATAATTGATAGAAATTTCGGTGTTACTTTCATCAACTTACGGTTCTTTGTCATCGGTTCTCTCTTGGTCTTTATCATTCTTTTCTTCAATATGATCTTACGGATCATTTAATCCTCTTTTCTTTCGAGGATTTTTATCTTTAGAACCAAGAGGTCGGCCACGCTTACGGCGTGTTTTTGACTCAGCGACTATAGGTATAATATTTTGTTCTGCTTGGAACTTCAATTCGAATAGGAGCATTTATAGGCTGGAATATGCGATTTTGTAACTCTTACGGAGTCAACAAAAGCGTACGGCATTTGATTTGCAATGTTTTGCAAATGAATTATCTTTTGAACTTCAAGTTCACATGCGCTTGTGCGCGGATCAAGATAATTTAATGATGTTGTCCAAGCAAGATTCTTTTTATCTTTGTTTTGGTTCTCCCCCTAATTTAGGGAATAATGATTCATCAAAATGACAATCGGCAAATCTTGCTTGTGAATACATCTCTGTCGAGGGTTCAACATACACGATAATAGAGGGAGAATCATATCCAACGTATATCCCCTTTCTTCTTTGAGGACCCATCTTTGTACGTTGGTTTGGTGCAATGGGAATATATACGACACACCCAAAAATTCTTAAATGAGCAATATTTGGTTACGACCCAAAAGCCAATTGCAAAGGAGAGAATTTATGATAACTAAGCTGGTCTTATACGTACAAGTGTTGCGGCATGTAGAATAGCATGTCCCCGAGCGAGATGTTGGGAGATTTGTTTTCATTAATAATGGTCTAGCAATTAATTGTAATCGTTTAATTAAAGATTCGACAAGACCATTACGTGTGTGAACATGAGCTACGGGATGTTCAACATTAATCCCAATTGACATGCAATATGCATCAAAAGCATGTGATGAAAATTCACCGACATTATCCAAACGGATATTTTGAATGTGATGGTCGGAAATTGTGCTCGTAATTTAATTATTTGAGTAAGTAATCTCGCAAACGCCGGGTTGCGAGTAGATAATAAACATACATGTGACCATCGAGATGATGCATCAATTAAGACCATAAAATATTTGAACGGTCCACATGGTGGATCAATAGGTCCACAAATATCTCCAGTGAATCCGTTCGAGAAATGTAGGACTTTCGGCTCCTACTTTTACTGGTGATGGTTTAACAATTAATTTGCCTAGGGAACATGCGGTACATGCGAATTTTTCTGATGTTAATATCCTTTTATTTTTTAAAGGATGACCATGTGTATTCTCAATGATTCTTCTCATCATGGTAGATCCAGGATGACCCAACCGGTCATGCCAAATGCTAAAAGTAATAGGATCAGTAAACTTACGGTTTACTAGATGATGAATTTCAATTGTACGTATTTTTACAAAATATAGACCAGTAGAAAAAGACGGCAGTTTTTCTAATACCGATTTCTTACCCAAATGCATTTGAGTAATAAAAAGATGCTCAATCCCATTTTCCTCATTTGTTTCAACATGATACCCATTTCTGCGGATATCTTTAAAACTCAATAAATTTCTTACGGATTTTGAGGAAAATAGTGTCTTATCAATAATAATTGTTGTTCCTTTAGGCAACAATATACTAGCTCTTCAGGAGCCCTCAATTACATTTGCACTACCGTTTATCGTATAAATATTTATTTCTCCCATTTTGAGATCGAGAAAAATATTTCTCATTTTTTAGTATGGTGTGTGTAGTTCCACTATCAATAATGCATATATCATCATTAACAACAGCCATCTGAACACAAATATATATATATGTAAACGTAAATATTATTAGAATAGAATGAAAATGAAAATACAAAAATATCAGGGTGAGGCTTTAGTTCTTTTGGACACTGCCATCACCAATTAAATGGTCTATCCTACCGATGCGGGTGTTCAAAAAAATCCGATACATCCATATGGGTAATATTGATATTAAGATCTTCAGGATCACTATCGTCATCCTCAACATTATTTATTGGATGTTGAGAAAAATTTGCTTCCACATTTTTATTTTTCAATGAAGCTTGATACAATTCAACTAAATGCTTAGCCGTACGACAGTTTCGTGACCAATGACCTTTCATGCCACATCTATAACATATATCCTCATGCTTTTCTTCAATTTCTTTTTCTTTTCCCTTTTGATCTTTTCTGTTCCACTTCGGTGGCGAGTATTTCTCACGGTTTGATTATAATTGTGATAAGGGAAATATCGAGCGTGACTACGACCATAACCACGACCACGGCCACGGCCACGGCCACGACCACGACTATAACGATGGCTTCTGCTGGAGCCAACGGCATTCACTTACGGGAGTCTTTGTAGAGCCGATTGGTGCAGCTTCATGATTTCTCAATAATAACTCATTATTTTTCTCTGCAATGAGGAGGGCGGTAATTAAATACGTAAATTTTGTATACCCCTTTTCTCGATATTGTTCTTTGCGGGACAATATTCGAGGCATGAAAGGTGGAGAATGTCTTCTCCAACATATCTTCATCGAGTCACTTTTTCTCCGCATAATTTTAATTGAGATGTAATTTTATACATTGCGGAGCTATATTCATTCACGGTTTTAAAATCTTGCAACCTCGGGTGCAACCATTCATACCGTGCGGTAGGTAGTACGACCATCTTCGGGTGGTCAAATCTTTCTTTTAAATTTACCCACGAGGCCATATGGATCTTTTTCGGTAAGATATTCCATTTTCAAATTTTCATCGAGATGACGACGAATAAAAATCAAAGCTTTAGCCTTGTGTTGTGCGGATGCACTATTATGTGCTTGAATAGTTTCACTAAGGCCTTCGACATTTAGATGCATTTACGCATCGAGAACCCATGACATATAATTTGTTCCGGAAATATCAAGGGCTACAAATTCGAGTTTTGCGATGTTAGCCATAGAGATCAATAAATGCGTACTGTCTTACGGCTTTGGTAACGAGCGAAACTCGTGCTTAGTCTTACGGCTTTTGTATCGGTAGAGACTCGTGCGATAACGTGTTATAAAATTAGGGTAGTGTTAGAATAAAATCTACACACTACACACTAAGAAAATTCTAACTATTCTTTGCACAAGAATTTCTCTTCAAACTTCTCTCTTTCTTTCTCTCACAATTCTTTCTCCAATCTTTCTTTCACTAATCTTTCTTTCACAAAATGATGGTGTATTACAAGCTTAGAGAATAGCTCTATTTATAGAGCTCTAATTAGTGAAATACATCATGGCATACATCATCTTCAATTAATGGTGTCTCCACTAAATGGTGGACATCCATAAAAATCTTCTAATAATTCACATAAATCCATAATTAGTGGAGCCTCCACTAATTAATGGAGATTCCAATAATTCATAACATAGATAAGGTTCTTACATGACAATACTCGCGTATATAACACAGTGGACCTAAAATATAATAAGATAGTAACTCTCGCGTTTAATTTTATATAAAATGTCATTAAAAGGGTGAAAAAAAAATTATGGACTGCCTCATGCCAAACAGTCACTGTGGCGGTATTGTGTAGTCACTGACGGGCCTTTGGAGGTCCATTTGTCATGGCCCATTTTTGTCTCGAATAGCCATGTGCCCATGTGACCAAAGTCTACCAAATAGAGATCATAACACTGCCAATACGATTAAAAAATAATACGATTATAATAGATTTTAATTAAAGTTTCATAAATTTACGTCAATATAATTTGAAAATGATACAGTTATAACGAATTAGGATTGGAGTTTCATAAATTCACATCAAGGGTGGTAAAGGAAAATTTCATTTTCCTATCTACATTTTTAAATTGTAATTTTCACTTTAATTTAGTCTTAATTGATTATAATTTTTTTTATTTTTATACTTTGTGATCTCTATTTATTTGACCATTAACTAACTAATTAAAAAATTAATAACACAGTTAAAATTAACAAAAATTGATCAATACTTGATGAAAATTTTGACCGAAATAGCTAAGTAAGAAAAATTAAAATTCTGAATATTGATTAGAATTAATTTAAAGTTTTGAATGGAAATGACTAGAAATTTAGAAATTAATTTAAAGCAAAAATGGTCTCCTAAACTGTTATATAACTCTAAAAAAAAAATTATCTATGACAGTAGATAATCCCTCCAAGTAGTCTGTTATATTTGTTATTTAAGGCTGTTTTACAAATACTGATAAATCAGATGAAAAGGACTAAAATAGCATTATTTGATTTGCACAAAATTAAAACACTTTATTATCTCTCTTTATTTCTTAAAATAAAAAAGAGCATTTTAATCAATAAAAACCTATTACGAAAATTTATATTTTAGTTTAAAAATTAAAAACCTATTAATGCAATAGTTTTATAAAATAAGATTCAATAATGAATAATTTTAATCAATAATATACAAAAAAAGACAGTTAAATTCGACTACATGAAGTTAAAAAAAAAAAAAAGAAACATAAATAATACCGACCACGATCTTCTCTTCTAAATCCTTCCAGTATCCTTTTTTCTATTCTCAATAAGTTGTCAAATGTCCATTTTATCTTCCATTTTATTTTTCAAATAAAAGTTTCTTAGGTTTATATTTAAAACGAAGTTGTTAATACTGTATTACTAGGTCGGAGGCCCGAGCGTTGCACGGGATAAATAGTTTTTTTTTTTTTATAATTTCAATGGATTTTAAATGGGTTGCAATAGTATGAGGACTTTTAATTTGTTTTTAAAAGGATTATGTTAATTTAATTGTCATAGGTTGTGGTTATAATTTTTTTTGCAATGTAATATATATTATATTATTATTTTATATAATCATTTTTTTTTGCATGATATTTTATCTTCATTAATTAATCTAAACCCTTGATTAGGATAGTTGAGAAGGTTAAAAAATAAAAAGTTATTAAAAAAACTTTTTAATTTGTATATAAAAAATATTAGCCTAATTCAATGTAAAAGTTTAGTTATTTAATCATATAAAAATAAAAATATATTTCACGTATTATTTGAATTATCTAACCAAAGCCATATCTAACAAAAGTCATTTAAATGTATGCTATTGAAATTATTTCAAAGTCATAAGAAGTAAAACAAATTCAATATCATATATGACAAACTTTTTATTGGACAAATTAATACTTTGTTTTAAATTAGAAATATAAAAAAAGAGTCAATAACATTTAATAATAATATTTAGTTCAGCTAATTCAAATAGCAAATGTAATTTTATATTCAAAATATAAAACTATTGTATATAGATCAAAAATTTAATACTCTTATACACATTTTATCCATATTACGCAAAGATATATATAAATCAATCATACTATTATCCGAACTCGAACTTTTAAAAAACGTAAAATTCTTATCAACAATTAAATAAGACACAAAGGTCAAGAAATCTCTAGAGAAGAGTAGGAAAGAAAATGGTCCCCATAAACTATTTGATTCATGCCCTATCATAGAAGGCAATACCTCTTTACCTTCAGTCACAATGATTGGCATTCCCAAAGAAGACCAACTATTAATAACCCTACTACATGGGGCGATAGACCTTCAGAGTAATTTTCATTCAAAGAGACAATACAATCATATATGTAGAAGAAAATTTGGTGGAGCCATTACAAATAATAGCAAGGCAATAATATATATTACAACTTCTTAATAAAGAAAACAACAAAATGAAAACAAAAAAGCCACCAAAAGCTTCAATAGAAGATGATCGTTATGAAGATTGATAAAAAGCAAGCCTGAAAAGACAAATACCTCAAGAAATATCATGGAACTACAGAGACAAACATTTGAGGCTAAGGACAGAGCAGCGCTGCAAATGACCTGTCTAGCAGTCTTTGATGATCAGATGTAGCTTCATCAACTGAAGGGATTTCTCCATTTATCCTAGGAACATGCTGCATTAGCAGTGATGACCAAAGAAAAGTAAGTAGTGACTCAAAGTAGCAGGAAGCTCAAATTCTTTTGACAAAACCAGATATATAACTGCTTGTAGGCTCAAAATTAAATAAATAATGGCAAACATGTTGAGCTATCTAATTTCTCAACCTAAAAATTGTATCTCAAAAGTAGGTATTCACATAATTATTTAGAAGTACTTATACTCTCAAACTAACAGTCAACATTCACACCACAAAAAAATGCATAAATTCATGTAGAAACATTTATCAATATATATGACAATCCTTGCCCCCAACACCCCCCACCACCCCCCCCCCAAAAAAAAGAAACTATTATTTTCTACAGCACATTCTTGTTGGATTGTATGCCCTCTTAGACTAGGTTTTTGATGTAAAATCGAATATTTTAATAAAAGAATTTATTTTCAGAAATTGTTTGTGAATTTACTTTTTGTTTATGCACAATTTTCGTTTGGAACAGACCCATTGTGTTTAAATAAGTGATCCATGTGAATGGTGGTCTTTCACAGTAAAGTATGGATCACGGGTTATTTAACACATAAACATTTGTTCTTAACCTATTGATGAGACTGGGAACCTCATCATGTTTAGGTTATTATGTTATGAATTCCAAATGGGGAATGGTTTACCTTTTGCCAGTGAGTAGTCCACTCACTTCATAACATAAGCGTATTTCGAATACGTAGGATAGGACCTGTAGTAGTGGTTTCTAAAAGTATTATATGATAGAAATCTAGACTACTACCGCTACAGCATGGACTAGTACTCTACGACTTGAGTATGAGTTGGTGGTCTGGCGAAACTGGAAGCATGTACTTTGATTTGCTATAGTTGAGATTCTATTGTAGGGCCAATATACTTGCATGTTGGGTATGTATGACTAGTTAGTTAAGACAGACTTGTATAAGATAGTTTCTGCACTATATCGCCCCTTGTGATTATCTGAATGGTCTAAAATGTCCAAGGCCCTGGGAAACATGACTTAGATATTTGCTTTAGGGTAACTCCCTTGGAAAGCGGAAACACTCCAGGAAGTCGTGGATCATTGGACTAGAAGCCTAAGGATAATAGATGTCATTTAGAGGGGTGTTAGTACACTTCTTCCTCTCTAAATGTACGGCGATGTGTAGAGGGATATTTTAGTCATTTCACCTGTAGGTCGGAGACTTTGCTAATGCAGCATTGTCCTTGGGGTCAATATTTCCTTATGGTGATATTATGAAATATTTAAAATGCAAAATACGGCTATTTATATAACAGGGATATTTTGGTCATTTTAGCAGCTAAGGCGATATGTCTTTTTGGTCCTCAGAATAGCTTGTAAGTCCTAACTAATTTTGGGTTGAAGAATTGGTCTCCGTTCAAGAGGATTCTATTTTATTTTATTTGACTTTATTCAGAAAGTCTAATTTATTATTAGACTGTAATAAAATAAATAAATAAATAAAATAGGAGTTGAGATAAATTAATTATCTAGTTTATTTGGTTAATTAATTATTCAGGGCCTAGGTCCAGTATGAATAATTAAGAAATTAACCTGTGCTTAAACTAGGAAAAATAATTAATGTTTAATTATTTATTGGGTTATTTATGTAAGCCCAAGAAATAAATAATTAAAGATTAATTATTATGGTTCATTTGAGCTCATTAATTATTTATTGGGTTATTTATATAAGACCAGGAAATAAATAATTAATATTTATTATTTTGGGTTTTTTAGGTCCAAGAGAAATAATAAATATTATTTTGGCCCAATAGCTTTGACTTTAGGGTTTTTCCCAGATACGGTTAAAAAGAGTTTAGGGTTAGGCCAAACTGATTCTCAGGATAACATTCGGGTGTTTGAAATATGATATCCCGGGGATATGTTTATCAGATTATGAGAGACTTAGATTTGGCTAACCAATAAACAAGTCTCTGGAAAAAAGAAAACCCTAATCTCCTAAGGCTAAGAAACTCACGTAGCTTCCTCTCTCCCTCAGATGTCTCCTTCTATTCTCTTGAGTTTTTCTTCTTTCTTTGCTAATCAATAGTAAGAGAATCAAGGAGATTTGAGACTGTCCCTCTTCACCATTGTGTTCACCGACTAGATGTTGGGTAGAGGAATATTCCGATAGTTGAAAGGCTTGGCATTCATGCAAACAAGGCGAAATAGAAGGCTAGCGGGTTTTCAACCGGAAGCTTCTTCAAGTGGGCAAGGCGAAGTGATTCCCGTCATTCAATCCGCTTCTACTCAACCTAGAAGGTTTAAGGAGCGCAAATGTATGATCTTCACGCTTCCGTGTGGCCTCTAAGGCTTGCGGTTTTTTTTTTCTCTCTGTTTTTCCTGTGGATGCATGGCTCCCCTGTTTTTCGTCCCCTCAATTCTAAGATAGTATTTACAGCAGAACACTACACAAATTTCAGATCATAATGGAACAAACAATCCTGTAGATCTCAAGTTACCAACTTAGAGAGAGGAATAAACTTACAGGAACAGGAACCATATGATTCAACCTTCTCCCAACTTCACCATCAAGAATAGACTCATCTTCTATCTCTGGAAAATGTGATTGGTCATACCCATCGAATGCACCCTCTATCTCTTTCACAATGAGCTCCTTCGAAATTTCATCACTATTCTCTGAACTGGAATCCTTTGAAAGCTCTGCACAATTCCGAGAAACTGTACCCAGGTTTTCAGTACCTAGTTTTCCACTGTTTGCTTCTTTTGCAACACTGTCTGAAGATTCTTCTTTGCAAACTTCCTTGCTTTCTTCATCAACTTCCCCATCTAAATTCAACCTCAGAAAATACATCATTCATTACTGAAGTTGGGAATAGAGCAATACAATTTTTCTAATGCACGAAGAAAATCTGCAACCAAGAAGAAGCAAGATGATATGCAATAGAAACTGATCTTGACCAGCTAGCAATTTGAAAGCAGTTTGCCAATAAATATGTCAAAATCACAAAGCAGAAACTTGAATAAGGAGATAATGCATGGGTGTAAACATATATCTCTTTGTATCAACAAAACTCAGAGGATATATTGCAAGAAAGCAAAAAGGTAGACATTGTAGTTTTGTAAGAATTATAATTTCAGACACTTCAATATTAGTTTACACAGAATCATATGATCAAAAGTATCAAAATACTACTGCAAATGATGTTCTACTTACGCTAATTCAAAACATTACCTTAAGACAACAAAGTTATCATCTATCATTTTTCTAGTGTAGTACAGAATGCATCATTCAAAGGTACGAAATGTTCAATATCAATGTGTTTAAATATTTCAATTCATTTTGGCGGATAACTGCTTGAAAAAAATACATGCGCATATTCATCGGACCCTGCAACTGCGAAATAGTGTGGGTTTCTTGGGTCTATAACAATGGCATTCAACCTTATGCTGTGCAAAGACTACCTATTTTCTGTGAATGCAGAGCAATAGAAAAGCTTTGTTGCAGAATCACTTCAAAGATCATACTGCAAAAGAAGTATGGACCTGATATTGCAGAAGAAACGATGAGAAAGTATTTTTAAGTGAAAATGGTGCTTAGGTTACCAACCCACTGAACTAAACCATCCTCAGCACAGCTATATAGTATATAAGGGCTCCCTAGTTCCACAGTAAGCTTCTTCACATGGCCATGGTGCTTACCTAGCCTTTTTGTTTCCACCTGACCATTTTCCAGAACCTCACCAAGCCTAACCTGTAATTAGGAGATCGATTCTTATCATGAAAGCTAAAAAGTTCCAAAATTAAGAATGCTGAATTTTAAGGAAGAAATAAATGAATTGACATCAAGTTCAAATATTCTCTACAGAACTAAAAAGCTTCATCTCAACTGCCATAATCAAGGTAGGTAAAGATACTTTCTGCTATAAAATTAGTTTTGCTAGGAAAGAAGAATGACCATAAGACAATAACAACAGCGTGAGACTAAGATAATTCAAGTGCTACACGCATGCTTTATGATTCATTTCCTTATTTCTTTTCTCTGATATTCAAATAAATTGTAAAATGACTAATTTGAATGATCCAAAGCTAGCGATTACTACCTCAAAAAGAAGCTCATCAGGTAAGCAGCAGTGAATAAGAGCTGGATCAACATATGGCCTGCTACTTGCACTACCGAAAGGCACCACTGGCCTAACATTAACCCCATAAAGATCTGAAATAAAAGAACACCCACATTCAATAAGGTAAAGACACCCAAAAGACTACTATCTAGAACCTTACTTCGCTATAGAATAAAGCTCCATAAAAAATGGGATAAAAGCTATATGCTTCCAAATTCCTAGGAGTTAGATAGCTAGTAGGATAAAGAAGAAAGATGGTAAGGGATGGAGGAAAAACCAAGCCATGGCCTCTGTGTTACGAAAAACTTTGCAGCTCTCAGTCGTGAAGCCAATTCAATCTCTGTTGTAAGCTTCAAGGTGTATTCTGAAAAAGTAGATATTAATTCACAGTAAGACAAACAAACTCATAGTGCATAAAAAAAATGGAATGTCCATTGAAATAAATTTTCCAATAATTCCATTCAGTTCATCAAACACCTAAAGCCGGAAAACTACGACAATGTCAAGAGTCTCAATGTCAAGCTCAATTTCATCTCCGTCCGGCAATAATTGAGGATGCCTCTTCCTTACGATCTACATCATCTGCTCCATCTTCTCTTGTGGTGTGGTCTCCATATCTAAACCCAACTTTAATTTCTCCTCAGAAGTCATTTGCCTCTTGTTTAGATCCTTAGCCTTTGGCTTTGGCAACATCCCTGACCTCAATTGCACCATGCCCTCATCATTCAGTTTGAAATCTCCATATTCTTCCCTGACTCCTTCTTCTCCTCAACCTCCATAACTAATCTTCCCAGAAACTTTATGTATGAAAAGTATATGCCGGTAGAAATCTTGGAGAGAAGGAACCGAATAAACTAAGACTTGAGCAAGCTTTCCCCCGATTCTCACTGCCTTTTAGCCTGATCCCCCAATTGAAAATCTCCACTACTGCTAAGTCCTCAAGTGCCAACACCTAAAACCATCTCCAAAGCCAGAACTTCCAAAGCCAGAGCATAACCCTCCACCATTTCAAAAATCCCCTCAAGTGCCAACTACACCAAAACCAGAATTCTGATGAACTAATTTTGATTTTTAACAAAATTCAATACCATTAAATTACTCATAAAAGCTAATAGGAATTCTGATTAGTGATGGAATTACACTATAATCAACAACATGCCATCAATATTCGTGTCTCGTAGGTAAAATGGAAGAACTAATCCATATAAGTCAAATTCACTACGTTTAATTCCAAAATGATTCGGATCAAAATCACTAATTCAAAATATTCCATATTTGTTACTCTTTGTTAGACATTCTAAGCAAAGCTAAACTCCAGGTGACAGTTAAGTTCAAGCAAAAGCACACATTTAAAAGAAATTCTTTGATTTCTTTTGGAAGTCTGAAACATTAAGATGGTGAATAAGATGATGAGGTAACATTATCAAAGGTAATGGCACGTGAAAGCAAAAACCAAGGCTAATTAGCCAAACATTTAATCGGTTATTTCTTTTAGTGATTAGCTAAGCATTTTACAAAGCACCATACATATGAAAGCACAAATAAAGGCACCAAACATTAGCCATTAAGATTAATTGTCATATTGCTTATTTGCTTGTCACTGGTGGAGTAATGTATAATGTGACATAACTTAATACTTACTACTGAAAATGCACCCAAGAAAATGAAAAAATGAAGGGAAAAAACTTCAATTCTGTAAAAGGAAATATTCATGTTAAGGACTAAATTTTGTCAGTTGCAGTACCAACTGATAACATTCTGTACTCAATCAAACAAAGACTGTGGTAGAGATGTGGATAAACAAAGCTGCAAATTATAGCTACATTATAGTGAAAAGAAAAGAGAAAAGTCTAACAATCAGTCCTAGAAATGGTTAGATGTCATATCTAATGCTAAACTGCTTTCAGTTCATAGATTCCAAGCATTTACCACTTGATAACTTTCCAACCGAATAAACATGGTCAATTGCTCTGGCTCATAGGACACCAATAGACTCAAGCAGCAAAAGGGAGCTTTTAGTTCATAGAATCAAAGCATTTTTCACTGAATAATTTTCCAACTAAATAAACTTAGTCCGTCCATCCATTTGAGCTACAAGACAATGTTGAGGGCAAAAACTTTTAGCTTCAAGAATTGCAATTAAGTAATGAAAAATGGACAATTCAACAAAACCCAGTTAAAAAGACTGCAACTTTAGATCAGCACATTTGATTATGCTCCATTTGCTGGACAAAAATCCAAATACATATAACTGAATATGCTCCATTCCCCGCAAAGGCATAATCTTACCTCCGCTGCCCCCACCACCACCGCTCCCTTCACCACCTCCTCCCCTATCTTCCATTTCACATGTCGCCATTTTCTTCCAGTCAACCTGTTTCTTTCCTCTGCTCTATTGGCACTCGGTTTACTTTTGTACTCCTCCAATGCCCATTCAATCCCATTAGAAAGCGCTCCAAATCGAATCTCACATTTACGTCATCCTATTTCAACTTAACGAAATTTAAAAGGAAAAAAACATAGACCTTTCCCTTTCCGTAAACCAAGAAGAGAGGAGGAAAAAAAATCATTACAACGGTAAACAGACTTGAGAGGATGTTCGGCATGAATAGGATTGATCTACTCTCCTCTTCTAACATCCGAGAGATGAATTTTTTGCACAGAGCTATGAGGTTGTTATTAAAGACCCATCTTTTGCACAGAGTAGGAAACAGTGCTGCGGCTAGAAAATAGATTGCTGATGACGATTAAAGACTCACACCATGGAGGACTGGTAATGCAGAAGGAAACGCCGAGAAGCTGATCCTTAGGTGGATGTGGTGCCGGTTCATCTGCCTTCGGTGCTGCCTTCACTCTGTCTCTCTCTTCTACTTCCTCTCTTTCATTTCAACAAAGTATACCTACTCAATTCTCTGAAGCACTGAAAAAGCCCAAATCTGTACAAAACCCAGATCAGAAAACTCTCTTTCTAACTAAAGAAATTTCAACAAAGTATACCTACTCAATTCTCCGAAGCACTGAAAAAGCCCAAATCTGCACAAAACCCAGATCAGAAAAAGCCCGAATCTGCACAAAACCCAGATCAGAAAACCTTGAGCAAATCATGAAAAGGTAGCAGAAATGAAAGGAAGTAGAACTATTGGAGTACCCAGAAGGCAAGCTTGAAATCCGGGAATGGTTGGGGTCTTCAGTATGATGTGTCTTAGTCATTCTAACAGAAACCCACAAAAAATGCCATGGTTATAATCCAACTAAGATAACGAAAATGAATTACTTTTGTGAGAGGAAATCAGAGGGGTAGGAAATTCTTCAGGCTAAGAAAAGAAAATGAGTGTACAGAGATGAAAAGACAGTCAAGCATTAAAACTTTTTCCATAAAACACCGAAAGCCATTCCCTCCTTTCAACTTCCAAGAAATGCAAAGCTAGTAAAAATTGTTTATATTTAGAGAATGATCAAATTGTCACGTTTCATAATTATACAAAACCAAATTTTCTAAATAGAGGATTCATCTTCAACTTATATATATATATATAAATTTATTATTAAAAGAGTTTGAGGACCAATAGGATTTTTTTTCTCATTTTCTTTTTTATTAAACTTTTTTTTAATTAGAATTTCATTATTAAGCTTTGTTTTCTATCCTTTGGTGTTTGTTTAACGGTCTTAAAGTGGGCCCCATGGAAGAATATATATATATATATATATTTATATTATGAATTATTGGAATATTTATTAATTAGTGGAGGCTCCACTAATTATGGATTTATGTGAATTATTAGAAGATTTTTATGGATGTCCACCATTTAGTGGAGACACCACTAATTAAGATTAGTGGAAGATGATGTATGCCATGATGTAATCCACTAATTAGAGCTCTATAAATAGAGCTATTCTCTAAGCTTGTAATACACCATTATTTTGTCAAAGAAAGATTAGTGAAAGAAAGATTAGAGAAAATTGTGAGAGAAAAGAAAGAGAGAAATTCTTGTGCAAAATAGTTAGAGTTTTATTAGTGTGTAGTGTGAAGATTTTATTCTAACACTACCCTAATTTTATAACACGTTATCGGCACGAGTCTCTACCGGTACAAAAGCCGGAAGACTAAGCACGAGTTTCTGCCGTTACCAAAGCCGGAAGACAGTACGCATTTATTGATCTCTATGGCTAACATCGCAAAACTCGAATTTGTAGCCCTTGATATTTCTGGAAAAAATTATATGTCATGGGTTCTCGATGCAGAAATGCATCTAAATGCTGAAGGCCTTTGTGAAACTAGTCAAGCAAATAATAGTGCATCTGCACAACACAAGGCTAAAGCTTTAATTTTTATTCGTCGTCATCTCGATGAAAATTTAAAAATGGAATATCTTACCGAAAAAGATCCATATGGCCTATGGGTAAATTTAAAAGAAAGATTTGACCACCTGAAGATGGTCGTACTACCTACTGCACGGTATGAATGGTTGCACCTGAGGTTGCAAGATTTTAAAACCGTGAATGAATATAGCTCCGCAATGTATAAAATTACATCTTAATTAAAATTATGCGGAGAAAAAGTGACTGATGAAGATATGTTGGAGAAGACATTATCCACCTTTCATGCCTCGAATATTGTCCTGCAGCAACAATATCGAGAAAAGGGGTATACAAAATTTACAGATTTAATTACTGCCCTCCTCATTGCAGAGAAAAATAATGAGTTATTATTGAGAAATCATGAAGCCAGACCAACTGGCTCTACAGCACTCCCAGAAGTGAATGTTGTTGGCTCCAGCAGAAGCCATCGTTATAGTCGTGGTCGTGGCCGTGGCCGTGGTCGTGGTTATGGTCGTAGACACGCTCGATATTTCCCTTATCACAATTATAATCAAACTGTGAGAAATACTGGCCACCTGAAGTGGAACAGAAAAGATCAAAAGGGAAAAGAAAAAGAAATTGAAGAAAAGCATGAGGATATATGTTATAGATGTGGCATGAAAGGTCATTGGTCACGAAACTGTCGTACGACTAAGCATTTAGTTGAATTGTATCAAGCTTTATTAATTAGTGGATGCTCCACTAATTATGGATTTATGTGAATTATTAGAAGATTTTTATGGATGTCCACCATTTAGTGGAGACACCACTAATTAAGATTAGTGGAAGATGATGTATGCCATGATGTAATCCACTAATTAGAACTCTATAAATAGAACTATTCTCTAAGCTTGTAATACACCATTATTTTGTCAAAGAAAGATTAGTGAAAGAAATATTAGAGAAAATTGTGAGAGAAAAGAAAGAGAGAAATTCTTGTGCAAAATAGTTAGAGTTTTATTAGTGTGTAGTGTGAAGATTTTATTCTAACACTACCCTAATTTTATAACACGTTATCAGCACGAGTCTCTGCCGTTATTAAAGCCAGAAGACAGGTACGCATTTATTGATCTCGCTAAATTCGAATTTGTAACCCTTGATATTTCTAAAAAAAAAAAATTTATATGTCATACAAAAATGCATCTAAATGCTAAAAAAAAGGAGATCCATATGTCATGTGGATAAAAAGAAAGATTTGACCACCTGAAGATGGTCGTACTACCCACTGCACGGTATGAATGGTTGCACCTGAAGTTGTAAGATTGTAAAACCGTGAACTCCGTGATGTATAAAACTACATCTTAGTTAAAAATTTTACGGAGAAAAAGTTACTGATGAAGTTATATTGGAGAAGACATTCTCCATTTTTCATGTTCTACAAGAACAATATCGAGAAAAAGGGTATCCAAAATTGACGAGCTTTAACATGAGTTATTATTGAGAAATCATGAAGCTAGATGAATCGGCTCAACAAAGACTCCTGAAGTGAATGTCTGTTGGCTCCGATGAGAAGCCATCGTTATAATCGTAGTTGTGGCAGTGGCCGTGGTTATGGTCATGGACACACTCGATATTTTCCTTATCACAGATAAATACTAGCCACCTGAAGTGGAACAGAAAAGATAATAAGGGAAAAAGATATTTCCATTAATAATAAGCATCACATCTTTTATTCATAGCACTAGTGTTCATATGAACTTGATGATACATGCTTATAGTTGCTCTTTTGTAATTGAGCTGACAAATGTAAGATGAAGGTTTGTAATTGTTCTTTTTCAATATTTACATTAGAGGACGACAAACAATTAGTAATTATGGACTTCAACTCATTTTTTTCGACATCCTCATCATTTTCTTTCCCTTTTGAGCCAGCATCGAGACTAGCAGCAGAAGTAGCCGTAAAATTACTGCGAAATGAGTCTTGAGATTTTATGATCTCCTTAAGTTTATTATATTTCTTATTATATTTGGCCTTGAAACATGCTTGTCTCAATTTCTGTGTTTGGTCCTCTAACCGCGTATTAGGACTTTCTTCCACCAACCGTTTTTCACATTCCAAGTATCGCAATGGCTTCTTGTAATTTCTTCTCAGCCATATGTCCTCCTTCTTCTTTATTTTGCATATCCTGTAAATCGAAGTGATATCATCGGCTATTTACTTATAAATCTTTCATAATTTCATACTTACAAATTATAAGTATGTATGAGAGAGAACCCGAACATTCTTGATTATGGTCTCCAAGCTCACCAATTTCCCGTGAGGCCATCGACGAATTCCTAACTCCCTACATCTTTTCTTGAGACGGGTTATGCCAATATTCAGCTTCTTTGGTCGCGCTCATGATTGGTAGGTAAAAGTACTGCGAAATTGTTTCTCTTGATAGTGTTTGAGAGTTATTGCCCTTCTTCTCTCTCTGCCTCTTAATCATCTTCTTCTCCCCAGGAATTTTGTCTGCAATAATATCTTGAACTTCGATATTATGCATTTCATGAGTACTTACTCCGACTTCGTCGCCAAGACCACTCATTATTTCTCCTAGAAAAAGAAAATAATATCAGTAAAGGTAATACCATTCAAAATCCATGTTTAAATGTATAATAACCTGGAAACATATTATGGCTTTGTTCAAAATCCATTAGAGAGTAGAAAGGATCATGCACAAGCATATCCTCATTCAAAGGAATAGTATCAAGAGGATCAGTATCAAAAGCAGCCTCTTGTAGGAGCGAGATCAACTTGGTCCAAAGCAAGTATGTTCAAAACTTCCACCGATTTACATAAAAAACAAACCAAAAGAGAGTTTAATTTCATTATCAAGCACACTAAAAACAAATGGAAGCCATCAAAGGTATCTCACCCGAAATTAGGAGGAAGTGGTTGGTTTGGAAAGGAAAATATATCAAAATCTTCTGCGTTCGAATTAGACAGAAGTGGTTGGTTTGAAAAGGAAAACATATCAAAATCTTCTGCGTTCGAATTAGGCAGAAGCGGTTGGTTTGGAAAGGAAAACATATCAAAATCTTCTCGTGTTCGAATTAGGCGTAAGCGGTTGGTTTGGAAATGAAAATACATCAACATCTCGCTGCAGAAACTAAGTCAAAATTTGACCATGTCTCAAATGAATTACGAGTCTCCATATCTCGCTTTGTGATTTTTGTTTTTGATGTTTACTAATGACTCGATAATCGATATATATATCGATATATATATATATATATATATCTCGTATGAGGAAGAAGAAGAGGTAGATGGTAGGTAGAGGGTCGGAGGAGAAGAAAAGACAAGAGAGGAAGAGGAAAAGCTCAGCACGGGAAGAGTGAAAAAAAAAAAAAAAGGAGATATTTTTCTTGGCATTTCCTACTTGTCATCATTTTCTTATATTTCTTTTCTCTTGTGAAATCATTATTCCCTAAATTAGGGGGAGAATAGAAACAGTACAAGAAAGATCGTGATTGGACAACATCATTAAATTATCTTGATCCACATACAAGCGCGTGTGAACTTGAAGTTCAAAAGATAATCCATTTGTAAAGCATTGCAAATCAAATGCCAGACACTTTTGTTGACTCTAGAAGAGTAACAAAATCGCATATGCCGGTTATAAATGCTCCTATTCTAATTGAAATTCCAACAGAACAAAAGATTTTACATATAGTCGCTGAGCCAAAAGCATGCCGTAAGCATGGCCGACCTCTTGGTTCTAAAGATAAAAATCCTCGAAAGAAAAGAGGATTAAATGATCCGAAGATCATATTGAAGAAAAGAATGATAAAGACCAAGAGAGAACCGATGACAAAGAACCGTAAGTTGATGAAAGTAACACCGAAATTTCTATCAATTATACCACTTCCAGTAGAAGTTGGAATCTGATAGAAACTGTTATTAATAATATATTTGCATACAATATATCTCTTGATGTTACACAGGATAATGATGATCCTGAACCAATATTAGTTGATGAATGTCGGCATAGAAAAGATTGGCTACAATGGAAAGATGCGATTCAATCGGAGTTAAATGTACTGGCAAAACGTGAAGTCTTCGGACCTGCAGTCCGAACACCAGAAGGTATAAAACCTGTTGGCTACAAATGGATATTTGTGCGAAAGCGCAATGAAAAGAGTGAAATCGTTCGATATAAAGCGCGATTAGTAGCCCAAGATTTTTCACAAAGACCAGGTATTGATTATGATGAAACTTATTCTCCTGTTGTTGATGCTATTACACTCCGATATCTTATCAGTTTGGCAGTACATGAAAAAATAGATATGCGCCTATTAGATGTTGTCACTGCTTACTTGTATGGAAATTTAGAAAATGATGTTTACTTGTATAGAAATTCGGTCATGTGATAACCTCGCAGATATTTTCACGAAGACTTTACCGACTGCAACATTTGAAAAGTTGAGATATAAAATCGGTATGCGTCGGTTTAAAGATTTAAAGAAATCATCTTATCAGGGGGAGTAATAAATGGACATATAGAATAGTGTACTCTTTTTCCTTCACTAGATTTTTTTCCCACTGGGTTTTTATCTAGTAAGGTTTTAACGAGGCATATTCTTTATGTAATGGATGGATATCCAAGGGGGAGTATTATGAATTATTGGAATATTTATTAATTAGTGGAGGCTCCACTAATTATGGATTTATGTGAATTATTAGAAGATTTTTATGGATGTCCACCATTTAGTGGAGACACCACTAATTAAGATTAGTGGAAGATGATGTATGCCATGATGTAATCCACTAATTAGAGCTCTATAAATAGAACTATTCTCTAAGCTTGTAATACACCATTATTTTGTCAAAGAAAGATTAGTGAAAGAAAGATTAGAGAAAATTGTGAGAGAAAAGAAAGAGAGAAATTCTTGTGCAAAATAGTTAGAGTTTTATTAGTGTGTAGTGTGAAGATTTTATTCTAACACTACCCTAATTTTATAGGTTCTTTGTCATCAGTTCTCTCTTGGTCTTTATCATTCTTTTCTTCAATATGATCTTCTGGATCATTTAATCCTCTTTTCTTTCGAGGATTTTTATCTTTAGAACCAAGAGGTCGACCACGCTTCTGGCGTGTTTTTGACTCAGCAGCTATAGGTATAATATTTTGTTCTGCTGAGCCAAAAGCATGCCAGAAGCATGGCCGACCTCTTGGTTCTAAAGATAAAAATCCTCGAAAAAAAAGAGGATTAAATGATCCAGAAGATCATATTGAAGAAAAGAATGATAAAGACCAAGAGAGAACTGATGACAAAGAACCAGAAGTTGATGAAAGTAACACTGAAATTTCTATCAATTATACCACTTCCGGTAGAAATCTTCACACTACACACTAATAAAACTCTAACTATTTTGCACAAGAATTTCTCTCTTTCTTTTCTCTCACAATTTTCTCTAATCTTTCTTTCACTAATCTTTCTTTGACAAAATAATGGTGTATTACAAGTTTAGAGAATAGCTCTATTTATAGAGCTCTAATTAGTGGATTACATCATGGCATACATCATCTTCCACTAATCTTAATTAGTGGTGTCTCCACTAAATGGTGGACATCCATAAAAATCTTCTAATAATTCACATAAATCCATAATTAGTGGAGCCTCCACTAATTAATAAAGATTTCAATAATTCATAATACTCCCCCTTGGATGTCCATCCATTACATAAAGAATATGCCTCGTCAAATGCATTTGGGTAAGAAATCGGTATTAGAAAAACTGCCGTCTTTTTCTACTGGTCTATATTTTGTAAAAATTCGTACAATTGAAATTCATCATCTAGTAAACCAGAAGTTTACTGATCCTATTACTTTTAGCATTTGGCATGACCGGTTGGGTCATCCGGGATCTACCATGATGAGAAGAATCATTGAGAATACACATGGTCATCCTTTAAAAAATAAAAGGATATTAACATCAGAAAAATTCGCATGTACTACATGTTCCCTAGGAAAATTAATTGTTAAACCATCACCAGTAAAAGTAGGAGCTGAAAGTCCTACATTTCTCGAACGGATTCACGGAGATATTTGTGGACCTATTGATCCACCATGTGGACCGTTCAAATATTTTATGGTCTTAATTGATGCATCATCCCGATGGTCACATGTATGTTTATTATCTACTCGCAACCCGGCGTTTGCGAGATTACTTGCTCAAATAATTAAATTACGAGCACAATTTCCGGACCATCACATTAAAAATATCCGTTTGGATAATGTCGGTGAATTTTCATCACATGCTTTTGATGCATATTGCATGTCAATTGGGATTAATGTTGAACATCCCGTAGCTCATGTTCACACACGTAATGGTCTTGTTGAATCTTTGATTAAACGATTACAATTAATTGCTAGACCATTATTAATGAAAACAAATCTCCCAACATCCGCCTGGGGACATGCTATTCTACATGCCGCAACACTTGTACGTATAAGACCAACTTAGTTATCATAAATTCTCTCCTTTGCAATTGGCTTTTGGGTCGTAACCAAATATTGCTCATTTAAGAATTTTTGGGTGTGTCAGATATATTCCAATTGCACCAAACCAACGTACAAAGATGGGTCCTCAAAGAAGAAAGGGGATATACGTTGGATATGATTCTCCCTCTATTATCGTGTATGTTGAACCCCCGACAGAGATGTATTCACAAAGAAGATTTGCCGATTGTCATTTTGATGAATCATTATTCCCTAAATTAGGGGAGAACCAAAACAAGATAAAAAGGATCTTGCTTGGACAACATCATTAAATTATCTTGATCCGCGCACAAGCGCATGTGAACTTGAAGTTCAAAAGATAATTCATTTGCAAAGCATTGCAAATCAAATGCCGTACGCTTTTGTTGACTCTAGAAGAGTTACAAAATCGCATATTCCAACCTATAAATGCTCCTATTCGAATTGAAGTTCCAAGCAGAACAAAATATTATACCTATAGTCGCTGAGTCAAAAACACGCCATAAGCGTGGCCGACCTCTTGGTTCTAAAGATAAAAATCCTCGAAAGAAAAGAGGATTAAATGATCCGAAGATCATATTGAAGAAAAGAATGATAAAGACCAAGAGAGAACCGATGACAAAGAACCGAAGTTGATGAAAGTAACACCGAAATTTCTATCAATTATACCACTTCCTAGAGAAGTTGGAATCGGATAGAAACCGTTATTGATAATATATTTGCATACAATATATCTCTTGATGTTACACAGATAATGATGATCCCGAACCAATATCGCTTGATGAATGCTCTGCATAGAAAAGATTGGTCGCAATGGAAAGATGCGATTCAATCGGAGTTAAATGCACTGGCAAAACGTGAAGTCTTTGGACCTGCAGTCCGAACACCGTAAGGTATAAAACCCGTTGGCTACAAATGGATATTTGTGCGAAAGCGCAATGAAAAGAGTGAAATCGTTCGATATAAAGCGCGATTAGTAGCCCAAGGTTTTTCACAAAGACCAGGTATTGATTATGATGAAACTTATTCTCCTATTGTTGATGCTATTACACTCCGATATCTTATCAGCTTAGCAAGACATGAAAAGATAGATATGCGCCTATTAGATGTTGTCACCGCTACTTGTATGGAAATTTAGAAAATGATGTTTACATGAAAATCCCCGAAGGATTTCATATGCCCGAAGCATATAAACATTATCCTCGTGAAAATTACTCCATCAAGTTGCGTAAATCATTATATGGCCTCGAAGCAACTGGGCGCATGTGGTTTACACGCCTTAGTGAATATTTATTGAAAGCGGGATTTAAAAATGACCAGGTATGTCCATGCGTTTTATTAAGAAATCTGGTTCTAAATTTGTGATATTAGCTATATATGTTGATGATATTAATCTTATTGGAACTCCCGAAGAGCTCCAAGAAACAATTGATTATTTAAAAAGAGAATTCGAAATCAAGGATTTTGGTAAAACCAAATTTTGCCTTGGTTTACAAATTGAACATTTGGAGAGTGGAACATTTATTCATCAATCAACATATACAAGAAAAGTGCTAAAAAGATTTTACATGGACAAAGCACATCCATTGAGTATTCCAATGATCGTGCGATCATTAAATGTGGATAAAGATCCTTTCCGACCTCAAGAAAATGATGAAGAACTCCTTGGTCCTCGAAGTACCATATCTCAAAGGCAATTGGTGCATTGATGTATCTTGCTAATAACACACGGCCTGATATTGCTTTCGCTGTCAATTTATTAGCAATATTTAGTTCTTCACCAACACGACGACATTGGAATGGAATTAAACAAGTCCTTCGATATCTCCAAGGTACAATTGATCTCGGATTATTTTATTCAAATAAAACCAGTCCAACATTGATAGGTTATGCAGATGTCTGGTTATTTATCCGATCCACATAAAGCACGTTCTCAAACGGGCTATCTATTTACATGTGGAAATACTCGCTATATCATGGCGTTCTATGAAACAATCTATAGCAGCCTACTTCTTCAAATCATGTCGAAATTATAGCCATTCATGAAGCAAGTCGAGAATGTGTATGGCTAAGATCCATGATTCATTATATCCGAGAAAGTTGTGGATTATCATCAATCAAAGGTATTCCAACTCCTCTTTATGAAGACAATGCAGCTTGCATAGCTCAATTACGAGGAGGATATATTAAAGGAGATCGGACAAAACATATTTCACCAAAATTCTTCTTTACTCATGAACTCCGTAAGAAAGGTGAAATTGATGTGCTACAAATTCGGTCATGTGATAACCTCGCAGATATTTTCACGAAGACTTTACCGATCGCAACATTTGAAAAGTTGAGATATAAAATCGGTATGCGTCGGTTTAAAGATTTAAAGGAATCATCTCATCGTGGGAGTAATAAATGGACATATAGAATAGTGTACTCTTTTTCCTTCACTAGATTTTTTTCCCACTGGGTTTTTATCTAGTAAGGTTTTAACGAGACATATTCTTTATGTAATGGATGGACATCCAAGGGGGAGTATTATGAATTATTGGAATATTTATTAATTAGTGGAGGCTCCACTAATTATGGATTTATGTGAATTATTAGAAGATTTTTATGGATGTCCACCATTTAGTGGAGACACCACTAATTAAGATTAGTGGAAGATGATGTATGCCATGATGTAATCCACTAATTAGAGCTCTATAAATAGAGCTATTCTCTAAGCTTGTAATACACCATTATTTTGTCAAAGAAAGATTAGTGAAAGAAAGATTAGAGAAAATTGTGAGAGAAAAGAAAGAGAGAAATTCTTGTGCAAAATAGTTAGAGTTTTATTAGTGTGTAGTGTGAAGATTTTATTCTAACACTACCCTAATTTTATAACAATTTATATATATTTGTTATATGTTTGGTGCTCTGTCGCGAATGCTTGTATTTTATGCTATGGTAGGATAGTCCCTCTTGTAAAATGACCAAAATAGTGTTCTATTATTCTTCCCTTCTCAAATTTGCTTGCTCCACAAATTAAACCAAACTACTGTTGAATATTTTGAAGAGACAATAATCATCTATTGTGCAATTATAAATTAAATTAGAACAAAATTGAGAAATCTAAAATTATGAATTTTATTTAAAATATGATACTTTAATAGTTACTAAAAGTCTTAATACAAATTTAGAATTAAGAGTCATAGCAAGTACATTCTTTTATTTTTAAAGAATAATTTAATTATTTCAAAATTAAAACTTACTTAAAAAATTTTGAATTATAAATTACTAAAATATTTTATTAACTTAGTCACGTCAATAAAAAAAATATTTTTAATACTTGAATATTAAAATCATGTTTGCCAAGCGCTTACTTTGTCATATTTCATTACTCAAAATTTACCCATACACATTCCATGTTAGGGAATTGGAAAAAATAGATAAAAAACTCAAGTATTTTTATAAATAAAAAGAATTAAAAGTTTTATAACATGAAAAAATTTTGTAATAATTATCATGATAAATTATTTAAATTTAACCATTCTATTTTTGAGACTCTTTATCTATAAATTATGTAATTATACATATATATATATATATATTAATACCAATATTTTTATAAATACATATTAGAAAATCCTAAAAAAAAATGGAAATCCTAGCTCAAAAAAGAAAAAGATACACTATAAAAAATTCGGCCGTGAGGGTAATATCGTAAATCCGCTACAAGGAGCGGCCTATAGTTGGAGTGGCAGTACAACTTTCGAGTCCTCCAATTCGCCCTGAGGCCGTTCACATTTTCCATTTGAGATTGTTGGCGATTGCTGGATCAATCAAGAGAAAAGCTCATTTCCTTTTGGTCCGATCAATCTCCGGCCAGGCCACGATCAGTTCAAGGTAAAATCGGATATGGATTCTTCATTCAGATTATTCTAAATTTACTTTGTTTCACGATCGAAAATTTTGTCAGATTATCGCCATAATCATTACGTAGTTTCACGGTTCTTTTTGAACAGAAGTTTGAATTATTGAAAATTTTTGCGTTTTGATTTCGAGAACTTCATTAGATTTTGAAGTGATCAGGTGCTAATGTTGATTTTTTTTTTCTTTTTTTTTTGTGTGGGTGTAGGTAATTTGAGCAATTTTTGGTGGGGAAAATGAGTCAGGTGTTCGAAGGATATGAGCGACAGTATTGTGAACTTTCGGCTAATCTATCCAAAAAGTGCACTTCAGCTGGTCTACTTGGTGGAGGTGTGGGAAAAAACTGCAAATTTTTTGTTGTGGCAGGGCTTCTTTTCATATTTTCCCTGTTTTTGCTTGTAGATTACCTAATGTATTTAGAAATTCGGTTAAATAGTGCATAAAATATTCATGAGTGTACAAATGTACTAACACTGTTGAGGTGGAAATGCAATATATATATATATATATATATATATATATATATATATTAATGCAAATTAATATATCTATGTGGTTTGTCTGTGTAAATGTTTCTTTAATTTGCTTGTAATTGAGAAATCGTACACATTTTTATGAGAAAATTTATGCCACTCATACAATAATCTGCTTTACTCGTGTCTTGCTTATTTAACATGCTGACATTGAGATAGCAAGCCAAGAAATTAGTTTTTGGACTGGTCCTCTGTTCTGATATGAGGTGATGATCTTTCTGAAGGAATAAAGCTATATTGGAAACTCGGACTTGATGGTTCGGTAAAATTATTGCAGAATTTTGTTATGTTGAAAGTTAGAGTATAGCATCTATAGAATAGGATCTCTAATAGTGGATTGGAAGGAGAATTTCTGTTTATAAGTTCCAGTCATGGTTCACAAAACATGAATGTTGATCGTCTCCTTTTTTTGCTCTTTTGTATCTTTTCTTTCTAAATGAAGCTTTTTTTTTTCTTGTTTTCTCCCACACATAGTACGGAGTAGGGTGTTTGGAATGATTGCTTATGATGGGGGAGGCATGTGGGTTTAATCCTTGTTGGTTAGATTTTGGGCCTTGAACAATGAGGCTTCAGGAATGGAAGGAGAATCATAAGAGATAGTAGAGGTACCACATACAAAAGAGAAAATAAGACAAATTTGAGGTGTTTTAGGTGTGTTTGACAATGATCATTAGATGCATTGATGACTGGAACGGTAAGGGTATGGATTTCAAAACTTAGTGTAGAGTTAGATCATAAGTAATGACGTAAGACCTAATTCAAATATATATGGTTGCATTTGACTTAATGGAGAATAAGGTCCTAAATTGAGAAGAATGGATAAAAGGATTCATGTAATGGACCACATGTAATTTCCTATTAGGGTTTAATTAAGTTGTATTCTAAGATTTGTAATTCTTGCCTCACAGTATGGTAGTATCAAATTATTTTTCTTTCAGTTATGTTTCAAATTTTCACTCATGTTTGTTCATGCATATACACATTCTTTTTTCTTTCTGCCATTTTTTCTTTCTGATAATGATTTTGTTCGTCTGTAACTGCAGAACAGAAAAAACAAAAAGTTTCTGAAATAAAAGCTGGACTGGATGATGCTGAGGCTTTGGTAATTTATCTATAATTTTCCATCGGTGAGAACTTGAGTTTTATTGTTTAGGATTCTGTGTGATTATGGGTTCTTCATATTCATTTCTGCAGATCCGTAAAATGGATCTTGAGGCTCGAAGCTTGCCTCCAAATGTTAAGGCTATGCTGCTTGCCAAGTTAAGAGAATACAAGACTGATCTGAACAATTTGAAAACTGAATTGAAAAGAATCTCAATGACCAATGCTAATCAAGCTGCACGAGATGAGTTACTGGAATCAGGAATGGCAGATGCAATGACGGTATTGCCCACTCAGATTCTTACTCTTAATATTTGTTTCTCATTATTTTGACTTGTTGAGTGTGTTAAAGCTTTTTTCCCTCTTGTTTCAGATCTGGTAGTCAGACTATGATCTCATCTAAAGAGATCTGGTCCCTTTAGCTTCCCTACAATGATATGGTCGTTCTTTGTTCTTGTAAATCCTTTGCTGTACTTTTTTATTTTTCATGTGTGAAATGTTTTTGATTTTTTACTGTTCATGCAAGCATTAAGTAATTCTTATCTTAGTCTTCACTAGTAGATGAATGACTGAAGGATTTGGTCACAGAAAGTTTTTCTGCTTAGATACTAGTAAGGATTTGGTCACGAAAAGTTTTTCTTCATAGATAACTTCTGTATATAGCTGGATCCTGATTTTTCTCGAGACTTTCTAGCAGATAACTTTTGTATAATTCTTATCTAGCAGGAATTCTTACTTAAGCCTCATTTGCAATAAATTGACTTTTCAAGGGAATGAGTTAATTTTTTTCTGCAATTTTTATTGATTGGATGCAATCTCATGATTGTTCTATACTTCCAGTATGATGGGAAAAAGTTCTTTTGGGATTTTGTTTCGGGTTGACAGGAAGGGAAAGGTAAATGATAGGAATGTTTCTTCTTTCATCAATTTATCTTGAAAAGATTACACAATTGAAAGTAACTATATGAACAAAGAGATTACAACCATTTTACATGACTGGGTTTTCCTTAATTGTACTGCTGGACTACCTTTATTCTCAAAATTCTCTAGAGAATATGTCAAGTGGATAATTGAGTGCTGATATAATAAGCAAGCACCTTTAATAATACATCATTGATCAATTATTGCTACCTTTACGCCATGTATCAGGTGGCTGCTGATCAAAGAACGAGGCTGATGATGTCAACTGATAGACTAAACCAGTCCAGTGATCGGATAAGGGAAAGTCGGAAAGTGATGCTAGAAACTGAAGATCTTGGAGTCTCAATCCTTCAAGATTTACATCAGCAACGTCAGTCTCTATTGCATGCACACAACACGGTATGATTTTGCCTGGCATTTCATTTTATACACTCAGTATGTTTTTAATTCTTTACATGCAATGATGTTCCAGGGAATTGAATACTTCAATCAAATAACTAAGAAGATTAATTGCGAAGCCAAGAATAGCTTTAGCTCTAACAATGATTGTTTGTAAGATAAAAGAGTTCCATGCATTGAAGAGGTTCTCTTCTTTTTGCAGCTTCATGGGGTGGATGATAACATTGGTAGGAGCAAGAAGATATTGACTAACATATCAAGAAGGATGAGCAGGAACAAATGGATCATTGGCGCTATAATTGCAGTCTTAGTCATTGCAATTATTTTGATTCTTTACTTTAAGCTGTCCCATCATTAGCCAGTCAGCCATGGCTTTCAAAATTCGATTTAATTCTCAGCTTTTGGCTATGGAAATTTGTGTATGTTTTGAAATTCAAACTGAACTATAGTGGTGGTGATGGTTTTTTTCCTGGCTTGTTGGCTTGCCAATAATCTTGGCCTTGTTACAGATCTTAATTGTGATGTAATGGTAGCTGTTACACCCTTGCCATATTTGCAATTGTATCTGTTCTCCCAACCTCCCCCCCCCCCTCCTCCCCAAATGTTGCAGTATTACTTATTGCCTAGAACCTTCTAGTCATATTTTTTCTTGAGTTTGGCGGGGGCGGAAATCATCACTTCTGGTTATCCATATTTTGACTGCAATTGATTCCTTATTTTATAGCTCTCTTTTTGGTTGGCTTGCATAAAGCAGGCATGGATTCCATTTATCCCACCAAGGACATGAGCATCATGCCCCGGAAATAATGCTTCAGGTGGTAGAAATAGAGCAATTTCAGTTTCCCACAGGTTTGGTCGTCTCTGGAAGACCAACAAAATCAAGAAATGGCATGGCAGCCTATTGGTGCTTCAATCTTTCACCGGAAATCGCAAATCTGCTTTAATAGGGTTGTGAGCAAGACAATGATATCAACATAGAAATCTGAGTTAAACCACATAAATTAATCCTTAAAGGTCAGGCCAAAAAAAGTCAATAGGTTTACAATGATACCTGCCCAAGTTGCATGGCAGAATGCGGCGATCTTGCCAGCCTGATCAGATATCAATCTACAAATATTTCAAAAATGTAAAAGGGAGATCTAATATTGGTTTCATGAGTTTGCTTTGACCATGAAAGATGAAACCACATCAAGTTCTACCACTTAGAAATTTTTGGTGGGAAAAAAAGGTTCTTACAGTTGGGGAGGAGGAAAAGGAAAAAAAAAAAAAAAAAACGAAGGAGAACCAGCAGATGAGCAAATGCTGCGTAACTCTTCACTAAACAACATAGACCACGGAAATACTCCTGCCTGAATGATGAGTTAAGAATCTCCACCTGTCCATGCCCTGGGTTCTTCATTCTCAAGAAAAGCGCCTCAGAATTACATTACCTTGCTTGAAAATCGATGCCAGCACAGATGACAAGCTCCAAGGATGTATTGTGTTTTTCCAAAAGAGAACTCAAATCATGGATTCAATTCCAGCCACGATTTTGACAGCCGGGTGTAAAAATGGTTTAGGGCCCAGAAGGCATTTTGGTATCAATACAGTGCCATTGAAGGGTTGAAGTACCAGATAAGTTGGATCAATGATTACTTCATAAATAGTAGCTCATCTTTGACATACTGAAGCATCATCACCAGGTGAAGAATCCATGTTAGCTGCCTGGTCATCCTCATTGTCATCCTCCTCTTCATCATAATCATCATCTGCTGAAGCTGGTTGGCCATTAAGATCAACAGTTACACCATTTACCTTCCTGACAAACTGCCCCCTCACACGAGGCCTTCTTTCTGCCAGCCTTTTTCGATTGACATACCTGACCTTCTTGTCAAAACACCTTTCCTTCCTCTTTTGCCTGAATTTGATCAATGCTGCTTCTCTACGGTCAATTTTACTTGGCTTTCCTTCAGCAGAGGGGGAATTTCCATATGACGGCCATGGATGTGTTGTAGGCATTTGGCCTGGTTGTAGGCAAATACCGAGTGGGTAACATGGAAATGATGCCATCCCAGGCATATGAGGGGAGCACTGGGGAACATGACTATATTGAGGTAGCATAGCTGGGTGATTAGGATGAAGATCTAGCATGTTCTTTTGATACATTGGTGACGGTGGCATCACAACTTGATTCATAACTCCAGAGATGTAATATGGATAAGCACTATGCGCATGAAAACCTGAAACATCATGCTGTGAGTCACTTCTGGGTTGCATAACTGCCTGAGAGAACTCATTTGAGTGTCTTTGTTGAGAAAACTCTAATGGAAAAGGCGATGTACAGGACCTCTCCATGGAAAAAGAATCAGGTATACTGGTATTGCTCGGACAACCATCCCCTTGTGAGTGAATTTCAGAAGCATGTCTGTCAACATGTACTTCGGAATCAGCATTTACTTGCCCACCCGATGCATTAAGCTTCTCTTCAGTTATCAAGTTCCGAGTCATATTTTCTTGCGGCACGACAGCATCTTGACTGTTGCTTTTTGGCAAGCTTGATTTGACATATGTAAAGAATGCTGAAGATTCACCTATCTTCAGCTCACTCTTCCTGGGGAATGGTGCAACTTGTCCTGGCAACATTATTGCATATAAATTACAAAGGAACCAAGAAAAGTAAATTAACCCCTGGGGCGGGGGGAGAGAATACTAATGGACACGTTGCTCAACTTGGCTGTCAATTCAGGGTGTGCTTCACAAATACACCCTTGAAATTGCAACAAACATCACCTGTATAAACTTATTTTCCTCCAGATTACCATTAAGTTATTAAATTCTCTTACTTTGGGCAAGAGGGGATTGTTGGATGCAAAGGGAAGGTTTGTGGGTCTAAAAGCTTTTATAAGTTGAACATTTTTTTCTTTTTTTTAAAACAAAGTTTCTACCAATCTGTTATTCTTTAAAAATCTTCACAAGTATTACACATGATGTAAAGCTTCAATTATGCTATAGAATGTGCATCAAAATGGGAACAACACAAATGCATCTAATGGTCTATCAGTGCAAGCACAACTCTTATGTTATAGGGAAAATTTGGAAACTAACTGGCTAGTTGCTATAAGCGTGGGATTTGTTAACATCAGAGTGAAGACACGCAGTTAACGTTAATATCTGAGGACTTTTTACAGATACAAACCATTTGTTGGTTGGTCCATTACAAATTTTAAGTAAATAATTTTGAATTTCATCCATTGCAGATTTTATATCAAGACTTATTATCCAACATAAAATTGGACCTCTTAACTTTACCCTCTACTGACTAAATAAATTATGTCTCGAACCTTTTTTTTTTGGGGTGTGTGTGTTGGGGCTGTGCTTAGACAACAAATTTGCATTTGAAACAGAAATGATTGTGTCTTGCTCCCACATTGGAATATATAGTATACACAGGAAGATGTCTGGTATAACTGACAGATTCTACAGTCAGTTTTTTTCAGTTACCAGGTGAAGTAGTGCAAGAAATTGGGAGGAGAAAGAAAAAGAATTCCAAATATTATGAGTCAGAGAACGTATGATGGAAGGTTAATCCTGAATGAGAATCTAATGGTAAAAAGTTAACAAATTCAAAAGAAAATTTCCAATATGACCCTTTAAAGCACCCAATCCTGCTCATGCATCTCAAACACAAAAGTCCGTCTATCAGAGCATTTAACAAAGGGGATAGGTAGAGTGACTTTCTGACTATGAACTATTATATGACTGAAAATACAGTCAACCGCGGATCAACTCAAGTTACATACCAAAACAAAGAAAACTGATATCTGCCTTTATTCAGATTATAAGCGAAGAAAAATTTGACATAAGCCCCAAACCTGTCCTTCGGTCACTAATTCCCGGCACATCAGGCAGACACTCTGATGAAGCCCCAAAAGCTGGCTTCAAAGCAAGCTCTACAAGTGCAGTGGCAGTGGCAGCATTAGTCTGAAAATATAGATTGAAAAACACAATAGATGCATACTGGCAAATGTTAGTAAACCATACTAAGTCAACAAGAAAATAAATTTCTAGCATTAGAGTAATAGAATCAGAAATATTAATGAACTTATGGAACTAGTCTTATGCTGTCACACAAAACCACTCCAAAAACCCTTAGTGGCATGAGATATTCAATTCACTAGTTAATTGTTTTAAGCTCTTTTCTTTCATCATATACAAATTCACCCAAAGCAGTGTGCCATTATTTTAGTATGGACCAACTAGTATGTTGAACTCCAGAAAAGGAAAAGCTATATTACAAGATGGGACAGTTTGAACTCAAGTAAAAGGGAAATATAGGTCAAAAAAAAAATTTCAATTGCATAATTTTGAAAATGAAAATAAAACTGAGGTATAATTATTTTGCCCAATATACTCCATAGCTCCCATATGTTGAGGCCAAATTCTCTCAGAAAGGGAAAAAGAAAAAATTTAGGGCTCTCCTTCTAGAACCCTGACATGGATAATAATAATAAGCAAATCCATTTACTTAAAAAAATATTACTAGATTCATAGTTGGATAAAAATGAAGGGCAATATATAAGTATGGGAAAATTTTGAGAAAGAGCAGTTTCAAATAACCTATATTCAGTTCATACCAATAAAGAAATAAATGAATAAGAGCTACAGTCTCCCACAAAAGTTGTAAAAACTCTTAAAACAGGGAAACAATTGATATGCTCCCAATATCTGGAAAAGGGAAAGAGAGTTGACCAAAAAGGAATCAGTCAAGTAATTAAATTAAACCCATAATCATGTCCTGCATCATTTTGATGCAGAAAATGCTTAGCATCACGTGGCTAGGATCTTGCTTAAAAGAAATGCCTTTAGTATATCGTACAAAAGGTCCTACTTTCTCCAGCTCAGCCAAATTATGTCCCCAAAGAAAAGGAAAATAACAGAGTAAGGTAGATAGATGACTTAGAGCTATTTACCCTATTATAATTGACTTCAATATACAACATATTATACACATTAATTAGGAGCACAAACATTTCTCTCAAAGCTGAGTTTTCACCTCATCTTCTTGATGAATTGAGGGACCTATCTCTGGATTCACACTCTTCTTGGATCTGTCGTCAGTGTCATCTGAAAACAGAGTTGTACTGGTTGTATTAGCATCACTAGGATCCGATACAACCAGATCAAAATCATAATTCAAGATGTTCTTCTCTGCTAATCCAAGCTGTTAATGCAACAAGAAGTTAGTAGGATATTTTGTTTAGAGATAGCAAAGCAACAACTATATGCATCAAGAATAAGGACATAAAAACTCCAGAGGTGCATCAAAGTGGCCTTTGGTATCTGGAACGACTGTATATATATATATATATATATATATATATATATATATATATATATATTAAAAGAAAGCCAGACTCTTATGAATTGTGTTCCGGGGAGTCATATATTGATATACTAGTAAGGTTGAAAATTGCTCATAAAACTTATTAGAAAGGAAATTCATCAGGAAAACAAGCACTCACCATTCGCCTCCTTCTCCACATGTGAGTCCACAAGTTCAATAGCTCATTTGTGCGCAATGGCTTCACAAGATAGTCCGCTGCTCCAAACTTCAAGCACTTGACAACAATAGAGACCTCATCTTGCGCTGACATCACTGGAAAAGAAGAAGAATAGAAAGTAATCATTCACTAACTAATATCAACAGTAGATTAAGCATCTTAATTAGATAGAAGAGTGAATAGAACTAAATGAAAAAGAATGCGTGGCAACAAAAAGTCAGCTTACTGATCACAGGAATTCGCCTTAATTCTTTATCTCTCATAATGTATTTCAGCATCTTCAACCCTTTCGACATAGGAAGGTCAACTTCAGAAAGAATGATGTCTATATCTGGCCCCTCAGCATTCAATGCATCGATTAACTGTCGGGGCGACCTCACAGAAGTCACTGAAGGCAAAGGTTATCCATAAGAGTCAATGTATGCCCAGAATTATATAAACAGTTATCGATGCATGATGACTTCTACAAAAAATTCAAAGCAAAGACAATTCTCCAATATACATCAATGGAAGTTCTTTAAATTCCCGCAAAAAATCAAAGCATCTTGTAGTATTTGGGTTATATATTTCAGTTGAGGCTAACACTGCATAATTCTTCTTACTTCTTAATCACCATTTTCCTCTTGACAAAAAGGTTGTGGCATTATATATTCTTCAATTTTGCCAATATAACCAAATGTTCAACAAAAAGGAGAAAAGAAAAAAAGAGAGGAGAGAACTGGTGTTTGGCATACGATAAAAAAAGTTCTAAAGAATAAATCAAGCCTAAAAATGACAAAAGATAATCTTGGAGCCTAATAACAATAATTGCCTAAGCAATTCAACCAAATTAAAATTCAAATCTATACTCATAATGATAAATGACTAAACACATTCAATTTAAACTAATGCACTTAAACCTTTACTGTAACCAATATAGCTGTATGAAAACCTAGAGTGATGGCAAAAATTAAACCACAAAATTCTCCAGCTATTTGAGGAATCGTTCAGGATCATCATAATGTAGCACCTATGAAGCCCAGGAAAACACAGTTAAATATTCTATCAAGCTTATCCAAAGAAGCTCCCTAATAGCAGAACAATAAAACCACCCAAGCCAAGTTCATTTCATAAATTCTGCAAAAGCAAAAACTTCATGATATCAAAAGGACGACGAAAAAACTAGACAACCTCTTTAATTCAGCAAATTATGCAGACAGAAAAAGAAAGAACTTTTCTAAGTTCATCAAGTTAAGGACAAGCAATTAAATCATAGCAATAAATCTGAAATAAATTTATCTACCTTGATAAGAACATTTACAGAGAAGTGTGAAAACCTCCTCTGAGCTCTTGGAATCATTGTCACACAGTAAAATCCTCACTTTACTCCTATCTATAAATCCATCTACAGTCTTCCCCATCTCAGCCTTCTCCATCACCCCGGCCTCCATAAAATCTTTGTAAAGAATCTTACGATTAGGGCCCAAATCAACCCCAAAACTTACCGCTATAAAATTCCCATCCCGAAAATTAGGGGAGCAAAAACCCAAAACTTTCCCTTCTCAACTACACCGCCAAAAACATTTCCAAAACACTAGATTAAAGGTCCCTCCAAAATTATCATTTCTCAAATATTTAGTATCTTCAAGAAAAGCCCACCTCGAAAAGAAAAAATAATAATAATATGACCGACGGCGGCAGAAGTTAGCGACTACCTCTTCATAACCAACAAAATCAAATTCAACAGCACAATTTGGCCGTTGAGTATAACTACAGAAAAACAGATATTGAAACTAAGGTAATCGAAATCCAATGGCCAAGATTGAATATTTGTACAAAAATTAACGGCCTAAAAAATATCCAAGCACCCTTTCGCCCCAACAAAGATCGGGCGGACGTTGTTATCACAGTCCAAAACCAGCCAATCTTTGAACACACGGACAACACACAGTAGGAGAAGAAGGAAGAAGAAGAAAGGGATGAGTAAAGACGAAGCCCTTGGCTGCTGCGTTGTACAACTTTGTGTTGTCTAAGCACAGCTTTTCTAGAAAAATATTACTATTTTAATGACGCTTTTTCACCAAGTGGAGCACACTAAAATACGCCTAAGGATGAAAGGAAAGATCCCATCCATTGACAGACGAAGCCAAGGGTGGAGATGAGAAAAGGGGCGTAGTTAAATTATGCAGGTGCATAGAGTAGCAGAAATGCAGACGAGGAGGATAGAGGGACAATGGAAGAGAGCTAAAGAGAAGAAAGAAGAAGAGAGGAAGGTTGGTGGCGCGTGAGATGGAGATTGGTAGAGAAGAGGCCACGTCATAGGGAGATCTCCAAAAGAGGCAAAAGGGTAAGAGAAGATGGATGTGTGGATTTTTGATTTTTTGATTTTGTGTATCAAATTTTATTGGCTATTGGTGAGAGGAAAAGCCCATTTCATTGTGCCCACTCTGGCTTTCTCGTTTTGGTATTTGGAATGCAATTCTTTTTAATTTAATTTTAAATAATGTTAATTTAAATAATTTTTATTTTTAAAAAATTATCATATGTTCACAATACATTATATCTTATCTCTTTCATTAACGAGGACTTCACAATTATCTCTTATTTAATACTTCTTGTTTCAAAATACTTATTCATTAAGTTTTTTTATTTTATTTCAAAATAGATTTTGATGTACATATTTTCAAAATTAATAATTAATTTTTTTATTTTATCCCCATTTATTCTAAGTTAACTACACAACTTTTCAAAAATTTTTTTTCCTTCTTGCTTCTGGAGAATTCTCACCAACCAATTGCTGTCGTGTATTTAATATGAGTATAATATAAATTTTATCTAAATTGTAATATTATTTTCAACCTTATTAATCTATGTATAAAGAGTGTTATGAATAAATATTTTAAAACGGATGGAGTAATATTTTATTAAATTTTAATAAATTCATTTCAATTTAATCCTTAGCCTTAGGCTTCAACGATGGGGTTGCCACCTGTCTTCATTGTTTTAGCTATAGGCATATTATGAAATGGGATGTAAGGGGTGAAGGGGTGTTAGTCTTTCCTGATTCATCCAGCAATTGACATTTTAGAATTTAGAATTTAGAATGAAGTGGGGTAAGTTTATTTTGATTATTTTAACTTTATATTATGAATTATGACGATAATTTGAGAAATGAATTGTATTCATATTTGTATTTAAAATGTTAGATGATTAGTGATAAAGGTTATAAATCTCACTCTTTAGAATTTTGATTTTATGTATCCTAAATCTCATTTTCCATGTGTGTGTGTTCTGGCTTTCACTTTTTGAAATTTGGAATTTTAGGATTCAATGATGGAGTTGCCTTAATCTATGTTGATTGTTTTAGTTCAAGGCATACTATGAAATGGGATGCAATGGGTGAATTGGTGTTGGTCTTTCTTGATTCATCTAGCAATAGGATTTTTAGAATTTGGGATGTTGTAACTTCACATTACAAATTAGGCTGAGGATTCAAGTATTAATATTTGTATTTATAATATTGCTATAATTTATAATATAATGATAAAGATAAAGATAAATTGCGTTTGAAATATAAAATGATTCTAACTTTCATTGTAAAATTATTCCACAACTAACAGTTTCAAATTTTGAAATGATCCTTCAAGCTTTTGTACAATCACATTTTTATATTCATTGTAGGTATATATAAAAGATTAGGTGTTTTTGGGTTAATTGATATAGTATTTCTTTTCAATACATGAATAGGAGATAACTCCATAATGCATACGTAAAAACGCAAGGGATATTCAAAATAGGAAGTGAGAAAACCTGTTACCTTAATGTGAAAAGAAGAATATGATCATATAATCTTTATCTTTTGTAACGGTGGCAGCCAAATGCAGGCAAACAATGATCATAAAATTACAGGTCAAGTTCTGATCATCCAAGAATCTCTTAATACAACGTTATACATATATGGTAAACATAGTTAAGAGCTGTAGCACCGCAGATGGCTTTTAATCTCAGCATCAGACTCTGCTTATCCTCGTTATATGTTGACATGGTCAATTCTTGAACAGCAGTCCTCTAAATCTTCATTCATCCTGTCATGTTACAGTTCATAGGAATCGATCATCGATGTAAAAATTTTATGTGACATGTTACTTGGGCAAAAGGACGTCCCATTGAATCATAACATGGTGAGAAAGTAGTTTTCTGTAATTCTTGAATATTCAATGGTTGTTTTTCATTCTGTCGTGCACATTTCTTGAAGGAAAATGAAGAAGAAAGTGTAATCTATGTATCAGTGGAATAGAAAAACCAGGCACCTTCTTCTGATGTGTATGCATAAATTTGAGAGCTCCTTTGCTTGTAAAGGCTTCACAAGATAGTCTGCTGCTCCAAGTCTCAATCCATTTATGGTGACAGAGACCTGATCTCTTGTTGATAATACTTATAGCCATTGAAGCAATTAAAGAACATGTTTTTATGTATCTTTCATTTGAAATTAAGAACTGTACTTAGATACAATGAGAAGAGAAAGGAGCTTACTGATAACAGGTATGTGTTGCAACTCTTTGTGGTGCATAATGTATCTCAACATCTCTGCACCATTCGCCATAAGAAGTTCGACTTCAGCAAGTATAATATCTGCCTGAGGTCCATGGAAATTCAGTGCATCGAATACCTCTGTGGTTGACGATACAGAGGTCACTGAGAAGCAGAAAAATTTCAGTGTCAAGTTACTTCATTTCTTTACTTTATGAGGCATGAGATATTGCTAGAGGTTAACGTTAATTATGAGTTAATTAAGATATGATTTAGCTTAATATGCAAATTACAAGATTACATGGAGAAAGTGTCAACAAGAGAAAAGGTCAATTGTAGATCAATAACTTTGTTTAGAACTCATTGCTGTTTGTGCATAGGATTTTTAGGCATGTTTTCTTTGGCTGGGGCACAGGAAGAAGGCAAACCTAAACTGCAAATGGTTCACAGAACAGCAGCAGCCAACTTGCTTTGCACTGCAGTGCCAGAATAAATGGACGTTGTGATCTACTTGCTTTCAATGGAAAGTGTGCTTGGGAAGCATGTGGAAGACATTTTGTTTTGACTACTTTTCAAGAACCATTGTTTTAGTTTTTGCCTAGTGACAAGCAATTCAAGATTGCTTTTTGGGATTTCATAGAGATTTCCTACTAATGTTGTACCACTTAGACTTGCATAACTTGATCTTTTTGAGCACCTGAAATGCAGCACTTCAACAGAAGAAGGGAATTTAGTATTGGAGACCTGTCCCACTAATCAGATTCCAACAGGAAGCAAAACTAGTCTAAAATAGTTTTAGTCGGTTGGCAACATTAGTTTTCAAGATTGAGGAGTGGGGTTCAAATCTGGTCTAGAAAATGTCTGTTAGGACAAAACCTGCACATGAATGTTCCTCTCAAGAAGGATAACGTGATTATTATATGCGATAATGTACTAAACAAAGCAAAAGCATGTAATATTCTTCAGGCTGGGGCCTAATTTAGGTAGGATGAGATTACAAGAAGGTCAATTCTACATCGTGTTAAGGGACAAGCACAGATTCTGGCTTTACCATAAAAAGAATATCTGTATTCTGAAATCCTCCAAACTTCTGGCTAAAGTGAAACTCTTATCCCATTCTCATAAATACAACTGCTAACACTGATATACCACAATATGAATACTGAAAAATGCACCTAACTCTCTCGGCCTCTTAATGCAAGAACCAACTCCTGCCACTTTCAACCATGAAAGTTCGCCAAAGACTACACTTTCTATTTGTTGGTGCACAATTGAATGCTATGGAGCAGAAGGAAAAAGGAGGGCAAATAGGAGTACCCTGGTAAGAGAATTGGCAGAGAAGAGCTAATACTTCATGACAGCTCTCGGCATTGGTATCACACAACAATATTCTGACTCTGCTGCGTTTGATATTAGCCCTCTCACCAGTACAGCCACTTTCATTCTTGCTATCCCTTTTGCCCTTCTCCATTGTATGTAATGCATGCAAGATTTCACCTTCCAACAGGCCTCTTTATAAACAAGCCTCTTCCAACAACTTCACATGCATGTTGGTAAAATATCTTCTCCGTTTCTGTACTTAAATGAATACGATCAAGTGAGAATTCTTCTCATAGCATGAAAATCAGCAAACCAAGAGGTTGGTCTGCCAAATTCCCAAGAGACATCTAATTCAGTTTCTATTTATGTAAGTATGTCTTACTGTCATTTGAGATATTTTTCTTCTTTCTGATACCATAGTTTTCAATTGCATTAAATATTCAGTATGGTTTTAGCAAGAAGCAATCAACTTATGAAACAAACACCCTTCATACCCATTCAATCAGGGACCTGAAGGTATTTGTTAACATTTTTTTTTTCTTTCTTTCTTCATTGCAGTTTATTCAACACAAACAACAGAACAAATATCAGCAGTCCATAGAAACGGAGCATCTAAAAAGCCTTAAATAAAGGGGGAATTTAAGGATTTTTCAACATACGCCCTATCACTGTGCTGATGGAAAAGTGAAAAGCAAGACTAGAAGGCAATATTCTTGTTAATGGTGCCTTTATATCAAAATTTTGACCCCTTTTATCTGCTATAAGCCAGAGGAAAAATGGGAGATCAAAAGTATCTGCAGATACACATTAGTAGTGTAAATCACTTTGCAATACTCAAATTATTGGAAGGAAACACCAAAAAATTCCAAGTTGATCATCTTGTTCGTAGCTTTCCGATATGAGAACAAAAGATGATGTCTTCATGTGAAAAAGTCATCATTGGATAATGTCAATTCTGCATTGATAAGTTTACTATAAGCAGAAAGAAAGACAGCAACTAAGTTTGCTTATTCTTAATCAGAAGTGGAATCTTGAATTCATCCTTTATAAGCATAGTGTTTTATTCTTGTTTTCCAACTTCCAACAGGTTATATTAGTGTAGGGCAAAATCAACTTAATCACATGACAGACAGTATGCACTCCTTAAAAACAGACAAAAAATCAGACCTGGATTTTTCCTAATCTGTTCGGATAAAATGGAAACTGCCTTGCAAATAACATGACTGTACTTCATGTTTGAGGTGAAACTTACCAGAAGAGGAAAAATGAGCTTGGATCTGAACTTGATAAGTTCCAAAAACAATAGAAAATTGGGTGGATTAATGATTCAGCAAGCATGATTATCTTATGGCCAAAAAGAAGGGTGGGTTGCATTTTCAGCAAGCCTGCATGGGGTTCTTTCCCTACTTCATCCTAAACAATAGTTTCAATTCATATAATTTATTCAAGAAAAGGGTTCCCAACAACCTCCCCACATCGCTTTCACTAAAATATCTTGACTTTTCATGATATGGGAGGAAGGGAATACTGATTGAACCCCAAAAATCTAATATGGTAGGAGAATGCTTTTTGACTAAAATATCTTAGTTCAAGTACTATGACATCAATTCAGTGGCTCAGATATTTATGCTTATGGACATGTAATAGCATGGCCAACAAAGAGTTTGGCAGGCCAAACTCCTGAGGATGGCCTAATTGTTAGGTATTCCTTGGTTGACTAGATTGTACCTTTTGTTGGATATGGTATCCTTTGTTGCCAATTGAATGGAAATTCTTACGAGATCGTCATGTATTAACAAATTGTGCATACAACTTATTAATATATAATTCATGGAGAACATATGTTTGTTAAAATTTTTGCTAATTAAAAATTATCATAATACATATGTATCATTTGGCGTGACAAGTTTCAAGTTCACATAAGAAATAAAACTGTATGTTGACAAATAAATTCTCTAACTAATAAGAGTTATTAATAATAATATTATGAATTATTGGAATCTTTATTAATTAGTGGAGGCTCCACTAATTATGGATTTATGTGAATTATTAGAAGATTTTTATAGATGTCCACCATTTAGTGGAGACACCACTAATTAAGATTAGTGGAAGATGATGTATGCCATGATGTAATCCACTAATTAGAGCTCTATAAATAGAGCTATTCTCTAAACTTGTAACACACCATTATTTTGTAAAAGAAAGATTAGTGAAAGAAAGATTAGAGAAAATTGTGAGAGAAAAGAAAGAGAGAAATTCTTGTGCAAAATAGTTAGAGTTTTATTAGTGTGTAGTGTGAATATTTTATTCTAACACTACCTTAATTTTATAACACGTTATCGACACGAGTCTCTACCGTACAAAAGCCGGAAGACTAAGCACGAGTTTCGCCGTTACCAAAACCGGAAGACAGTACGCATTTATTGATCTCTATGGCTAACATTGCGAAACTCGAATTTGTAGCCCTTGATATTTCCGGAAAAAATTATATGTCATGGGTTCTCGATGCGAAATGCATCTAAATGCTGAAGGCCTTAGTGAAACTATTCAAGCAAATAATAGTGCATCCGCACAACACAAGGCTAAAGCTTTGATTTTTATTCGTCGTCATCTCGATGAAAATTTGAAAATGGAATATCTTACCGAAAAAGATCCATATGGCCTATGGGTAAATTTAAAAGAAAGATTTGACCACTCGAAGATGGTCGTACTACCTATCGCACGGTATGAATGGTTGCACCCGAGGTTGCAAGATTTTAAAACCGTGAATGAATATAGCTCCGCAATGTATAAAATTACATCTCAATTAAAATTATGCGGAGAAAAAGTGATCGATGAAGATATGTTGGAGAAGACATTCTCCACCTTTCATGCCTCGAATATTGTCGTGCAAGCAACAATATCGAGAAAAGGGGTATACAAAATTTACTGATTTAATTACTACCCTCCTCATTGCGAGAGAAAAATAATGAGTTATTATTGAGAAATCATGAAGCCGGACCAATCGGCTCTACGAAGACTCCCGAAGTGAATGTCGTTGGCTCCAACGAAGCCATCGTTATAGTCGTGGTCGTGGCCGTGGCCGTGACCGTGGTCGTGGTTATGGTCGTAGACACACTCGATATTTCCCTTATCACAATTATAATCAAACTGTGAGAAATACCGCCATCCGAAGTGGAACAGAAAAGATCAAAAGGGAAAAGAAAAAGAAATTGAAGAAAAGCATGAGGATATATGTTATAGATGTGGCATGAAAGGTCATTGGTCACTGAAACGTCAGTACGGCTAAGCATTTAGTTGAATTGTATCAAACTTCATTGAAAAATAAAAATGTGGAAGCAAATTTTTCTCAACATCCAATAAATAATGCTTGAGGATGACGATAGTGATCCCGAAGATCTTAATATCAATATTACTCATATGGATGTATCGGATTTTTTGAACACCCGGACGGTAGAATAGACCATTTAATTGGTGATGGCGAGTGTCCAAAAGAACTAAAGCCTCACCTCGATATTTTTGTATTTTCATTTTCATTCTATTCTAATAATATTTACGTTTACATATATATATTTGTGTTCGGATGGTCGTTATTAATGATGATGTATGCATTATTGATAGTGGAACTACACACACCATACTAAAAAATGAGAAATATTTTTACTGATCGCAAAATGGGAGAAATAAATATTTATACGATAAACGGTAGTGCAAATGTAATTGAGGGCTCCGGAAGAGCTAGTATATTGTTGCCTAAAGGAACAACAATTATTATTGATAAGGCACTATTTTCCTCAAAATCCGGAAGAAATTTATTGAGTTTTAAAGATATCACGAGAAATGGATATCATGTTGAAACAAATGAGGAAAATGGGATTGAGCATCTTTTTATTACTCAAATGCATTTGGGTAAGAAATCGGTATTAGAAAAACTGCCGTCTTTTTCTCTTGGTCTATATTTTGTAAAAATACGTACAATTGAAATTCATCATCTAGTAAACCGAAGTTTACTGATCCTATTACTTTTAGCATTTGGCATGACCGGTTGGGTCATCCGGGATCTACCATGATGAGAAGAATCATTGAGAATACACATGGTCATCCTTTAAAAAATAAAAGGATATTAACATCAGAAAAATTCGCATGTACTGCATGTTCTCTAGGAAAATTAATTGTTAAACCATCACCAGTAAAAGTAGGAGCTGAAAGTCCTACATTTCTCGAACGGATTCACGGAGATATTTGTGGACCTATTGATCCACCATGTGGACCGTTCAAAAATTTTATGGTCTTAATTGATGCATCATCCCGATGGTCACATGTATGTTTATTATCTACTCGCAACCTGGCGTTTGCGAGATTACTTGCTCAAATAATTAAATTACGAGCACAATTTCCGGACCATCACATTAAAAATATCCGTTTGGATAATGCTGGTGAATTTTCATCACATGTTTTTGATGCATATTGCATGTCAATTGGGATTAATGTTGAACATCTTGTAGCTCATGTTCACACACAGAATGGTCTGCTGAATCTTTGATTAAACGATTACAATTAATTGCTAGACCATTATTAATGAAAACAAATCTCCCAACATCTGCCTGGGGACATGCTATTCTACATGGTGCAACACTTGTACGTATAAGACCAGCTAGTTATCATAAATTCTCTCCTTTGCAATTGGCTTTTGGGTCAGAACCAAATATTGCTCATTTAAGAATTTTTGGGTGTGCTGTATATATTCCAATTGCACCAAACCAACGTACAAAGATGAGTCCTCAAAGAAGAAAGGGGATATACGTTGGATATGATTCTCCCTCTATTATCAGGTATGTTGAACTCCGACAGGAGATGTATTCACAACAAGATTTGTCGATTGTCATTTTGATGAATCATTATTCCCTAAATTATGGGGAGAACCAAAACGACATAAAAAGGATCTTGCTTGGACAACATCATTAAATTATCTTGATCCGCGCACAAGCGCATGTGAACTTGAAGTTCAAAAGATAATTCATTTGCAAAGCATTGCAAATCAAATGCCGGACGCTTTTGTTGACTCCGGAAGAGTTACAAAATCGCATATTCCAACTATAAATGCTCCTATTCGAATTGAAGTTCCAGTGAGAACAAAATATTATACTTATAGCTCGTTGAGTCAAAAGCACGCCGAAGCGTGGCCGACCTCTTGGTTCTAAAGATAAAAATCCTCGAAAGAAAAGAGGATTAAATGATCCAGAAGATCATATTGAAGAAAAGAATGATAAAGACCAAGAGAGAACCGATGACAAAGAACCGGAAGTTGATGAAAGTAACACTGAAATTTCTATCAATTATACCACTTCCGGTAGAAGTTGGAATCGGATAGAAACCGTTATTAATAATATATTTGCATACAATATATCTCTTGATGTTACACAGGATAATGATGATCCCGAACCAATATCGATTGATGAATGTCGGCATAGAAAAGATTGGTCGGAATGGAAAGATGCGATTCAATTGGAGTTAAATGCACCGGCAAAACGTGAAGTCTTCGGACTGCAGATCCGAACACCGAAGGTGTAAAACCCGTTGGCTACAAATGGATATTTGTGCGAAAGCGCAATGAAAAGAGTGAAATCGTCCGATATAAAGCGCGATTAGTAGCCCAAGGTTTTTCACAAAGACCAGGTATTGATTATGATGAAACTTATTCTCGTGTTGTTGATGCTATTACACTCAGATATCTTATCGGTTTAGCGAGTACATGAAAAGATAGATATGCGCCTATTAGATGTTGTCATCTGCTTACTTGTATGTAAATTTAGAAAATGATGTTTACATGAAAATCCTCGAAAGATTTCATATGCCCGAAGCATATAAACATTATCCTCGTGAAAATTACTCCATCAAGTTGCGGAAATCATTATATGGCCTGAAGCAATCTGGCGCATGTGGTTTACACGTCTTAGTGAATATTTATTGAAAGCGGGATTTAAAAATGACCAGGTATGTCCATGCGTTTTTATTAAGAAATCTGGTTCTAAATTTGTGATATTAGCTATATATGTTGATGATATTAATCTTATTGGAACTCCGAAGAGCTCCAAGAAACAATTGATTATTTAAAAAGAGAATTCGAAATCAAGGATTTTGGTAAAACCAAATTTTGCCTTGGTTTACAAATTGAACATTTGGAGAGTGGAACATTTATTCATCAATCAACATATACAGACAAAAGTGCTAAAAAGATTTTACATGGACAAAGCACATCCATTGAGTATTCCAATGATGGTGCGATCATTAAATGTGGATAAAGATCCTTTCAGACCTCAAGAAAATGATGAACAACTCCTTGGTCCTGAAGTACCATATCTCGGTGCAATTGGTGCATTGATGTATCTTGCTAATAATACACGACTCGATATTGCTTTTCTTGTCAATTTATTAGCAAGATTTAGTTCTTCACCAACACGACGACATTGGAATGGAATTAAACAAGTCCTTCGATATCTCCAAGGTACAATTGATCTCGGATTATTTTATTCAAATAAAACCAGTCCAACATTGATAGGTTATGCGAGATCTTGGTTATTTATCTGATCCACATAAAACACGTTCTCAAACGGGCTATCTATTTACATGTGGAAATACTTGCTATATCATGGCGTTCTACGAAACAATCTATAGCGACTACTTCTTCAAATCATGCTTGAAATTATAGCCATTCATGAAGCAAGTCGAGAATGTGTATGGCTAAGATTCATGATTCATTATATCCGAGAAAGTTGTGGATTATCATCAATTAAAGGTATACCAACTCCTCTTTATGAAGACAATGCAGCTTGCATAGCTCAATTACGAGGAGGATATATTAAAGGAGATCGGACAAAACATATTTCACCAAAATTCTTCTTTACTCATGAACTCCAGAAGAAAGGTGAAATTGATGTGCTACAAATTCGGTCATGTGATAACCTCGCGAGATATTTTCACGAAGACTTTACCGATCGCAACATTTGAAAAGTTGAGATATAAAATCGGTATGCGTCGTTTTAAAGATTTAAAGGAATCATCTCATCAGGGGGAGTAATAAATGGACATATAGAATAGTGTACTCTTTTTCCTTCACTAGATTTTTTTCCCATTGGGTTTTTATCTAGTAAGGTTTTAACGAGGCATATTCTTTATGTAATAGATGGACATCCAAGGGGGAGTATTATGAATTATTGGAATCTTTATTCATTAGTGGAGGCTCCACTAATTATGGATTTATGTGAATTATTAGAAGATTTTTATGGATGTCCACCATTTAGTGGAGACACCACTAATTAAGATTAATGGAAGATGATGTATGCCATGATGTAATCCACTAATTAGAGCTCTATAAATAGAGTTATTCTCTAAGCTTGTAACACACCATTATTTTGTAAAAGAAAGATTAGTGAAAGAAAGATTAGAGAAAATTGTGAGAGAAAAGAAAGAGAGAAATTCTTGTGCAAAATAGTTAGAGTTTTATTAGTGTGTAGTGTGAAGATTTTATTCTAACACTACCCTAATTTTATAACAAATAACAATAAAAACTTAGTAAAATATCTTTGGCCTCAAAAGTTCCAATCAATAAAAGAATCAATCATGTCACCTTTATTCATAAATTATTATTGATCTTAGGAAATTCGTACATATTTTAAAAAAAATATTAAAGTCACTTATAAAAAAATAGTTTGAAAATAAAAAATCGATTAATATTATATAATAAAATAGAATAATAAATAATAAAAGTACAAATAATAAATAATAAATACATTTTATTTCACAAAATTAAAAATAATTGCATACACATACTCTAAAAGTGACAAATATTTGAAAACGAACGAAGTGTAATAATCATTACAAATCCCAAAAGTGGTTTGACAAATAAATTCTCATCAGGTTTAAGTGAAGGGTCAAGAAATCAACACAGAAGCTGTTTGATGAATACAAGTTAACATCTGTTCAATCAATGACTAAAGCAAATAAATGTAGGTATGCAATTGTTAACATTACACAGCATTTCAAGATCATATTCCTCAGATCCACAATACTAAGACATTTCTTTAGGGCGTCAGATCGGTACAAGTTAGCATGAGCTTGATTCATCAATCATCAATTGGGATGTATAATCAGCCTCCTTGCAACTAGTCGAATCCCAGCACCCTGTTTATAGTCATATGTATCCACAGAGAAGTATGCATCAACAAAATCCCCCGGCCTAATCAGGGAATCTAGATCTACAATGTCAAATCTGTCCAATTTAGTGCCAGAAGACCCTTTAGGGTATATCTCCGTGGCCCAACAAACCATTTCACCATCTGCTATGGTGGATAAGCTGTAAAAAAATAATAATATGTGGTTTCATTAGAAGTTCAGCTTTAAATGTGAAGTAATGAATTTAACCAGTGAAAATGATTGTTGTTGTTGCTGCATGGGTAGAAAATGAACAGAGGTTTCATGGTAGCAATTAGAAAAGCCATCAAGATTTACTGATTTTGGCTCTAGTATAATGATGAAAACAGAAAGAAGAAGAGCAAAAAGGAAAAGGAAAAACTAGTTGAGGTAGAAGTTTAGGCCATTATTTAAGAAGTGTGAGGATTCCATACACAAAAAACGATAAAAGGTCACAAATCCTATATCTTTTAAACTGTACAGTGCAGGAAAAATTGGGTGAGTAACCATAGACCATATAAAGGATCATAAACCCGCATATATAAGTAAATGCTATGCAAGCAAGAGCGAGCAAAAAAAATGCTATGAAGGAAGCCTCTTATCACAGAATCTGGAGAATTTTAACCGATACTGTAAAGCAAAAGGAAGTAAGTTTTCATGTTATTCTATAATTGCTGAGAATTTTCAGTGTAAAAGCAACTTACTGCAATCGCACACTAGGAGAGTTCCAGAAGCCGGGCTTTCTAGTCACAACAGGCTTCCATTCAGAGCTGCTGCCAGAATCCTTTGACAACTTTTGAGCAAGATTATCACTTGCATCCAGAATCTGGCATAAGTCTGGGGATGCATTCACAACAAAACTCAACCGTGGGCGATCACCATTGTCAAGATATTTTGTACTGATTCCAAACCGCACTTTCAGCCGTCGATGGCAGATGTGAAATGGCACAACCTTGTGTAATATTTGTATCTTTTGTGGTCCACGATAGAAATGGGCTAGGATTACAGAGATAGAAGCTACTGATATTTCAACAGGCTCTAAGAAGTTGATGCAATTAATGGAAGTCTCAGATGCAGCTGATGAAGATGGTTCTCGAGATGCTGGATTAGATTCTTCTTCTTCCATGCTGTCTTGTGAGAGTAGGATTTCTCTTTCCGTTTCTTGACTTAGTTGGCCCATGTCAAAGGGGTCTGGCCTAGCAGAATTAGGTCCAACCAAATGTGCAGTTTGATTATTTCTACAAGGAGTAACAAGTGACAAGATTGGATGAGGTTCCTCCTTTCCATTATTTATAGGAGATGATGGCATCACATGATTTTCAAATTTACTGCTAGATGAAGGTTTATTTGCATCCAATCCTGTTCCCTCTGGAGAAGTTTTTCCATTGCTGCGACTTCTTGTAATAGAATTGGGAGAAATCCAACTATTTTCTGTAAGGATGTCAGGAAGGCTTGATTCCTGCAAATAAAAACAAAATCAAGAAATTTATTGCAAGGTCCTTAGCGCAGGTTGCTTAATTATAAAAAGAAACATGATTATCCAGATCGACATGTCCAACAAGATACATCAATTGTAAGATATCCTCCCTGAACTGAAATTCATAAAATACAAAAACGAGAAGCTTATTAGGAGATATAGTTGCCCACCCTGGGAGAATTTAATTTTTACAGAAATTAGGACTTCACCCTCGTAGAAATTAATTTTTACGAGAAGCTTTAATTTTTACATGCTTCCTTGAATTCAGGTTACAATTTGCTTTATATTCTGATACTTTGTGGTTCCATTATGGCATATAATTTCCAATCTAAAGCTGAACACTTCTGCCATAGTCTGGTTATAGCTAGGTTACAGCTTAATGTGGTCCAGATAAAGCCTAATAATGCCTACAATATAAGCTGCCAAAATGAAGTTAAGCACCTGCATAAACTAATTCACTGGTTTCGGCATGTGTGGACAAGCAGGTATAAAAAGCTTTTGCAAAAGGACAGACTAACACTTGTCTTTTAGAACCAAATAGAACAGAATGAAATATTAGAGCATAAAAATCATATCATTACCAAGAAGAGAACTGTTGCACAATACTTGAGAACTTCAAGATTCATCCGAACATCATCTAAACTCCTGAAAATTTTAGGAAGATGAAGGATTATGAACTATTCACATAATGAAAGAAAGTCAAAGCCAGAAAATGCATTCTAAATCTAATCTAAGTAGAAATTACGTGCTAAGAAAAGAATAAATTGTAACAATCGAACTAGTCTCTCCGTCCTAAAAATCATGTCAATTTAGGACATGACACGGAGATTAAGAAATTATTAAAACTTGTATAATTATAATAAAAAATGACTATAATATCCCTAGATAAAAATAAATATTCATTAATTGTTCTCCTCTATACATTCATTAATGATTTATTGGGAATGCACATATTTTTTTATTAAAGGAGGGGTAAATTGACAAATATAAGTAATAAATTTATTCTTAATTTGTGAAATTGACCAATATTTTGATACAACAAAAATAGAAATTTTTTATATAACATTTAGGACGGAGGGAGTACTTTATTACTTCAACATTTCAGAAGAATAGAGCTGTAAACAAACCAAACGTTCGCGAACAAAAGCTCGTTCGAGTTCGAATAAAGCTCGTTTGTTTAATAAACGAACGAACTCGAACACGAACTCGAGCTCGAATAATAAACGAACGAACTCGAACATGTTCACGAACATATTCGAACGTTCGCGAACATATTATATATATATTTAAATTAATTATATTTTATTAATTATTTTATTTATATTTTATAATATTAAGATTTATTAAGAATAAATATTATATTATAATTATAATATTAATATTAATAATATTATTATATATTTATTTAATATTATAATATTTAATTATTTTTAATTAAAATTTGAATTATTATTTTTATAAATTTTAAAATAAAAAATATAAAATAAACGAACTCGAACAATTCGAACTCGAACTTAAACGAACTCGAACATTATCGAACAATAATCGAACGAACTCGAACACGAACTCGAGCTCGAATAATAAACGAACGAACTCGAACAGCGTTCGATTATATTCGAACTCGAGCTCGAAAATGTGATGTTCGGTTCGTTCGTGTTCGAATACAGCTCTACAGAAGAAGTTGAACAAATTTTCCAAAATCAGAAAGTAGCTATACCTATGTTTTTGCTGACCTAGCCCAAAGTAGGTTGCAAGAGTCGCCATCTGCATATAAAGCAAGTTATATCAGCATTTAAAATCATTGTCTGACTCAAAAGCAACAAGGATTAAGAGAATTGTCTAAGCATACATGATTTCACAATTTAAGAATTTGACTGTTAGTTACATTAGATCAACTTTTTTATTAGATTGTACAGAAAATAATAGAAAATGTAAGGTACTTTGTATCTCGATTTATTTGGAAGTAGGAAATGGAGAAGAATGGAGGGAATAGCAGGCTTCTAGACCTTACGTTTCCTTTCTATCCAAAAAAAGTGAGAAAAAATATTTTATTAGCAGGATTTTCCTTAAATAGCTTCAAAGAATTCTTCAACCCTTCTTATCTCCTTTCCTTTCAAAACAAACTCATCTTTTCCCCTTCCCTTCTACAACTAATCACAGTAAATGGAAGGACATTATTACCCTGTTTTTCCTTGTTTTGCTTTCCCCTTCTTAGAGCCATATTTATCCACTCATTTTGTTTCCCTCAAGTCTAAACATGATATCTGAAATTGATAATATGTTTTCAAAATATCATACTAAAATTTGCTACACATATTGTTTTTCAAATTATAGATCAAATTCTATCTTCTAAAAATATGAAAAAATTCCCCAGCTTTTAAATCAGGGCCCATGTTAACAGATTTTATTATCTCTAATGATGGAATTGAAATTTTATTCACTATCTCATCCTTCATGATTTTCTTAATTCAACGTTCAATCTCACAACAAACCGTCTCAAAAGCAGTTTAAGGGGGCGAAAGATTATTTCACCTTCATGTCACCAGCTCTCCTTCCAAACCTTTGTGTCAACAGGGCAAGTGAATCAATTGTTCCCTTTGGCTCCGGAGCTGGCCTATTAATCTGAGTAAAAGCTTCCCTAACCCGGGCACAATCAAATCTCAATATATTGTGGCCTGCCCATATTCTCCCTATACAGAGAACAGAACAAGAGAAACAATAATCATAATCCAACTAGCCAAAAGAGCAACACGGTCCAATATTCAATTCTTACTGAATCCCTTCAATTGCAGTTAACAAAAACAAAGTTCCCTTCTAAAATAAGAACCCGTAAATTCCCAAACATTTCCCATATAAAAAAAGAAAAAAAAATGAATGCCACTCAAAACCCAATATTAATTCCATTCTGAAAAGCCGCCCTTGCAAGAACCCCTAAAGGAAGAAAAAGAAATCTTCAACACTCCAAAAGCGCCCAAATTTTACATTGTACATTTTCATTAATGTATATGGGGAGGAGGGCAACTAACCATGGAGGATGTCGTAGACTTTATCAGCAATTTCAACAAAAGTAGGAGCAGAAACAACAGCCTCTTTTGAAATGCCATTACAGCGAACAGAGAGATTGGAAATGAGAGACAAATCAGCAGGTCGGACAAGGGTGGAGTAATTCTCCAGCTCAATTAGCTTTCTGGGACAAACCAAGATTGCCCCAAATTCCAATATTGCAAACCCTTGTCCGGGCCTTGACGGAACACTCGTTTCCACATCGAAAAATGCGATCTCCGACTTATCTGCACTCAAAACCATTGGACTCCCTCAAGAACTTTCAAAGATTGCTCCTTTTTCCTTTCTTTTCTGGGCAAATTGAAAGGAGCTGCAGCTATCCGAAGCAGGCTTCTGCATATATAGCCATTCGAGGGAAGCTTGTGAGGGAAGTATTCTCTTTGTGCTTTACACACTTTCAGACGGAAGAGGAAAACGTGCGGTTGGGGCACACGCCAGAAGAAAGCGTGTGGTGTTTCTTTTTTGATCTCGTTTGCAAGCTATGAAAAATTTGCAATTTCTCTTTGCTTTTGACACTTTATATCATTTGAAAATTTGAATAAAAATAATGTAATTCATATGGTTATAAATTTTCTTTTATTGGGATAAATTTTAGTGTGATTTGTATTTTTACTTGTGCATCAAAAAAGATAAAATTTCATTTTCTTTTCTTTAACTTTTGAATAGCATTTTACTAAAATGTTAGATATGCATAATACTATTATATACACATCTTTAAGAAATTATTGCAGTACAATTTGAGCTAGATTTATTACTTAAGTGGGAAGTAATTGATTTGAGATGAGTCTTGTAAAAAAAAAAAATACTAAATATGTAAGGTTACATAAGTTCAAAGAGAGACAATATATTAGATTGTAAATAGATAGATAATTTTCGAAAAAACGAAAATTATATAAAATAATAATATATTTGAATTAAATTAAAACTTTAATTTGGAATGAGAATGAAAAATTCTTATCCAAATATAACCTAGAGCACGAATTAGTTATTGTAATATCATCAAGGTATTAGAGATTAAACAAATTATTAATCTAGATGTCTAATTCACAAATTCAATAGTTTTCATATTTGTACAAATAGATACTCTGTGCATTCCTAGCTTAACTATATGGACGTCCCAGAACATACTTTGTTTCAAAATCAAATCATGGAGAAGTCATATGGATGATGAACTTGCATTTGGCATCATTCTTTGCCTTATTCCTCGACAACCCATGCAAAGCCTTAACATGCCACAAAAGCAACAACATCCTAATTAGGCTCTAACAGTCTGTTATCGTGTCCTATACTTCACGTCTTCTTTTCTTTATTTATTTCATCATCCATCATCTCTTGCTAGCAATTTTTTTCTTACCTGAATTTCTGGGACTAAACCAAGATGGCAAAAACTTGGAAACATCATATTCAACATGAGTTAGTCATGAACTTTTCTAAACTTGTACCTGGATATAAGGCTTTTTTGTTACTTTCTAAAGAACTTGTAGTCGATCCAGGTATAAACTCCTCAAAGAAGAAGATGCAACATCATTTTCTGAATCTACAGTATCTACAATGTGGTAGATGCATTTCTTTTGATGCTTCAAAAAGTACGGAGCATACCAAACATGTTAATAATATGCTGCTTTCTTGGTTACTATACATGCTGTTGAATTATTGTTAAAAGTTCATGCAAAGAAGGATTCTTGATGAAACACAAATTTCTTAAAGAAATAAAGAGTTGAATCAGACATTTCTGACTGCTAATAGATCCTAAGAATAAAACATAAAAAAGAAAAAAAAAACAAGCATGAAGCAGCTGGGAAAAGGACCAAAAAACTTCATCTACAATGCCAAGTATCAGTCAAAATAATATTACTGTTATTGTAAAGCCAGCAAAGAATCTGATATGGCAGTATCAATTTCTTTCCCAAAGAAACAGGAAAAAGATGAAAACATTTCAACATGAATATGCAGATTGGTTAATAGACTGGAGGCAAAACATGCATCAGAATAGTTGGTCAAGTGACCCCTGTGGGTGGTACATGGATCGAACAAATGGAGAGCACTGACCTTGTCAGCAGATAAAAGCCTATTCTCCCGTGAGGCATAAAAAAACCACATGTCCCATTTACTAGTTCCAGTCAAACTATCGTAAAAGGTATGGCAACCTTGCTGTTAAAGAATTTCCAATTTTAACCAATGTAATATAATACCAAGTTTTTCCAATATTACCTTCTTGCTTAGATACCTAAGGTGACAGTCCTATTCTGTTAGTATCTTTGACAGCAACACGAAAAGGACTTCAGAAGATTTAACACATCAAGTTGGTCATTCTCTTGCCTGGAAAAGAATTGTCTGAAACATGACTCAGAATAAAACCTGATGAGGTACACATTCTGAGTCCAGGTGAGGCTCCAAAATCACTGTTTTCTCACTGTGCAACTTCGCTTGCTTTTTGACAAAGCAACAAAGCATGCTCGTTAGTGTGGTCATCAACCAAGAAACTATCAATGGCAGTTCCATCTATGTGCACCCAACTTCGACCTTCAGGTTTTCTAGCTCCCATATTAAGTATCTTCCGTTTCACAAACTTGGCATCCTCCCACCTTCGAGCAGTGGCATAAACATTCGACAAGAGTAAAAAGTAGCCAGCAGCTCTGTCAGGTTCAAGTTCCATGGCTAGCAATTGAGCAGCATGGTTTGCAAGCTCCACATTTTTGTGAATCCTACATCCACCAAGAAGAGCACCCCAGACTGCATCATTTGGCTTCATAGGCATAGCCTCAATAGTCCCAAGTGCCTCATCTAACAGCCCAGCACGACTAAGGAGATCAACCATACATCCATAGTGCTCAATCCAAGGCTCAATACCCCTAGTTTGACACATATTCCTAAAGTAATGCCACCCCATATCAACATAACCAGAGTGGCTGCAAGCACATAAAATACCTAAGAAAGTAATTTCATCAGGTCTAGAATCATCATCTCCCAACCTTTCCATCTCTTCAAACAAACAAAGGGCCTCATTTCCATACCCCTGTTTTGCAAAGCCTGTGATCATGCTAGTCCAAGATACCACAGTTTTGTGTTGCATCTCTCTGAATACTCCATAAGCTTCTTTGATCACACCACAACTAGCATACATATGAATCAAAGCATTATTTAGTGAAGGTAGCACTGGCTGTTTTTGATCCTTTAGAATCCCAAGAATGTAAGAATGAATCCACCTCCCAAGATTCAAATCACCCAATTCAGCACATGCTGACAGAACAACCACAAGGGTCACTTGGTCAAATTCCATTTGAGCCCTCATCATCTTACCAAATAAAGCCAACGCTTTCCTACAGCTCCCATTCTGCACACATCCATCAATCATGGTCGTCCAAGAAACCACATTTCTCTCTGGCATCTCATAAAAAATCTGGTGCGCTCCATCAACATCTTTGTACCTAAAACACCCTGCAAGCAATGAATTCCAAGTCACAGTACTTCTTTCACCCATTTCATCAAACAGTTGCCTCGCATTCCTTACCCCATATTCCCCTCCACTTTCTAAATACAAATTCATCAAATTAGTCTGGACAAACACGTTTGAGCAGCACCCATTTTTCAAAACCTTCCCGTGAACCTGTAGGCCTCCTCTGAACAAGCCTCCTTTCCTACAACCAGTAATTACATAAGAATACGTATACCCATCCGGCAAAGCTTCCGACTTTTCCATTTCCCTGAAAACACAAATTGATTTGAATGGGTTTTCACTTCGGGCATGGCCTCTGATAAATTGGTTCCAAAGATTAGTGCTTGGGACTTTAACTTGATAAAAAACTCGATGGGCATTTGCCAGACGACCAGAGCTTATGTAGAAGGAGAGTAGCTTAGCAAGTATGAAGCTTTTCTGAGTCAAGCCATTGATGATAATGTGGCTGTGGATTTGGTTCACTTGTTTTATAGTTTTGCATTTCTGCAACAGAGAAAAGAGGTGCTGCTGGAGGGCTCTGGTCTTTGGTTGATTGGCGGGAATCGATTCTTCAACTAACATTCAAGGAGTTCTCACGTTTGGCTTGGGAACAAAAGGTACAAAGGAAAAATAGCAAATGGTTTCTATAGAATAGACTATAGCCATATCTCATCTCATCAGTTTATGGACCTTTTTTGCATTTGGATTTGATTTCAAAATGTGTACTTGCATGGAAACTTTTCTAATATAATATATATATATATATAGTATAATAACAAATAGTATTAAGTATTTAATTATTTTAATATATTTTAAATAATATATTATCACCTAAATGTTTATGTAATTTATTATTATTATTATTTAGATAATTTAAATTGTAGTAGAATGATGAGTAAAAATAAATTCCAAATTTTAATTTTTAAACTTAAAGATTTTGAAATTTAAGGAGTATATAGATAAGAATTGGTTTGAGGAGAGTTTTATAAAAAAAATATATGATATATTGTGAATAAATAATTATATAAAATAATAATAATATATTTTAATTTAGGATGAGATTAGAAAATCAATCTTCCCCCCTGAGAGGTTGAGGCTTGTAAAATTTTCCTCTTTCATACTAACATAAATGTGTTAGAAGACAAACGGGCTTTTGACTTGAGTTACAAATTGTACTTGTAAAATTTTTCCATCGCAATCAAAGGGAACTAAGCTTTGATCGGTTAAAGGATTTTTTTAAAAAAACACATTTCAAATTAAAATTTAACTTTAATTTAAAAAACTATTCTTTCCATCCTAATTAATTTGACATGCTTATTATTTTGGACGGTTCTAAAAGAATTGACACTTTCTAAAAAGAAAATTTTTATTATATAATTTATTATAGAATAATTAATATACTTCACATATATTACTAATATATATTTAAATTTTACATAAAATGTTATAAAATCTACATATTTTTTACTTTTATTATATTATATTATATTATATTATTATTATATTTTAATTTTACTTTTGTATAAAATATTGTGTTGAGTCAACTGCGATCAATTTTAAAGAGACGAAAGAAGTATTATTTTATGTATTTTCATTCTCATCGTATTCTTTCTTTAATCTTACCCAATCATATGCATTTAATAATTTTTTTATTATATTCAAACAAACTTATTTGAATTTAATCGCGGTTGAATTCTACCTAAGACAATTACGTGGGCACATTTGGATTGTGATTCTTATCATAATTTAAAATTACTCTAATTTAAATAAATTATTATTTTATATATTTTTTTTAAAAAAATATTATATACTCTCAAAACATCATATTCTCTCTCTTTATCCCTATTTTGAAACACACCTCAACTCTATAGATTTAATAGTAACTTTTTATAATAATATTTTTACAAAACCAATTATATTCACTCACACCTCAAGCAGCTGAAATCGTACAAGATCAGAAAAAAGGTTTAAGCCAGAGCTCGTGTTCGGATCATCAAACTGTCTCGGGCTACATCAGAAATCCAGTAAAGTACAGAGCTTCAACATTTTGATTCATTTGACTCATGGAAGAAGCGCCGAAACCCACATCACTTGAGAAATGTTGAAGAATTTCCCACCAAAAATCAAACCCATTTTAACCGAAAAGATACCGGTTCATCCCCAGAGATTCTCTCCATTTTCATCCTCTTCTTCATCTCCTTTTATATCAAACATTATCACCTCAATATTCAATTCCAAAACCCCAGAGCAAGCTCTTGAAATATTCAGCTCAGCCGCTGTAAATCCTCAAAAAAATCTGAAGGCGCATTCGGCGATTGTACATTTCCTAACTAAAGCAAAGTCTTATATTAAAGCTAGGTGTTTGATAAAAGACCTCATTGAAGAGTTGCAACAAACCCGAAAGCCTCAGAAGGCTTGTTCTTCAGTTTTCAAGGCACTCGGTCAGTTAGAGAGTGATAATTCTACTTCCAGTGTGTATGGAGTATTGATTATTGCATTATGTGAACTGGGTCTTGTTGATGAGGCTTATTGGGTCTACCAAAAGATCGGGAATTTACCAGCAATGCAGGCATGTAATGCGCTCTTAAATGGATTGTGTAAAACTAGAAGATTTGAATCCATGTGGGAGGTATATGGAGATATGATTTCCCGTGGGGCGTTGCCCAGTGTTGTCACTTATGGTGTGCTGATTGATGCTTGTTGTGGTCAGGGTGATATTGCAAAAGCGGAAATGTTATTTGATGAAATGGTTGGGAAGGGGGTTGAACCCACAATAGTAATTTACACAACACTGATACGTGGATTGTGTGGTGAGAGTAATATATCAAAGGCAGAAAGTATGTTCAGAAGAATGAGGGAGTTTGGTGTGCTCCCAAACTTGTACACTTACAATACTCTAATGGACGGTTACTGTAAGATGGCCAATGTTGAAAAGGTCCTTCAACTCTATCAAGAAATGTTGGATTACGGTCTCCTGCCTAGTGTTGTTACGTTTTGTATCCTAATTGATGTGCTTCAGAAAGTAGGAAAAGTAGGAGCTGCAAGAAATTATTTTGTCCATATGTTGAAATATGGTGTGATTCCTAACCTGATGATATACAATTGTCTGATGGATGGCTATTACAAAGTAGGCAATCTGCCTGCGGTGGGAGACCTTGATTCGGAGATGGAAAATCTTGGTATTGCTCCTGATGTTTTCACTTATGCAATACTCATGAAGTGCTATTGTAGTACTGGCAAGATGGAAGAAGCATATGGACTGTTAAGGAGTATGAGTGGAAGAGGGGTCCTGCCAAATTCAGTGGTGTATATTACACTAATTGATGGGTATTGTAAGGAAGGAAATATGAAAAAGGCTTTAGAAGTCTGTTCTCAAATGATAGAAAGGGGTTTAGAGCCTGATTTAGTTACCTTTTCTACCTTGATAGACGGTTACTGCAAAGTAAGAAACATGGAGGCTGCTATAGGATTGTATAATGAGATGTTAATCAAAGGCATTGAGCCTGATGTTGTTGTACATACATCCTTGATTGATGGCTACTTCAAAGATGGTAATCCAAAAGCAGCTTTTCGTCTATACAGGGAGATGACAGAGGCAGGTGTTGCTCCTAACGTTTTTACCTTTAGCTGTCTTGTTACTGGACTATGTAGGGATGGAAGGCTCAATGATGCAATTAAAACCCTTTTGGAGAGAACCAGAGCTGGATCTGCTGGAGACCAAATAAGCCACATGGATGGTCCAAATTGTTCTGCCAATACTGTCACGTATTCTGCTCTGATTCATGCTTTATGCAAAGATGGACAGTTTTTCAAAGCTAGCAAATTTTTCTGTGATATGCGTCGTGCTGGTCTAAAACCAGATGCAGTCACTTATGCCCCCATTCTACAAGGGCATTTTGGAGCCAGGCACATTGTTGATGCAATGATGCTGCATGCTGATATGCTTAAGATTGGCATTGTCCCGAATGCTGTTATGTATAAGGTCTTAGCTAAGGGCTACCAAGAAATTGGATACCAGAGTTCAGCTCTCAAATGCTATGAGGAATTAGCAAATTTAGGTCTGGATTCTTCAGAAATACTTACAATCATTCTGTAGTCACCTGAGCAATAATAATGCAATGAACGATTCTGTGGGTAGCATATGGATTGACATATTGAAAGAGCAATCAACCTTTTTCGGATTATGGTTTACAGGCAAAAAAAAAAAAAAACAAGGATTATGGTAAATTTAACTGTGAATGTTGAGACAAATTTTAACCTAGCACACTTCGCATAATAATTGTTCTTTTGCCCTCTAGCTTAAATTTTGATGTCGTGATTTGAATTTAGGGAAATATCGAGGCACAGAATAGAGGGGTATCTCAACTCAGAAGAGGAGTTAGATTTTGACTGGACGTTGCTCTGAGGAATGCTATCTCCCTCTTGTGCCAATGACTTGACGTTAACTAGCATAACTTTTCTATGTTCAGCCATACTGATGTAGCCAAGGCCAGCTGAGCTGCTTCTATGCCTTCAGGAAATAAAATAAAAGAAAATAAATAAAAGAAAAAAAAGAAGCTTCTTTTTAAGGTGGGAAAAGCTCTGCTTCGGATTGCTGCCCCAACCGGTAATTGTGTTCCTTGCTTGAAAATTGATCCTAACAGTCATGTGGTATACAATTTTGAAAAGTTGATTATATTCTGGAACCACTTTGTCCACAAAAGGGAGCAAAAAGTCATTAACAAGAACAACTCATATCAAAATCCAGTCATAAAAAACCCAACAAATTTCTTCAGAGTTACCTCAAATCCATTCCCACCAAGACTGTTTTTTGGTGACTTGCTGGAAAAAAGGCACTTCCAAGAGTACTTGGCTACTGAAGGTAAACAATTCCAAGCTCTTGTTGTGAAGTTTAGCTACGAACCCATGTATATACTCTGCACCGCAAATCATGCCGATGCACATTGCATATTTGAAGAATTCCCTACAAGAATGTCTTCTGCTGGCCTGAACTTATTACTGCGTATGTTGATAACCAAACAGAGCTCAATAATACTAAGCTTCAAGGCAACCGCAAATGGAAAATGTGGAGCGGTTGCACACACAGGTTTATCAGCTTGTGCTGATCCTGGGGCATTGAACATGGTAGAATGATTCATGCTTACGTTCGTCGGAGAAGAGATTTAAATGCGGATTTATGTACAAAATGCAATCACCAAGGTCATATAATTACCCCTAATGATACCACCTTCTTAGGCGTCCTAATGGTTGGTACCCATGCAGGCATATTAGAAGAGGGGAAGAGAAAGAAGAATTCTTGCCAAGCCGAGACTTTCTCACTATGGCTGCGTGATGGACCTATTTTGCCGACATGGGATGCTAAAAGAAGCATAACTAGGTGCATGCAGCATTTACCGCAATCTAGACCTTGCGGCTGTAGGACATCATAGGCTGCTTGAAATGGAGGAAAGCCTTGTTGGTATGCTACTGCTATGCCCAATATCCAGGTGATGCTTAGAGATGAAATGGAGCAAAGGAGGACTCCTGGCCATAGCTCTATCAAACTGGGGAGTTGCATTCATGAGTTTGAGAGTGCAGATTATCATCAGACCTTTGGCTACTGATATCTACACTGCTCTTGACCATTTGACTGGAAACATGAGAACCTGCAGCATACTTATGAGTTTTCCATGTTGTCAGAGACCTGATATATATGGCTGCACAATTTTGGAAATTTGATCTGAAGAGAAAGGATACAGGTAAAAAGATAAAATTACAGCAAATCATATACGTGATAAATCTTCTTTTGTTTCATTAATATTCTTGTTTGGCTATTCTAAAAATGGAAAGAAGCAAATTATTTATATTGTCGAATGATTATTGTGACCTTCTTGCATATGTTTTATTTGTACAAAGAAACAACGTTGTTGTAGTGAACATCATTCCATTCCATTTTTCTTTTATAATTCTTTACTTCCTCTAGGGAAAAACTATGAAGAATTAAGCTTATTACTACATCAAAGATAATGTTCAAACAATTGATCATAAAGAGATACAAGAGAAAGGAGTTAAACAACAAAAAATACAAGACAAAAAAAAAAGCACTTATTATTAATTTTGTGAAAAGACATGTTTCTGTTGGATCGATCAATTATAAAGATAAAATTATTGACTCCAGTAATTACAATTAATCTAAGAATATAATTACGTTCTTTTAGTAGGGTGGAACGTAATTAATAAATTATTTTTTGGTTGATAAAATAATTTATTAGAACTTAATCTAACTGTATCCGCTTAACCCTTCTAAATTATAAATATTTATAATTTATTAATAAAAATCACAGTAAACCAAAAATCGTATTTGAGATGGAATAGGATAAGTGGAAATAGTTATATCTAATTATACTTTTCTTATTATATCAGGATTCGTATTTTGAAATAGAATCAACTATACATATTGAGAATAAAAATAAACGAGAAACAAGTTCTTATTGTTTCAGGTTTATAGGAGCCCATCCTCAATAAATAGAGGAAAAAATACGATTAACAATTTTTTTATTCGAGAGATTACACTGAAAAAGGCTCGAGGGTCTAGAGCACTATTGAAGTATTGTTAAAGACGATATTTATAAACGTATAATTCGTTTTCACTGGACACATAAATATATCAATCAATATCCATCCTATGACTAACAGTTTCTTCTCTCCCTTTACCACCTTTGTTATTATTCCCGGCATCTCCCACAGTAACTTGATTTGTTATTACTCCTGGCATCTTACTTGTGCCGTTGCATCATATACAATTTATTTTCACCGACACATATAAGGTTAACTGTCCCTTTCTTCTTCTTCATTCTTTATAAGTACTCAATCATTTTTATTATCACAATTTGAATCAAGGTAAGCATTACTAATATATATTCATATCTTTATCACATAATATTGTAAAAAATTTTATCCAAGGAATAAATACTTCGGGTGTAATTAGATTAGGATTCTTTCTAATTTAAAATAATTATAATTTAAATAATTTTTATTTTTTTAAAATTATATATAATCATAATACACTATATTCTTATCTTATTTTGATCTTACATATTTTATACTAATTTTTATTATATTTAAATAAATTTATTTAAAAGAATTATTATGTAAATATATAGAAATGTTTGATGGGACGTAACCACCTAATTTCGAATCCGAAGCCGTGCAAGTTGGGGTTTTTGACCGAAATGGGTCAAAACCTATTTTCCACGCATTAATAGGGGCGGAATTTGTGGGCACGACGAAGAGGGGGTATCTCGCGTTTCCGAAATGCGAGGTACACTGATCCCTCGCGTTTCAGAAACGCGGGGTTTCCTTTTTGCCAGCAGCCACATGGGCCGCTGACAACAAGACTGAAAAGCTGAAGAGCTCGCGTTTGCTAAACGTGAGGTATTTACCTTTTCAGCTCGATTGTCAGCGACCGGACAGCTTTTGGCACGTGAAGCAAGCGGACAAATTTTTGACCGAAATTCACATGCACACAGAAACACTTTCTTTCGCCTATATATATCCATTCTTCATTTGTTCTTCTCATTCCTCTCTATTCTCCACTCTTCTGTGTTTTCCATTTCGTTGGCATCGGTGAAGATTTTGCAGCGGGTGTGAAGAAATTTTGCACAAGAGAGAGCCTGAGAAAGTATTTGCGGGAGCTCGTATATATTGACATATATTTTACAGGTTTTTTTTCTTTAAATATTATAATAAAGATATTATTTGTTAAATTCTTGTGTGACTTATTTTTTTATGATGATATGATATATGTTGAATTATGTATTTATAATTAAATTGTATAGCTGAATTTGTTATTTAATTTAATTGTTTAAAACGTGTGTACACTGTGTATTTTAATTATACTTTGTAAATATTTACATAAACCGTAGACTGTGTATAGACTGTGTAAATATTATAATAAAGATATTATTTGTTAAATTTTGGCGTGACTTATTTTTTATGATGATGTGATATATGTTGAATTATATATTTATAATTAAATTGTATAGCTAAATTAGTTATTTAATTTAATTGTTTAAAATGTGTATAGACCGTGTATTTTAATTATAGTTTGTAAATATTTACATAGACTGTAGACTGTGTAAATATTATAATAAAGATATTATTTGTTAAATTCTTGTGTGAATTATTTTTTATGATGATGTGATATATGTTGAATTATGTATTTATAATTAAATTGTATAGTTGAATTAGCTATTTAATTTAATTGCTTAAAACGTTTATAGACTGTATATTTTAATTATACTTTGTAAATATTTACATAGATTGTAAACTGTGTAAATATTTAAAACATCTATAGACTGTGTATAGACGGTGTATTATATACATATTTTTTTAGCTTGAAAATTTATATATCATTTGAATAGTCTATTTAATATATTTTTTTTAAAATACATTCGTATAGCATGGAAATTATTACTTACACATTTTTTTAGCATGAAAATTTACATATTTTTTAAATATTATAAAATTTTACATATAATTTGAATGGTCTATTTTATATTTTTTTAAATACATTCGTATAGCATGAAAAATATTATATACATATTTTTTTAGTTTGAAAATTTACATATCATTTGAATAGTCTATTTAATATTTTTTTAAAAATACATTCGTATAGCATGAAAATTATTATTTACATATTTTTTAGCATGGAAATTTACATATTTTTTAAATATTATAAAAATTTACATATCATTTGAATGGTCTATTTTATATATTTTTAAATACATTTTATAGCATGAAAAATATTATATACATATTTTTTTAGCTTGAAAATTTACATATCATTTGAATAGTCTATTTAATATTTTTTTAAAAATACATTCGTATAGCATGGAAATTATTATTTACATATTTTTTTAGCATGAAAATTTATATATTTTTTAAATATTATAAAAATTTACATATCATTTGAATGGTCTATTTTATATTTTTTTAAATACATTCGTATAGCATGAAAAATATTATATACATATTTTTTTAGCTTGAAAATTTACATATTTTTTTTAGCATAAAAGTTACATATCATTTGAATAGTCTATTTAATATTTTTTTTTATAATACATTCATATAGCATGAAAATTATTATTTACATTTTTTTTAGCATGATAATTTACATATCATTTGAATAGTTTATTTAATAATTTTTTTATATACATTCGTATAGCATGAAAATTATTATTTGCATATTTTTTTAGCTATTAACTTAATAAATATCCTTCATATTTTTCTTAATTTTTCACTTATCACTGAGATTTGAAAAGATTTTCTAGAATAAGAAAACATTGAGCTTTGGGGATTTTAAATTAAATATATGTTAACTTCTTGAATAATTAATCTTAATTATCTTAGTAAGTTTTATAATATGTAATAATTAGTGTGGAATATATTAAATACTCAATTTTGCATAAATCAAATATTTTAATTATTTGAGATAGATTTGTACTGATTATAATATATTGCTTCATATATTAATTCAAAGTTGTAACATGCTCTATCTTTTGAATAGAAAAATCATACATCATTTATTTAGACACAATGTCATTAGAAGAACCTGTAAGACTACGGTTATATTGGGATTGTGAAATTATGCGCACCCCACACAACGATTTTTTTAATGGTCCATATCGCAAGGCATTGATTGTTCGAAATCGAGTTAGTTTTAGAGGTTTAGTCAACAAAATATGTGCTATTCGAGGATTGAACACGTCTAATGTGAAGTTGCAAATCACAATGAGGGAGGACACTGTTACTGGTACTGGGACGAGGTCTACAACCGCTGCTATAACAGATGATGATGATATGAAAAATATGTGGTACTATGCATCTACCGTGAGGGGACAACCAATTGATCTGCATGTTCACCATGAGATCGTCCAGATTCCGAATACAGCAGCAACAACTCTTCCTGAGCATAATATCCCAACTCCTATCACTGAATCATTCACTGCATTACTGAACTCAACTGTTCCTGTCAGCATGCCTAACTTCGATTTAAATTTTCCAGCAACTGTAGCCAACGATCCTCCGCAGATTGGAAATGAGACTTTTCAATCACTTTTCAATACATTAATTTTGGACACCCCAATCGCTGGACCTAGCAATCGAGCAGTGGTGTCGACTTCTACTGGGTTTGGTATGCCTCAACTTCATGACAGGATTCAATCCGTTCAAGTACAGACGAGCCATCAATTATTTTCAACAGTTGAAATTGGTATTCCATTGGATGTAACTCCAGTTGATGATTGGGTAGCTCGAGAGCGTAATTAGGTAGGTACTCCGGAGGCGACTGTGGACGGGTTAGGACCTACGTCAGACATTGATGGGCCTACCGCGGATGATTCACCCGATGAGGACGAGGGGATGGCAATCCCGAAGAAGATATTCCCGGTCCTTCTATATTGCAACAACCTACAAATAGATCATCTGAACCGATCCGTTTGTACGATCCACCATATTCAATCTATCTTAACCAGTTAGATACTACACAAGAGATGGAAAACGAAGCTGATGGAATGGATCCAGGTCGGGGGATGGATTTATGGTCAGAATCCAATAATGACTTAAGGATTGACATGTGGTTCAAGGATAAGAATGAGTTGCTATGGGCTGTTCGGTCGTGGTCTATCAGGCTCGATCATGAGTTTATGGTGGTAGAAAGCAAGAGTTCATATTGGGTTGCCGAGTGTAAAAATTCAACTCCACAGCATCCATGTTATTGGCGGACGTGCACGGAAAAAGAAAGGTTGTGGCTTGTGGCAAATTACTCGATGGTATAGAGAGCACATTTGTTTAGTGCGGACAGTCGACGGGAACCATCGAAACATGAGTGCGAAATTCATGGCGAAACACATCATGTTAATGATTCATGATAATTCGGAGATAAAAGTCAACGAAATAAATAGTCATATTCATAACACATTGCACTTTATCCCGTCGTACAGGAAAGGATGGAATGCACGCAGGCACGCTATTGAGATGATCTATGGGGATTGGCCTTCTTCGTTTGCACAGCTACCGCGATATATGCAAGCTTTACAAGATGCGAATTCTGGTACCGTCGTGGCGTGGCACTTCTTGCCTATGGACAGCAATGGAGCCAAGACATTTGGATATGTTTTCTGGGCTTTCGAACCCTGTATTGATGCATTTGTTCACATGAAACCGGTGGTCAGCGTTAACGGCACATTCTTGAGGGGTATATACAGGGAAAATTTTTTAACAGCAGTGAGTCAAGATGCCAATAACCATATATTGCCCCTAGCATTTGTAGTCGTTGACGAAGAAATCAATGAGAGTTGGGGATGGTTTTTGTCCTTACTAAGAGAACATGTGTTAAAGGATCGAAAAGTTTGTTTAATATCTAACAAACACATTGGGATTATAAATGCAGTTCATTGACTACCCCTCTGGCAGGAGCTAATGGCAGTGCATAGATTTTGTCTTAGACATGTTCGGAGTAACTTCAATAACAAGTTCAAAATGCATGAGTTAAAGAAGTTGATGTACGCAGCTGGGGATCAAAGCAAAAAGTGAATTTTTTTGAAGATTATGGAAGAAATTAATTTGTTAAGTCCCCAAGCGAAGGTATGGTTGGATTTGATTCTGAAAGAGCAATGAACTCTTGCTTATGATGGTGGACATCGGTGTGGCAACATGACAACCAATTTGGCGGAATCTTTTAACAGTGTCGTCAAAGGGATACGTGCCCTACCCATCAAGGTGATTGTGGATTCTTCATTCAAAAAAACAGTCAAATATTTCAACGACCATAGGCAGGAGGCTAATCATGGGCGATATTACTTTCCTTCTAGGATATGGGCCAAATTTGTGAAGAATGAGACGAAAGGAAGAACACACCGTGTTTTGGCTTTTAATCGGGATCGTGGTATTTTTAATATTGTGTCACCACATTGTGAGCATGGAAAGGGAAATAATTCATATGAGGTGGATATTGGGGCCAGGAAGTGCAGCTGTTGCAAATGGAAAATATATGAAATACCTTGTTCGCACGCGTTTGCAGCATGTCAGCAATTGGGATTGAATCCTAGGGATTTAGTGTCATCAGAAAACACGACACTATCCTATAGAATAACTTATGCAGCACAGTTCAGACCCATTCCGTACGAAGATTATTGGCGTAATCCTGGCTTTAGCGTGGCACCATTTGCTCACCGATTCAAGAACCGTCAGAGGGGCAGATTGCGGACGGCACGTATTCGAAATGAGATGGACGAACGCAATCCTGATTCACCACCTCGTTGCGGCTTATGTCATCGCAGTGGACACAATAGGAGAAATTGCACTCACGGTGCTGTAGAATGAAAAAATCACAGATTAATTCTGTATCATGTTGGTTAAATTCATTTAGATACAATGTTTATATGTTACCTAAATTCATTTAGATAATAATGTTTATTTGTGATTCGAATTATTTATCTTTAATTTTGTGTTTAAATTTTTTTCTGCATTTAATTGGTATGTTGATTATATATCATTACATTATTTTTAACTTCTATATATCGGTTTTATTAATTAGGACAAAATTTATGAGCCTACTTCTCACGGAGTGGATTCAGGTTCTATTATACTGGACGTATTGAGATTGCAGCACAAACACAGGTCATCACATATTTGGGCAGGACAGCTATACAGTGATGTTATTACTGCGAAGAGGAATGATAGTATATTTTGGGAAGCTCTACCATTCGATCACCGTATTAAGCAGCTCATGGACTTGGCCGGTTTTGGCGGACTACGCCATTTATGTTATATGAGGATCGATCATCCACTGATTGCAGCATTAGTGGAAAGATGGCTCCAGGAGACGCATACATTTCACTTTACAGTTGGAGAGGCTGCTATCACCCTACAGGACGTAGAGGGTCTCTTTGGATTACGTGTAGATGGTAATCCAATCTGTAACAGTCGGTTCGTACATACACCTTTAGAGTTGATTGACATGTGCAACGAGCTATTAGGATTTCAATCGACTCCGACAGAGCTAGATGGATATAGATTGAAGATCATTTCACTCGAAAGAGCCTTGAAGCCACTACCTGCAGATGCGACGCCAGAAATGATAGGCCAGCATACACGTTGTCGTATTATGCAACTCATTGGCGGCTTTCTGTTCTCGGACAAGTCTGGCAACAGAGTACATCTACGCTTCTTAAAATACATTCGTGATTTGGAGATATCCGGCACCCTTAGTTGGGGAAGTGCAGCATTAGCTCATCTGTATCGTTGTTTGTGCAATGCTACATCCTACAGAGCACACACTATCAATGGCCCGTTATTGTTGGTTCAGGTATGAAACGCACATTTTTTTAAAAGGAAAATATTATTAGTATTTTAAAAATATAATAGATATTTTTTTCCTAAGCATTGGTTATTAATGTTGAAATAGTTGTGGGCTTGGGAGCGTATCCCTACTATCAGACCTTCTAGAGTCCGTGCAGTTGAGGACGTTGACTCACAGGCCTCAAGAGGATCAGCATGGGAGGGACCATTAGAGCTTTCCCGCACTCCGACACATGTGCTTCTTACTTATAGGGATCAGTTGGATAGGATGCAACATGATCATGTAAGTATTACTTCAACCACTTTGTTTTCAACACTAATTGCAAGTTCGTTATTTATTATTAATACTGACAGTTTACGTTTATACAATTTATCTGGCAGCCTTATGATGAGCACATGTTGGCTACCTTACCACCATATTGTACTCATGGACGACGCATCTGAGCATCTATCACATCCCTATTTTGTTGGGAAATAATAGAAGTGCATCGCCCAGATAGAGTCATGCGACAGTTTGGATTGGTGCAGATAATACCTGTTGCAGTTGACACTGGTGACAATTTGCATGTCCGTGATATGAGAACTACTGGTGCAGGGTGGTTTGAGATTGATTCAATACATTACGCAAAGTGGGTTGATAGACATTCAACAGTAATGGTTGGACAATTCAGCTACAATCAAAATATAGTTTCGCATGACTATGCAGTATGGTATTGGACTCACACTAGGCGACTGATTAGTAATCCAACTATAACGCAACCTAGTCATTCGGGCTACCAATCGAGCAGTGGAGCGACAGAAATATTGGTATATAATTTTTTTTATACATATTATTAAAAAATAATAAAATTTACACTCAAATAATTTATTAACATTTTGAAATATATATAGGCTGATTCGATGCATCGGATATTGTATCTTGGCAATGAGAGATATCAAAATGCAGATGCTGTGAGTAGACGAGTGTTTGCATCAATAACAGATCTCGCTACTCGTTCGCTAACTGCCGCAGGTGAGGCAAGTCGTTTGAACCACCCACCCTACGAGCCAGCAAGACGTAGCTACACTGCTGATCCGATACCTCTGATCCCGCAAGAAGTCAATCGCGAAGTACCACCGGTGCGAAGAGGGGGTAGACGAGCACGCAGACGTGTTGTACCTAATATTCCTGTGCAGGATCACTACTCACCAGTGCACGGCGAAGAATACAACTATGAACATGGTGATCATGCAGCAGTTGAAGATAGGCAAGCTGATTTTATTACCCCACAACACATAGTCTTCGATAGTAGATACCTATCTTCAGTCAATGAATTTGCTGCCGGCCCATCTACTGGACGGTCTCGGATAGCGCACAGGCATTCTATAGATATTCCCGGTACATCCCACCGTTATGAGGAACAAGATGCAGTACAACCAGAAGAATCACTAGAAGAACAACAACAAGAACAGCCTCGAAGACGAGTTCAACCTCCAAGGAACCGTCGAGGATTTCATTACGGGACTAGTTTTCATCATTTTTTTAAGATTATTTCATGTGTAATAAAGTTTATTATTTATTATTTGTATCGCATTTTAAAGTTCATGTCTTCCCAATCATGCATGATAACCTATTAATATCATAAAATCACAAAAAGATTTGGGGACAATGTTAAAAACTCAACTCAACCAATATTAAAATATATATATAATAAATTCGCAAATACCAAATATCTCAAGTAAGATAATTAAATGTTTTAAATTAACTATAAATTAATTCAATTTTAAATTAAAAATATTTTTTGTCAAATTCCAATATAAATAAAATTAACTATAAAAATAAATTTTTTCCAAAATCATTACAAATAAAATTAACTGTAGTAAAAATACGTACATTAAATGTTATGGTCAAATTTAAATTAAAAAATTTTAATTGTGCATTATTTAAATTTATATATAATTTTGTGTTATTTAAAAAATATTAATTCCTTTTAATAAAAATTTGGAACTTCATAAAAAATGAGAAGAAAGAGTCGCAAAATGATAAAATGTATAATACGAGAAAAAAGAAATTTAAAAAAAAAAGAGACCTCGAGAAAAGCTAGTGCACATGTGCTATATAATTTATATTTAAAAATTATAGAGAGAACAATAAGTTCGATTTATTTTGGCCATTTAATAAAAATAATAATAGAATTTTAAAGACAAATATAATATAATTTTTTTAAATAATTTTTTTAAGCCTGTAACATTTCACACATTATTCGAGTTCAGTTAAATTATAAATTATTTGAATTATGAAATGTAAGAGGATTATGAAATTTATATAATTGAGATTTAAATTTAAATACTATTTAAATAGTTGACACTATAATTTTAGTGTATTAAGATAGTTGATAATTTATATTTTTATAATTTTCTTCAACAATTAAATATTATAAATTAACTATTTACATTTATTCAGTATTTAAATTAGATAAATATTTAATAATATTTAATAGAAATATTAAAATTAAAAATATCAAAATTAAAAATATTTTAAATATTAATATTTACATTTTAAATATTAATATAGAAATATTAAAATTAAAAATATCAAAATTAAAATATTTATATTAAAATTGAACTAACTATAAATTAATTCAATTCAATTTAAATTAAAAATAAAAATTTATTTTAAATTTTAATATAAATAAAATTAACCGTAAAAAATAATTATTTTTCAACATCATTATAAATAAAATTAATTATGATAAAAATATGTCTATTATTATGGTCAAATATCAATTAATAAATTTTAATTATGTATTATTTAAATTTATATATAATTTTGTGTTATTTAAAAAATATGAATTCTTTCTAATAAAAATTTAGAATTTCATAAAAAATAAAACAAAAACTCACAAAATAAAAGAAATTTAAAAAAAAAGTTCACCTTGCGTTTAACAAACGCGAGGTGATACTTTTCGGCCGCCTTTTCTACGGCTCATTCAGAAGTTGGCAAAAAGGAAACCTCGCGTTTCCGAAACGCGAGGTACCCCCTCTGCACCGTGCCCACGAATTTCGCCCCCATTAATGCGTAGAAAATGAGTTTTGACCCATTTCGGTCAAAAACCCGTGCAAGTTGTTGTGGCTATTTGAACATATTCATACAATTATATGAACATTTCATACAATTACATGAATATCAAAATGATGTCGTTTTGAATCATTTTCAAAACAACGTTGTTCTAGTAAAAAAATTTTTACACACAATTACTTTTTCGAACGGTAGATCTTCATCATTTTTTATCTAAGTCACAAAATATCCGTGCAAATTACCGTACGCAATTTGTGCGCCCCATATGCCCTAATCTCATCCCCTTCTTAGGTTTGACTCAATCACAACCCTTGAATACCTTTTTGTTGTATCATCATCTTGAATGTGTACCCTTTTGAAAGGTATTCAACTTATTCGGTACATGATGGCTTTGGACTAATCTTATTTTAAATTAAAATTTTATTTTAATTTAAATATATTATTATTTTTTAAAATTATATTTATTTATAATATATCATATTTTCTCTCTTATTTAATTTTACATATTTAATACTTTTTCTATTCCATAATATAAGTCGTTAAATTTATTTAATTTTACACATATTAAGATTTTTAAAAATAATATAATTTTATATTTTTTCTTCTTAAAATATCCTATTTAAAATAAATGAGGAGAAGAAAGAAAAAAGAAGAAAAAATAATAAATAAAAATAATTTTAAAACGTAATTTTTAATTACTTATATTAATATTAATGTGACGAATTGAGTAGTTTTTTATAAATAACACCTCCAATTCATTATTATGTACTAATGCGGAGAAGTCAACACCGGCCGTCACCTCTCCCCTTTGGCTCTTTCCCTTGTGTTGCACTCTGCATTATGAGGCCCGAGCACGGCTCTTTCTTCCATCTCTCTCTCAAGAAAATCATCATCTGGGCAGTCTCTAAAACCATGGCTGAATAGCTAATCCCAGCTTAATCTTTGCTCGTCTAAAAAAGCTAACGGAGATATAGTTTGTTGAAGACTGCATGGAGTTGGCCTGTCGCTGTTCATGTTGCCATGACCGTCAAAGCTCTTCTGTACTAGCGGATTCCAGCCGGAGACCATGGATTATTTGGTCCCCAGAAGGATGGGTATTAAGGGCTTTCTATGCCGTGGTGAGGTTATTCGCCAGAGCACTCTCAAAAGTTCTCATTGTTGTCTTTGCAATTGGTGAGATCCATCTTCATTCCACTTTACTTTTTCCTTTTTTTTTTCCCCTGGTTTTCATTGAATATTTTCTTTGGAGGATTTAGAAATATCGTGCTACTGATTAATTGTTTATCAACTGGAATTTCTGGTGGATTGTTCTTGTCTTACTCTTGTTAAGTATATGGTAATAAACTGGAAATTTTTCTAGAAACAGGATCAGCCAAGATGTTGAATTAAGGTGATAAAATTACTTGAGACCATAAAGTTTCTTCTTATCATCAAAGTATTTTAATTTGTTGCAGTGGTAGTACAGAATCATTTTGTATTTTGTCAACTAAATCACTTGCTTGGAATTGGTCATCGTCTTTGGTAATGTGCTATGACAGTGATCATTTTTTATTTTCTTGTAAGATGGACATATACAACTTGATTTGGTGACATATAGTTTTCATTCTTGTTTTTCTCTTTTAGTTGCCAGTTTTGATATCCACTGGGTGCTTATATAATAAACGTTCCTTGTTTATAACAGCTGTATAATTTATACTGCTAATGTGCAGTTTCTTGATTCCCAAAAATGTAGGTGGAGCGTTTTCTGGAGCAATTGCTGGTGCATTAGCTGGTTGGGCTTCTAATCGCGGTATCTTTCGTGGTGCTGCACTTGTTGCCATTGCTGGGGCTAGCATCTCTTTGGAGTTTTTGGATGCTCTTCGAAATAATTGGTGTTCAAATTGCTCTCCCTCATGTAGCTTATCATCTATGGTCAGCATTTTTGGTTCAATTATAACTCTTTTTCTGCCTAAGCTATAGCCTTTTGTATGTTGTGACCAATAATGCATTCCTTTCATTGTCTGAGCATAGACATAAATAGTGAGTTATGTGTGTCTCTAAAATTCATTTTCCGAGGTAATTTGTGATACTTTTTTTTTGTCAGACGGAACTATTGCAGAGGCGTCTTCATCAGAGATTTGCTGATGAACTACTAGAACAGTTTCTACCAGCAACTTCAAGCATTCATCTCTCACAGGTCTTGCCCTGCATCAGCTTAATTTCTGATTGTAACTTCTATAGCAAAGTAGTAATTGCTTAACCTCTATCTCAAAACATTCTTCTCATGAGATTCTGCCTTGAGCATTTCCGTCTGTTGTTAAAAGTCTTAAAGAGTAACAATTTGTAGTTTGAAGCCTTAGAAACTCCTGAAACCATGGCCACTGAATCATAGTTAATTGTGTGGGAATCAGCAGAGGAACCTTTCACAGATGCACCATGGAGAGATGAATGTGGTTTGCAGCGAAGTCAAATCAACGGGCTTGTCTGCAGATTTACTTGAAAGACTACCATGTCATGTATTGTCTGATAAAACCGGGGCAGCACAAGAGGCATTTTGCACAATATGCTTGCAGGTCCGCACTGAACTAGGAAAGAATTTTGAATTATCAGTCTGTTTCATTTACTGATTACAGGGAAATTTTGTGCACACAGGATATTACAGTGGGGGATATAGCAAGGAGCTTGCCACAGTGTCGCCACACATTCCACTTGACTTGTGTGGATAAGTGGCTGATTAGACATGGTTCATGTCCTGTATGCAGACAAGATGTATAAACCTTGTAGTCTTGGTTATCTTGTATAGACACGTATTCTCACTTCAATAGGGAAATGCATTATGGTGGTCATTCTTGTGAGATATGATCAATGATTTGTCTGTATATTGGATCCATGCCTATGGTTGAGAGATGGCCTGTGAAATTTGATGACTTTGTTCAGCATTCAAAGAAAACAGAGCTTAATACTACCCAAATTGGAGCTTTGCTTGATTATTACTTGCAAATATACATCTGGAGTGGAGAATCTCTTAATCTTTTTGTCATTTAGAACTGCTTGATATGACAAAATATTGTTTCAGCAGGTTAAAAATTGTTGATCTTCACTGAACAAAGACTGGAAAAACTGTGTCATTTTGCATAGAAGCTATGGCCAGAGATTACCCTTATTTAAGAACACTTAAAACAGTTGAAATGAATGTTTACAAAAAGCTGAATGCCGAGATGAAATGCAATCTAGCTGTCACAACTTATTTAAAACACAACAATGTGAGAACTGCTGAAATCTGTGCACAAAGGTACATAAGAGTATTTCTGAAAATAATTACGAAAAGTTTTAACTATTTGGCCCAAAAAATTGATAATCTACAACACAAGCTGAATTGTTTACTGAAAGTGGAAGCCACTCGGAGAACCATTGGTTATACAGGATTCAAATTTACCAAATAATATTTTGTTATATACTTCTGTGCAATGAACTAAAATGTTCCAGAACACTTCCAAAACAAGGTCTTATTCTTTCATCGATTTCAACTTTCAGCGCCATAGAAATCAATATGGTACAGTATATCTGATAACATAAAGACCGCCTTTGCTGCTTACTCTCTTGTCCTCCATTTTATCTGTAAGTGCAAATATAACAATGTTCAGATCTTTCAGAAACATATAGACAAACAAATAAAGCAGGCAGTACCTTTGAGTCTCTCAGTTAAAACATTTCCAGAAACAAAAGATGCAATTAGCATATACTGCACATATGCCGTGCTTGAAACTCTTCAAGCCATCCGATTACATCCAAAGGAGCTGTGTAATCCATTTCCTACTTAGGTAAGTGAACCAGATTATCAACTTTATGCCTCACTACTCCTTATTGTTAATTTCCTAGTTAGTTTACCACCATACATACCTATTCTCGCATGTCCCATCATGTGTATGAAATAACCAGATGAATCCAGTGTGAGACTGTTAATTAGGTCTCATTAGCTTCTGATAATTAGATCATGCTTTTTGGTAGCACTGAACTGTAAACTTGATTAACACAAGCAAAATCAAGATTTTGAGCATGGAAAAATGATTGGATCCACATTCAGCATGCTTCATGTAATGCTCTTGAAACTTCAAATAAGTCTGCTAGGAGTACAAACACAGATCAAGGGAAATGAAAAGCAAGCAGAAGCTTATTAGCCAAATTTCTCTAGGGTCTCACATGGTAATGAAGTGCTTCTAGATCTAGATTTTGATCCAAGTGACACCTTCAGGGTAGAAACTTCAGACAGGAACAGCTACAGGTCTTTTACTTGTTTTGATTCCTTTGATAGCTGTGACACAAAGAATAGAAAAAGTATAAGTCTAATTACAAAATCTTTTGTCTAAATTCCTTTAGAAGTTAGTGTATCCTTGCCTTCTGCATAATCTGGAGCTCCGAAGACAGCAGAACCAGCAACCAATGCATTGGCCCCAGCCTCAATCACCTGCCGATTAATATCGCAATTAGAAAAGCTGGCAAGATTAACTAATAACCTGTATAATTAAGAAGGGCTAGGGCATAGGTTAACGAGACATTAGGAAACTTTTAGGTGAATATAGTGTCTAGTTCACTTAAAAACTAGCATACAATTTCATCATCAGATAGATCAATGTTGATTTGTGGTTGAGAAAGGTAAACTAATCAAAGCTAAAACGTATATATAAAGATATAAATGTTGCACAAATTAAAACATTTATGGATGGAGGGTTGATGATACACCTAAACTAAGTACATAACAAAAGCACATTTCATCAAGAATACATCAGTATTCTTGATAGGTACAACAACACACACAGAAGTGATCTGAATGTCTCACCTTGTAAGCATTTTTAGGACCGACTCCACCATCTATCTCAATCCATGGATTCACTCCCTGCAAAATAGACATTAAGAGATCTTTCTGATGTTCTCTTTTCTTTTACGCAGAAGCTGAAGATGATTGTGAAAATACCTTTTCAGCACACAATCTTCTCAAATCTGAGGTTTTCTTAACTTGGCTCTCAATAAAGCTCTGCCCACCAAACCCAGGGTTCACCGACATGATCAATACGAGATCCACCGCTGTTAAAAAAATAAACAAACAATATAAAGTTTATTTCACACAAATCTGTGTTGTTCAACACCTTCCTCTAATAATTCATATTTTAAATATGCAGAATTGAGGTCCTCAACAGTAGTCTTAGGTGAAAAAGATAAAATAGCATTGCCGAAGAAATCTGAGAACAATGCTTTATCGTAAAAGCATTCAGCTGAACATAAATCAATACACATCTCAGCAAGTATATCCCAATTCTAAAGGAACTAACAGGTAAAACTCTACCAGTCCGGCTAGGTTTTCTCAAGTCTATTATGAGAGTTGTCATCACGTGTTATGGGTACATAACGGTGTGTTGACCTAGGTTTTAATGTATTCCAATCCTTACTCTGTAACAACATCATCCAAAATACTAATTCTCATTTGCTTTAATGCTAGGATGCCCCTAACACTTGAAATCAATAAGCACCTATTGGAAGAAACTATCAGAAGATGTCAATCCTTTTGTGAATAGCATGGGACTGTACATAACATTTTGTTCTCTTGTAAGTAGAAAGCTAAATGAATCTTACCATCAAGAACATATTCAATTGCACTCAATGGGGTTGCAGGGTTCAGGACAACTCCTGCCTTAGCTCCCAGACTCTTTATCTGAATATCAAAGGAAAAGAAAAAAAAAAGAAAATATGTT